>CP092868.1:59918121-59970202 GCA_030710605.1 Cordylochernes scorpioides
TACATATGTAGTACTAGGCCCATGGTAAGAGGAGGATTGTGACTACTTTTACTCTAAGTACAAAACCTTTCTTAATTATAAGGTAATAGCATGACATCTATATATAAGAAATTAAAACATTGAAGCACGAATGTTTCTTTTAAAACAAATTTCTACTGTCTTTATGGCAATGAAAAAATATTGGGAGGGCTTAGCTCATCAGTAGTGAACCCTCCCAGCAGTTTGGCCAATTTTTTTTTTTATCCCATTGTATAATTATACAAGGTCATGGAGACTAAATTCATAGATCAAATTCACAATCTTGGTAAGGTTGGAATATAGGTCCTGTCATGAGGCTCCCATACATTCCAAGAGGTGGTCTGGTGAGGTCTCTGGCTGAGGCCAATTTTAATCTACCAGACTGCTTCTTATATGTAGCACTATGTATATACACCCGACCATATCTACCCATGTAGCACCAGGCCATGAGCTACCTGTGAAGTCCTCCAAGGCCTCCTCCTCCAAGAAGAGCATGGGCCTCAGCTGCTGGGCAGCCACCAGTCTCCTGGCCGCAG
The DNA here is from genome assembly GCA_030710605.1 of Cordylochernes scorpioides. Taxonomy (NCBI): domain Eukaryota; kingdom Metazoa; phylum Arthropoda; class Arachnida; order Pseudoscorpiones; family Chernetidae; genus Cordylochernes; species Cordylochernes scorpioides. The sequence continues at coordinate 59,918,676 of CP092868.1, forward strand.
TGAGGGAGGAGAAGATCTCATCGGAGGAGAGAGAGAACCCCAGGGAATTGAGCCGACTCCAGAGTCGCTGCGAGCTCTCCTTTGTTGTGTTGGTCACAAACTTGAGCTTCAGCCCACTGTTACGTAATCTGCACACAGAGACAACATTATGTCAGTGAATAATTAATTCACAAATATTTATTAGAATTATAATCCTCTATATCAATTAGATTAATCAAATATAAATCTTCAAGAATAAGTTTATTTATTATACTTTTAACAAGTTTACAAGCTTTAACGACCCTTTTACAGCTGAAAAGTTTCAGAAAAGTGGGTTTCTAAAACTTTTAATCTGTAGAAGGGTCGTTTAAAACCCTAAAGCTTGTAAACTCATTAAAAGTATAATAAACTTATCCTCGGAAATAAAAGAAAATAAGACCTAATCCAATATTAGTGTGTGATGTTTCGGCAACAACATTGTCACCATCATCAGACAAAAGAATAAATGAGAAAAATATCACAGCAAGTTCTTAAATAGTATTTTGTTAATTGCTGTGATATTTTTTCTCATTTATTCTTTTATCTGATGATGGTGACAATTTTGTTGCTGAAACGTCACACACTAATATTGGATTAGGTCTTATTTTCTATTATAATCTATAATCCAAATTGTGCTTTATCATTATCCTCGGAGATATATATTTGATTAATCACAAATATTTACATTTGACCATAGACCACCAAATGGCACCAATTTCAACACAACCTGACATAATTATTTCAGTACTGGAAGAGTCTTTTTTCTTCAACAACAATATCTGACTATAGACCTCCAGCTGGTATTGCTTTTCTGTTCTTTACCATTTCAAGTATCTCTACAGGGATATTTATTTAAGGATGGCTGTAAATATCTGTGAATTAAAATTTAAAAAAATATTTGACCATTGACCACCTACTGTGACATTGCTTTATACTACTTATTCTGTTCAAGTAACTCTTTACAGGAATACTATGTTTCTCACAAAGAGAAGGGGGTAATATCAATGAATATTTAATTAATACAATGGGCATTCACAGGAAAAAGAATTCTTTAGTGGGGTCCATCTCCTTTTCCACAGACCTGCTGGGACTTAGCTATTTATTTATTTATTTGGTCTTATTACCTTGTGAAGAGATTAAAAAAAAAAAATAGTCAATCTATCCAAATTCCATTATCACACAAACTTCGGCTATCCTTCCCAAATTGTGAGCAGTTATCAAGGAAATTGACATGCTTAAGCAAGCATAAGGCACAATATCTTATCAACACAGCATAGCATCATGGATAGGATGGATTGTAATACTTGTTGATTTTTTTATCTTACACACACAAAAAATTGTACCTTACTCAAGTTTACCTATTGTTTCCTAACTCCAGTAAAACCTCTAGAACACTCTCTCTTTGTGTTTAGTAGTTTTCCCTTTATAAAAAAAAAAAAATAAATCTGGTAACTGTCCAATTTGTCTATTATATATTTGTGAATATAAATACATACAGTAGAACCTACTTTTAGCGGATACCCCACTAGCGGATACCTCTCCACAAAGGACAGTTTTCATTTGCAAAATTACCATTTTTACAATTTGGCAACTCTCCAGTAAGAGGACACCTCTCCCTAAAGGACACTTTGGCTCTGCAATTAAGTGTCCTTTACAGGGAGGTTCTACTTTATTAAAATATTTTTTTTTTCAATATAAATTTAATTATTTAAAAAAATGTATATATACAGTAGAACTCCCTGTAAAGGACACCTAATTGCAGATCCAAAGTGTCCTTTAGGGAGAGATGTCCTCTTACTGGAGAGTTTGTAAATAGCAAAAATGGTAATTTTGCAAAAATGAAATCTGTCCTTTATAGAGAGGTGTTTTCTAGCATGAGTGCCCTATCATGGAGGTTCTACTGTATGTATAATACTGTGTAAACTCCAATTTTAAATCATTAAAATTATCAAAATTTTGTTCGTAATGACACTGTAATATAATCTTCATATTTATGATTAATATATTTAAGATAAATATCCATTTTTTCTATAATGTATCAAATCATTAATTATATTTAAATGATAAGCCACAATTTGGAGATTATAGATTATAAACACAAGGTAATAAGACCAAATCCAAATAAATAAATAGTGTGTGACATTTCAGTAACAGCATTGTTACCATCTTCAGGCATTAAGTACTTTTGTCTGAAGATGGTAACAATGCTGTTACCGAAACATCACACACTATTTATTTATTTGGATTTGGTCTTATTACCTTGTGTTTATTTAAATAATTGAGATAAATCAATTTTAGGAAAACAAATTTCAAATTTTTATTCATCTTTGAGGGAAACAATAAGACAGTGACAAAATGACACCAAAGGGTTAAATCACTTCACCAAATACAATAATACAACAAGGTAATAAGAAGACAAATCCAAATAAATTAATGTGGTGTGACGTTTCTGTAACAATGCTGTTACTGAAACTTAACGATCATATTTAGAGAAGAGGTTAAAAACATAGCAAACACTTATAAACACTTATCAGTTGCTACATTTTATTTATCACCAGTTGCAAATAAGACACGCTATATCCGATCTGGATAATTGCTCGTGAAACTATTTACAATAATTCATATTGTAGTAGAGTAGGTAACAGAATTATCAAAAAGAAAATAAACAATTGAGAAAAAGAGCATTAAATAAACATATACATTAAATAAATAAGCAACAACATAAGCAGATAGAAGAAACCACAAGATAGTTATTTACAATAGGTTAAACAATGATGGAAGTTGATTTAATGAAGTTATCTGTAAGTCACATTAGATTCGGTATTCATGATGATCATCCCCTACCACTTTTATTTTCACTATTTATCTGGATCAGGTCTTGTTATCTTGTAGTTCTAATCTATAATATAAATTGTACCTCATCAATACGTCTTGTAGACTACAAAGGAAGGGTTGGTTCACCATTGATGAACCAGAACTTTTACCATATTTTATCAATGGGATACAGAAAGTTGAACAATATTTTGTTTAGAATTTAAAAAAAAATGCTAAGATGTTTCCATTCTTATTTAATTAGAGAGGTAATTGAAATAGAGGAGAGCTTCAGATACTGAACTCTTTAAAATAGAATCTTCAAGTGATGGCATCAACATTGATATTCACTTTGGAATTCTTCAGCTCATAGGAAGAATAACTTCTTTGGTCCATTGAAGTCTATCAAAATGATAAGGCACAATTTGGATTATATAGATTATAAACACAAGAGGTAATTGCATTTCACATATGATAACTACAAGGTAATAAGACAAAAAAATAGTGTGTGACGTTTCTGTAATAACGTTGTTACTGAGGTGTCATACACCATAAATTTATTTGGATTTAAGCTTATTACCTTGTAGTTCTAATCTTTAAAATCCAAATTGTACCCACAAGGTAATAAGACCAAATCCAAATAAATAAATAGTGTGTGACGTTTCGGTAACAGCGTTGTTACCATTTTCAGACAAAAGTACTGAATGTAGATGGTAACAATGTTGCTACCGAAATGTCACACACTATTTATTTATTTGGATATGGTCTTATTACCTTTTGTTTATAATCTATAATCCAAATTGTGCCTTATCGAAATGAAATGTCTTTCCTTTTTTAAAGTATTTATATTGAATTTTCCAATATTTACATTTAGAGATATCCCGTGTATAGTTGGGTTTTTGGTCAAGTCCCCAGTAGAGTGTTAAAACACAGTTTTACTGTGAACACATATAATCAGTGTGACTTTGCTACTGAACAAACTACATACGGTAATGTATAGATGAGTTCTATTGGAGAATTCTATAGAAACCTCGTATTCCAACAAATGACTTTATTCTACCAAATGATCAGCCGAAAGAGGGAAGACATTGAAGAGAGAGCGGCCGTTTCATTATCTCAGGTTTGCAGCGAGCTTGTAGGATGCCAGGTACGTGCTGAGTGAGAAGTTTCCAGATGAGGGTAAGCGGGCGTGGTCAATTGAGTGTTGGTTCAAGAAAGTCAGCTTTTTCCAAGTGGTCTATTGTAAGACAACAGGTGCGGGAATAAACTTCAGCCAGAGGATCAAGACTTTGAATTTATGTTTCTCCACATCAAGGGATGGATTCAAGTGGCTCAATACTCAGAGCTAGGTTTGATTCAAGATAACCAATGGAATTAGCATTATGGTCAATAGGAAGTACAGGTTCCAGGAGGCACAGGAATAAGACTCAAGATAATCAGAGGACCCAGCAATAGCTTGTCTTCGAGATATCCAGTGGAACATCATGAGAGAACTTTTATTCAAGATGACCAATTGAACGTGAATTATGTTCTTCATCATTAAGAGCAACTCTTGTTCCACTGAGGCAATAGTAAGCCGGGCCCGGAGTTATCAGCAGGTAGGGAAAAGACTTCAAGATCATCAGAGAACTCAGCAATAGCTTGTCTTCAAGACATCCGGAGTAGCATCATGAGAGCCTGGCATCAGGGAGGGATCACCGCCGTTGCGAGACTAGCTCAAGAGAGAGATGAATTACAAGAGACAAGTTTTTTCTAAACTGTGTCTAGCCTACTTCAAGGATGTAATCCTGTCATGTTATTCTCTGACTATGTACTCACTATTGTACCAGTCTGCAACAGATGTTAACGATGCCATGTTAGTAGTGCCCATGTTTGAACCCTTTGTCACTTTTCATTCTAAATATCCAGACACCTCAATTAATACCTTTTAAAGTTATACGATTGTGTTTTTTTGTATTGTCAGACTTAGGGACTTTTATAAAGAATTTTGAAAAACAATAAGCCAATCTTTGAAATAAGAATTTTGAAAAAAAAGTGAAAAAAATTGCCAATCTGTAAGCCCTATGCGTCCCTAAGCCTAACAAAACAAAATAAAACAACCATATAATTTAAAAGGCAAAATTAAAGTGATCTGAATATTCAAAATAAAAAATGGCGCAAGGCCAAGCCATAGACACAACGAACATAACAACTTTAACAAGTGCTACAAAAAGACACAACAGTGGGTACATAACCAGAAAACAACACAACAAAACAACAACCGTGAAGTAAACCAGGCACAGCCTAGAAAAAACTCGTCTCAAGCTCTCCATCTCTCTCAGTCTCTATGCAACAATGGAACACTCCTTGGTTACAATATTTCTTTACTCTTTTTTTTAATCTTTAAATATATACAATTTCACGGAGATGTTACAAATTTAAACATTATGGAAAAAATATTGACATTGACTAAAACAACTTACAATATAAAACACCTTTATTTCTGCCAAATAAGAAGTTTCAGAAGATGAGTTTCTTTTAATTGTAAAACATTACAAGCTTTCGGGCAATGCCCTTCTACAGGTAACATAAAAATAAAAACAAAAATTAAGGGTAAATTAAGGCAACTAAGCAACTGAGAATTAAACTCTCTTTTATCTGAGAAAAATTTTATTTAGGTGTCACAATTTTAAACATTCCCAATTGACATTGGCTATCACTTGTTAATATTAAGAGGAAGGCCTTTCCTGATCATGCAACTTTTACACAAACATGAGATGTCTTTCTCTTCATTCATCTACCTAATCCCAGTACAATTTCACTTTTGTACTATTTTTTCACTTTATAAAATGTAACTTTTACACAAACATGAGATGCCTTTCTCTTCATTCATCAAACTAATCCCAGTACAATTTCACTTTTGTACTATTTTTTCACTTTATAAAATGCAACTTTTACACGATCATGAGATGTCTTTCTCTTCATTCATCAACCTAATCCCAGTACAATTTCACTTTTGTACTATTTTTTCACTTTATTAAATGCAACTTTTACACGATCATGAGATGCCTTTCTCTTCATTCATCAAACTAATCCCAGTACAATTTCACTTTTGTACTATTTTTTCACTTTATAAAATGCAACTTTTACACGATCATGAGATGCCTTTCTCTTCATCCATCAACCTAATCCCAGCACAATTTCACTTTTGTACTATTTTTTCACTTTATAAAATGCAACTTTTACACAATCATGAGATGCCTTTCTCTTCATTCATCAACCTAATCCCAGTACAATTTCACTTTTGTACTATTTTTTCACTTTATAAAATGCAACTTTTACACGATCATGAGATGCCTTTCTCTTCATTCATCAACCTAATCCCAGTACAATTTCACTTTTGTATTATTTTTTTACTTTATAAAATGCAACTTTTACATGATCATGAGATGCCTTTCTCTTCATTCATCTACCCAATCCCAGTACAATTTCACTTTTGTACTATTTTTTCACTTTATAAAATGCAACTTTTACACAATCATGAGATGCCTTTCTCTTCATTCATCTACCTAATCCCAGTACAATTTCACTTTTGTACTAATTTTTCACTTTATAAAATGCAACTTTTAAACGATCATGAGATGCCTTTCTCTTCATTCATCAAACTAATCCCAGTACAATTTCACTTTTGTACTATTTTTTCACTTTATAAAATGTAACTTTTACACAAACATGAGATGCCTTTCTCTTCATTCATCAACCTAATCCCAGTACAATTTCACTTTTGTACTATTTTTTCACTTTATAAAATGTAACTTTTACACAATCATGAGATGCCTTTCTCTTCATTCATCAACCTAATCCCAGTACAATTTCACTTTTGTACTATTTTTCACTTTATAAAATGTAACTTTTACACAAACATGAGATGCCTTTCTCTTCATTCATCAACCTAATCCCAGTACAATTTCACATTTGTACTATTTTTTCACTTTATAAAATGTAACTTTTACACAATCATGAGATGCCTTTCTCTTCATTCATCAACCTAATCCCAGTACAATTTCACTTTTGTACTATTTTTTCACTTTATAAAATGCAACTTTTACACGATCATGAGATGCCTTTCTCTTCATTCATCAACCTAATCCCAGTACAATTTCACTTTTGTACTAATTTTTCACTTTATAAAATGCAACTTTTACACGATCATGAGATGCCTTTCTCTTCATTCATCAAACTAATCCCAGTACAATTTCACTTTTGTACTATTTTTTCACTTTATAAAATGTAACTTTTACACAAACATGAGATGCCTTTCTCTTCATTCATCAACCTAATCCCAGTACAATTTCACTTTTGTACTAATTTTTCACTTTATAAAATGCAACTTTTACACGATCATGAGATGCCTTTCTCTTCATTCATCAAACTAATCCCAGTACAATTTCACTTTTGTACTATTTTTTCACTTTATAAAATGTAACTTTTACACAAACATGAGATGCCTTTCTCTTCATTCATCAACCTAATCCCAGTACAATTTCACTTTTGTACTATTTTTTCACTTTATAAAATGCAACTTTTACACAATCATGAGATGCCTTTCTCTTCATTCATCAACCTAATCCCAGTACAATTTCACTTTTGTACTAATTTTTCACTTTATAAAATGCAACTTTTACACGATCATGAGATGCCTTTCTCTTCATTCATCAACCTAATCCCAGTACAATTTAACTTTTGTACTAATTTTTCACTTTATAAAATGCAACTTTTACACGATCATGAGATGCCTTTCTCTTCATTCATCAAACTAATCCCAGTACAATTTCACTTTTGTACTATTTTTTCACTTTATAAAATGCAACTTTTACACGATGATGAGATGCCTTTCTCTTCATTCATCAACCTAATCCCAGTACAATTTCACTTTTGTATTATTTTTTTACCTTATAAAATGCAACTTTTACATGATCATGAGATGCCTTTCTCTTCATTCATCTACCCAATCCCAGTACAATTTTACTTTTGTACTATTTTTTCACTTTATAAAATGCAACTTTTACACAATCATGAGATGCCTTTCTCTTCATTCATCTACCTAATCCCAGTACAATTTCACTTTTGTACTAATTTTTCACTTTATAAAATGCAACTTTTACACAATCATGAGATGCCTTTCTCTTCATTCATCAACCTAATCCCAGTACAATTTCACTTTTGTACTATTTTTTCACTTTATAAAATGCAACTTTTACACGATCATGAGATGCCTTTCTCTTCATTCATCAAACTAATCCCAGTACAATTTCACTTTTGTACTATTTTTTCACTTTATAAAATGCAACTTTTACACGATCATGAGATGCCTTTCTCTTCATTCATCAACCTAATCCCAGTACAATTTCACTTTTGTACTATTTTTTCACTTTATAAAATGTAACTTTTACACAATCATGAGATGCCTTTCTCTTCATTCATCAAACTAATCCCAGTACAATTTCACTTTTGTACTATTTTTTCACTTTATAAAATGCAACTTTTACACAAACATGAGATGCTTTTCTCTTCATTCATCTACCTAATCCCAGTACAATTTCACTTTTGTACTATTTTTTCACTTTATAAAATGCAACTTTTACACGATCATGAGATGCCTTTCTCTTCATTCATCAACCTAATCCCAGTACAATTTCACTTTTGTACTATTTTTTCACTTTATAAAATGCAACTTTTACACGATAATGAGATGCCTTTCTCTTCATCCATCAACCTAATCCCAGTACAATTTTACTTTTGTACTATTTTTCACATTATAAAATGCAACTTTTACACGATCATGAGATGCCTTTCTCTTCATTCATCAACCTAATCCCAGTACAATTTCACTTTTGTACTATTTTTTCACTTTATAAAATGCAACTTTTACACGATCATGAGATGTCTTTCTCTTCATTCATCAACCTAATCCCAGTACAATTTCACTTTTGTACTAATTTTTCACTTTTTAAAATGTCAAACTTATTTTCTCTAAACATGTTTCCCTTTGATCTTAAAAAAAAAGCTATTTTATTAATTGATCAAATTAACCATTAAAATTATATATGTATATGTAATTCTACTGTCCTACAAGTTTATGTCCATAGTTTGTTTGAAAACCATTTCTAAGATTCCACCCTTCATTGCAGCATACATAAGCAGAATGATCCAATACAGTATTAGAGCTCAAAGAAGCAGTCTGTAGATTAAATTGGCGAAACCGTTGGGAGAGTTCACCACTGATGAGCTGAGCCAAATACTCCCAATATTTTTTTTTATCACATTAAAGACAGTAGAAGTTTTTTATATTTAAAAAGAAACATTCATGCTCTCCCATTTCTTATACAACGCAAAAATAGCTCGGTGGACGAGTGGGTAACCCCCTCGATTCCCGGCAGTCATGAACCGGGATTGAATCCCGCGTTAAAATTTGTTTAATATGTGAATAACCTTCACATATTATTCATTGTTCAATTATCATGAACTAGGTTGCTCTTGCTGAGCGGTACCTATTTATGTGAATTTGAACCATTTCTTATACTAAGTTACACGTTCATACTATAACGACAAATTAGGTGTAGATATTTTATTAAATTCTCTAATGTAAATTTTGAGAGGTTCAAAAATGTTGAAATTATTAATATATATTCCTTCAGCTCATGTTGGAATTCCTGGAAATGAACTGGCAGACTCTCTGGCAAAATCCAGAGCTCTTGGCCACCCAGAGGACAGAAAATCTACCATCCTACTAGATGAAAAATACCTCCTCCATACCATCAAGATCCAATGCCTGCAAGAATGGAAATCTACTGATGCATATAGCTGGTATAGAGCAGGTGGGACAAGAACCAATTCTGTCCTCCCAAGGGAACAACAGTTCTTGATTTCCAGAATTGAGTCTGGTCATCTACAGAATGGTTGCAAGGTTTTGCCCATATGTACTAAGTGCAATTCTCAACCTGCAACCCCAAGCTACATCATTGACTGCCTTGGCTAATCCATTGATGAGTTCTACTCATCCCTAGCAGACACCACAAGACTTAATACCCTTATATGATTGTTGAGTGAAGATAAGAAAGAAGAAGAAAAAAAAATTGTGCCTTATCAAAAAAGAAGAAGAAAAAATTCTCCTATAAAATTGTAATCTATATAAATATTTAGATTAATGAATTTAGGTGTATTTCCCCAATGTTTGGCAATAATCTCCAAACCAACTTTCTTCTTTACATTTTAATAAAATTCTAGTAATGCAATCCTTGTGCCTTATCATCCAAATTGTAACTTTCACATATGATACTCATGGGATGACTTTATAGTAGAACATTACTCTCTGGGTCACCTCACTGTAAACATTGCTGCTTTTTACTTAGTTGATGTTATGTTTATTTTTCTTAATAAAAACTGTTTTAAAATTGGAACAATATATAGCTATATCAACAATCATTCCCTCTCAGGAGAATGACAGTGAGGTACTGAAACCTCTGAAACATTGTGACTGCTGTGATAGAGATGTATGGAGACATCTGAGGCTCTTCATTGGAAATGACAACAACAACATAAAATTGACACGGACCCAGAACAGCAGCTTTACACATCCAAGATAGAGAACATTGCTGTGATAGAGATGTATGGAGACATCTGAGGCTCTTCATTGGAAATGACAACAACAACATAAAATTGACACGGACCCAGAACAGCAGCTTTACACATCCTAGATAGAGAACATTGCTGTGATAGAGATGTATGGAGACATCTGAGGCTCTTCATTGGAAATGACAACAACAACATAAAATTGACACGGACCCAGAACAGCAGCTTTACACATCCAAGATAGAGAACATTGCTGTGATAGAGATGTATGGAGACATCTGAGACTCTTCATTGGACACGACGACAACAACATAAAATTGACATGGACCCAGAACAGCAGCTTTACACATCCAAGATAGAGAACATTGCTGTGATAGAGATGTATGGAGACATCTGAGGCTCTTCATTGGACACGACGACAACAACAAAAAATTGACACGGATCCAGAACAGCAGCTTTACACATCCAAGATAGTGAACATTGCTGTGATAGAGATGTATGGAGACATCTGAGGCTCTTCATTGGAAATGACAACAACAACATAAAATTGACATGGACCCAGAACAGCAGCTTTACACATCCAAGATAGAGAACATTGCTGTGATAGAGATGTATGGAGCCATCTGAGGCTCTTCATTGGAAATGACAACAACAACATAAAATTGACACGGATCCAGAACAGCAGCTTTACACATCCAAGATAGTGAACATTGCTGTGATAGAGATGTATGGAGACATCTGAGGCTCTTCATTGGAAATGACAACAACAACATAAAATTGACATGGACCCAGAACAGCAGCTTTACACATCCAAGATAGAGAACATTGCTGTGATAGAGATGTATGGAGCCATCTGAGGCTCTTCATTGGAAATGACAACAACAACATAAAATTGACACGGATCCAGAACAGCAGCTTTACACATCCAAGATAGAGAACATTGCTGTGATAGAGATGTATGGAGACATCTGAGGCTCTTCATTGGACACTACAACAACAACATAAAATTGACATGAACCCAGAACAGCAGCTTTACACATCCAAGATAGAGAACATTTCACAATGCTCAAATCACATTGTTGAACGCGAATCCAACCTTCTTCCACTGCACCTAAGGAGAAAAATCTGCTTCTCAAAATTCATAACCAAAAATATTATCTCTCCAAAAGAACATCTTACAGGAAAATTTATTAGAAATTGGGTCCCAAACCAAAGACTAAAACGCGCCACTCCTCTCAACCTGGCTCACAACTCTAATCTTTTAGACATCCCAATTAATCCCAAACACAGAACTTCCTATCCCCACACACAGAACTCGCAACAAACTCACCTGTTTCCCTCATCTACCAGCCAATCCCCACAAACATGAAACTCAGCCAGAATTACTTAAAGCTCTTGGCCTCCAAATCATTGAGAAAAATAGCTGCCTCTTCGACATCACAATTTACACCGAAAGTAGCCAACTTGAAACTGGACTGTCTGGCAGCGGAATTGCTATCTACAAGGATAAGATCCTGGAAAAAATCTCCCTTTCCCACCCTAGGCACCTTTCAGTTTACAAATTGGAACTCTCTGCAATAGATACAGCTCTAAAAGACATCAATATAAACTCACCAAGCAAAATAATAATCTACTCTGACTCAAGAGCAGCCATTTATACCCTTCAAAGCTGCTTCTCCAGTCAAGAACCTCTCCTCAAGAGCATTGCGAAGTCTGTAAACCAACTCCCAGCCAACAGCTTCCAGCTCACGTTGGAATTCCTGGTAATGAGCTGGCAGACTCTCTGGCAAAGGCTGGAGCTCTTGGCCTACCTGAAGTCAGGGAATCTACCACCCAACTAGACAAAAGAGACCTCCTCCGTACCATCAAAACCCAATGGCTGCAGGAATGGAAATCTAATGCAGCACATGACTGGTACAGAGCAGGAGGGACAAGCACCAGTTCTGTCCTCCCAAGAGAACAACAGTCTTTGATTTCCAGACTTAAGTCTGGTCATCTATGGACAATGACTTTCCAGAATGGTTGCAAGGTTTTCCCACTATGTACTAAGTGCAAATCTCAACCTGCAACCCCAAAACACATTATTGACTGTATTGACTCGTCCATTGATGAGCTCTACTCTTCCCCGGCAGACACCATCAAAAGTCTCAAGCTTTACAAGCTTGATACCCTAATATGATTGAGTGGAGATAAGAAAGAAGAAGAAGATAGAGAATATTTTGACTGCTGTGATAGAGATGTACGGAGACATCTGAGGTTCTTCATTGGACACAACAACAACAGAAAATTGACTTGGACCAAGAACAGCAGCTTTACACACCTAAGATAGAGAACATTGCTATGATAGAGATGTATGGAGACATTTGAGGCTCTTCATTGGATATGACAACAACAGAAAATTGACATGAACAAAAAACAACCGCTTTACATACCCAAATTAGAGGACATTGCTACTACTGGATAGAGTTACACTGATACATCTGAGGCTCTTCATTGGACATGACAACAACAAAATAAAATTGACATGAACCCAGAACAGCAGCTTTACACACCCAAGATAGAGAACACTGCTGTGATAGAGATGTACGGAGACATCTGAGGCTCTTCATTGGACTCCAAAATAACAACATACTCTTGATAAGGTGCACAATTTGAATTATAGATTATAACTACAAGGTAATAACATCAAATCCAAATAAATAGTGTGTGACATTTCTAAAACTGTTGTTACCATCATCAGATTAAAGACTAAATGAGTAAAAGACTAAAATTATTTTATCTTATGGTAACAACACTGTTACCAAAATGTCACACACTATTAATTTATTGGGGTTTGGTCTAATTACCTTGTAATATAGATTCTTAAAAGTTAGGTCTGGCATAACTATAATCAAATATTATTTATTCAAAATATTCTCTATGTTGTTTCACTAATACTCAAGTCAGACAACAATGAAGCTACCTATACATTACTTTTACAATTACTTTTATATTTGATGGTCTTGTTACTTTGTGAAATGCACATGGATCTATAAGTAATTGTGCAAGTCAAAAAAAGTACCAGAATATTCTGCCTATTGCCAAAGACTTTCTGGAGGTTGGACTAAAATCTTTTATTTGAGAAGTAATTCCAAACTTCCAATTTTCCTACACCATCTGTGGGTTATCAAGAAAAACTAATTGAGTATGTATACCAGACGACTTGTTAATTTATGACAATCTTGAAAGATTAACTAATTGTTTCAAATTGAATGATTATCACATTATTAAACATTTCTAATGATTATTTAAAATATATATATGCATGCGCTGAATATTATATTTACTTTTAAAAAATTTGGTACGAACTTGTTTAACGCTTCTACTGCACCGGGAATTGCTGCATCTTCAACATGAAGAGTACCACTTAAATCTATTAAAACTGCTTTAATAGCTCTTTTCATAATGTAAGCAAGATAAATAAAAACAACCGATAGATCGAGGGTTTATTTCTTTTGAAACTAAGAGCTAAAACTCGTAAAAAATATTTGTATTTAAATTAACACATATAATTTATAATACGTAATCATAAATAATTAAAATTTATTTTATAAAGTAGAATATATGTTTAATAATATTCCAAAATATTAATTAGATGTTCTTTTTGATTGTTGATTTTTCAGTTTGTAATAGTTTTAATGATTTTTCAATTTTAAATATAAAAAAATATTTAATATAATAAATAAATAATTAATATTTTATTTTAAAAGCGATAATTTTGATATCTAATTTAATGATGATAAGATTCTTATGAGCCTCGTGTTCAAAAGGTATTATCACTTTTTGTAAATATTGTTTCTGTTTAGTTCTGGATAATTACTTGTATAGTTAAAATGGTTTTTTACTTCACTAGCTCTGTTGTTGCTCCACCTGCTATCATTTACATGGGAGAAGATAAGTTTGAAAATGAAAATTTAATAAGATGGGGATGGCCTGAAGATATTTGGTTTCATGTTGACAAATTATCGTCAGCACATGTATATCTGCGTATGAGAAAAGGTGAAACCATCGATGATATTCCAGACGAATTGTTAACTGACTGCTGCCAACTTGTTAAAGCTAATAGTATTGAAGGCTGCAAGATGAACAATATTGATATTGTGTATACGCCATGGGCAAATTTAAAGAAAACTGGCGATATGGTTGTTGGTCAGATTGGTTATCATAAGGATAAAGATGTAAGAAAGATGACCGTTGAAAAGAAGATAAATGCAGTGGTGAACAGATTAAACAAAACTAAAGTTAAAAAGACACCAGATTTCCAAGCTGAAAGGGAAGCAAGAGATCAACGTGAAAGAGAAGCTCAGCGGAGACTTCAAAAGGAACAAAAAGAACTTGAAAAGAAACAAGCAAAAGAACACGAGGAAATGGAAAAATTAAAATCGTTTTCATCCTTAATGAAAAAAGAAAACATGAAGACTAACACTGATGGGTATGATTCAGACGATTTTATGTAAAATCGATAAAAATCACCAATGCCTGTACATTTTCCCATATGATTGTTGTATAAATAAAGCTATTTTAACAAATGTTTCAAAAATATATATAACTGGTAAGATAATTTTTATTGATATTTGGCTATTTTTTCCTTTTTTTTTTTTTTTCTTTTCAATTTGAAAAGCAATGCATAATTGTTTTTATTGAAATTAAGTAATTTATATATATAATTTTTAGAGGCCTTTTAAATATAAAGCCTTGTAATATTTATTTTTAAAACAATCTACTTTTATAATATTATATAAAAGTTTTGAACTATAAACATATCTTCCTAGAATCATTTTAATGAATCCAATTAATTGCCAAGTTTGAATTGTGAAACATTGTTAAATATATATATATAAATAAACATATATATATACACTTTTAAATTATTTCAATAAAGTTATATAAACTGTACTTTTTCTTTTTTTACTATAGCTAACCAACATCTTTCATATCTCCACTCAATCATATTAGAATATCAAGTTGTGACCCTTGATGGTGTTTGTTTGACAACCATCATGACTGAATGAAGCCTTTGTCATTAAGACTGGGAGTACTACTCAGTGGCAGGCCGATTTAGCTCTAAAAGAAATGGCCGCCTCTGACATGAGGAACAGATGCCATGTGCAGCTGCTCATAACATGGAGTACAAACGCTGCTCATCCTGTATCCCTGGATTAGAAGCCCTTACAGGATACTATCAGCCAGGCCAGCTGAACCCAGGTTTTTTAGCGAGTTTTTTACTGCTCCCCCTCCTCCTTTTTTATCCGGGCTTGGGACCGGCAAAGGTGGAGTTACCAACATCTTAAATAATGGTAACAAGTTATAGCAATTTTCCCCACATTGATATAAACTTTGCTGCTATATGATATATACAGTCGAACCTCTTTAATTCAACACCCCAAGGGATCAGAGCTTTCGGTTGAATTAAAGGTATGCAGATGATTAGCCAATCATCTAACTCGCTAAAATAATATTTTTTAAAAAATAGCTTTGTAATATAAATTGATCATATTAATTGAAACCATTGTGTGTCCTTTTTTTGTATTATTTTTATTTTCATGATTAACTTTAGTATCAGGGACAAAATGGCAATAATACATATTTTTGAAACATAAATAATTACAAATAATATTTTATTCTAATTGAAGAATATAGCAGTTGAAAGGAAATAAATATGGAAAATAAAAATAAAATTTAAAAATAATCATGAAGATCTTTTTAAAAATTCCTTTATAGAGATGTCTGTTTTTGCACTGAAATCCTATTCAGGATGTATTCCAGATGGTCTATTTAAAAAATCATGCATGTCTTTCTTCCTCTGGAATGTGTTTTAAATAACAAAGAGTTATTATTGTATTGAAGGCATCCACTGCTGCTGCAAGTGTTATTGATTTTGTGTTTATATCTTTTATAATAAAATGGAAATGGAATATTGAAATAAAATGTTATCATAATCATTGTGGCTACATTTTATGAAGATTTATTTTTTTTAAAGAAAATTATTTGTAAATTTTAAAATAACAAAAATATTTCAATGCTGAAATTAAAAAGAAAATAATATTATTAATTAGCGCACGATTCCTAAATTCCTGCGTAAAAAATATACAACACTCACGACATTGCGCAACGGCACTGCAAAGTGAAACTTAAACTAACAGAAATCAAAAGTGCGCAGGCACGATCCTATCGGCGCTGCAATACCTGTTTAGCGGTAAAGTTGTATGTAAAAAGACATTCAACTGTCAAAATTCGAATTTTAAAATGGTCGAACTATCGGAACTGTCGTATTACGGTTTGTTATTTGATAGGCCGGAGGTCGGGACATCTGAATATGGTCGAATTAAGGTAGAGTGTCGAATTTGTGTGTGCCGAATCAACAAGGTTATACTGTATATATAAAAGGATAAGAATAATGAATCATTGCTTATGAAATATAATGTTTATAACTTGGGAATAATGTGATATCAGCTGTTTCCCTGGGATCTATGGATACGCTCCAGGAGCCTGGGTTACCTTTATGTTGCTATCAGCTTTTTACCAGCATGTAATATCAATGGGAGGTTGATAATACAGTATAACCTCTTTAATTCAGCCATTATTCAAATCCCAATACAGCTATTATTCTTTAATTTAACTGACTTCTTCTTTCTTATCTCCACTCAATCATATTAGGGTGTCAAGCTTGAGATCATGATTGGGTAAGTAGAATGCATCTGCCTTTGTCATTAAGACTGGGAGCACTACTCAGTGGCAGGCCGACTTAGTTCCAATATGAAATGGCCGCCTCTGACATGAGGAACAGATGCTATGTGCAGCTGCTCCTAACATGGAGTACAAACGCTGCTCATCCTGTATCCCTGGATTAGGAGCCCTTACAGGGTACTATCAGCCAGGCCAGCTGAGCCCAGGTTTTTTAGCAAGCTTGTTACTGCTCCCCCTCCTCCTTTTTCATCGGGGCTTGGGACCGGCAAAGCGGAATTTAGCTGACTATAATTCAATACCAACTTTGATTAAATTAAAAATTCTTATCCATAGGAGTGTTGAATTAAAGAAATGTAGTTGCATTGTTTTCTACTTGCAAACCAATTGGAAATAATAATAATTGCCATTTTGACATGAAGGAAGGGAGATAATAAGGATTTAGCTATTGTCAGACACATCTTCCTATATCAGCAAACTATACAATCTAATTCCCAATCAAACACAATGAGGGGCTAACAAAGGTAGATAGGTTTTTTAATCTGGTGTTACTTACATTGGGTTGGTATTTATCTGCAGTTTTTATTCTATATATTGATGAGGCTGAAGTGGGGATATAAAACTCAATTTATTGGTAGGTTGCAGTACATTGTCCTGGTGGGCTATGGTCACCATGGCCTGTTCCAGGGCTGGGCTTGTGGTCTGGTTCTGGAGGGTTGTTGAGGTCCGATTCTCTGCGGTATAGCCGTTGGGAGTGTTAGATCTGGTACAAGACATCTTCGTTGCCGGTCAAGAGGAAAAAAATAGAAAAATAAAAATAATAAAAATGCTCGAGGTCAAAACGATAACTGGCACGTTGCCTCTGTTTGCATTCCACGAAAACGGTGGTCTGTGGTCAAAATACAATCTGTGCCTGTTATCTCTGTGGTGTCGCCTCTCTGATAAACAAATAAATAAAAAATTAAATTTAGGAAAAAAATTTAATTTGAAAAAAAAAAAAAAAATTTTAATTTGAAAAAAAAAAATTTTAAATTTTGTAGCGTCACGTGCATTTCCGGTCGGTCGCTTGTTGACACACAACACCACCCCCCCTCTTATCTTAGACTCGGTCCCTCGAGTCGCCGTTATCTTTCTAAAAATTCCTTAAGTCTCGACACGTGCGCTAACGTGTTCTGGCGTCTACTATTTTCGTTGCGTCCGTCCTGTGGTCGTAACCTATATGTCGTTTCCTTGATTCTATCCGTTACTACGTACGGGCCTACGTACTTCGGCAGAAATTTCTCCGTTTTCCCTGGTTTCCTGCGGGACGACTCCAGTAGTACCAGGTCGCCCACTTCAAACTTCCGGAAGCGGTCACGGTTCGCAAGGTCATACTGACACTTCGTCATCATTGTCCGGTCTCGGTAGTTTTCGTCCGCAATTTTCTTTAATCTCTCGTTTTCTAAAATGCGGTTGGTCACGTATTCGTCGTAAGTTTTTACTGGCTCGTCGACGGTTGGCAGTCCTACGTCTAGGGACGTCCTCGG
This sequence comes from Cordylochernes scorpioides, assembly GCA_030710605.1. Lineage (NCBI taxonomy): Eukaryota > Metazoa > Arthropoda > Arachnida > Pseudoscorpiones > Chernetidae > Cordylochernes > Cordylochernes scorpioides. The sequence continues at coordinate 59,937,365 of CP092868.1, forward strand.
TTCTACGCCGAATATCAACTTATGCGGTGTCACCTGTGTCGACGACTGAATGGACGAGTTATACGCAAAAGTCGCCGTTTTTACGAATCTCGGCCATTCGGTGTGATCGTCCTCGAGATAGACTCTGATGCCGTTTTTTATGACGCCGTTGAGTTTTTCGCATAAGCCATTTGTTTGCGGGTGTGCCACGGAAGCCATAATGTGTTTAATACCGTACAAACGTGTAAAGTCTCTAAAAGTACTCGAGTCGAAAGATTTGCCTTGATCGGATATTATGCACTTCGGAGTACCGAAAACGTAGAACAGATTGTCTAGAAGTGCGTTGCACGTGGTTTCCGCCTTCGTATCTTTTACCGGGATTGCGAGTGCGTATTTACTAAAATGGTCTACGATCGTTAGAATGTGTTCGTAGCCCACAGCCGATTTTTTGATAGGACCCTGGTGGTCTATCCCAACTCGTTCCCAGGTGTCTGTTGCCGGTGGTAACGGTTCTAGCGGGGGCTGCGGGTTTGAACCTCTGTGGTTTGAAAGCCTGGCACACTTTGCACGACCGAATGTATTTCCGCACGTCTTCTTCCAGACCTTTCCAGTAAAAACGTTGCTTAATACGGTGGACCGTCTTCGCTACCCCCATGTGTCCTGCCTCGGGTATATCGTGTGCTGTTTCCATTATTTCGGGTACGCTTTGCTTTGGTGCTACGACCAACCATTGGTTACCTTGTGTTGCATGGTTCTTTTTATAAAGGATCCCGTTTATTTTTTTATATTCGTCCCGTATTTTAGTGTCTGGTAGTTTTCCGGTAATATCGCGGCAAAACGTGTCTTCCTTTTGTCCGTTTTCGTCGATCCGTACTGTGCATGCCATTAAATCGTTGAAGCTGTCTTCGACGTTCGTATCGTTTTTGTGGAACGGGTTACGTGAGAGTGCATCCGGTGCAACGTTCTTCCTCCCTGCACGGTGGACTATTTCAAAGTCGTGCTCCATGAGTTTTAGCCCCCATCTGGTAAGTCTTGAGCACGGGTCACGTACGTTAGCTAGCCACGTTAACGCGCTATGGTCTGTTACGACTTTGAATTCTCTCCCGAAGATGTACGGCCGTAACTTTTGTAGAGCCCAGACTATTGCTAAACACTCCAGTTCTGAGATACCATATTTACTCTCGTGTTTCGATGTCGTTCTCGACAAGTAGTGGATCGGGTGCAAGAATCCGTCATTGTCCGGTTGCATTAGTACCGCGCCTAATCCCACGATTGATGCGTCCGTGTGTATTTCTATTCTAGCGTCAGGGTTGAAGTGTGCTAAAATTGGCTCCTCAGTCAATTTTTTTTTTAAGGTTTCGAAAGCTTCCATTTCGGCCGGACCTATCACGAATTTCTTATCTTTTTCCGTTAAACACGTCAGCGGTTTGCTTATCTTTGAAAAGTTTTTTATGAAACGGCGATAATAGCCGCAAAGTCCCAGAAACGAGCGAACCTGCTTGACATTTTTCGGAATCGGAAATTCCTTAACCGCCTCGATCTTATCAGTAGCCGGTTCTACGCCGTTTTCCGATACCACGTGTCCCAAAATTGGTAACTTTTGGTAGGCGAATCTACATTTTGATGGTTTTAGGGATAAGCCTGCCCCGCGGAAACATTCTAGAACATTTGTTAACCGCACGTTGTGTTCACGTATGTCTCTTCCGTACACGATGACGTCATCTAGATAAACCATACACTCGGACCATTTCAATTCAGCTAACAGTGTATCCATGATTCTTTCGAAATGACCCGGTGCCCCGGTTAAACCAAAGGGTAACACTTGAAACTCGTACAACCCGTTACCCGTCGTGAACGCTGTAACTGGCTTGCTTGTTTCGTCCAGTGGACACTGCCAATAACCGCTAACAAAATCCGTGTGAGAGAAATACTTCATTCCCGCTAAACGGTCCAGGCAATCGGTAATATCCGGTAATGGATATGAGAATTTTTCGGTTACGTTGTTAACTTTTCTATAGTCCACACAAAATCTATAGGATCCGTCTGATTTTTTAACCAAAACGACCGGGCTTGCCCAAGGGGATGTTGATTTCCTAATAACACCTTTCTCACACATTTCTTTAACCTGTTCCTCTATAATCTCACGTTCCTTAGGGCTGCGGCGATAGGCTTTTTGTCGGATTGGTTCCGTGTTCGCTTTAAGTTTAATGTGGTACGGTTCGATATCTGCCGCCTTATTCCATTCTTCTGAGAAAAGTTCCCGATACCTGTACAATACATCCAGTACGTCGATTTTTTCGCTGTCCGATAGCTCCGGGTTTATATCGAACTTCTGTGGTTCGTATTCGCACGTGGCTGTCGTACTGTATCCCACCTGTTCACTTAGGAAAGAAACATTCGCTATTTCCCCGCTGGATCGTAACAAGCACGAGTTTGCTACCAACTGCACCGGCTCGTTCCTAGTATTTATGACATCAATGAATATCTCTGATACCGTTTCGGAAACGTGTACTGATGGTATTAGTAGCCCTGTTCTTCTTACGCAGTCGGGGTGGGGTTCTAAAATGCCCGCCATTACTGTTGGCCCTTTTAACTTAACCCTCGTTTTACAACGTGGTGCAATTTCAAGGTCGTCTAGTATGCAGTATTTTTGTTTGGGGTTTTTCCGATCGTTCGTAATTGTACCTAACCTCTCAAGTTCCCGTTCTTCGTTAAGTTCTACCACGTGGTCGTCCGTGCCTATTTTTGGCCTATACAATTCTACCGATTCGTCTCTAAACATAATTTTGCAATGATAGTTTGTTAGAATATCGACGCCGAAAATAATCTTCTCCCCGTTTCCTGGAATTATGGTGAACCTGCCACATATGTCGAAACCATCAATGTTGACCTCCAAGTATGTGCACGTGTTCGAGACTACTGACCCACTTATTCCCCGTATAAGTAATTTAGAAGGCATTCTAGTACATCCCAGTGCGTTGGCTATTCCTTCGTCTATGCAGCTAACATTTGCCCCTGAATCGAAAATCAGTTTTCCTACATGTGACTCATTTATGTGTGTGATTAAGCAGAAATTTGTCATACCTGACCAACGGAATTTCTCCATTGCTGTACCCCCTATTTCTAAAGTGGATTTTTTTATTGGTACCTTATTTAATGTCTGTTTTTCGTTAACCCCCGGTTGTCCCTTTACCCTAAAGATTATGCGATTGGTGTTACCAGTAACCTCGGAAAATACACGTTGTACGCTCTCTACACTATTTGAAACTTCCACCACAGGATTAGAGGCAAAATTGTACTTACCACGTGGCCTCCTTTTCGGGCAATCCCAGTGCTTGTGCCCCGTCTGGTAACAAGTGAAGCATCTTGGCGTCCCGTCCGGTAGCATAAATCTTCTTGCCTTTTCCATGGGCGTTTCGGTCCTTGGGTTCGTTCCCACTCTTCCGTCGTCCTCGTAGTTTTTTCCACACTCGTCGTTGTACTTGCCTCCGTCCGTTCCTTGCTCCATTTATTCGTCTCGTCGAGGAATTTCGCTGCCTGTAGGAGGTCGGCCTCTTCTGGGTTCCGCGTGGTACTCCACGAGGCTGCCAGTAGTAGGCAGTCTTTTGGGGCCAATGCCCACAATGCCTCCTTGCTTGAATTAAACGGCGAAAATTCACCTGCCGTCGCGTGGGCCGTAATCAGGTTCATCAGGTATTTCCCCGTATCCTCTGTGGACTGGGGCCGTCTCATCTTCTTTAACTCGCTGCCCCTGCTACGTGCCCGGCCGTCGTTCCTTGGGTAGCGAAGCTTCAGCGCTTCCAGGACGTCTTCAAGTGCGGCTGAAGGGTCAAACCTGCACTTGATGAATTCGCGGCCGTCGAGTGGAAGCCGCCGTACTAGGGCCTTTGTCCAGTCTCCCTTCGGTACTTTGCTCGCCGTCAGCCACGTCTTGAATTCCTCTACGTAGTCCTCGATGTCTTCCTCCTCCGGTTTGAAGCACGGCGTTTCTCCGTAGCCGATGTTTATGTTCGTGGCTTGAGGTGCTGGGCCGACACTGCTCTCCACCATGTGATGAGGCTGAAGTGGGGATATAAAACTCAATTTATTGGTAGGTTGCAGTACATTGTCCTGGTGGGCTATGGTCACCATGGCCTGTTCCAGGGCTGGGCTTGTGGTCTGGTTCTGGAGGGTTGTTGAGGTCCGATTCTCTGCGGTATAGCCGTTGGGAGGGTTAGATCTGGTACAAGACATCTTCGTTGCCGGTCAAGAGGAAAAAAATAGAAAAATAAAAATAATAAAAATGCTCGAGGTCAAAACGATAACTGGCACGTTGCCTCTGTTTGCATTCCACGAAAACGGTGGTCTGTGGTCAAAATACAATCTGTGCCTGTTATCTCTGTGGTGTCGCCTCTCTGATAAACAAATAAATAAAAAATTAAATTTAGGAAAAAAATTTAATTTGAAAAAAAAAAAAAAAATTTAATTTGAAAAAAAAAAATTTTTAAATTTTGTAGCGTCACGTGCATTTCCGGTCGGTCGCTTGTTGACACACAACAATATACAGTAAAACCTCTCTACAAAGGACAGTTTTTATCACCAAAATGACAATTTTTAATATTTAGCTGCTCTTGTAAGAGGACACCTCTCCATAAAGGACACTTTGACTCTATAACTAGGTGTTGTAGTGAGAGATTCTACTGTAGTGGTTTCTCCCCAGAGACCCCATAACCTCAAAACATGGGTAAACTCAGTCTCACCTGGTGTGAGGTGGTCTATCATCAAAACTCTTGTGTTGGGCCTAGTCATGGGGAGTCTTTCAACCAACACAGTCTCTTGTGAGAGATCATCTCCAGGAGAGGCCAGGTTTAGCCATGTTTTTAGGCTATGGCATCTCATCAAAGACTACTCATGGACAAAACTTAAGGGAGTTTTACCTTTTAGCATGTATATCTGGATTTAGACAATATATTTGTTGTAGTTTTGTTTTACAGGATTGTGTTTATTGTGGATTTTTCCTTAATTATTTTGGAGGGTTACCATTTATTAATGTTCTTTAGTGTTTGAGTTTTGTTCTTTTTACTATAAATTTTGTTAGGGATACTTGCCATTGGTGTTCTAAAAGGGTTAGATCAGCTTCATGTTCCTGTATTTAGGGAAATTCTAAACATGAGGAAGATTAAATTGGTAAAATAGTTCACCATCAATGAGACAGGTACTTCCAATATCAGTGAAGAAAGGACAGGTTGCTTTATTTACACAGTTTTATTAAGACCACCGGTCTTATACAGATTCACCACAGGAAGAAAGAAATCAAAGATGGAGCTCTTGTACTCCAGGCAGCGCAGCACCCAACAACAGCCCATAGGTCCGACACATGTCCAGTGGCTACATGTTCCTTCGTGCATACATCAAGATTAACGTATCACTGAACAGGCGAGTGTGGAACCAACCGCGTTCTAGTCTTTGCTTTTCTCGTCCAAATAGACCACGGCATTCGGCGATTCTATTAATCTCCTCCCAACGGTGACTGTGGCCTTGTAGAATTTATATAAACCAAAATGAACTTGATCAAACATCATTCCATTCATCCAGTTATATATTTGTTGACTATCGGATTGAGACAAGGATAAATCACCCATGAGTTCCTCTCTTTGTTTCTCCAAGTAACAGCAACCAAATTTTGTATGCATAATTGGGGGGGGCCGGTGGAAGGCAGGTTAAACCGTTTGGTTTTTGACCACTACAACCCGGGTTCGATTCCCGCATTGGACACTTTTTTATGTTTTAAAAAAAATGCTCCAATGGCCCCCGATTCTTGCAAAAGTCCAACCCCACCAGCGAGTGCAAGTAACCAAACGGGGCTCTGGCACATTTGTAAGTGCAAAGTCGAACTGTTTCTCACATGTGTAGACATGTGGTGCGCTTACAGTAAAAGCAGTCGCTAACTACCCACCATGATTATCATGGCTTTGAGATAAGAAAGAAGATATGCATAATTTCGTCTTATACTCTTCTATTACATAGATCACAAGTTAAAGGACAATCAGTCTTCCAGCGCTTTGATTGATTTTCTGGAAAGAACACCCATAGGAGTTTCAGTTGCACAATAAGTCTTTAATTACCAGAGGAGTATTTGTGAGTAGATATAGTTCTGGTTGATTTATTTAAAAGAAATTCCATAGATTCCATAAACAGATGGGAGGCACACACCATTACCTTATAGCTCTACTACTCATTGTGTTGTTGTTGTTTCTTATCCCCTTGTGTAAAGATTACACGAATTCCATGAGTTCATGCTCCTCGAGCTGTTTTATGATGAGCAGCGGCCTCTCCCAAACTCATTGTGATGTACATATGTTATAGTCTCCAGGTGGATGCTTCTCAGTTTGCCAAAGCTGGTGTTGTGGCTTTGTCATCTGAGGCCGCTAGTTTGCGGCAACAGTGAATAGATGGTGTCCAGCTTTGACATCTATTTTGACGGGAGAGGCAACCTTTATTTTTATAGATCAATACAAGAAAATAAGACCTAATCCAAATAATTTATTAGTGTGTGACGTTTCGGCAACAACATTGTCACCATCATCAGACAAAAGACAATTATTTGGATTAGGTCTTATTTTCTTGTATTATAATCCAAATTGTGCTTTATCATTTTATAGATCAATTTTCTCCCAACAAATTTCCCATCTAAATACAAGAAAATAAGACCTAATCCAAATAATTTAATAGTGTGTGACGTTTCGGTAAAAGCATTGTTACCATCATCAGACAAAAGAATAAAAAACAAATTTATTTGGATTAATTCTTATTTTCTTGTTGTTCGAATTTATAATCCAAAATACCATTTCTAAGATTCCACTCTTCAGTGTAGCATATATAAGCAGAATGATCCAATACAGTATTAGAGCTCTAAAGAAGCGGTCTGGTAGATTAAATTGGTGAAACTGCTGGGAGAGTTCACCACTGATGAACCAAGCCCTCCCAATATTTTTCATTGCAGTAAGGACAGTAAAATTTTGATTTATTTGTGAAAGAAACATTCGTGTCTTAATGTTTTCATTTGTTATATATAGATGGTGCTTTATTGCTTTGTGTTAATTCAAATTGTACTTTATCATTCCATCTATATATTATAGTGGTCTTTTTTATTCCTAGTACAGGCCATGATAATTATGGTGGGTAGTTAGTGACTGCTTTTACTCTAAGTGCACCATATGTCTACATATGTGAAAATCAGTTCGACTTTGCACTTACAAATATGTCAGAACCCTGTTTGGTTACTTGCACTCGCTGGTGGGGTTGGACTTTTGCAAGAATCGGGGGCCATTTGCACATTTTTTTTTTTTTAGAAAAGAGTGCCCAATGCGGGATTCTGGGTCGTAGCGGTCAAAAACCAATGGTTTAGACTATCCTTCCACCTACCCCCTGTGTCATGTTCTACAGCCAATCTTCACTTCAGTCAATTCTAACACAAGGTAATAAGACCAAATCCAAATAAATCATGTCTGTAACTGCATTGTTATTTACTTATATTTGGTCTTATTACATTGTGTTTTTCAAATCTATAATTGTACCTTATATTTTCAGTCAATTTTCTATTTAGAACTTATACAAGATTTAAGATCCAATTTTTGGTTTTCATTTTTTCTTCTTTCTTTGTGCCCGGGCCAGACAGGGACACACACTAAAGAGGCTCCACCAGGACGACGGCTCCAGTCGTTACACCTAGCAACCTCCCAACACTCCAAGGAGGTCACTCCACACTCCAGGAGGAGGGTGATGCTCTAGGCACCGCGGTTTGTCTTCATAATCTACTGGATAAAATATACTTATTTGATTTTCTTGACTTTTGATATTGACCTTGTTATTATTTGCCTAGTGTAAAAAAATACAAGAAGGTTATTTAGGAATCAATAACTTTTTAGACATCACCATGCAGTGGGATCTTGTTATAACCTTAGTTTAAAAAAAAAAAAGGACATACCTGGATCTGTAAAGAAAAAAATCTTTTTTTTTTTTTCAAAGTATTTTGACAGATTGCTCCCTCTTTATCAATTTATTACACAGTAAACTTAATTTACAAATTCTTGTAGATCACATGAAAACAACTTTGTCATTGTGTTGTTTATTGTACAATAAATTGAAAAAGTGGGAGCAATCTGTCGAAATATTTTGAGAAAAACTTGTTGTTTTTTTTTCTTAACAGATCCATGTACGTTCTTTTTTATATAAAGTTATTTAATGGGTCGCCTTTTGACTCAAATTTGTTTTACCTGCCTCTTTTATAACACCAACCTGTTTATAACACATAATTCTAAAGTCCCAGATGATAAAGCACAATTTGGATTATAGATACAAGAAAATAAGTTCAAATCCAAATAATTTAATAGTGTGTGACGTTTCGGTAACAACATTGTTACTATCATCAGTCAAAAGAATTAATAATTTATGTCTGATATGATGGTAACAATGCTCTTAACGAAACGTCACACACTATTAATTTATTTGGTTTAGGTCTTTATTTTCTTGTAGCTAAAGTCCCAAATGTTTCAACTGTGGTTATAACAAAAACATGGGGGTGTTCTAAGAACAAGTGATGTTGTTATAAAGAGTTATGACACTACAGTAGAACCTCCATGAGAGGACACCTCTCTATAAAGGTCAGTTTTCATCGCCACAATTACCATTTTCACTATATTGAAACTCTTGGTCTCCATTATTATTAAGGTAGCTGTTTTTTGCCTGTTTAATATTTTTTTATATACAGTTAAACCTGTCTATAGCGCCATTCTAAATAGTACCTCCCTCTCTATAGCGCCCAATTTTAAATACGTAGTACGATGCGATTTGCATTAAAATATACCTGTCTATAGCACCCTATTTTGGTGAAACCCAAGAGGGGGCGCTATAGACAGGTTTAACTGTATTTAGAAATTTAAATGTACATAGATATAAACCTGTCTATAGCGCCCTCTCTTGTGACTCACCAAAATAAGGTGCTATAGACAGGTATTTTTTTATGTAAATCGCATCATACTACGTATTTAAAATCGGGCACTATAGAGAGGGAGGCACCATATAGAGGGGGCGCTATAGACAGGTTTAACTGTATTTAGAAAATTAAATTTACATAGATATAAAGGTTTTGATATATATTTTTTTATTTCTGAAAATAGAGCAATCCATATTTAAATCTTTAGATAATAAAAAGACATACACACACACAGTCGAACTTCTTTAATTCAACACCCCAAGGGATCAGAGCTTTCGGTTGAATTAAAGGAAGTGTTAAATTAAGGTTAGATGATTAGCTTATCATCTAACTCACTAAAATAATATTTTTTAAAAATTGCTTTGTAATATAAATTAATGATATTAATTTAAACCATTGTATGTACTTTTTTGTATTTATTTTTTTATTTTCATGATTAACTTTTAGTATCAGGGACAAAATGGTAATAATACATATTTTCTGTTTTTGCACTGAAATCCTATTCAGGATGTATTCCAGATAGTCTATTTTAAAAAAAGATGCATGTCTTTCTTCCTCTGAAATGTCTTTTAAATAACAAAGTGTTTTTATTGTATTAAAGGCATCCACTGCTGCTGCAGGTGTTATTGATTGTGTTTAAATATTTTATAATAATACAGAAATGGAATATTGAAATAAAATGTTATCATAATCATTGTGGCTACATATTTTATGAAGATTTATTTATTTAAAAGGAAATTATTTGTAAATTTAAAACAAACTAAAATATTTCAATACTGAAAATTAAAAAGAAAATAATATTAATCAGCGCATGAATCTAAATTCCCGCGTAAAAAAACAAACAAAATAATAACACTCGTGACATTGCGCAACGGGACTACAAAGTGAAACTTAAACTGAAACCAAAAGTGTTCGGCGCGATTCTATCGGCGCCCACCGATCGCCACCACCGTAATACCATTTTAGCGGTAAAATTGTATGTAAAAAACATTCATCTCTGTCGAAATTCGAATTTTAAAATGGTCGAACTATCGGAACTGTCGTATTATCGATACTGTCAAATTACGGTTTGTTATTTGATAGGCCGGAGGTCGGGACATCAGAATATGGTCAAATTAAGGTAGAGTGTCGAATTTGCGTGTGTCGAATTAACGAGGTTATACTGTATATTGGATCAAAAAATAATTTATTCACCAATATATTTCAGTTGGCTGAACGCCAAACTTTTTCAAGATATAACACCATATTAATGTCAACAACAAACGGCACTGTTGGGGCACGTTTTTGTAACCATACCCCAACAGAAGGCGTATGTATAATCAAATCAAATGGATACATGGCTTCCCTCCCCACATAGACTTACAGACCATTTTTTGCCCAGAAACCTAGACAATTGATGACACCAGACTTCCATGCCGAAAGCTGATGCCTGGTGAAGAAGACACCAGTGACATCCAGAGACATCCGCGCTGGAAGCTGTTGTTTCATATGTACATATATTCCCCTCACCAAAAATTTAGGTAAAGGTGACCAGAAAAAAAAAAAAAAATGGAGAAGGAAGATTTCTAAAAGACTAAGCCTTATAAATATCCTTCCCGAAAAAAGGAAGCATCACATTACAGTCCAGGTAAAAGGGGCCTGGGTCGATTTTTAGCCAAGACGGGGGGCGATATATATACCGTCCCGAGAAAAAGGGAGGATAGTATTTCAATCCATGTGGAGGGGGGGGCCAGGGGTCTGAAATTTTACACTAGTGCCGTGGCTGTTTCTCTCTTTAGATTTTTTTGTTTTGGTAATACTATATGTTCTATTTTGATGGGAGAGGCCTGGGGCGTCTATGAAATTGTATACTGGAGCCGTTGGCCATTTTGATTGGTGTTTCTTTCGGCGAATGAAAATGCCAGCCAATAGAAACTTTGGCGCGGCCAGCAAATGAAAACGGAGAGAGACAAGAATAAAAGAGGGTTTCTTTGCCAAAAGGCAGATTCAATCTGAGTCGCTCAGTGAGAGGACAGCCTTCAGACGGGAGACCAGACCTTTGCCGGCACTTTCGAGAAAAGGTAAGCCATTTGTCATTATGACTTAGCGCCCCCCCCTTTTTTGTGTAGTAACCAACCTAGATTTCGCATGGGCCCTAAAGGGCTATAAAGTAACTTCAGGTCACCTCTATCTAAATTTTACTATGTAAATAGCATATCTCGTCAGTATAGACATGTTCCCAAATTTTAATTTATTTAAATAAATATCTAGAGAAATTTTCTTGTTTCCTCTCATACATATTTCATTCCTTTTGCTTTATGTGATATATTGACACAGCGACAGTTGCAAATTACGACTTTATTAGGGCTACATTGAGGGTATCTATCTGTCAGGTTTTAGTAATGTTTGTACTTTTATGTGTTTCAGTGCGTTATTCCATCATATTTACCATTATACCATATTTTCTGATTCCTCGGGCTATTGTTACGCTGTTAGGAGGGTACGGCATGATGCAAACAGATTTGTATGTTTGACTATTGTTTGTGTTATTTGGGCTATAAAAATGCCTTAATATGAATCTATTTACAGTTGATCTGTAGAAATTATAGAGATCTGTTGCTATAATTTTCCTCTATGAAATAGCTCCCAGCGTCTTCAGTGGGATACTAAACCTCCAGAAGGAGTCTTTTATAGATTGCCCAATTTAATAACGATTTCATGGGTTGTCTGATGAAATTGTATACTAGTGTCGTGGTTGTTTCCATCTTTAGACCTTTGTTCTGACAATATTATATGCTCGATCCCTGCTTTAGCTCAACTCTTAATCAATTACAGAGTTCCCCCCCTTTTTTTTTTTATTTATCCTGTTTGCACAAATTGCATTACATGTGATGATGTAAAGACATATGTCGATAGTGCATCATTGACAGCTGTGCTTCTATTATACAACATTAAGGTCTTGCTGCGGGTTATATACATGGGTTGTTGGCCTAAATTGCTATATATATATATACTTAAGTAAGGAAACTTTAATAAGTCACATCGTGTATCCTCCCTTTTCATCTATCCAAACCGGGAACGCAACAGCACCACATAACGTCAATAGAATTAATATGTTGTTATACCTTGAAAAAGTTTGGCGTTCAGCCAACTGAAATATTCGTAAATAAATTATTTCTTGATCCACACACACAATATATGCCTTTTTAACTAAGTCTCAAAATCTCTTTTAAAAAAGGAAGAGAAATTAAAAAGTTCATAAACTAAAATTTTTCTCGTTAAAAAAAAATAAGACCTAATCCAAATAATTTATTAGTGTGTGACGTTTCGGCAACAACATTGTCACCATCATCAGACAATGTTTTTGCCGAAACATCACACACTAATAAATTATTTGGATTAGGTCTTATTTTCTTTTTTTATAATCTATAATTCAAATTGTGCTTTATCATTTTCTCGTTAAAGTAAGTAAGTATATTGCAACTCTGGTAAGAGGACACCTCTCTCTAAAGGACAGTTTGGCTCTACAATTAGGTGTCCTTTACAGGGAGATTCTAGTGTATTCTATTGATACAAAAGTCTGTGAAAAGGATGAGACTATCAAGAATGTGTTAAATCAGTATATATATTCCAGAAGTCTCTATTTCTGTTAGCTATGTCTGTGGTAGTTTAAGAGGGGGTCACTGTAGTGTAATTCTAATTTAAACTACAGCCAAGGGAACAGGATTGGAAAAATCAGCGAGGAAAGAAGACCCTTTTGAGTTTCACTCTAGTCTGGTTAATAATTTTTATATAAATTATAATTTATAAATAAATACAGTCGAACTTGGATAATTCGAACCCCAAGGGACCATAAAAAAATTCGAATTATCCAAAAATTCGAATTAAAAACGGAAATTATATTTATAGTAAATTCTAGGGACCAAGATAAATATTCGAATTAAAGAGGTTTTCGAATTAAAGAAGTTCGAATTATCCAAGTTCTACTGTATTATAATTCAAAACTATAATTTGAAGTAATGTGTGTGCATCATAAATCTATCTATATTAATAAAATGGAAATTTCATAAGTGGTGTTCGCTAAAAACTTTCGTTACAATGCATCAATTTCGACCAAATTTTCAACATTTATGTAAAACGAGATGGAGCAGGTTTTGCTTAACATCAAAATATTTTTCCTAACATTAACATGCGTAACTTCGCTGTTATCGATTAAATACAAAAAAATCAACAGAGTTAATTTTATTTATATAAAATACAAAATTAAATTTCAACAGAGTTAATTTTTTTACATACTAGCTAATAATCTCAATCTAAAAACATGTTCAAAACAAGCAATTTTAAGATAACACCATATGTAAAACAGTCGGCCAAGAAAACAACTTCCCTCGAGTAAAACCAGGGCGGAGCCGGGTACACCTGCTAGTATATATATAAAATTGAATGTCTGTCTGTACCCTATAGATTCAAAAACCATACATCTAATCGCCGTGAAATTTTGGGATATTATTAGCTATATCCCCGGGAAGGTTTTTGAAAAATAATTTCTTGAATATCCTTAGAGTTATTTGCAGATTTGTAGATTTAACTCGAAAGCAGCGCCCCCATTGCGACGATGATAACAATTTTTTTTATCTATTAACTTTCTTATCACTAAGTTTATTATCTTAAAGATTATTTTATCAAAAGTAAGATTTTCTACCTATGAATTGCGCAAAAGTCAAAGTTAGTTTTATCATTTATCTACAACATATATATTGGGAGAATAGATAAAATGATGATTTGGTAATGTAGAAAATTAGAAAAGACAAAATTCAGGATATCGCTGCAATTTATTTGAGACAAGAATAATGATACAATTCCAAGGCAAGATACTATTCCTTTAACTTCCAATTACCGAGGGAACCAATTAATATTGATTTTATTCAACTTATCGAGTATTTTTCAAGGGACCGGGAAAAAATGTTCACTTTATCGAGAGATTCAAATTTACGAGTTTCAAATTATCAAAATATATCTATTTTTTTTTTTTTATAAGTTTATAGAGAATTGTTTTAACAAATGTTCGTTAAACAAACCTTTACTCGGGTAAAACCCAGGCGAAGCCGGGTACATCCGCTAGTATTATAATAAAATACAGTAGAACCTCCCTGTAAAGAACACCTAATTGCAGAGCCAAAGTGTCCTTTAGGGAGAGATGGTCCTCTTACCGGAGAGTTACTAAATAGTAAAAATGGTAATTTTGCAAATGAAAACTGTCCTTTGTAGAGAGGTGTCCACTAAAGGGAAGTTCTACTGTATGAAAATTATAATAATTTTATTATACAGTAAAACCCCGCTAATACGAACCCTGGATATAGCGAACCTTCCCTTATAACGAACCCACGGCGATTCCCAATTCCATTCCATTGAAAATACCATCGTTATAACGAACTTTGCGATTTTTAGAATAACGAACTACCCCTATAACGAACCTATTTCGGGTCCCAAAATGATAAAATCTATTAAAAATACTATGCTTATAACGAACTTAGAATTGTAATTAAAAAAAAAAAATGAAACAACAAAATTTTGAGCATGTTTCAGCTCGCGGATCGCGATTTCAAAACAATAAATTTAGAGGCATTGTTTGTTTTGATTTTTGCACTTTATTTTTGCTGTATGTTGTATAAATTTTTACATATTATACTTTTTATTAAATTGAATATCTTTGCATACATTAAATTTGAAATATAAAAAATGCAAATGCCTTCCAAAATGAAGAAAACAAAGGCATTTTAAAAACAAAAGCGTTATTTCTTTTTAAAAAAGGCCATTTTCAGAACTTTTCAAAGTGAAACAACATAGGCAAAATGTTAAGAACATATTAAAATAAGATAATATAACTTTTCTATTATAAAAGATAAAATATAAAGTTATTAAAAATTGTTACAAAGAGGAATCAACCTCGACTTTTGCCGCAATCGCGATCGTATGTGTTAGGGCTAAAAAAAAAAAAGTCCAAATAAACGGTCCAGGGATGAAACAAAAATTATTTTTATGCCATTTACTATGGTGATTTTAAAGTCAGCAATGTTTTGCATGACAGGTTAAAAAAAAAAAAAAAAAAAAAACGAAATCTAGACCTAGAAGAATATGTGGAAACATGAAATGGAAGAAAAACACTAACTTTATTTGAATGGTGCAATGTTTGGAAGAATGCTTTGAAACAACAAGGTATTAGAGCCATTTTTTCAAGTAAAAATTGTATTATATAATGTGATAATGATGCTTTAAAATCATTTCATATCTTTGAATATATATTTAATAAAACTTTGCCTAGGATTTGTCTTGATTTTTAACTTGGACATAGAGGTACATGTATGTTAATGATAAGAAGAACCTATCATCTAATGATTTCTATTATTATTCAGTATTAATGTAAGTAAATTGGTTAATTAAGGGAATTAAAACAAAGTGACCACTATTAAGAGGAAGCCTCTTCTTGTGTGTATGGCTGTTTTTTAATTATACGGTCTAAAAATTTTGAAAGTAAACAAAAATAGCCAAACCGTGGCTATAGTGAACCAAAAGCTCTGTCCCATTGGGGTTCACTATAGAGGGGTTTTACTGTAATTTGTTTTCTAGGAAGTCTTCTTTTACTTCTCTGTCCAGCTCTTCTTAATTCCTCTTTTTTTTTTACTTATGCCTAGTTCCCATGGTATAGACCATGATCTTCAATTACCTAGATTTTTGTGCAAAAAGTTCACTTTCATATAAAGCACAATTTAGATTATAAACACAAGGTAATAAGACAGAATCCAAATAAATATTGGGTGGTATTTCGGTAACAGCATTGTTACAGAAATGCCACACAATATTTATTTATTTATATAAAGGGTATGACGTTTTGGTAAGAGCATTATTACCATCATCAGACAAAAGTACTGAATGAAAATTATAAAGAAATACTGAGTACATTCAGTACTTTTGCCTAATGGTGATGTCTTGTGCCTCCATGGAAAGAGGGGATGCCATTGCCCCGTTAGTCAGCCACATTTCAGAGTTCCCTGTTCACGGTTACTGTAGAAGCTCGGGGCTCACTGTCTAATGATGGTAATAACACTGTTACTGTAATCACAAGGTAATAAGACCAAATCCAAATAAATAAATAGTGTGTGACCTTTCGGTAACAGCATTGTTACCATCTTCAGACAAAAGTATTGAATGAGAAATTTTACCACAGCATGTTTTTAAATAGTTGCTGTTATCAAGTGTGTAAACAAGATAACAGATAAGAAGAAGATATTTATCTGAGAAACAGAATATTATTCTTAGAATTAAAAGTGGAAAAAACCCAATTTTTTTTTTTAAATTTAAATTGTGCCTTATCAACTGTTACTGTATGTCACACATTTATTTATTTGGTCTTATTACCTTGTGTTTATAATTTATAATCTCCAAATTGTACCTTATCACCTAATATGTCAAATAAATGGGTTAGACAAATATTTTATCGAATAAACTTAAATAAAAATATATTTAGTTGGTATTTGTTCCACTAGATGGCGCCTCTGCCATCTAAAATGGTCATGTGAATGGTCAGGAAATGTCTCTTTTATTTTCTAGTATCAATACTTGACCATTTCTTTTTTTGTTACCTTTTTCACACATATATTTGTTTACTTTTGAACAGAAAAACCTTACTAAAACAAACTGGGGAAAAATATAGCGACCCTTCCCTTATAACAAACCTGATATAAAAAAACACTTTTTAATTTTATAATACAGTGAACCATGGCTATATAGTGAACTACAGTCCCATTATATAAAAAAGTCGGTGGATGAGAGGGTAACACACTCGATTCCCGACAGTCATGAACCGGGATTGAATCCTGCGTTAAAATTTTGTTTAATATGTGAACTTCACATATTATTCACTGTTTCAATTATCATGAACTAGGTTGCTCTTGTTGAGCGGTACCTATTAATGTGATTTTGAACCAGGACAGTCCCATTGGGGTTTGCTATAGAGGAGTTTTACTGTATATAGATACGTAGGTTATGTATTGTCATTGTTTTTTATCCCCTTTTACAAAGATTCCATGATCTTCTTTCTTATCTCCACTCAATCATATATATGGTGTCTGTTTGACAACCATCATGACTGGGTGAAGTAGAATGCGTCTGCCTTTGTCATTAAGACTGGGAGCACTACTCAGTGGCAGGCCGACTTAGCTCCAAAAGAAATGGCTGCCTCTGCATGAGGAACAGACACCATGCGATCTCATATCTGAAGGTGAGTATTGCTCCTAGTCTTAATGATAAAGGCAGATGCATTCTACATCACCCAGTCCTTATGGTTGTCAACTCTACAAGCTTAATACCCTGATATGATTGAGTGGAGATAAGAAAGAAGAAGATACATGAAGGTCGTTCCCCTATCCACCACCTGGGGATGTGCCCTGTAGCAGTCAGCTCTGTCAAGGGATGGTAGGTTATGTAACAAACTGTAATACAAGGAGAACCTTCCATGAAAGACTGGTCTTTCCTGGAGGTTTCATCACAGAAATGGATTGGATAAGAATTTTGAATTTACAAAAAAAAAAAAAAAAGGTTGTTATTCAGATAGACCATTCATTGTGACACAATGTGCTAAATTATAAAAATCAATAAGGCTAAATAATTAAAAAAACAATTTTATTAAAAACATCAAGAGATGTTAGATTTTAAAACTTATTATGGTTGTATGCATATTTTTAAAAATTGAAACGCTTATACATATGCTTATATATTATATACAATAGCTTAACAATATATATATCTACAAAAATATTTAACACACAAATGATAAATCAATATAGTTTGACTTTCATACTATATTTTTTCAAATTATAATTTAACCAATCATTAAACGTTTTCTACCTCTCATTCGTACAGCTTCCAATTTCTGTATCACTTGATCTGATTTTTTATAATTTTCTTTGTAGGACCTTAGAATAGTTTCAAACATGGGTTCCCATTCTAGATGAGTACACATGAAAACTTTTTCTAGAACATAAAGATCGACTGCTTTATCTTCAAATGCTGCATTCATTTCTGAAAGTCCAAAATCAATTATATATACACCATCATCATTTACTATAAAATTGCATGTTGTCAAATCACCATGAATTATACCAGCTTGATGAAGTGTTGCCAAAATTTTTCCAACTTCTTCTAAATGTGGTATAAGTTTATCCGAAGAATTTTGGTTTATAAAATCTTTTAAAGTGGGGCCAGGTATATTTTGTAAAATTGTTATACGCTTATCAAAATCTGATAAATAAATTGTAGGTGCACGAATTCCTAATTTAAGGCATTGCGAAATTGCGCGACATTCAGATGTCATTCTTTTTTTATTTATTTGTTCATCTAGTAAGGTATGTCTATATGATTTTTTGAAACGTTCTTTAATAATGGCCGGCTTTCCTAAATAAGTACCCTCATATATCTTTGCTTCAGCTCCTTGGCTCTTCAAGTTGAATTTATCAAAATCGACCTCCACGTGGAGCTCCATTTTATTTATTTATAAATTCGTAAAACAGGGATAAAGTATTTAATTATTTAATTATCCCAGACGTATATTCAAGCGGGATATAAAAACTTTAAAATAAAAGCGGTAAAAACATGTGTGGATGAAAACAAAGATGATGATTGTCCCTCTAAGAACGCTTATTATTATTCTTTTTTTTTAATTTGATAATTTTTATATTAACTTTTATTTTTTATTAATATTAACTTAGAAATATATATATTTTATGTATCACAAAAGATACACCTCTTCCTTCAATTGTGCATCACCCTAGTAAAAAAAATTTACTAGTGTTGAAGAATGAGCCACAACACCAGTTTTGGCAAGTTCAGACTAAAAGCCAACCTGTATACCATGTTTTTGGGCTTTGGCCCTCATCAGTATAGGGGCGGCTTCGATTTCATAACAAAAGTAACAGGTGTTTAAGCTGGTGAATTAACAAGGGCGATTTTTTATCATCACTAGTAAAGTATTTTACTAGGGTGATGCACAATTAAAGGGAAATTTGCCTCTTTTAGTATGTTTTAATCATCTTACTGCAACTTCATGTTGTTGTCTTTTTTTTTTTGCCTAAAAATCGGCCCTTTCTACTTCACCAATATACCTGCTTGGTAAATTGACTGATCAAACCCCTCTCGTGGAATCGAGACCGCTCCTATAGTGATGGTGACCAATATCAGAAACCATGGTATACAGACTGTCTTTTGTCTTAATTTGCCAAAATTTGTGTGGAGGTTCATTCTTTATTATCACTAGTAAAGTTTTTTACTAGGATGATGCACAATTAAAGGGAGTTATTTTGATTCATGAATATCATCCTCCCACAACTTTATTATATGTGTTATATATATTTATACTAGCCGAATGATTGGATGTTTTTATTCAAATACTATTTGTTACAATTATAAATTTGCGCCTTATATAAATGCATATATTAGTTAATAACTAAACACAAGTCGGTGGACGAGTGGGTAACCCCCTCGATTCCCGACAGTCATGAACGGGATTGAATCCCGCGTTAAAAATCTACTTATATAATTGCCTTATTCTGTCTGTGTGAAGTTCACTGTCTGAAGTTCACGGATAGATTTTGGTCAGAGTCATCAATTCTGTCATCGTTTTAAAAAATTAAAATATTAAAAAAGATGCCGAAACTGGGATCGAACCAGGGACCTTTAGATCTTCAGTCTAACGCTCTCCCAACTGAGCTATTTCGGCTTATTTTATTCATTTCTATAGAAGCTTCTATCTTTATAATTATGTATATTTTCAAAAAGTCAATTCACACCTCTTTGCTGGAGACCATGGGAATACTGACTAATTCATTATGCTAACATAATCATCATCATCTACTTATATAATTGCCTTATTCTGTCTGTGTGAAGTTCACTGTGTGAAGTTCACGGATAGATTTTTGGTCAGAATGGATAAAATAAAAAAAGTGTCAAGGGATGGGAATCGAACCCACAACCTTCCGCTTACTGGGCAGATGCCATGACCACTAGGCTACCCTGGACATATTTTTCCGTTCATAAAGTTAATATATGATGCCAATATATATAATAATTGTATAAACGAATGCAAGACAAAATCACCGCGAATGTTTCTTTTTTTAAGGCAATTTTTGTTTCGATTTTATTGAAAAAAAAACGATATGGTGCCTTTAAAAATGATCTTTATTACTATGCAGTTTTCTATTTAGTCAATATACCTAAGTTCGTGTTGCAAATGTAATTATCTCTATCGATTTAGTAGGTGAAATGCAAAAAAAAAAAAAATCGACATGATGAAATCTTTATGAAAATTCACATTTTTATTTTTATATTTTCAAGACACACACAGTTTGGGGCGGGACGTTTCACAAGAGAGACATCCACGGCGCCAATTTATAATTGTAACGAATAGTATTTTAATTAAAACATTTTAAAAACACACAGTTTGGAACGGGACGTTTCACAAGAGTGACATCCATGGCGCCAATTTATAATTGTAACGAATAGTATTTGAATTAAAACGTTTTAAAAATATATACGCACTCGGGTAAAACCAGGGCGTTGCCGTCTAGTTGTTTAATATGTGAATAACCTTCATTGTTCAATTATCATGAACTAGGTTGCTCTTGCTGAGCCGTACCTATATATGTGAATTTGAACCAGTTAATAACTATAGCCTATGTGCTTTATCTGTCTATGTACTGTTGGCTTCCGTAGGCGTCTCTTACTGGGAAAAAGAAAGAGAGGATTCCATTTAGTTATTAACTAATATATGCATTTATTTAAGGTGCGACCCGCTCCAACACAATAGTTACAAACACCAAAAAGCGAGTGGGGGGGCATGATGGGGGGGGGGGGGGGGGGCAAAGGTGGCGTGATCGTAGCCAACTAATAGGAGAGCGCCATTCCAAAAAAAAAAGCAAACGGTGACAGAGATGAAGAATTATTAAGAACGCATGACGCTCGTAACTGTATATAGAATTTTTACATAAAATAAAACTTTTACATTAAAATGTTTATATCAAGTGTCAATTTTTCATTTTACACTCATGGACAAAACTTAAGAAAGTTGTACCTTTCAGCATGTATATTGGGATTCAGATAATAACTCTGAAATATATTTGAAAAGCAGTGGCCTTTATTGAAGACACTATAGATAACCAAGTGTGAACAATTTGCCCCTCTGTATACTAAAAAAAAATAAAAAAAATAGAAGACTGCGGCATCAAAAATTATCACTTCCTTAAGTTTTGTCTATGAATGTAAAGTTGGTATAAAATATGGATTTTTTATTTCTGATTTTAGATAATGTTGCTGGTTTGGAGAATAATTGCCATTTTTTTTATTTTATTAAGGGCATTTTTAAATCAAAAAGGCATTTTTATTTCAATACAATCATTTTGTACATATACAGCCATTGCACTTTGGACATTTCAAAGTTTAATAATAACTGGGATACCATGTGGCAGATAGGGTAATGGCCATCAGCTAAGATGTAGTTATCCAGTATCTAATAAGTAGTCTTGAATCAACATCCCGAGTCGTCAACAGGGTGTTATGGTCTAGCATATAGTGGAAATAGATCTATAAGAGCTATATAAAAAAAAACAATGACAATACTGGGTAATGAGAAATTATATGCCACTAAAAAAAAAGCATTACCATCCAAAAGCTGTGCTGGAACCCATTTTAGCTTCTACACTCAAAGTATCTCTTCTTCATGCTATCCTCATCTGAAGCCAAGTATGACTGCCACATAATGTTCTTCAGATTCTTGAATCAAGGCAGTCAGACAGATACCCATCATGGAGTCCCTATAGTTTTATGAAAGTGTCCCTGCCCTAGTGCGCTCAATGTGTCCTGCGCTTTTAGAAGTGCGGTACCTAGAGGACTTCTGGCAGCGTCAACTCAGAAAAACGCCATCTTCAGCTATTATGAAGAGCACAAGGCGGGGACCATCATCCTGAGGGGATCGCGAGGCCCATTATCCGCCTCACCAGCCAGTAATGAACATTTTTAGCAGCGTGGGAGTAGTTTGATTTTTTTTGCACATTTTTAGGTTAAATATTCTAATAACTTTCCTTTGCATGTATCATGAGAAGAGAGAACTAAAGTTCTATATACTTAATTATTTAATTTAAGATGCTACTTTTAGAAGGCTTTAAAATGGCTGTCTTTCTAGACATGTTTGTAGAACGGGCTTATGTTCTAGTATATGTATTAGAGCAAAGGAAAGTTCCATTATTTTATTTAAATGATTAACATATATATATTTCAAAATTTTTAAATTAAATTTATCTTATTGCAATTATAAAAATTAAATGAATTTGTATACTATACGAAACTTATGATGGAATATGAAGTTTACAAATATCTACATTCACGATTAGCCATCATCTTGACATCATCATAAAGCCCTGCTGGTTTTCTTAAAAGAGAACAAGGAGGGGAACTACGAATCCAAGCCAAGACCTGCCGCGCTGCCATACCCCCATCCAGACGACCCCTTTCCTTCAGTTTGAACTTTGAAGAGGTAACAATGCCACCAATTTTCACAGATGGATCAAAAAGTGATTCAGGCGCTGGTGCTGCAATCATCTTCTCTTCCCAAAAACAACTGCCAGTTCTTCTACAACTTCACCTTCAACTGCACTGCCTTCAAAGCTGAACTTATTGCAATTTTCTGGGCAGCTCAACTCGCGGGGACAAGTCCAACCAAAGCAGGAGTGACCATTGCCTCAGACTGTAGATCCGCTTTAGCAGCTATCTGTTCTTCTGGACCAACTCGTACATCGCTAGTGGCGAAAATAATAAAATTCCTTAACAGAAATCCTTACATCAGGCTGTGTCAATGGTAATGAACTAGCAGACATTGCAGAAAAATTTCCCGCTACTTCTGTCTTACCACACTCATACTCCACCCTGCCTCGAACTCATGCTTGAAACCTAACGGCTGCTCTATCATCATGGACTATACTATATTCCCAAGACTACTCGATCAGATCCTTCAGGAGAATTTCTTCCACTCCAAGCCATCTCCTTGAATTCCTACGAAAATCCGCCATGGAGAGGCCACCACCATCCTCACGGACCAGTAACCACGTATTAGAAGACATTGCACTTGTGCATCCCGAAACAGACCCTACCTGCATCCACTGTTCAGAAGAGACACAGACAGTTGATCATCTTCTCTTCAGCTGTCCAGCAATTCTGAGGCATAGGATACAAAGAGCTATCCTGCTTGGGCTGACCCACCCCAATCCTAGATCTATGGCCAGCCTCAACCTCAGCATGGAACCTCCTGGTCAACTTGTTCAGCTCAGCAATCAAAACAGTACACGAGTAAAGGCACTTAGCACTTGTCCATGAGCCGGACTCTCCGGGTAGTTGGCGTTATGCGCTCAAGGAACCTGGGTTATAAATACTTCTTATCAAAATAGCAAACAAAGTTTAAATGAATAATAATCATTTGATGTTTTCAAATTAATCTCTGTTTATATTTATATTATACATATAAAAATAATATCTACAGGTAATTCTCATTTTTACTCATGACATATAGATAAATTATTTTTATGATTAAGATTCATAACATTATATTTTCACAGGTTTTAATAAGTATAAAAGTTTATTAGAGAAAGCAAGAAGCTGAAATTATCAAAATATTTTTATTCTCAAACTATATATACAGAGATCAAATGTTTATAACAGTATAATACTATATTCATTCAAAAATCCTATTCAATCTGCTTATCAGAATTCAAAATACAATAAGATAAATGGAAAAATGTATTCAGGCAAAGAAACATTCTTATTGATTTTATATTTAAAAACGTTTTTTTTCTTCAATATTTTAAATTCATTGATATTTTATACCAATAAAAATCGAATGAATTTGTATACCATACGAAACTTATGATGGGATATGAAGTTTA
This sequence comes from Cordylochernes scorpioides, assembly GCA_030710605.1. NCBI lineage: Eukaryota > Metazoa > Arthropoda > Arachnida > Pseudoscorpiones > Chernetidae > Cordylochernes > Cordylochernes scorpioides. Next base: position 59,961,278 of record CP092868.1, read on the forward strand.
CAAATATCTTCATATTTTACATTTTCAACTACACGATCTCGTAGAAGTCCCGAATTGATTTTAATAGTTGTGCTGAACTTCTCAAAGTTGACATCTTCTAAAGTAGCCTCACAGCCTCTATAGGCGCCATTTACAACTAAAATTAGATTACCAACTTTTGGAATTACAGTTTCAACATGGGCTTGGTCCAACTTTAAGACATGTCCTGTTTCAAGCATTTTAACAACACAGCCATAGTTGTCAATCACTTCTTGAACTACACCTTTTTTCTTGTAATACTTGTCACCCAGCTTCTTTGAAATCACCTTTACTACAATATCTTTTGCTAGCCAATAATCTTTACGATTTTTCTTTTCTCTTCTTTCTTCTTCTAAAGCTTTTAATTCCTCCAAAGCACTTTTCTTTTCATTTTTATCTTCTAATTTTCTTTTCTTCACTTGATTTTTATCTTTGTGACCTTCAAGTGCATGTTTTTCTACTTTTATTAATGGTGCAGGCTGTATCATTTTACTTTTTAAATTTATATCTAATTTGATAACTTCTTCTTCATTTTCTCTTTTCAATTCTGAATAGGATGGTGTTGCGGTACTTGTTTCTTGATTTTGACTCTTATCATTTTCAATTTGCTTCTGTAAAAATTTGTTCATCTTTTCTTCATCTGTAAGATCCATTTTCTTTTTCTTTTCTAATGCTTCTTGCCTTTGTATTGTCTCTGGATCACGATCAATCCAAGTTATAAACCAACCTTTTTCTGTTTGATCAACTTTACAATGGCCATTTCTACCCAGCCATTGAACAAAACCTGTTAATGATGTCCAACGTGTTGCATTCATATGTACGTGTTCCTTATCGGCAATATATTCTTGATAAACTTGGTTTGCATTAACTCGTTTGGTTCCAAATCTTGTTTTCAATAGATAGATAAAATTCTTGAAGAATTCTCCAGAAAATTCACCCAAGTACTGTCCTGGGTTATCTGCAAAAAGTAATAGTTGTCGCTGATGTGATTCGGAAGATGTGTGACATTTGAATCCGTTTTCATCTCGACATTGTTTTTGACACATTTGGCAATACCATCTTAATTTTTGTAGACCTTTGGCCTTCATGCGATTGGCGATTGCCTTTGGTGTAAATTTGTCGTGTTTTGGCATAGTTAATAATTTTAAAATATACTGTTTTAACTGTTATTTGAAGTGCCGTTAATAATATACTATTTCGCCAAAATAATAACAAATTAGATATATTTATAATCTAGGTTTTTCTAGAGAGAAGAACCAAGAATAATAATTTTAAAAAAAGATGAAATAATGTATATATTCTGTGAGAAAAAAGTAAATTATTTTTTAAATATTTTAATTAGAATATAGTAATTTAAGATTTACAGGCGCTCCCCAGGAACCTAGGTTATACATAATTATAAAATAAAAATATCCTTTTTAAAAATGCACTAAAAAGAAAAAAATGGTATTTTAACTTCTGCCATTGAATAATTAGAATATATGAGTAAAAATGAAAGCGGCGGGGATGATCATCGTGAAATTATACCTTTGTGTGATTTCATTTGAAGCTGCTATTTAGCAAGTTTTTATGTTTGCTATTTTTTTTTACATCTCCACTCAATATATGATTGTTCCCCGCCGCTTTCATTTTACTCATATAAATCTAATTGCTTAATGGCGCAGGAGCTAAAATATTTATTTATATTTCTTTTTTTTTTCAGTGAATTTTAATGAAAGTTTTTTTAAAAAAGTATTTTTCATTTTAGTGCAATAATATCACTGAATAATTATTTTAAATATTCTGTGGTATATCATCATTAATATTTGCAAGGTCATCACCCCTTACCATTCTTGTATATTATTACTTGTAAATAAATTCTTAGCAATAGTTTGCATTTTATAAATAAATTATTTTTACTTAAACTTTTGTTATACTCGTTATCACTACCGTGACAACTGGTGGAGAAGCTGGAATATTCCCTCGCCGCCCAAGCCGTTAGAAGAAGCCGAAGACTACAAGGACTAGAACCTCAAGAAAACATCGCTATGATCAAGCAAGAGACACAGAAAAAAATGGGTGAGTACCATTTTCAACCTTTTAGAAACCCTTCTATTTTTACTGGAGAACGCAACCAGAATCCAGAAAAATGGCTGAAAGAATTCCATCGCGTCGCTCGCTACAACTGCTGGGATGATTCAATGTGCCTCGCAAATGTTTATTTTTTCCTCCAAGGAACAGCGCACAGATGGTACGAAAATGTTGAAGAGAAAATTAATTCATGGGATATTTTTGTGAAAATGTTTTCTCAGAATTTCGGACATCATGTCACCCAAAAAGATCAACTCGCAGAGAACCTCAAAACTCGAGCTCAGGGGAAGGAGGAGACCAGTGATTCTTACATTCAAGATGTTCTCCATCTGTGCAGAGAAGTGAATCCGGCTATGATGGAAAATGAAATAGTTGCACACTTGACGAAAGGAATATCGGAGGAGATATATCAGTCAATCATCATTTTAGACATTGCAAGTATCGATGAGTTCATCAAATGGTGCCGAAAAATCGAGGCTTCAAATAAAAAACGTGTAAATAAACGTGTAGTATTCGACAGACTACCGAATGTTGCCGCCATCGATTCAGAAGACTCTGAATCAATGGAAGACTTAATCCGACGCATCGTGCGTGAAGAAGTTCATCGCGCACTAAATCCCGAGTCAACTACCCCTGAACCATCTTCTCTGAAAGAAATTATCCGAGAAGAGATTGAAAAAAACGTAGCTTCAATTTCGAAGCCTATTCAAAGGCCTCCGCCACGACAGTCGTACCCCAACCAAACACGTACATTCAGCCAGGTTCCACGACGTCAGTACCCTACCCAAACACCCATATATAACCAGACGCCACCACAACGAAGAACGGATGAATGGAGGACGCATGACAACATCCCAATATGTTTTAATTGCGGCCGCCCAGGCCATGTTAAGCGATATTGTAGAGAAAGACGACAATGGATGCAGAGACCCGGAGGACACGCACCAAGCACCCAAGAACCTCAAATTGGTAACCACCAAGCCATAAGAAGCCAAATCTACCGCAGACAATCGCCGTATCCAAACAGAGGAAGATCCCCAAGACGCCAGTCCATTTCCCAGGCCGCCATACAAGCCAATCCCCACGCCGCTACAATCTAGAAAAAAACTAAGCGTCGCGTCTTCTTTCGAGGGGGAAGCCGCGGGTGTGAAAAACCCTCCATCGTCGACAGCCGCTAAATTACAACAAAATTATGTCGAAATCATCATTGATGACATTGCATTTTCTGCTCTGGTCGATTCAGGTTCCTCTTTTTCAGTTATCTCTGATGGATTAAGACGACAATTAAAAAAGACCATGTTCAAGGATAGCGGAATGACTCTGAAAGTTGCTGATGGCAAGAATGTTACATCGATCGGCCGATGCACAATCAGCTTGAGCATCAATGGATTGGAACAGCCGCTTGAGTTTATCGTCCTCCCTAATAGTAACCCAAGTATTATCCTCGGATGGGATTTCCTAGAGGCATCAAATGCCGTGATTGATTGTGGACGCGCCGAAATCAGATTGGAAGAGGCCAAAGATGTACTAAATTCACCAGCTTCCATGGGAAAGGTTGTGGCTAGCAGAAGCGTCGTAATCCCAGCCGAATCTACCAAACTAATAAATGTTATGAGTGAAGAGCTTAATGGGCAAAATCAGGTACTTTTTGAACCTTCGAAAAAGGTATTGATAGGAAAAGGGTTAACACTTCCCTGTGCATTATTCAGGCTTTCCCATAATAAAGGAAAACTTTGGATCGTAAATTCTAGCACCACAGCTCAAATAGTCCCTAAGGGAATGTGCCTGGGAAAAATTCAAAGGGTTGAAGAAAATAACTTGACGGCTATTTCAGAATGTTCTGAATTTAATAAGGAGGTGAAAAATGCGAATCATGCCAGTCATGCTGATAAAAGTGACTTTAAATTTTTACAAAATTTAATTAGTGATGATTCATCAGAAGAGCAGCAGTCTCAAATCTTATCAATTTTAAAACGATATGAAAAAATATTTGATAAAAATAATGAACCTGTAAAGCAAACTTCAGTAACCAAACATAAAATTGAAACTGGAAACCATCAGCCTATTAAGCATAGACCATATCGAGTCTCCCCTACAGAACGCCAAGCAATCCAAACGGAAGTGGACAAAATGCTAGACGCCGGGATTATACGTCACTCAGAAAGTCCATGGTCATCGCCGGTTATTTTAGTGAAGAAGAAGGATGGTAACTGGCGTTTCTGTGTGGATTACAGACGACTAAACAAAGTTACTAAAAAAGACGTTTTCCCACTACCCCGAATCGATGATACACTTGACTCCCTGAAAGGAGCCAAATTTTATTCATCAATGGACCTTCGTTCAGGATATTGGCAAATAGAAGTCGACGAAGCAGATAGAGAAAAAACTGCCTTTATTACCCCTGACGGACTCTACGAATTCCTAGTTATGCCCTTTGGCCTGTGCAATGCCCCTGCAACATTCGAGCGCATGATGGACAAGATATTGAAAGGCCTGAAATGGACGATGGCCCTCTGTTATTTAGACGACATCGTGGTGTATTCCAAATCGTTCAACGAACATTTACACCGGCTTGAAATCATACTACAATGTCTCGACAAAGCCGAGCTGTATATATTAATACCGAGGGGACGTAGTTGCCAAGTGGAGCAAATGTTAAAAAAAAAAAGTGCTGTTGGGCCATCTTAAGGTTCGCGGATGTTCCTGGAGCAGGATTGCTTGTGTTTTGCTTTCTATTTGGGACACCTCGTCGATAGTAAAGGTATTTATCCCGATCCAGAAAAGATTGAAGCTATCGCCAAGTTTCCTACCCCAAAATCTATAACAGATGTGAGAAGCTTCATTGGCCTATGTTCCTATTATCGTAGATTTATCGAAAATTTTGCTGAGAAAGCTGCTCCTTTACACGAAGTCCTCAAAAAAGATAATAAATTCACGTGGAACTCTGACCAACAGGATGCTTTTGATTCCTTGAAAAAAGCATTGATGTCTGAACCTGTTCTTGCCTATTTCGAAGAACAACTGCCAACCGAGCTTCATACTGACGCCAGCGGTTATGGAATTGGAGCTGTCCTCGTACAGATCAACGATGGGAAAGAGCGACCAGTTGGTTATGCTTCAAGAACTTTATCTAAGGCGGAGAAGAATTACTCAACAACGGAAAGAGAATGCTTGGCCGCAATATGGGCCATCAACAAATTTCGACCGTACCTTTTTGGTCGTGAGTTTGTCATCGTCACTGACCACCACGCTCTTTGCTGGTTATATAACCTGAAGGACCCGACAGGAAGACTAGCAAGATGGGCTTTAAAACTCCAAGAATACAATGTAACAGTTGTTTATAAAAGTGGACGCAAACACCAAGATGCCGACTGTCTTTCTCGAAATCCTCTCCAACTTGAATCGGAAGAAGCATACAATGATGAGGATGATGATATACCCTCAATAACTGCTCTAACGTGCTTCGAAGCTGAACAAAGAAAAGACCCTAAAATTAATAAATTGATAGATGAAACAGAAATATTTGGTGCCGAATCAAAAGGATATGAAATGTTAAAAGGAACCTTATACAAAAAGAATTTCGACCCCCTGGGAAACCAACACCTTTTAGTTATTCCCAAGCACTTACGCTTAGAACTACTGAAAAGTTTACACGATGCTCCCACAGCAGGTCATCTTGGATTTTCGAAGACATATGAGAGAGTTAAAAACAAATATTTCTGGCCAGGACTTCTCCGGGACATACGGAAGTATGTCGCTCATTGTAAGGAGTGCCAAAGAAAGAAACAATCAACTCAAAAGCCACCCGGACTACTTAAGGCCATACCTCCTGCATCCTCCCCTTTTCAGAGAGTTGGAATGGACCTCCTTGGAAGATTTCCCAAGTCTGATACTGGTAATAAATGGATCATAGTCTGTACCGACTATCTTACTCGATTTGCCGTTACTAAAGCCTTACCCACAGGGGAAGCAAAAGAAGCAGCCAAGTTCTTAATGGAAGATGTTGTTCTCAAGCATGGAGCCCCCAGAGAAATCATCACGGACCGAGGACGAGTATTCCAATCCAAATTGATTGCGGAACTCACCAATCAATGCTCGTCGATACATCGGTTCACTACAGCGTATCATCCCCAGACGAATGGACTGACGGAGAGGTTAAACAAAACCTTAGCCAACATGATTGCTATGTATGTAAGTGTTGAACAGAAGGACTGGGACGTAATCCTGCCCTACGTCACGTTCGCCTACAACACGGCAAAACAAGATACAACAGGTTTTACCCCTTTTAAACTGATTCATGGACGCGAAGCCGAAACAACTGTAGACACTCTTTTCCCAAATCCGCATGAAGATCTCCAAGAGGATTACAGTCAGAAGATTGCCTCGCGAGTCGAAGAGACTAGGCAGCTAGCAAGATTAGAAACCTTGAAAGCCCAAGAGAAGGACAAGGCCAGATATGACTCAAAGCACGAGGCAATGGATTACAACGTTGGTGACCTGGTATGGATTTTCATCCCGATAAGAAAGGTGGGACTCTCAGAAAAACTGATGAAAAGGTACTTCGGGCCATACAGGGTTACTCGGAAACTCTCTGACGTGACCTTCGAAGTTGAACCTGTGGACCAACCAACCAGAAGACGCCAAACAAGAGACCTTGTCCATGTACTGAGAATGAAACCCTACCATGACCCTGAGGACCAAGCTGATCTGTTCAAGTGATAATTACAGCGGGACGCTGTTCATCTAGGAGGGGGGCAATATCACTGAATAATTATTTTAAATATTCTGTGGTATATCATCATTAATATTTGCAAGGTCATCACCCCTTACCATTCTTGTATATTATTACTTGTAAATAAATTCTTAGCAATAGTTTGCATTTTATAAATAAATTATTTTTACTTAAACTTTTGTTATACTCGTTATCACTACCGTGACAATATATACATATAAATCTCTTATAAATAGGAATTTTCAGTTATGATATCAAGTAACAAGTCTTCAGGAGTTTAACGAAATCGCTCAGAGACGAAATCTGACTCTAAGCAACTCAATTTCAAGTTCTGTCAAATTTCTTGTGCCTTCAACGCCGGATTCAACCAAATAAAGCTGCTCTCGCTAAATAAACTAAATTGAATGAAGAGCTAAGCAGAGGCTTCATCTAAACTCTTCCCTCTGCTCTAACATGCGCTGAGTTTTCTCTCCAGGATGCCTATATTGGGATTAATCTCGCACAGTCACGTCACTGGCAGAGAAATCATCCAGACTCTCATATGTTGAAACAGCAGCCACGACCCAGCGTCTGTCTGCTCGAAGGTTCAACCACTTTATAACAACCTGGCAAGGTTGCCAAAATTAAATCCGTAAATCCCACTAAGGAATCTCGAGAAATCCACCGCGAGGTGAAGACAGCAAACCCTTCTCTCTTTACCTCAAATGAGGTTGCTGCTTCAGTGAAAGGTAAAAGGAAACTGATCATCCACACTAAAACTAAACAGGCGGCTACTGAACTAGCATCCAAGCTGAACAATGCAATGCCATCCAAACTGTCCTCTCAGGAACTTCCAATAATCCATTCCAGATACTGCCTCTTTGGGGTACAAGACAGCACCAAAAATGAAGAAAATCTTAAAAGTCTGGAAATCAACACATAATTCAAGAATCTACCTGGAAATAGACACTTCAGAAAATTTCACATTGACCCAAGTCCAATCTAAAAGGTTACACCACAGTGTTTGTAGAAGTGGATGATGACGTCGCCAAGACTCTGCAACAACGCGTTAAGATCCCAATCTCAAGTTTAATACACCGTTATGAGAAAATTTATTCTCTGAAGCAGTGCTACAGATGCTGCGGTTTAACCACCGTTCCTCGATCTGCCAAGCCGCCAATCCCATATGTGTGGTACAACATGACACGAGGGACATGAAGGCCCAAACAACACATTGAAATGTCAAAACTGCTCCAAAAAGCCGCCTCCCGCGCATGTCCCTTAGTTAAGGCACAAATAGCCAAGATTGGAAATCATGATTAAGCCCCTAAAAGTTCTACAGGCCAACCTCAGAAAGTCACCAGATGCTGTTCTGAAACTTTCCCAAATAGAAAGCAAAACACAAGCAATCCTGCTCCAGGAACATCCGCGAACCTTAAGATGGCCCAACAGCACTTTTTTTTTTTAACATTTGCTCCACTTGGCAACTACGTCCCCTCGGTATTAATATATACAGCGTCATGCGTTCTTAATTCTGTCACCGTTTGCTTTTGGTTCAGTGGTAGAATGCTCGCCTGCCACGCGGGCGCCCCGGGTTCGATTCCCGGCCGATGCATTTTTTTTTTTTTACAATTTTAAAACTCATTTATATATTATAAGTGGCGGGCGCCCCGGTTTCGATTCCCGGCCGATGCATTTTTTTTTTTACAATTTTTAAAACTCATTTATATATTATACAAGAATGACTACCACGGCGCCAATTTATAATTGTAGCGAATAGTATTTGAATAAAAGCATTTAATCGGGTAAACCCCGGGCGTTGCCCGGGTCATTCGGCTAGTTAGTTATACGCGCCAGCCTTAATCCTGTACAGGCTGATTCCTATGATCCAAACATTACTGCCGCGATGGTTTGGCTTGGCAACAATCCCTCTCAGTTTGCTCCGCTTACTGGCACCATGGCATAGAAAAGTATGACTTTCTTCCAACCCTCGAATCCATCATTACCACATGTGCCATTCCAAGCATCTTCTCTGCTCATCAACTTACACTTTCTGGGAGCTCCTGTGCATTACACTTGGAGCAACGGACACCAGTCTTCCTCCATCGATGTAACCTTGGCTTCCA
>CP092868.1:59970302-60034380 GCA_030710605.1 Cordylochernes scorpioides
GATCTCTAGCCGCCCGAGCAACAAGAACATTCCTTCCTGAAATGACATTCACAGACCACATAACGATCTTTACTACAATTCCAAGATAGAACATTCCCATAGCAAGATACATCCTGGGCTGAATCAACGTGCATAGAGAGCGCCTTCACTGCATTCCTTGGCTCCTCTCTGCAACATGCAGTCTCCATGCCGCATCAACACACGAATATATAGATGATGTGGTGCATGCCTTACCAAGATTCTCCAAGAGGCCTGCAACGTATCCATGAGAAAAGGAAAAAGAAAGACAACAGATAATCAAAACTCTGGTGGAACAAAGACCTAGCAAAACTCCGCAATGAAGTAGTTTCTTTAAGACGCCTATCCAAGTGCATATCAACGCCCATTAGAAACATCTTCGAAGAACTCTAAAGAGCATGTCACAGCAGGTTTGAGAACCGAGACAAGACGAACAAAACATCTATCATGGATAAACTTTAGTCAATAATTCTCTTCAGAAGCTTGAAGCTCTGTACACAGATATATTTCCAAAGAACGAAGTCCCCAAAGTGGACCTTCATTGCTCAAACAATTTGATGGAACCCCCTTTACACCAGAGGAAACCTGTGAAAAATCGAAGACAGAAAATGTGATGCAAATATTTCTGCATCATTGATGAGGCACAATTTGGATTGTAGATTATAAACACAAGGTAATAAGACCAAATCCAAATAAAAAATAGTGTGTGACGTTTCGGTAACAGCGTTGTTACCATCTTCAGTACTTTTGTCTGAAGATGGTAACAACGCTGTTACCGAAACGTCACACACTATTTATTTATTTGGATTTGGTCTTATTACCTTGTATTTCTGCATCATGAATGTCAACAATACTTTCTTATAATGATAATAGAACATTGGTCTGTTCTATGTACAGGTCTAGAATGACAGCCAGCTTTAAGGCCTATTAGAGTTTTATCTCAGTAAAGCTAAAATAAAGTAAGTGTGAGAGTATATGTTTAATTAATATAATTTTTACTAGACTTAAAGTAAATATTGGTATTTCGGATTATATCAAGAAATAATGTTTCACATAAAGTTTTATCTATTTTAACAATATATGTAAAGACATCTAAAACTACACTCTGTTTTTATACAAGTCATATGAAAGCGTTTTATATAGATTTCAGAATTATTCCAACTTGCTCACTCGCGATTTTGAGTTAGTCCGTGAACGTTATATTAGTAACTGTAGGAGCTTTGTAGTGAGAGAGACACGGAAGTTCAGTTTTCACATTTAAGGCATAGGAACCCCTAGTCAATCCCAGCCATGTCTTGGAACAGTGTTGGGTAATGTCTGAAGCCCTCTAATTTGCTATGTCCGAGACAAGGCGAGCAAAACATCTATAATGGATAAAACTTTGTCAAGAAATCTCCTCAGTAACTACGAGCTCCGTACACAGATATACTATTTTCAAAGAACGAAGTTTCCAAAGAGGACTTATATTGCTCAAACAACTTGATGGAACCCCCTATACATCAGAGGAAACCTGTGAAAAATTGTGTAAATTGTTTTTCTTGAAAATAAAGATATTTCGGCCAGTAAATATTTTTATTACCTCGACGTTTCGACAAAAAGATTTTGTCCTCGTCAGGAGCAAACAAAAATTAAAACATTTGGCGTTAAAAATTATTTACTGGTCGAAGTATCTTTATTTTCAAGAAATATGAATGCCGGCCAGGTAGCCTCTATCTTTGTGCAAATTGTGTTGGCTAATTAACGAATGCGGAGATATCAATGAGAATCTTCAATTGTGGAAACAGGAGTAAGTAAATAGAGAGATCTCAGCCAAGGGACATAGAGAAGATGCTGCATTAGAATTTGACAATAGAACATGTTCAGCTGAACATAGACCAGTTTTAATGTATAGTGGTGGGTACCAGAAGCCTTATAATTCAATCAATGTTAAAATCTGGGTACAGCCCTGTCAACAGCAGATACCAGGATGACAGCAACAAGCATACCAACAGGAAGTAGTCCCCGGGAGGTTGAAGAGATACCAGCAGATCAGAGGTGTTAGCAGAAAGCTTTAAGAATTGTGTTTTAATGACTCCATGTCTCTTTACAAGGTTGTCCCAAAAGTTCGTAAACACTTACAAAAAATTGAAATACAAATATTATTCACCATTATGTATAATATGTCTTTGTATTATGTATAAAGTAATAGTATTATGTCAAAATTCGAAACTATTATAGACGCGTATGATTCTTTTTAAAAATAAACAATTTATACTGTCCTTACTGCAATGGAAAAATTAATGGGAGGGCCTGGCTTTCCATTGCAGTAAGGACAGTAGAAATTGTTTATTTTAAAAAGAATCATACGCGTCTATAATAGTTTAGAATTTTGATAACAGATTGCACGCTAATGCATCATAATAGTATTCTGTAATCGTCGTAATAATATTATTTGCTAAGTAATAAGAAAAGCTTATATTCCTCAAAATTCATCGAACTTTTGGTACAACCTTATATTATAAGTGAATGACTTATTAAACTATCTTTGCCGTGACACCTAATGTTGGGGCAAAGATAATTTAGGACTATGAATTTCACTATTTAAATATTAGGTTAGTTACAGATAAGGCCGCTATTGGCCATTTCTTGAATATAAATAGTTAGTAAAGAGGTTGTATGAGGCTTTAGTTAATTTATCAATGGCATTAGTTCCCGAGTTGTATTTATTTTGTTTGATTTCTCGAGTGTCCTGAAAGTTTCTATTTTATAAATTAGGGTAAACATTTGATGATGATTAGTGTACTTTAGCTTTTGTAGAAACTTTTAACTTTAGTTTGTATGTTGGTGTTGTTGTCGTGTCCAATGAAGAGCCTCAGATGTCTCCGTACATCTCTATCACAGCAGCAGCATGTCCACTATCTAGGGTGTGTATAGCTGCTGTTCTGGGTCCATGTTTAGTTTGTATGCAGTCTGTAATTGATATGGAATGACAAGTGATTGTTTTCAAAGTTAAGCACTCTCATATTGTTAGACTAAAGTACTATAGAATAGTGTTAGGACAGGCTTTATTCCTTCGCCGAAACTGAGGCATATGGGATGGTGGAGTTTGTGACAGTTCCCATAGGTTGGGGTCGAATTAGGCTAGCGCCTTTGAAGACATCTTCCAGAAGGAGCTCTGCTTTCTTTGCTAAATCGAGTAGCAAAGCTTTGGTGGCTGTGTGTCTTTTCTTGCGAGTGTTAAGGTTGGAGTTCACAAGGATGGATTCGAAAGTACGACACGCAAAGTTGTAAAGGTTGTCCATGCTGTTGAACATGTGCTTGGTAGATGGAAGAGATTCACCTTCCTCACAGTAGGAACGCTTCTTGTTTGGTGGTTGGCTACAGATTCCTTGATAATTTACCTCCATATTTTCTAGAAAACAACTAGCTATTATTATAATTTACACTGACACACACAAAAGCAAAACGGCGACAAAATACTTCAAGTCACCATAAAACATTTTGAATAAAATAAATAATTCTTCGCTCAGTGATAAATAAATCAAATACAGTAGAACCCCCCTTTAGCGGACACCCCGCTAACGGACACCTCTCTACAAAGGACAGTTTTCATTTGCAAAATTACCATTTTCACTATTTAGTAACTCTCCGGTAAGAGGACTCCTCTCCTTAAAGGACACTTTGGCTCTGCAATTAGGAGGTTCTATTGTATTACAATATGATTAATTTTTTTTTTAATTAGCAGAGTGTGGTTTCGACTTCCACTGCACCAGTCTGCTCTGCTGCGTTTGGTTGCATTCTTTTAATATCTTCAATATGATACATGAGATTTTTTGAAACTTTTTAATTATCCCTAGTACACATGGTATAGGCCATAATAATCATGGTAGGTAGTAGTAGGCGACTCTTTTACTGTAATTGTATGTCTACACATATGAAAAGCGCGGCCAGAGTCCCGTTTGGTTATTTACCCTCACTGATGGGGTTGGACATTTGCAAGAATTGGGGACCATTGGAGCAATTTTTTATTCAGAAAAAATGCCCAGTTTATAGCACTCATCTACCAACCATCATGTTTAAAACTAGAATATTGTAAATATAAATTAAATTCATAAATTCAATTGCCATCAATCGATAAAATTTATGTAACAAATAAATTTACTGGAAATGTGATTATTTTCAATAATATCATAAAAATATTATCTCTACAGACTGCAATGATATAAGTTATTGAATGAGAGGGCTTTGCTCATCAGTAGTGAACCCTCTCAGCGGTTTCGTAAAATTAATCTCCAGACCGCTCTACTATTGTATTGGATTGGTTTGGGATATAACCTGTATTTTCTATGGAAGGCAGCTTAGCTTATTGTAAATGTTAAATGTATAAATTCAATTGCCATCAATCGATAAAATTTGTAACAAATAAATTTACTGGCTTTTTTATTTGAAGAGTCGGTGGACGAATGGGTAACAACCTCGATTCCCGACAGTCATGAACTGGGATTGAATCCCGCGTTTACATTATGTTTAATATGTGAATAACCTTCACTTATTATTCATTGTTACAAATATCATAAACTAGCTTGTTCTTTTTGAGCTGTACCTAATAAAGTGATTTTGGAACAAGAACAATTTTTATTTGTAAAACTGGTGAATTTATTTGTTACAAATTTTATTGTAAATGTATTCACATGTTCCCCCACACACCTAGAGGTAGGGAGAGAGAGAGAGTGAGAGAGAGAGAAAGATGGAACTTTGGATTAGAGGAGATCTGAATAAACCGATAATTTGTCATCACATTTTATTTGTGATAAAAAAAAAAAAAAATAGCAGAGCGTGGTTTCGATCCACGGACCTCTGGGTTATGGGCCCAGCACGCTTCCACTGCGCCACTCTGCTCCAATAATTTCTTTTATCTATATATATATATAAATGAATGTATGTCTGTCTGTCCTTTATGCCTGACCAAACCACTCATTGGAACGCCATGAAACTTTGGGAAGTTATTTAGTATAGTACTGGGAAGGTTTCTGAAAAATAAATTCTTGAATATCTTGAATATCCTTAGAGTTATTTGCAGATTTGTTTATTTAACTCTCAAGCAGCGCCACCTTGCGACGGAGATAGGCTTAGGTTTTGGCAGAAAGTCTGCTCCATGCCTGATGACCTTGGGTCTTTCAGGGCTAATATATTAAGTAAAACTAATTCAAATATTAGTGCTTTATAATGGTTATCTCCTTGAGGTTACCGATTTAAAAGTTTATTTTCTAATTTTAGATTGTATAAGAAACATATTTTATTTTAAGTATTGTACTTTATTTTAAAAAGTTTAAATAATTGTGCAAGACGATATATACGATATATAAAAATCAAAAGAAATAATGAGTATCGTTAAAATATAAAATTCGAATAAATATAAATGCGATACTAAAAATTAAATAACGTATATAGAAGCTTTTGCATAGTTTCGTCCTGTAAGCATACCAACTTGATAAAAGTTTCGTGTTTTCCCTTTTAATTTGCTTGATACGAACCTCTATTCATTTTTGAATTAGTAGATAAAAATAAGTCGGTGGATGAGACGGTAACACGCTCGATTCCCGACAGTCATGAACCGGGATTGAATCCCGCGCTAAAAATTGTTTATTATGTGAATAACCTTCACATATTATTCATTGTTCAATTATCATGAACTAGGTTGCTCTTGCTGAGCGGTACCTATTAATGTGATTTGAACCAGGTGAATTAGTAGAAATCAGACGATAACCATAGGTCATAGCCATTCAAAAGTTGGTTTAGGTCGTCAATCCTTTGCGAACAAATGGAAATATCCACGCTGGCGCTCTCTACGCAGATTTTTTAATTGATATCCCGTTTCGTTTTTTTTTTAATATATAATTTGAGAGCCACCCCTCGCTTGAAGCAAATCTTTTAATCCCAAGAGACTGCGCGAAAGACTTGAACATGAAACCGCCGACGGAACGTTTTGTCCTCTACTCTGACGAAGTCACTTAACCAAGCTCTGATCTCCGCCCGTAGAGCGTGGGAATTTTGCGCACAAGTGAAAGTTAGTTTTATCATTTATCGACACGGCAATTTATTTGAGACAAGAATAATGATACAATTCCAAGGCAAAGATACTATTCCTTTAACTTCCATTTACCGAGGGAACCAATTAATATTGATTTTATTCAACTTATCGAGTATTTTTCAAGGGACCGGGAAAAAATGTTCACTAGATAAAACGATGATTTTGTAATGTAGAAAATTAGGAAAGACAAAATTCAGGAAGACACGGCAATTTTTTGAGACAAGAATAATGACACAATTCCAAGGCAAGATACTATTCTTTTCACTTCCAATTACCGAGGGAGCCAATTAATATTGATTTTATTCAACTTATCGAGTATTTTTCACGGGACCGGGAAAAAATGTTCACTTTATCGAGAGATTCGTTAAACAAACCTTTACTCGGGTAAAACCCGGGCGAAGCCGGGTACATCCATACAAGAATAATGATACAATTCCAAGGCAAGATACTATTTCTTCAACTTCCAATTACCGAGGGAACCAATCAATATTTATTTTATTCAACTTATCGAGTATTTTTCAAGGGACCGGGAAAAAATGTTCACTTTATCGAGAGATTCGTTAGACAAACCTTTACTCGGGTAAAACCCGGGCGAAGCCGGGTACGTCCGCTAGTTATTAATATTTGAAACTCGAAATCTATTCATTTTTTTTTTTACAAATCGAACGCGATATCACAGCTTGAGATACTTGCGCCTAAGTACATTTAAGCAGCTCAATTTAATAAACAAAACTAAAAACAACATCAGTATATATTAAAACTAAAAAGTAGGTTTTTCTCAAACAGAAAATAATATATAAAATGAATCTAGAAAAATTACTGAATTTTACATTATGATGCATTAGCGCGCCATCTGCTATGAAAATTCGAAACTATTATAGACGCGTATGATTCTTTTTGAAATTAAACAATTTCTATAATTTTTTCATTGTAGTAAGGGCAGTAAAAATTGTTTAATTTCAAAAAGAATATTATGCGTCAATAATACTGTAGTTTTGAATTTTACATACGTGTCTTTGCTATATTCAAATTCGTACATTTCTTCAATGGGGAAATTTGTTTTGCTTCTGTAGCTGTGAAATATTGGGCATTCTATTAATAAATGTATTGAGTTCTGGTTTTATTTTTCACAGAAGCAGCTAGGATCATTTGTTGCCCCGATTTTCATCAGAAATTTCCATGAGGAGCCTACTGCGTCGATGTCGGCTCCACACATTTTACAACATATATCTTCTCTTATATACAGGGTGATCCAAAAGTCCCGCACAACTTTAAAAATTAATAACTCCGCGAATATTTGCGCTAGAGAAATGCGGTAAACACCATTGTGTTCAGGATGCAATGGGATTTTTTATGGCAAATAATGAAAAAATCGAAATTGATTTTAGTTACAACTTTATTCGCTAGAGATGGCGCTCTACCAGAATCAGAGATTCAGCGGCCAAATTGTTTGATAAATTGAAAAATATAACTGAACGACACGTATTTTTCCTTTTTGAATACCAGGGAAGAACCCTAATAATATCAAATGAAAAATTAATAAAACACCATTTCGCCAAAAGTTAGAAGAAATGGTTAACGATTTTTAAATACAATCTGAGATATGTAAAATAGGTATATGCAAATTAAAACATGTAGCAAAAAATATTTATATTTTAGATGGAGTTTTGGGAAAATGAATTGAATGTTTGAAAATAACTACTGATATCAATACACGATTTTTGAAATGTTAATATAGTACCAAAAACTATGATGGCACTACTAATAGGATTTCGTGCTATAAGGAATGTATAGTTTCTTGACTAATTGTCGACACTTGACTATTTAACTGAATATTTGTCATGATCCAAAAATGAAATATAGATGGGAGTGACAAAATATATTTGCCGTACTTTATTACAAATTTCCTATGGGTTTGTCAAATGTTATCATTGTTTATTATACTGTACATAATTTTGAAAATGTATCCCCTAAAAAAAAAATCAGTTTTAAATCGACCTTTTGCGTTGAAAAACGTGGTAGTAAAATCATTTTGTATTATTTTTTGCGCAAAACATCTAAAGATGGGGGGAAACAGAGATTATTCCTTATGCTATTTCTTCTAATGAGCGAAAAGCGATAAACTAAACATAAGGGGTAAAATTGTGTATACCAGTGTTATTCGAGAAGGTATAACACTTTGGCCTGCACGACATAATATAAAATGTGGGCAAATGACAAACAAAAAAATTACCGTGTACAGAAAAAAAAAAAGAGTCAAGATGTGAGGACAGCATTTATTATTCCCATAACCCAAAACAAAGAGCAGCAAAATATAACACATGAGGTAACTGCCTTCTCTCTTGTATTAGGTCACAATCCTTGCTCAATGTGGCGCCCTTTATTCTCAAACACCGCCTGCAGACGATAGATGACAGAATGGTCACAATTAAATAGTTGAAATTTATAAAACGTGCCATCTGATAGAAGCCTTCAACATGGCCAATGTGGTAGGCCGGCATCGATAAAAACGCGACTTAATGTACCCCCATAACCGAAATTGTAAGGCGTCAAGTCTGGTGATATTGGAGGCCACTGGTATATTAAAGTGGAGACTTATCAACGAATTTCACCGAACGTTTCCTTCAGCAATTGTTTGGCACCGCGGGAGATATGAGGAGGTCCTCCATCTTGCAAGAATGTTATTTCGCTTAGTACTTGTCTGTCCTGCAATATGGGAATAACCTTTTCTCTCAAAAGTTGAACATAACGTTCACCAGTTACAAAAACGGTTTTAAAAGTTCTTCCATTGATTTTTTCAAAGATAAATGGCCCAATAATAAAAGAAGAAGTGAACCCACACAAAACTGTAACTCTGTGCTGATTAAGTGGTATTTCTGTAAAAATCCTAGGGTTTTCTGTTGCCAAAATGAGGCAGTTTTGAATGTTAAATTCTCCCTTTAGATAAAAGTGAACATCATCTGTTCTTAGAACATTTGACAGCCAGTTTTCATCAATATCAATTTGCCGGAAAACCCATGCAGCGAATTCTTGACGCTTCTCAAAATCGCTGACTTTCAACTCGTGGAAACTTTGAATTTTGTTAGGATATTTTTATAGAAAAATTCTAAATGTGTGTTCTTTCCAAACTGTTCCATACGAAATCCCCGTTTGTCGAGAAACTTGTCTAGCACTTACTTCTCTATACGTGGATAACGTTTCAATAGCTTCAGCATTCTGCAAAACCGTAACAGCCACTGACTTGCATGTCGATGGTCTTCCACTCCGAGGTTTTGCTTCCAGAGATCCAGTTTCCTCAAAACTTTTAATCAATCGCTTTAGAGAGTAGCAACTCATTGGTCCTTTACCGCTTCGAATATCTTTAAAGGAACGAAACGCTCGTAAAGATTCAGTGGCAGATTCTGAATCACAATTAAAACAATTCACCAAGAGTGCTTTATCCTGTAGTGACGACATTCCAGGGGGAAGGGGAGAAGTTCGACCACACCTCCTTGCGGTCCCCCCTGGACCCTTAGAATATTTGACCAAATTCTGGTTCGTTTCCAAGATGACTAACGTTGCAACGGCACCCATTTTCAAATGAAGAGCAAAACTGATATCTCCAGTAATGCTACCGCGTCCGGGGTAACCGCCGCGTCAGGAGCTGCAGCTCGAGCTCATGATGAGAAATCTACTACGAAGACACAATTCAATCTACTACAACTCAATATAAATGGTACCCAGAGGAAAATAAAGAGCTGACTTGTCTTATCTGTGACAACAATGTACATATTAATTGTCCTCAGGAGGCAAAATTGAATCAGAATCTGAGATTCAATATCAAAGATTATACAAAACTACGAATGGACAGACCGGGAAAATTCGGAGGAGGACTTGCCGCTTTGATTAAAACTCTAGAAATCAAATTTAAGGAAATCGCCTATAATCAGAGTAAGCCTAGAGAAAGCACGACAGAAGCTCAGGCAATAGAAATCTATCTTACAGATAAAACAATTCCAATCATAAATGTTTATCACCACGATAATACTAGCATCAATACAGGCCTGATAGAGACATTAAGTGAAGCGTCTTCGGATATCGCAATCATACTTGGTGATTTTAACGCCGAAAGACCAACTTGGGGATCACCTGTCCAGGATAACAAAGGTCAGCAGGTTGAGGACATGCTAACCGACCTCGACCTTGCGCCGTTAAATAACGAAAAGAACACCTATATATCCAAATCCACAGGCACAGAATCCTCAATAGACATCACAGCGATAAATTACAACATCGCACCCACAACACAATGGAAAATTCTGAAAAGTGCAATCAGTGACCACAGACCAATTTTAACAACCCTAAAATTCAAAATTGAGAATTTTCAACAGAATAAAAGAACACTGGAAAAAAAATTACAGAAAAGCTTGAAGAACTGTGCAACGAAGAATTAAATCACAGAACGATTGACAAAAAATTGGAAAAATTCTCTTTGAACATATCCAAAGCTGCAAAAGTATCGTAGAGGTAGACGTAAAGACCTGTGAATACTTTACTGGAAGGACCACAATATCGAGGCAATGATTGCAGAAAGAGACAATAAAAATGAACTTCTTAAAACAAATAAAACAGAAGAAATCATAAAGGAACTCATTGAAATTAGTCACAAAATAGAACAAGAAATTTGAATATTCAAACAAGAAAAATGGGCAGAATTCTGCGAAGAAAATGGATCCAAAAAAGGAAAGCTATCACTGGAATATAATTAGTGTTATAAAACTCAAAACCAACACTAATCCTCCAATACTCTAACCGATATGAACAGCGAGAACGAACAAACAGATGGCTGACATAATTTCTGAATATCTTTCAAGCACTTCCAGACTCAGCTATACGAATGAAGGCAGGACTATGAAAAATAATATAAACAAGTTAGTTAAACAAGCAAGAAATTACCATCAACAGGATATTTCTCGAGAGACTTCACATTGAATGAGCTAAATTCATCAATAGAAAAGTTAAATCCAAGATGTCACCTGAAGATGCTCTATCTTTGGTCAAATGATTAAACACTTTGGAGAGAAGCTAAAAATCAACTCCTACGAATACTGAACATTTCATAGCAAACTGGTAAACTACCAAAGAATTGGAAGATATCAATTATAGTGCCAATACTGAAACCAAAAAAGATGCTAAGGAATGCAAGAACTATCGGCCAATTGCTCTTACCAGCATACTTTGTAAAATAACAGAATAAATTATCCACTCTAGGCTCATAGTCTGGCTCACTAACAATAATAAAATAAACTTCTACCAAACTGCCTAAAGATCCAGACACTGTACAACTGATAAACTGTTCTACTTCTGTCAATCAATAATAGATTTCTAGGAAAAACCGCCAAAGAAGACAACGGCCGTATTCCTGGATATGACCTCAGCTTTTGTTCGAGTGTAGAAATTATTTGAAAGGCTGAACAACATCGGAGTAAGAGGAAAAACCTTAATCAGGATTGCAGACTTCTTAAGGGGAAGAAGGATAAAGTTTCGGGTCAATGGAACATTTTCCAAGGACCGAAGAACATGGGCTGGTGTACCTCAGGGATCTCTGCTCAGTCCTCTACTCTTCTCGCTATATATTAACTGTTGTTTATGTAAATAGATGAATATTATTTGTATTATTCAAAGCCTCATTATGTAAAAATATATGTATATATAAATTAGACATTTGTTGTTGGCCATGGTCAAGTTTGATCTCTTGTACGTCTAATTACGACACAACAAATGTGGCGACGAGGATGCGCGATCTACAGAGCCAGTAAAAAGCTGAGGAAAACGGCGTCTATGCAAGTATAACAACTCCATCTTTTAAACAAATCTGACTCTCGGATTACGGAGAGGAAAAATAAGAAAATGGGTTAAGATTACATCTTTTAAACTATCTGAATCAAGAAAACAAAGGAGAAGAAAAGATCAGCATGACAAGTTCAAAGTTAATAATACCTTTTAGATGCTATCGCCCAGTGGAGGACACTTCGATCTTTTTGTACAAAAATTTGAGGCTTTCTTTTTGGCATCTGAAGAAGGAGATTGAAGTGCTGATTTTTACCTCGCTACCAGATTCTGAAACTTTGAAGCAGGGGAAACGACATTTTCTTCCTGGTCTAATGAAAGATCAACCCTATGATACTATCATTCAAAGAATTAAGCTGCATTTGGATCCAAAGAAGAAAGTGATACCACAGCGATGCAGATTTTTAAAGAGAATTCAACAGGAAGGATAATCAATTTCGGAATATCTTAGAGAATTGAAACATTTGGCAATAAATTGTAATTTCGTCGATATGTTGGGAACCATGATGCGAGACTGTTTTGTGGCTGGAATCAAGTCGGAAATCTTGCAAAAGAAGCTACTACAAGAGGACGACGATGTCACCCTGGATAAAGTTTTTGCAGTGGCGATCTCGTTCGAATTGGCGGAGATAAATACAAGAGAATTACAAGATAAATTAGTGGCCAAGATATCCCTTGTGAATTGAAAGGATAAAAAGGGCGAGTACAATAATAGTACGGCGCAGTATAGGCCTTTCAGGCAAAGTGGCAAAGGCAAAATAGTGTGTTATAGATGTGGTGAAAGACATTCACACGTGGCATCTGTTTTACCTCATAGAACAAAGACTTGTTTTAAAATGTAATAAACTGGGTCATTTAAGTAGGGTCTGCAAAGCTAGTAAAATATTGTGGGGATGTAAATTTGTACAAGAGGACTCTATATATTCTGTACAGGGCGAAACTGATGACACAATAAATTTAAAAGTAGATGATTATTCTTTGTGCTTTACAATAGATACAGGAAGTCCAGTTACGTTAATACCTAAAAATATTTATAAGAATTATTGGCAAGGTAAAAGATTATTTCCAACAAATTTAAGATTAAAATCCTTTTGTGGTGAATCAATAGTGATTATAGATCAAAGAAATGTTTTTGTAAAAGAAGCCAACCAATATTTACGATTAATAGTTGTAAATGAAAAAATCCAGGTAATTTTATTAGGAAGAGAATGGCTTAAACAGTTGAAACTTGATTATTCTATATTGTTTAGCATTAAAATTTTAAATAATGAATATAATAGAAATATATTTAAATATATAAAAATTTGATGGATAGGTATGCAGATTTGTTTAACAAAGATTTGGGCTGTCTAAAGGACGTTAGAATAAATTTTAATTTAAAAAAGGATGTGACTCCTGTGTTTTGTAAGGCCAGAAGTTTAACTTTCTCTCCAAAAACAAAGTAGAGAATGAAATTGATCGTTTAGTGAATTCTTGCATTTTATAACGTATAGTTCATGCATATTGGACCGCTCCAATAGTACCGGCATCAAAAAAGGATGGTAGTGTAAGGATATGTGGTGATTTTAGATGTACAGCTAATAAAGCAATAGAATTAGATAGGTATCCCATTCCATCGATCGATGAGATCTTTTCAAAATTATCTACAAGCACCGTACTTTCGACTCTAGACCTATCACAGGCTTACTTACAAGTAATGTTAGCGGAAGAAGCCAAAGCTGTTGTTGATATAAACACAACAAAGAGGTTGTTTTCTTATAAAAGACTACCATATGACGTAGCGGTAGCACCAAATAAATTTCAGAGGATTATGGAAGGCCTATTTTCTGATTTGTCAAGTGTGGCCTGCTACATAGATGATATTTTGGTTGCAGGAAAAGACTTTGAAGATCATGAACAAAAGTTGGATCTAGTGTTTAGATGATTGCTAGAAAAAGGTTTAAAGTTAAACAGATATAAATGTAAATTTAAAAATAAATCGGTGGAATATTTAGGGTTTAAAATGGATAAATATGGACTGCTTCCCTTAGAAAATAAAATGAAAGCAGTGATAGAGGCGCCTGAACCTAAAGAATGTTTCGCAATTGAGATCTTTCATAGGACTCTTAATTTATTTTTATAGATTCATAAAGAATATAGCAAACATTTTAGCGCTATTCTATCAACTTTTGAATAAAAATTGTAGATGGAATTGGACGAAAAATATCGAATGTTATTTAAAAAATGTAAATCATTATTAATGGACTATGGACTAGGCGTAATTCTGAGTCATAGAAATGATAGAAAGAAAGAATGCCCTATAGCTTTTGCTTCTAGAACATTAACTGAAGCGGAAAAACGGTACTCTCAACTAGAAAAGGAAGCGTTGAGCATAACTTATGGCGATGAGAAATCAAGACAATACTTACTGGGACGAAAATTCGTATTAGTCACAGACAACCGACCCTTAATTCATATATTTTCACCTCAGAAACCAATTCCCATATGTGCAGCTACAGAATTAAAAGATGGTCCTTAAAATTAGCTGCATTTAATTATACTGAGGAGTTTCGAAAAGGTAGTGATAATTCCAATGTTGACGCATTGTCACGTCTTCCTTTAGAATCGAGTGTCAGGGAGTTTCTTGATGAAGACCAGGTACTTCTTCTCAGGAAGTTGAATGAGGTACCGTTCTCTTTTAGGGAGGTGGCATATGAGACGTCCCGAGATAAAATACTGTCTATAGTATTAAGTAATGTTAGAGAAGGCACCTGTGTGGAAATTCACAAGGGTACTGAGGGAAAACCCACTAGCTCCTTATTATAAGATCAATGAGAAATTAAGCTTGGAGTTTGATTGTTTTCAATGGGGTGAAAGAGTGGTAATTCCCCAAAAATTAAGATCTTTAATTTTAAATGACTTGCATGAAATACACATGGGGATTGTTAAAATGAAGATGATTGCCAGACGGTATTTTCTGGTGGCCAGGCATAGACAGTAACATCAAAGAGTTAACTAGAGAATGTAGAGTATGCCAAGAATCGGCAAGCATGCCCCCGGCTACCATCTCGGAATGGACTTGGCCCGAAAAAACCGTGGCATCGACTTCATCTTGATCTAGCGGGTCCGTTCATGGGAAGAATGTTTTTGGTTCTCGTGGACGCATACTCAAAGTGGATAGAATTTTTTATCATCAAAGATATTACCAGAAAAACGATTATAAGTCATCTAAGAGAAATTCTCGCCAGAATTGGATTGCCCTAATATTTTGTTACTGATAACGGAAGACAGTTTGTCTCCGGTGAAATCGAGCAATTTACCAAAATGAATGGTATACGGCACACTAAGACCAGTCCGTATAATCCTAGTACAAATGGTTTAGCTGAGAGATATGTAAGAGAGTTTAAAAACCTTTTGAGAAAAAATAATGGGAAGGATGATTTAGACACGAATCTACAAAGTCTCCTATTTGCTCATAGAGCATTCCCCCAAACTGTAATAAAGGAATTCCCCGGCGGAACTGCTAATGAAGAGAAGTTTAAGATCAAGATTCTCGAATTTAATACCAAGATGAGAAATCCGCGAGAGGTATTTCATGAGACCGTAAGAAGGCAGGAGCAGTTTACTACAGGTTGCGAGGTTTATTTCCGCAACTATGCAACTGGACCTAAACGGTGAAAAGGTACCATTTTGGAATTATTGAGCTACCTTTACTACCTTATAAGTTGCGAGGGCGACGTGTATAAGAGGAATATCAATCAATTGCAACCTGTGAGAAAGAAACAAGTGGAGACAAGAAATTTGATACTTCCTCGAACATCAGGAGAGAAGCCTGTAGGTGGAAGTCAGAAATAAAGTGAAGAGGAGGTTCCAGAGGTTACATCAGGAAACAAGGAGGAGACTGCTTCTGTGCACGTACCCTCTTGCACTCCTATACCAGGGCCTGTTGCTGTGCACGTGCCCTCTTGCACTCCTAAACCGGAGGCTGCCGCTGTGCAAGTGCCCATCCGCAGTCCTAGACCTCAGATAGCCAGGAAACCCCTAGACCGACTGGAGTATTATTAAGGGGGGAGATGTGTTGTGCATGTAAATAGATGAAGATTATTTGCATTCTTTAAAGTCTCATTATGTAAGAATATATGTGTATATAAATTTGACATTTTTTGTTGGCCAAACGAAAAGAATCTGAGGCTCTTTATTGGACACGAAAAAAACAACAGCGGCATTCCAGAGTAAAATAAATCATCAGAGATAGATAAATATTTTTCAAATGAATTAAAATAAATATAATCGATATTGAGAGAGAGTTGAATTTTAAAAAATAGAAAAATATTATTTTCGAAATATAAATAGCTGAGAGGATTCCAGCAAACCGCATCTAAAATATCAGGTTTTTTTTTTTTTGCTACATGTTTTAATTTGCATATACCTATTTTACATATCTCAGATTGTATTTAAAAATCGTTAACCATTTCTTCTAACTTTTGGCGAAATGGTGTTTTATTAATTTATCATTTGATATTATTAGGGTTCTTTCCTGGTATTCAAAAAGTAAAAATACGTGTCGTTCAGTTATATTTTTCAATTTATCAAACAATTTGGCCGCTGAATCGCTGATTCTGGTAGGGCGCCATCTCTAGCGAATAAAGTTGTAACTAAAATCAATTTCGAATTTTTCATCATTTGCCATAAAAAATCCCATTGCATCCTGAACACAATGGTGTTTACTGCATTGCTCTAGCGCAAATATTCGCGGAGTTATTAATTTTTAAAGTTGTGCGGGACTTTTGGGGATCACCCTGTATATAAAATCAATGTCTATTGTTTGTTTCGCGATAAACTCAAAAACTACTGAACCAATTGGTACCAAATTTTGCATGTCGCTTTTTCTAAACCTGAAGAAATTTTTCGGCTACATTTTGATTAGTATTTTTGGCTATTTATTTATTTTTTTCATTTGAAGAACTTTTTTTACGCAGAGTAAATACGAGGCGAAGTAACAGCACCAGGCCAATTAAGCGACCAATGAACGTTCTGCATTTTTTTTTTCAAGTTGCTTGCGTACTTTTTTTGAATTATCTTTTTATACGAGTGTTACTTTTTTACAAAAGTATTGAGTAGCGATTAACAAAATGAAAGAAGACAAGTTTCTTTAATTATCTCGATGACGCAAGCTTTCGGGCAAAAGCCCTTCAACAGGCGAGATAAAACGACGCTATCAATCGTTTTATCTTGCCTGTTGAAGAGCTTTTGCCCGAAAGCTTGCCTGTTGAAGAGCTTTTGCCCGAAAGCTTGCCTGTTGAAGGGCTTTTGCCCGAAAGCTTGCGTCATCGAGATAATTAAATAAACTTGTCTTCATTCATTTTGTTAATCGTTACATATGTTGCTAAGAAGAATATTCTATATATAAAAGTATTGAGTATTGTGAGAGAAATTTATATTACTAAGTTACGGTAAGTGCACACAATGCAATTTAAAAAAAATTACAAAATTAGCGTTACTGTATGAAAATAATGGCTTTCGTATTTTTTATTAATTTTTGTTCTAGCATTTGTTTTTTTTTATCTCTTAAAAAAATCGTTTAAAATGCAGTCGCAGTCATTAGCAAACACATATTTGCCTAATTTCCATGTGCTCTTTTATTTTTTACAGAAAAATATTTACATGCCAGTATTTTAGATTAATTTTTTTTATAAACCTACTAGCGAATGACCCGGGCAACGCCCGGGGTTTACCCGTTTAAATGCTTTTATTCAAATACTATTCGTTACAATTATAAATTGGCGCCGTGGATGTCATTCTTGTATAATATATAAATGAGTTTTAAAAATTGTAAAAAAAAAAAAATGCATCGGCCGGGAATCGAACCCGGGGCGCCCGCGTGGCAGGCGAGCATTCTACCACTGAACCAAAAGCAAACGGTGACAGAATTAAGAAAGAATTGTGCATGACGCTGATAACTGTATACATTAATTTTTTCTTATTCTTACTGAGAAGATGGGCATCGCAGTCAATATCCATCGCAGCAACTCACTCAACTCTGGCAATTTCAAGGGTTAATGCGCTGGGGCGGGTACCTCGGGGGTTGGGTGGAAAAGCTGCCATCTATTTAAACTGTGTTGATTTTGAAACAACTAAATGTATTGCAAAAAATAAATAAATCAAAAATACCTAAACCCTAATATAATACAATTTTTGCCATCACACACACTTTTTGCCTGTGATTTATGTGTTACTTCTGTATTACTATTCTATGGCACTTCTACTATTTATTATTGATGTACTTTCAGTATGAAGGAAATTGCATTCGGGGGGATTCTCGGGCGAAGCCGGGTCATTCGTCTAGTATATATTGGATTGGCCAAATATCACGGAACAAGTTAAATAAACGCTTAGTTTATTTTTGTTCCACTAGATGGCGCTCTACCATTTAGAGATGCTCGTGTGAGCACGGTCAGGATATGTCTCTTGTTAGCCGCTTAGTTGACACACATTAATATGTTATAACACCTTGATAAAGGTTGGCGTTCAGCCAACTGATATATTGGTAAAAGAAATGATATTTTGATCCAATATATGCCGCTTAAATTGAAATCTATCTCTCTATATATATTACTAGCGGATGTACCCGGCTTCGCCCGGGTTTTACCCGAGTAAAGGTTTGTCTAACGAACATTTTTTAAAACAATTCCCTATAAAAAGCTATAAAACGAAGAGAAAAATTATTTTATTAAAATGCATAGGCTACTAGCTTTCGGGCTCCAAGCCCTTCCACAGGTACCTGTGGAAGGGCTTGGAGCCCGAAAGCTAGTAGCCTATGCATTTTAATAAAAGAATTTTTCTCTTCGTTTTATAGCTTTTTACAATTCATTAAGAGAAATTTCGTCAATCTCATTAAACTTGAATTCCCTATAAACTTATATAAAAAATATATATATATTTTGATAATTTGAAACTCGTAAATTTGAATCTCTCGATAAAGTGAACATTTTTTCCCGGTCCTTTTAAAAATACTCGATAAGTTGAATAAAATCAATATTAATTGGTTCCCTCGGTAATGGGAAGTTAAAGGAATAGTATCTTGCCTTGGAATTGTATCATTATTCTTGTCTCAAATAAATTGCTGTGTCATCCTGAATTTTGTCTTTCCTAATTTTCTACATTACAAAATCATCGTTTTATCTAGTGAACATTTTTTCCCGGTCCCTTGAAAAATACTCGATAAGTTGAATGAAATCAATATTAATTGGTTCCCTCGGTAATTGGAAGTTAAAGGAATAGTATCTTTGCCTTGGAATTGTATCATTATTCTTGTCTCAAATAAATTGCCGTGTCATCCTGAATTTTGTCTTTCCTAATTTTCTACATTACAAAATAATCATTTTATCTATTCTCCCAATATATATGTTGTAGATAAATGATAAAACTAACTTTGACGTGTGCGCAATTAATAGGTAGAAAATCTTACTTTTGATAAATAATCTTTAAGAAAATAAACTTAGTGATAATAAAACTTATAGATAAAACAACTTGTTATCATCGTCGCAATGGGGGCGCTGCTTTCGAGTTAAATCTACAAATCTGCAAATAACTCTAAGGATATTCAAGATATTCAAGAAATTATTTTTCAATAACCTTCCCGGGGATATACCTAATAATATCCCAAAATTTCACGGCAATTGAATTTATGGTTTTTGAATCTATAGAGTACAAACATACAGACAGACATTCAATTATATATATATACTAGCAGATGTGTACCCGGCTTCGCCCGGGTTTTATCCGAGTGAAAGTTTGCCTAACGAATATTATATATTATGAAGTATAATAAACAATGTTAAAGATTAGTTTTAATTATTAATCAAGATTGTGTGTGAATATGTGAGAAAGATGTGTAATATCGTTGTTGTTTTCTTGGCCGACTGTTTTACATATTGCCACATGGAAAATTAGGGAAGACAAAAACTTCAGGAGGAAACAACAATTTATTTCAGGGAAGGACAAACTAAGAAAGGTAAACAAAAGATAAGCCACGAGGGAAGTTTACAGAGTCGCCAGATATAAACATAAAAATGACCACTCTGTTAATAAAAAATAATAAAATTAATAAATACTATGTAACATAGCTTCTTCCCTATGGGAGCTGTGACCCACAGCTAGCAATTATTGTAGATACTGACATGGATCTGACGTGCTTCTGCCAAGGATTCCATCGAAGTCTTGGAACTTTGTCCCTAGTACCTTAGCGTCTTTTTTTCTTGCGGCGTAAAGAGCGGCTTTGTCGTCGTATCGTCTATAAGGACATCGTCATCTTCGAGGGAAGTCTTGGCTTTAGCACGGCGGTGGAATCCTGGAGTCAGTCTCTGAAAATGTAGATCACAGCACCCATGGCTTCAAGGTCTTCTCGGCGGTCTTCAGTTTGTCTTCCCTAACTTACCCAGCATCTCCACCAAAATATGTCGCGGAGATAAATAAAGCAAGGGCAAGTTTGGGGATAATTAATTTATTATAAGGAGTATATGGAGTATAAGGAGTATAGGGAGAGAGAGTTTTGTACAACTTACCCCCAGTTAAGGTTAATCCTGAATGAACGGCGTTAGCCACCGTCCCGTTTTCCTTATTTACAGATCAGCCTCCCAGCAGCCCCCACACCGGTGGTTCCCCCCGGGGTCCAGGGATGATTGACAGTTGTCCCATCTGGATGGAGCTACTTGACAATATGATGTTATCTTAAAATTGCTTGTTTTGAATATTTTTTTAGATTGAGTTGAATGAATTGCTGAATTTTTTTTTGTATTTATATATAAATAAAATTAACTCTGTTGATTTTTTTTTGTATTTAATCGATAACAGCGAAGTTACGCATGTTAAAGTTAGGAAAAATATTTTGATGTTAAGCAAAACCTGCTCCATCTCGTTTTACATAAATGTTGAAAATTTGGTCGAAATTGATGCATTGTAACGAAATTTTTTAGCGAACACCACTTATGAAATTTGCATTTTATTAATATTGGGGCGAAGAAATATTTTATTATTTAATTTAATATTATTCAATGAAAATATATTCAACAGATTATAAAAATATATATTAATCTGTATTTGTGAAATCATCTTTAAAATATTTCTTTCCTTGCTTGCTTAAGATTCTCTAGCGATATATAGTTTTGCTGACTTGTTAATAATTGTCGACTCGTCGCTGTGACGTCATCAATAAATACTTTTACATCTTAGGATATTTCAAGACTTGATTTCTACGCTACAATATAGATAGATTTACTGATAATATTTTTGACGTGACAACGTCTTAAATTAGGTTGCGGCTGGGAGTCACTTATGAAAAAGTGTAACGCCCGGTAACGTTACGATGAGTCATCGAACGAGAGTGCTGCGCGCGCAGCGCTAGAGAATTAGGCGCATTGAATCGGCGCATGCTTGTCTCTGTCTTTGTCTTTCTCGAACGTTCTTGGCGTTGGAAAAACAAGAAAGCGTCATAATACAAGTTCACACGTGTGGTTAAAGTATCGTCAGCTGTGTCTGTAGTGAAAATGTGGAGTGCTTAGATTCGTCATTTACAACAACTACAACAATAAAGGTAAATAATTGTACACTGATATTTCATTATCGTAAACTATGATTGATTGATTAATTGTTAGATTGACACAAAAGTTGAGAAACTGAGTTTATAGGTTATGTCATACTATTGATAAATGTTGATAGTGTTAAGTAAATTATTAGTTTAAAATTAATTAATTAATTAATTATTATTTTACAAATTTTAAATAGTTTCAAATTTATTTAGCAAAAATTTGAACCTTCGATCTGAATAAATGTTTTGATTTTCGAATTGATTCTTTAAAATTACAAATATTAAGAAAAAGTGGCAGATATAAGAAAACTTTATTTAAACTGTGTTGAGCAAGAATTTTAACATCTAATTTAAGTAAATGTTTTAATTTTCAACTTCATCATTTACAATTACAAATTTTATTTAATTTCAAATTTATTTAGCAAAAATTTGAACCTTCGATCTGAATAAGTGTTTTGATTTTCAAATACCAACGCGGCTGGTGGAGTGGCGATCTATCGTAAATTATCATCGACATCTACGGCGGAAGTGTTCCAAGTTGCGATTACAGACGTAACTCGTGTCATTAAAACTAAGGGTGACATGTGCATGACTGAAGTTACTTGCTTCGCCGCTAATACTAGCTTCAAGTTTATACTCGGTGCTGTATATATTCATCCAGGAGCTAGTATGCAGGATATTGGAATGTTACTATGGCAAGGACTCGGTCCGTACATTCACAACAGCCAGTACGTGCCACCGTTCGTGCAAGTTGATTCTAGTATACCGATTCTTCTGTGTGGTGATTTTAACAAAAACGTAAAGCCTGACAACTCGTTTCTTAAATTCATGAAAAATACGTATAATCTTGATTGCGTATCAAACGTTTCTAAGTCAACTACGTTAAAAGGAACAACTATCGACTTGACTTTCGCAAGACACATTACAGCAGAAACACTTCCTTTCATTTCATATTTCTCCTATCATCGTCCTATCCTCAACAAAATCACTCAAATAGGAATTAGTTAAGTTTAAGTTTACATGTACAATGTTTTAGTAAACAAAATATATTTCTATAGTTAAAATTTGTGCAATTCTTATTTTCATTCAATTCCTTGTTCCTATTGTGCAATTTAATTATATTCATATCAATAAATATTCTACCGTTGTCACGTAAAATCTTCGCCCGTAAAACCGACTTTACAGGCAACCAACTATTTTTTTTAAAGTAATTTTGTTGAAACAATATTTTCGTTCTGTCAACATTCAGTCAGGAAGATCCCGGGCGAAGCCTGGTCATTCAACTAGTTGATTTTAAAAGTGATCATTGCGTCTTTCTATCCAGAGTGCATTGCTAATTATGATTTATTTATTTTATTTCAAAATTTTATTTTTATATGAAGTTTATGGCGTATGTTTTAGAAGAACTTTGAGATGTGATGATTGTAAAAATTATTAGGCAATCATGATGACTTGGCAGTTTTCTTTATGAAAATATTATTTTGGTGAAATACACTTTATGGTCATTATCTATAGATTTTGATGACATACAGAAAAACTAAGAGCAAATTCGGTATCAGTGCCATTGGATTACCCAAAAAGCATTTTTAATCCTCAAACATCAAAAATTTTTAAAAAAATTGTAGACCTGTGTAATTGTAGTTCACCGCCAAGTAACAAATTAAAAATAAAATTCCTACGCCGGGAATCGAACCAGGGCCTCCCAGGTGAGAGCCAAATATTCTAGCCACTAAATCGAGTAAAATGATTGTAAACATTATAACAGGTATAATGTCATTATCTCATTCTTTTTCTAATTACTTCTCTCTGTTTCTATTGGTAAGAGAGTATGGTGGATAAAATTTGCCAGTTTAATGTAAAACACGAGCCCTGGAAAATACTTCAAGAAAAATATCTTCTACTGAATGATTTGGACCGCTGGCATTGTATATCTCTTTTATATTAGAGAATAGTGTTTGAATGTTGGCACCAGCTTGCCCTCTAATTGTACAAGCTAGTACTTGTATCTCAGGTACACTTCTTCTACGTGTTCTTCTAAGTGTTATAGTGTCATTTTTAATCCTGTGCTGTTTATTCTCATTCTTAAAAATTTGGCCAAAATGATTGAAGGAATAAAGGGACATATAAAAAGCCAATTTTTATTTCTAAAAAATTTTGAAAAAAAAAATTTTCTGGGTGCGATGGAGAGAGGCATGGCGGGGCCCAGCACACGGCGGGGGTCACCGAGGCCGGTGGGTCTGACCGGGGCTCCGGAGGTCGACGGGGCGGGAGACGGATCGCAGCGGGGACTAGGGTGGGGACCCAGGAGGAAGGGGGACAGGCGACGGGCGGGACGGCCGCGAGTAGTTGCCGCACCGTAGTTGTACGCGGGGGTACTACCGATGTCCGCCGGGGGGCTGTTCCTGCAGACAAACACCACATTAAGGCCAACATTCTATAAGGGGATTGAAGAAAGTTTGCTTACCTCGCAGCCGCCCGGAACCCGTCGCAGGCGTTTGTCCACTGGATCTCCCTCCTGGGCTTCCTGATAGTCGTGGAAAGCTGAAGGTGGTTTGCTCCCCACCGGTCGTCCACCGCTGCATCGCTCCACCCCAGGGAGTTGAGGGGGAGGGACGGGATGGAATGGTGATCACTCCCCGGGAATGAAGCGGGCGTCCATCCGTCTCCAGGTCTGGGTGGTTAGGCTGCCTCCGCCGACTCCTTGGACTGAGCTCCCGGCCAGATGGGTCTTCGGGGAGCTAATTAGCTCCCCTCCACCGGGCCCCGAGGATGTTGGTTGTCCCGGGGCACTTCTTCGCCCCGATGACCCGGGCTTCGAGGGGGTGTTGAGGTTGCCGCCGTGGCTGGGCCAGCGTGTCGAGCCGGCGATCTTTGTGCACTCTCTCCATGCAATTTCCCATGTTTGAATGATTTATCTTTCCATTGTTGTGAGCTCTTTGCTTAGTCGGACCATCAGAAATGGCAAAACTTGGCTGTTTTCATAAAGAAACCTTACTGAATACCTAGAGATTGATTGGTTTTAATTTATATCTCCAGCTCTTTTAATACTCGATCATCTGTTTTGGTGATTGGAACCAAACTGTTGTCTGATACTTCAAGAGCAAGCTATTTCTTCTCTATTACATACGATCTTGACGATCGCCGTTTATCCACAAGATTATCTGTCACGAGTATTATCTTGATTATCGCCGTTTATCCACAAGATTATCAGTCTCGACTATTATCTTGATGATCGCTGTTTATCCACAGATTATCTGTCTCGAGTAATATCTTGATGATCGCCGTTTATCCACAAGATCTTCTGTCTCGAGTATTATCTTGATGATCACCGTTTATCCACAATATTATCTTTTTCGAGTATTATCTTGATGATCGCCGTTTATCCACAAGATTATCTGTCTCGAGTAATATCTTGATGATCGCCGTTTATCCACAAGATTATCTGTCTCGAGTATTATCTTGATGATCGCCGTTTATCCACAAGATTATCTGTCTCGAGTATTATCTTGATTACCGCCGTTTATCCACAAGATTATCTGTCTCAAGTATTATCTTGATGATCGCCGTTTATCCACAAGATTATCTGTCTCGAGTACGATCTTGATTATCGCCGTTTATCCACAAGATTATCTGTCTCAAGTTTTATCTTGATGATCGCCGTTTATCCACAAGATTATCTGTCTCTAGTATTATCTTGTTGATCGACGTTTATCCACAAGCTTATCTGTCTCTAGTATTATCTTGATGATCGCCGTTTATCCACAAGATTGTCTGTCTCGAGTACGATCTTGATTTTCGCCGTTTATCCACAAGATTATCTGTCTCTAGTATTATCTTGATTATCGCCGTTTATCCACAAGATTATCTGTCTCGAGTACGATCTTGATGATCGCCGTTTATCCACAATATTATATGTCTCGAGTACGATCTTGATGATCGCCGTTTATCCACAAGATCACCTGTCTCGAGTATTATCTTGATGATCGCCGTTTATCCACAAGAGCGCCTCTGTCTCGAGTACGATTTGACCTGAAAAAATAATTCAACAAGTTTTATATCAATCGTCTGACTATGAAACACAATGAATAGTTGATTCATTCTTCCGTCAAAGTTAGTCGTCCACCATCTTAGACACTCCAGTTATCCCTGTCATGGCGTTAAGTACTCTGGATGAGTCGAAGTTATAAGCCAATTGTACCCAGTTGGTTCTTCCTGGTTCACTTATCTTATCTATTCTCTTGTTATGTAATGTACATTTGTTCAGATTCATTCTGGCCGTGTGTGGACAAACTATTAGAGTTGGCCTATCTAACTGTTGTTGGGTCTGACATTTATCATGCAAAAAAAAAGACTTGATAATCAATGATGAAAGCTAACAGTGAATATTGAAAAATAAATAAACAAAGCTTAATTTTATGAAACCCTGAAGAATTTATAAAAGTCTTCAGAAATTTTCGAAAAAAGATACCTTGCTGTCAAAGTGGCAATTCTAGAGCCAAAAAATATGGGTGGGAATTTGTATCCCATCAAGATGTCATGACAACTTAGCTTGACTCAAACTTCACGCCTATTTCTTGTAAAAGAACCGTGAGGCTATTAGAGAAATATGTTTAATAATAAGATTTATTTTCTCTATATAGTAATCTCAGGTTAAAAATAATAACTATATTCTATATATAAAATAAATAAATGATTCTGTGATAAATAAATTAAATGATAAACATTGCTCCTCCCTCACATCTAGAATTATTGTTCTTCGGTCAGTGCTACGTCTACATCTTGGTCTTCCTGTCTAGATGGGCCCCCCGTTGTTTTATCCTTAAGACGTGCACGAGGTCCTTGGTTCTTCGGCGTTTTCCTTGGTTCTCCTAATGGTTCTACTTCATGAGTCACATCAGATAACTTCTTGGTAACTTGGTAGGAGCCGAAGTACAGCTTCATCAGTTTCTCGCACAACCCTACACGTCGTACTGGAGTGTAGATCCATACCAAGTCACCAGGGCGGTAGGCTGTCTCTGTGTCTTGAGTCATAGTTCATTTTATTGATGTCTTGTGATTTCAGGATGTGAAATTGTGCAATCTGTCTCGCCTCTTCTGCTCTTGGATAAACTCATCGCCATCTCTGGTTTCTGGATAGAGAAATAAAATGTCAAGTGGGGTTTCAGCTTCCCTACAACGAACAACAACAAAAATGGTGTAAAGCCAATAGATTCCTGTTTTGTGGTATTGTTAGCAAAAGTGAAGAAGGGCAAGATTTCATTCCAATTCTTCTGTTCAAGTCTACATATACATGGATAACATATCCGCTATGTTGTTCAGCCGTTCTGTTAGTTCATTTGTTTGAGGTTGATACCGCGTTGTGGTTCTTTTAATTATCCCGCAACAGTGGGTCAATTCCTGGATGAGTTTAGACTGGAAGTTACGGCCCCGGTCAGTCACAATTTCCCGAGGGGCTCCGTGGATCAATATCAACTTTTCCACTTAATATTTCGCGACTTCCTGAGCTTCTACGGATGCCAAGCTTTCTGTGATCGCATATTTGGATAAACAGTGCATACTATGATCCATCTTTTCTTGTCACGTGGTATTGGGATGCGTCCAAGTCCAAGATCTTTTCCTATATTTTGGAATGGTCTATTCGGAGGTGGTATAGGCATCAGATGTCCAGACGGCAGTTGAGATGGGTTCTTCCTCTGTTGACAGTTCTGACTGTGGCTGAGATATTTTCTAACACTCCGATAGAGCTCTGGCCAAAAGTACTTATTTCTGACTTTATCGTTAGGCTCAGCAAAACTGAGATAACATGCTATGAGAGCCTCATGTAGTTCGTTCAACATATCGGCTCTCTGTTGTTTTGGAATGAATTTGGAAATTGGTTTGGGTCAAAATATTCTTATAAGAATCCCATCGATCCACAGACCTCTGGATTATGGGCCCAGCACGCTTCCACTGCATCACTCTGCTTGAAATATAAATATCTTCAATATAATACTAAAAATTAAAAAAACTTGTTAAGTTTTTCCTCGTACACATGGTATAGGCCATAGTAATCATAATAGGTAGTAGTTGGTGACGCTTTTACAGTAATTGCTTCACATGTCTCCACCTGTGAAAAGCACGGCTCTCTTTGTTTACTTGTACTCACTGGTGGGGTTGGACATTGGCAAAAATTGGGGACCTTCAGAGCAATTTTTAATTCAGAAAAAGTGCCCGGTTTATACCACTCATCTGTATGTTTTAAACTAGAACATTGTCAACGAATATACCTGTTCCTTGTTAAAAACCAAGGCTTGCAGAAAAATACTCATCAATTTAAAAAAATAAAATACCAAACAACTATAAACCTATTCCCACACACCTAGAGATAAAAAGATGTAACTTTGAATTATAGGAGATCTATATTTATATATAAGCCAATCATTTGGCATCACATTTTATTTGTGATCAAATAAAAAAATATTAGCAGAGCGTGGTTTCGATCCACGGACCTCTGGGTTATTGGGCCCAGCAAGCTTCCACTGCGCCACTTTGCTATGGTTGAAGGTAGCAACTAGAAGTTAAAAAAGAATTAATATAAAGAGGACATTCAACTCGTCCATAAGAAAAAGGTCTTTTGATCATTACCTATATATGCAAGTAAAACATAGGTCCAGATAGAAAGGCATATACAAAGGTTCAGTATAGAAGACCTTAAAGTAGAAACTAGCATCCCCAAGCATATTAAATTCAACGATAATAATTATAAAAATCGAAATATAAAAAAAAAAAAAAAAAATTCTAAAATTTATTCTGAAATGCCCTACCGACGAAAAGAATTGGTGTCAGATAAGATGTATAAACTTCCTACTGTAAATGACCGAGTTGACCAGGTTTTGTAGAAGAAAAATGTCACAAAGTATAAAACGTTGGTATTTTATGAGACTTTGTAGCAAAGAAGATATCCCCTATAGAGTGGTATTCATTAAAATTTCAGGCTAATGGTTTGAGTATTAGGGAAAGAAGGTATGTGAATAATGATATATCATTAAGACTGTAAAAATTGTTAGCGCCAAACCGCCCATAGAAACGAATGTTTGACTCCCACGCCCATGCGGCCATCCTGCGTGCGACCTCCTGGTTTAGGATATGGAGGAGGGTGAAACTTATAACCATCTCCAGGTATAAGAAAAATGTATATAATTCATTCAGGAAAACAATGGGACTTTAAGCAAATGGAACAAGCGATTGATGAGTTATCAAAGATATGAAATCGTTAATGTAAATGATGAATTTTATTGGCAGTAAGACAATGCAGATTCGAATGCGTTGAGGTTTCGGAAATATAATCTACTTCCAAAAATATGAAAACGTCTAAAGGCTCTAAAAATAAAGACCGGGATTCCAAAGTCCATACAGACAAGATAGAGAAGGCTGTCACCATCACAACCAGACCACCGTACCTACAAAGAAAGGCGGCTTGGGATGAAAAATAACTGCAGCAGCTGGGCAAGACCAGCACCAGTGTTCACCGACCATGCTGCTGCAACGAGTACTGCTCCGATACCAGGTCCTTCGCATTACATCGAGCGCTAGAAGCTGTGGTGGGAAAAATCACTGTCTTCCAGCTGACGTGCGGCCAAGTTCTGGTTGGGCTGGCCAGAGTGGAGAAGACGAAGCGTCTAACTATTGGAAAGAGTCTCCTGAATGTGTTTCCTTATAAAATCAGGCAGTAAATATAAAGATCGTGAATATTCGAATAGAGACGAAATGTCACCGCGATGTGTCCAAATTTTCGAGTGGTCTCCCTGACGCACACGTAGGGATTTGCGATGGTTACTCCTGGACCACCGGCTCCAAGGAAGCCTCTATCTTCATGAATGAGGAGTTTAAGATCCATAAATTCCCTGGAAAACTGAACATCAAGTCCTAGAAAAAGTCACTGGCCACCTATGGCGTTAAATACAGCAAAAGTCACCGTCACCGATGGGCCACCTGCATTTGGAAGGACTTGGAAGAATAACTAGTTCAACATTTGGTCAAGAGCTGTTTCTTCCATAAACATCCTCTTATAATGGTGGCACCAGTTCATCAACAACGTCCGCTCTGTCTAACGCCAGGAGATCCCGGCCCGGGTAATTCATTCTTCCGCGAATTGTCCTTCAGCCGAGCCATCCCCGCCATGTAAACACTGGCAGAGGATCCCCTATCTTCATGAAGTTATAAACAGCCCAAGACTACATCACCCATCCTAACTATCTTGTCTCTGAACAACCCCACCCCCCTCGCCCGTTCTATTATAAGGAAAAACTAGAAGGAGGAATCCTCCCAAAATTCTCTCTTTTGTATCACACAAACACAAAAGCTCTCTAATAGTTTGACTAAGTCCAGTCAATTTGTTGAGTATACATAATATCGACGCTTGAAGAGGGACGATGTAGTGCAGTTATAACCACCCGTCGCCACCCTTTACCATGGAGCGAGCCTGAACAGACAGCTAGATTGAACATACTCCTTGACCAAATCATCCCTGTTGTATTTTCAACACTCCTAAGGAATGAGATTCTTCACTTCAGATCATTGTGTATGAAGCCATCAAAGAAGATGCATGAATCCTTGGCGATTTTAACATCTCCGAGGAGTCTGCTAGTGACATCTGGTCTGGATCACCAGAATGTTCTTGGACCAGGACACCCATGTTGATATTTCAACGCCGCTCGCTTGTCTTCGAGGGTTACCAGTTACCGAAGTTAAGTAAACGCTGCTCGCCTGTATCGAATTTTAATACTATATAGTCTTTGCAGACGATTATCCTTTACTGGACCCTCAAATGTCACTGCTGGGAGCACCACGACAATCTTCTCGAAGTATGAGATTTTCCTGAGCCTCGTGCGCCATGTCTTATCCTTCTTCAATATGCGCCAGTTGTCGTGAGAATGGAAGCGTTTCTCGAGGAAACTCCTCGGTATATTGAAGGCATCCTTCTTGAAGAACTTGAAGCGGAAAAATTGCAGTGGAGCCTCACTGGAGAAGTATTCCTCCATTATCAGCATCAAAACGGAATACAACATCACTAGAGCCATCCAGTTCATTCGTGCCAGGCTCGAGTCCAACTGTCCATCACTGCCAGCGCCCTGTGTGGCAGCAGCAACTCTCTGAGCCGACAGCAGTCCTCGACTTCGAGAGACCACCTGCGGTACCTAGGCTTCAAAACCTTCAGCGAGGGCTTTCCTAGCTCAACCTGTCGCCCTGGTGAAGAGCACCACCCTGGAGGTAACGGACCAGCTTTGTTAAAAATGGAAATTTCTTTAGATTTACATCGAAGATACCATCCGCCGATGGCCACAAGTGTCCGGCTGCGACAGCCTAACCTGCTAATTTGTGAAGGTCATCGATGATTGAAAAATTCACGCTCTGTGGGACTGCCAGGATCATCAATACATATATATCGTCCCCAAATGCATGATGGTCCGAACTCCATATGTCTGCTATGGCTGGTAAAGAGCAGAGCCTGGATGACTCCATTGTGGCGAGGATCCTGCGGCCGAAACAAAATGAATTTATGAGATTAGTCTTTCCGTATTCTAGGGATGAACAATCAGATGGTGTTCTTAAATTCCTTTAAAATATGCCCCTTGTCAGAATCATCCGGTTCTTCGCCATGGCTTGGGGAACCCAGCAGTTATTTGGCGTTCCCCCTCTTAGATTTTGTAGGCCCTACTTGTCACCAGTCCTTCGTGGAGTGTATACGACTATGTATTTATTATAGATACATTTTGTAAGCGCTCTCTTGATATTCTATAAATTTTTATTTAGTGCAACATATTTTTAGGCTTTTGTTCAGTTTCAGCGCTTAACCTCAGAGATATGAGTGGTTGAGCCTCATAGTATACCCAATAGACTCCCATAAGCGACTCATATAATAAGCGACCATCTATGTAAGATAAAAAAAATGAGGAATTGCACTGACTCATTACTCAACCAGAGGACACTACCAGGAAAGTTCCATGTATTAGCCATACTTTCAAGGGTGTCTTTCATAGGAAAGAAGTTTACTGTACTATTTTGTATTGACACCTTAATTTTGAATGAAACTGATCTTAAAACCGCGAATATAAAACACATTTAAAGATGAAAATCCTATTGTCTGTATCTTTTTTCAGGGCATTTGAACAACTCTAAAAAAAAGTACAAAACCAAGAAAAAGTGACAAAATGGAAATGAAAATGCACTTTTATTTATTAATTTTCAAAAGTTGTCTTTAGCTTGAGGAAGGTATGGTGAAGCATACTCTCTCTTCTGCCTATTGCTGCAAGAACCCTTCTTTATAGTCCCATAAGTCTGATGGATGGGACAGCAAACATGGGCTCGTCACCATTTCTGAGACTGAATTCTTGAAGACGGCATTTGCTGGCAGTAGAAGTACGATTCATCTACCTAGGAAAGATGGTTGAGAACATTGACCTCCAAAGAAATTCTCTAGGGAGGAAGACGTGACGCCAGCTGGTGTTTCTTTTTCTTTGAGAGGTGGACTAGACAGGCGAGGAGGAAGAGGCGTGGCGGCAGGTTCGCACTCTTCTCCTTTGAGGGCGTGGCGGAGGAGGGGATTGGCTGGTGAGGGGAAGAGGTGAGGATGAAAGGCTCTTGCTGGCAGTTTGGCCAATGCGC
Organism: Cordylochernes scorpioides; assembly: GCA_030710605.1. Taxonomy (NCBI): domain Eukaryota; kingdom Metazoa; phylum Arthropoda; class Arachnida; order Pseudoscorpiones; family Chernetidae; genus Cordylochernes; species Cordylochernes scorpioides. The sequence goes on from CP092868.1 coordinate 60,002,429, forward strand.
TATTACATGGAAGATATGAGGAGGGCGGCGGTCACAATCTTTCTTGGGGGATGAGGTAGAAGAGGCATGGCGGCAAGTTTGCACTCTTCTATATGGATTTGGTGGAGTCTGGCTGGTCTGAGGGGACCAGGCCTGGATGACGGAAGTCATCATCTTCCTCAGAGGGCATGGCAGGGAAGAAGAGGCTGGCGGAGGGTTTGCGTTCTTCCTGCCTAGTTCAAGGAGACGCTCTCTCAGCGCTCCTCCCGCACAAGGCGGGCGACGTGTCGCTCCCAGCGACGCTCGGCGGCCCGCATAGCCATCACCTGGTCCCAGACGTCGGCCCAAGTCCGCCGACGCTGGACCTTCCTCCTCCTCCAGAAGCACAGCTTCTGTAGACAACCCATTTCTGGTGGTCGTTTGGTTAGTTCGCTTTGGTTGGTCGCTTAGAGTACGCAAGTAACGTTCGCTGCTGATAGATGCTAGTCGAGAAGTGATTATTGGCTTCAATTGTTATTCTATATCCATTGTTGCCTCTTTTTTATATATTTTTTAATCTTAAGTGTCTAACAATTATCTCCAAAATTTCCTATCACATATTCGATTATATATAAATATATATACAGACTTATTACATACATCATACATGTTATATTACATCATACTGTGTGGATAAAAGAGAACTAGTGAATAACAAAAAATAAAATTAAAAGATTGCAGCATTATAAATATGTTTTTGAATATGAATATATGAGGTTTTATGAAAGGGGAGATATATATATATATATATATAAACTTCAAAAATAAAATGAATGAAAATCTTAGAAGATAGGGTATTGATGTAAGAAGGAAAAAAAGAAATAATAGAATAACTGGCTTGGAGACATACATTATAAGGAACTGCGGGCTACCCACGCGATGCTCCAGTAGTTGTGGTACATGGAAGAAGTGGAAAGTTGGCGTTATACCATCATCAATGCTCAGTTACACAATCAATATTTTCTCTTTGATTTTTTTTAGTTACCAACATGATCTTCTCTATTTTAATGCTCTATTTCAAATATTTATACGATAAAATTCAAATGCATTTACAGTGTGTTTAGAGTCCATTGCATTAAAAAAAATCATTTATAATATATTTCTGCATTTATTATATTAAGAATGTCTGTTTATTAGTACTTAATTTTTATTTGCCTTTTATCTATATTGAAATATTTGGGTTTACTTATACTGAAAATTAATTCTCCTATAAATTTCAAATTCTATTTATATCATTAAACTCCTTTCAAAGTGTAACTTTTTTAGATTTGTCGTAGGTTCGAAAAAAAAATTGAAAAATCGTTGAATATGATGATGAAACACAGCATTATAAAAACACACACACACGCCCTGAATATACTAATAATAAAAATTTTAAAAGAGTAATTTTTAATATAAGAGGAGTTGCTGGGCCCATAACCCAGAGGTCCATGGATCGAAACCACGCTCCGCTATTTTTTTTCTTACAAATTATTTATATATTGTTAATTTCGTTTGAAATTCAACTAAAAGACTAGTTTTTTATTCCTCCCATTCGAATTAGTGGCATTTTAGTCACACAATCCGCAGTCTACAGCCTAAAACAAATTCGTTTCTTAGAAGTAAAAATTCTTAGAAGATTTGGTATTGATGGAAGAAAAAAATAAATAATAGGCTTGAAGACACACATTATAAGGAAAGCGGACCACCCACGCGATGTTTCAGTAGTTGTGGTACACATTTTGGTAAAACTTGATTTAAATTTATGCAGCATGCTAGGAAAAGAATCTTTCCAAAGGTAAGAACGAAATTTCCAAGAAATTGAGATATTATGGACCAAAATATATTAAGTTTATGGTTAGTTGGGTCATACAGAGAAATTAACTCTCAAGTCGAAAATATACACGACATAACAGGGAAAGAAGTGAGTAACGCGGATTTGAATAGCTGAGCTGCTTGCGGGAGAACGTTATCCGCAAATGTCCATTCCTCCCTCTTCCATTAGAACATGGATACCAAAGATGGAAGGTGACCATCATGATCAGCGATGGAAGGATACAGTGTCCATGGTCGCATGGTATCACAGTGCAAGAAAAAAAACACCCTTAAGGCATACCGTTTATTGATAATTAGACAATTTAAAGAGGAGAAAAACAAGTCTTTTGGTTTTACCACAAAGAAGTTTAATAATTTATAAATAAAAAATATATGGACTCAGACACCCCTTCCCTGTGGTCAAGCCACCTGACCTGTGGTGGATGATGACCTGACCCCACCAAGCTAGTCTGAGATGGACTCAGACACTCCTTCCCTGTGGTCTAACAATCTCTAGATTGGGTAACTAAATATTGGTGATGGCATAACGCCAACTTTCCACTTATTCCATGTACCAAAACTACTGAAACATCGCCTGGGAGGTCTGCAGTTTCTAATTGTTCAAGCCAGTTACTTTATTCTATTTTTACTTGAATTGATGGCAAATATTGTCATAATATATTTATTTGATTTTGTCCCTGTCCATTAAACCTCTTATATTCATATCCCAACGTATATTTATAATGCTGCTTATCAAAGTTGTTACTCTCTATTTCTCTTATTACACAGTATATCCATGATGTATGTCATAAGTCAATAATTTATTCAGAAATTATCGAGAAATTGTTAGGCACTCAAAAGAAAAAAATATATAAAAAGGAGGCAACAATGGATATTGAACAACAATTGAAGCCAATAATCACTTCTCGACTAGCAGCTATCAGCAGCGAACGTTACTTGCGTACTCTAAGCGACCAACCAAAGCGAACTAACCAAACGACCACCAGAAATGGGTTGTCTACAGAAGCTGTGCTTCTGGAGGAGGAGGGTCCAGCGTCGGCGGACTTGGGCCGACGTCTGGGACCAGGTGATGGCCATGCGGGCCACCGAGCGTCGCTGGGAGCGACACGTCGCCCGCCTCGTGCGGGAGGAGCGCTGAGAGAGCGACTCCTTGAACTGGGCAGGAAGAACGCAAACCCTCCGCCAGCCTCTTCTTCCCTGCCATGCCCTCTGAGGAAGATGATGATTTCCATCTTCCAGGCCTGGTCTCCTCTGACCAGTCAGACTCCACCAAGTCCATATAGAAGAGTGCAAACCCGCCGCCATGCCTCTTCTCCCTCATCCCCAAAGGAAGATTGTGACCGCCGCCCTCCTCACATCTTCCATGTATTAGAGAATTGGCCAAACTGCAAGCAAGAGTATTTCATCCTCACCCCTTCCCCTCACCAGTCAGTCCCCTCCTCCGCCTCGCCCTCACAGGAGAAGAGTGCGAACCTGCCGCCACGCCTCTTCTTCCCGCTTGCTTCTCCACTTCATCCCTCGGGGTTTCCTTGAAAGCCAAAGTCCTTCACCATCTTCCCTACGAGCCTGGCCTTTACCAACCAGCCAATATCACTCTGTGAACCTATGTCTTGGGGCTCAATCTCCTGCGGATCAATCCTGGAACTATCTCTGGGGCAAATAAATGTTGAATTCTGCCTGGGGTAGCCCGCCATTTATGGGGGCAAAGAACGTGACTTGATGAAGAAATTAGCTTCTGCTCTTACAAGCTACAGTGAAGAGCCCATGCTGCTCCACGGACTATGGGACGGTCGAGAAGGATGTTTGAAGCAGAAAGAAGCAGAGAATGCTTCACCCACATTCCTGTCACTAAAGCTGCGTTTTATGAATTGAAAATAAAAATTTCAATCCCAATCCCATTTTTTTCTTGTTTGAATATTATTTTTAAACACTTAAGCCATTCCATTCTATGTAAAAAGTCAGAAAATATAATTTACAAATACTTGTATCTTTGTAGGTTGCATATTTATCTATTTTTAAATCAGTTTAATCACACAATTCAGTTTTCCATATTTGAAGGTTGGAATTTTAATAATTATTATTAAGCCATCTTTACTCTCAAAAATCGATCTCTTCATAAGCTTGGATTACGTAAACATTATAAGATGGTATTATAAATAGTGAAAAATTGTACTGGGATCAGGTTTTCAACTGAAGAAAAAAAACGTTTCTCCTATCGTGCAAATGAAACTTGCTGGTGGTTTGCGCCATCTGTCGGAATATATCAAATATTCGTTTATAATTATTATTTTTCCAGAATATTGGTCACAAAACGTGTACGGAGTTTTCTTTTCTGAGATATTAAAAAAGAACAATGATCAGTTGATATTTATTCCGACAGATGGCGCTTCCTTCATCAACTTTCAGTTGCACGATCAATAGATGCCTTTTTCTTATTTATATAAAAAAAACGGTCTTTCTTGAAAAGGACAACAGCGGGCCACTTAAACGTCGAAATAAATATTAAGAAAAGCTTAAGAGACTTATTAATAATAATTTAAATTTCAATACGAAGTAATATGAACACCTATGAGAGACCGTCTAAAAACATGGATACTACCCCATCCATAACTTTCCTGAAAATGGCCTCTGATTGAGAATTGAGTCGGTTTAGATCCTCTTTTTGAGAGAAAAAGAAGGTAGCTTATTAGTTGGTCTGCTCATGGAAGGTTTACTGTATATACACTGTGACAGTGGGTATGTAAAATGTGCCTCAAACACTCATCTGATTTTGATATCTACCGCTGGACAAGATATTTAACTGTGTTGTCGTACATACTCCACTTAGACCTGGTGTAAGTAGCTGAGCAAGGCTTGTAAGGTCGCCAAGCCACCGCAGGGAGGGGGCCTGGATCAATGGCATCACCAGGCCCTAACAAGGGAAAGATTCGTATGAGTTGGAGAATCAATCACCCTATGGATGGTTCAGCCCCATGATATGGGAAGCCTGTTAGAGTTTATTATTATTATTTTAATGTAACTCTGTGTATATATGTTTATATTATATTTGACCAATAGTGCCTGGTCACGTGTGTATGTTTGATTATAGATGCCTTATTGTGTGGTTGAAAATAAAATATGTGTTATGTTGTGTTAAGTTGAGCTTTGTGAGACTGGTGTTTTCACAGTAGTTAGAGCTCGGAAATCCAGCTTCATTTAGGACAAGACCTCGGCGCTTACTATACCTCTAGGCGGAAGAGTAAAAAGAAGGAAACCAGCCAGAAGAAGATCGGCTAACATTTTGGTCCCTCGAGCCGGATCTAGGCTAAGGTTAAAGTTATAGAGGTTAAAGAAGTTGAAGAAGCCTAAAGAGGTTAAAGAAGTTGAAGAAGCCTAAAGAGGTTAAGAAGTTTAAGAATCCTAAAGAGGTTAAAGGAATTGAAGAAGATAAAGATAAAGAAGGCTTATGCAAATTTAAGCAAGATTCGAAAAAAGAAGAAGTTATGTAAATAAGTTTTTAAGAAAGTTTTGCAAAAAAGTTTTGCAAATTGGATTAAAAGGATAAGGCCGAGGTATAGTGCGTTAAGCAATAAAAGGTTAAGTTAAGATCAAAAGGGCAAGTTTAGAATGAAGCGGGCATTAAGAAGTAGAGCCGTTCAAAGAACGATTATTTCCAAGTTGATCAAAAGGGCAGAAGCGGAGTTGGATGAAGAAACTCCTTCTGAAATTATGGTAGGAACGAATTATACACTCATCGAAAAGAATATAGCAGATCTTCGGGAAGAAGATAAGTTGATCTGGAAGTTGATGCTAGAAGATAAGGAGAATGATGACAAGTCACTAGAGGAGGAAAGGGATACAGTGATCCATTATTATGAGAAGTGGATAGATCTTGAAATTAAGACAAATCACTTCCTCAGCTCTCTGATGAAGGATACGGAAACCCTCCATGGTGCTAGTTCGAAAAAGGGCTCGCTGCCTGGAACGGGAGTTTGCCGACTGCCCAAATTGGATATGAGGTTCTGCGATGGAAGCAGTTTAGAAGTCGGGATGAGTAAGAAGCCAAGGGTTGTAGGAGTTACCTTGATGAGGGGAGTTGATCCAGCTTCTACTAAGGAAGATGCTGGGATTGTGGTATCATCCGAGCAAATGGTAGAAGAGACATCCAAGCAGATTGCCGTTGAAGTAAAAAGGCTCAAGTAGTAAAAGGGCATTTTGCTGAAGACGGTGAAAAGGCTCAAGTCAAGAAGAAGTCTGTTGTAGAAGTTGACGAAAGTCATAGGGCTGAAGTTAAGAAAGAATCCGTTGAAGCAGATGAAGAGAAAGGGCTGGATGTGGAACAAGGAATGGATTCAAAGAACACTGAAGAAGTGAAGCTGCTCTATGCAGAACAAGGTACTGATTCAAAGGTGGCAGAAAAGCTAGATGCAGAACAAGGCACTGATTCAAAGGTGGCAGAAAAGCTAGATGCAGAACAAGGTACCGATTCAAAGGTGGCGGAAAGGCAAGACGCAGATTTAGAGAATGGGAAAGACTCAGAAGCTGAAACCAAGGACAATGAAGTAGGGGATTCTAAAACTGCAATTGAGGCTTATGAATCGGTGAGCAATTCTAAAGCGGTAGCTGAGGGCGCTGATCAAGTGGAGATTTCAGATGGTGAGGCTGAGTCCATTGATGATATTGAGGAAAGAGTTGTCAGAGTTCCAGCATCGAGGAAATTGGTGGAAGCAGGACAGACTGGAGATGTGGAATTTAAGGTAAAAGGATACTATTTGCCCGATCCCCCTGTATTTGAGTGTGGGTCCAAAACGACGCCTATACGGCCAGTGTTTGACGGCGCTTCCTGTCGAGGACGCAACGGACTCGCGTTGAAACGATATTTGAGGAGGAGACCCAATCTACTGAGGAGAATTCCTGAAATAGGGATAAAACTTCGGGAAAATAAATTCGGGGTTTTGGCCGACCTGAAAAGATATTTCCGGTTGATGGTCATTAAGAAGAATGATTGGGACTACCTCAGATTTCTTTGGAAGAAGATGGACAACTGATGGTTTTTGGGCGGGAAATCGTTGTAGACGATTTTAGTTAAGTGCCCCGTACCTCAAAATCCTGAAGAAAAGGAAATGGTTGAATGATGATGCAAAGGTTGGGGAAAGTAAAACGCTTTCTAAACAGGGTTGTACCATCCAGATCACCTATGTGAAGAGAGAACCAATAGAAAAAGGTTCAATTGGCAAATATCTTCCAAACAATAAAATGCAACTTGTATCGAAGGAAACTGTTTCTAGAGCTGTAGTAACTCCAATATTATATACTCCGGCCAGTTCTCCAAAGGGGCAAGTGCCTACTCCAGCGAAAGTCTTAATTTAGGAGACAAGTCTCCAGAAAAGTCTGGTGAAAGTGCTAAACTGGAGAGGATTGCGAGTCCGGTAGATTATAGGACTAATATTGAGCGGTTTGAGATCTCTAAAGAAGATTTCGGAATCCTATGACTGCTCTAGGCCTGCAGACGATACCTCTGGGCCTTCAGACGATACCTCTAAGCCTGCAGACGATGCCTTAGCATCAGATCCTGATTCTTCGAAAGGTAAAGCTCAGGGTTCTCAAGAGGTTCCAGGTTGCAGTGGAAGATACCAACGAAAAGTCTGCAATTGAGGATTCTCAACCTTCAGAGCCTCTTGATGTGGAGGGTTCTGGAGTGGGGGCTTCAAGCGATGTAGAGGTAAGAGCTCAAACAAAGAGCCCTAAAGCCATATCTTCCAGAATAATTTGCATGAAGAAAGAAAAGTTCAGCATAGACTTGGAAGAGGAAGACACTGGAAGAAACGAACCCTCTCCGGCCTCAATCACCTTCAAAGCCCTAGAAACCACAGATTCTAAAGAAACTGATCTGACGATTTTGGGCAACATTGCGAGAGAACATTGCGCACAAGGGATTACATTTGAACAGTCCAATGTTATAGGGACATTGGGTTTGGGATGGATCCAGGGTGAAGACTGTTTCTTATATAAAGTTCAGTCGTTGGAAAAGACATCGGCGACTACCACGAGCGAAATGCTTTCCTTCATCGCCAAGTTGGAGGATCCCTTAAGATGGTTGGCACCTGTCCTTGTAACAGGAAAAATAATGGTTCAAAGGTTGTGGATGGCGGAATTACATTGGGATGATCCGATGGATGAATCATTGATTGAGACATGGACTACTTTAAGAAAGGAATTGAATTTCATGGGAAGTTTGAGAATACCCCGATGGTTGGGTCTTGGAAGGAATACCCAGGGAATAAAATTGCATGGATTCGGTGATGACTCTGAAGACGCCTATGCGGCAGCTGTTTACATAGGAATTCCCACTGATGATGGAGTCAGTGTAGGACTGTTGGCATCAAAGACTAAGTTGGCTCCCATGCGGAAGATGTCAATTACACGCTTGGAATTATGCGCAGCTCTTCTGCTGACCAGACTAGTGAAATATATAATGGAAGAGTTGGATATCAAACTGGAGAGTGCTACCTGTTGGTCCGATTCTACCATAGTCTAGAGTTGGTTAAGAGCTATGTCTAGAAATCTCCCCACTTTCATCGGCGATCGTGTCGCGGAGATTCAGAGTTGTCCACAGGTCAGGGAGTGGCGCTATGTTCCCACAGGAGATAATCCAGCGGATATTGCCAGGCGAGGAATTCTGGGGTCCGAGCTGAAACAGTCTTCCATCTGGTGGACAGGACCTACCTGGTTATCAACGGAATCAACAGAATGTCCCAGAATGCCTCCTGTGTTTGAGCACCAAAGTCAAACTGAGCTTCTGAGTATTCATGCTATCAGTGAAACACATTTCTTGGTGGCTATCGGAGAGATGAGCTCAACCTTTAATGGATATATCCGAAAGGTGGCCTGGATGTTGCGTTTTCGCCATAACTGCCGCTACAGTGCGGAGCGATATCAGTCGCACTTAACCACAGCCGAACTGAGAAATGTTCATAGGAGAATACTTCGGGCATTTCAGTGCCAGCATTTCAGGGAGGCAATAAGAAGTTTGACCACTTTGGGATCGGTGAAGCGCACGGGCAAGATTTGTGGTTTAGCACCGTTCCTCGACGATCAAGGAATCATTGGAGTCGGCGGTAGATTAAAATGGGCTCCATCTATGACATATGAACAAAAACATCCTGCGCTATTGCCTTCATCGGGAAAGGTGGCTCAGATGATTATTCAAGCGGTTCATATGCGGACTTTGCACGGAAGTGTGCACCTGATGCTGTCCACATTGAGACAGAAGTATTGGATGCTGAGAGCAAAAGATCAGGTGAAAAGATGCATTCGAGAGTGCGTGACATTCTGTCGATACAATCGCGTCACTCAAGGCCAGCTAATGAGCGATTTACCCAAGGAGAGATTAACACCGGGTAAACCCTTCTCAATAAGTGGTGTAGATTATGCTGGACCTGTGAACCTTCGAATGTCCAAGGGTAGAGGCCGAAAGACTGAAAAGGGCTACATCTGTCTATTTGTGTGCTATGTGACCCGAGCCGTACATCTTGAATTGGTCACAGATGCCTCTACACCCACCATCATGTCGGCTTTTAAGCGATTTGTAGCGCGAGGAGGGCATTGCACTCGGCTATATAGTGATCTAGGAACAAGTTTTGTAGGAGCTGCACGACAGTTGCGTTCACGTTTCTATCTGGCTCAAAATCAATTAAAAGAACTGGCTGCCGTGTTGGCTAATGATGAAAATTGATGTGACCCATCAACTCGGGGAGGAATGTTAGAGTTTATTATTATTATTTTAATGTAACTCTGTGTATATATGTTTATATTATATTTGACCAAGAGTGCCTGGTCACGTGTGTATGTTTGATTATATATAGTGTGGTTGAAAATAAAATGTGTTATGTTGTGTTAAGTTGAGCTTTGTGAGACTGGTGTTTTCACAGTAGTTAGAGCTCGGAAATCCCGCTTCATTTAGGACAAGACCTCGGCGCTTACTATACCTCTAGGCGGAAGAGTAAAAAGAAGGAAACCAGCCAGAAGAAGATCGGCTAACAAAGCCTAATCTCATAGTTCCAGCAGGTGACGGAGATACCAGGAACCTACGACAAGGCAGTCATCCAGGCTCCTATGAAAATTACCCGCCTAGAATTGTTGAAGCCCTTCGCGTGGCTGTCGCGGCCGGGAACTTCTGACAGCCTGCGGATAACAGATTCGAGCTCATTACAAGAAATTCACATTCTGTGATGTTGGAATATTCCCTACATCGTGATGCTCGCTATGAACCTGGTAATGTCCTCAAGGCGAAAGGTTGATCTGGGGAAGCGCTCCTAGTTGAAAGTTTGAGAGACTCGGCTCCTTCGAAAAGGTTTCCCTGGGCACCAAAGACTGTTGTCGGCTCTGAGCGTGACTGGAGGACACACTGTTGGACAAGATCGGGAAGTTATGGGTAGTCAAGCTCTGCGGGCTGGGATTCGAGTCTGGTACGCATGAACTAGCTGGTTTTGTGACATGGATTTCGTTTTGACGTGAGAAATGGAGTGACACTTGATAAGGCCCCATATTAATTTTTCCCGCTTCAAGTTTACTCGAAAAATGCCTTTACTCTCTAGACAACTGGCGCATATTGAAGGTTGAAACATAATGCCCTCGGTTCAGGAACCCACTTGGAGAAAGTGGTCCGAGCAGTGGTATTTCAAGGGTGCTGTAACAGGTGAGCGTCTGGAAGGCTTTGAAAGTAATAGTACTCAAACAGAAGGCAGAGTCTATATGACTTCTGTAATGGAAATCCTCATAGGCAGGTGCGCGGCGTCGAAGATGGATGCAGTGTCGACAAGGGTGGCCAGATACAAGAGCTCCGCGAAGGTTTCCTACGCTCCAGGTCCGATGTCGCTCGCAGACTCCTCGGAGGTGATCAAGTCTTTTCTGATGGCCTCACCTGCAATGATCTGCAGTTGAGGATGCCGTTCTTCAGGAATGTGGCACAGGTGGAAGTTGATGATTCGGGTCTTGAGATTCCAAACGCTGAAGTTTGTAATGGCAACTACTGGATACAGTGCCAGTGAACATGGTGATTTATACGGATACCATCTTGGCGCGGCCTGTTCCTTGGAAGTTTGTATCCTCGAAGGATGCAAAATCAAATGTATACTGCTTTAAAAATTAGCATATGTTTATGCTCTTTTAACGAACGGCAATGTCATGCATATTAAAGCGTACTATGCGGAAATTCATAGAGTATTCTTATTTGATGCTGGTGAGCTGCGAATGTGGACGCTTCAGACTTAGGCTGGCTATACCTCAAGAAGAAATTATGGCCTCTGCCTGCGTTGTCAGGTGGCGAGGGCTAGGCTGAAGAACAATGAACGTGATAAGGAATTGCCTTGGCAGAGGTCTCTGGGGTTGGATAAAGCGTACAACTGTTCATGAATTTGCTCTAGCATTTGAAGTAGGCATTGATGGGATGATCAGCCCCTGAAATTGCTGAAAGGTTTTTAGATATTTCGCGCTGATCATTCATCCAAGAATCCCTCTAAGAATACCTGGCCCACCGATGACCTTGGCGGTGGCATTTGACGCCATAAGGGATGCAAGATCTCGCGCTCTCTTCCTTTAGCTTGATATCCAGTTTAACAGGAAGTTGGTGGAACTTCAACACTTCATTCATGAATATGAAAACCTCCATTTTGCCAGTAACCCTCGAGAGTAACCCTCGTAAGTCAAGTATTCCTGTGTCAGGAAGACCACTCGGCAATTTGGACACAGCGCTGCGACGACGTGTTCGCTTTTACCTCAATTGGAAGATTCCCAATCACTATATTAACGGTCTGTTTTTATGAGGAAGCAAATTCAGGAGGGTATTTCCGATATTGAGGCTTTCCTTAGCTAGTCGCTCTGCCTTCTCGACGCTTGCCAGCCTATCCAGAGCTTGGCCAGATATCAGCGGGAAATTAATTCTCTTCTTCAACACGTCTTCTAGAGACACGATGTACTGCCTGGGGCCTGAAGTCGAAGCAGTACTCGAGGTCGCAGTATTGGTTGGAGGACGCTCTTGTTGATCTTCCTTGCTGAAATCTTGCTTCTTTTTGCTGTTTTGATCCCTTTTGGAGTTATTTTGTGGTTGAGGTGTTCTGGTAACGATGGTGTCAGACTTCGATATCTTGGCTAGCTGGATTTTGGAATCCTGATCTTCCTATTCGGAAACTTTAGAGGTTTCAATCCTTATCTTTCATAAGGATATTCGAATTACAAAACTTGAATTAATTCAGCCCAATTTGCATTTTAGTTATGTTTCAATGCATTCGAATTTGCAATGTCCTTCTACCTGTATATAAAATTCGAAATTAACATTGATATTTTCAAATATCCGTAAACTTGGCAATCAGATTGCCTAGAGTCCGTTCCATTGTCGCTCTGAAAATGGGATATATATTTTTATAATTTTCTCCTGGAAGGAGCTAAAAGTTTTAATTTCACTCTTCTTCGAATCACACATTCTCAATACTTCCTTACCTTCATACTGAAGGTTATCCATTAGGCTCTGAAAATGTTATGAGTGTGTCACTTTGTTTCATACTCTTGAAGATTCATTTTTTTTTACATCTAAATTTGGTCAATTGAGGCGTTATTCTATGGTCATAGCATTAAAAGACCTACGATTTTGTGATAATTTTCTCTATCAAATCCTGGTCAACTCAGTTATTTACAGAAGTTTTAGCAATGTTATCAAACAGGAATTTTTCTTTATCCCGATTTGTTTTATCTTTTATCCTTCCATTTAATATGAAGACATTTGCCACCCTATTCCCTCATTTTTTGTAGTCATATAAAAGCGATTTATATATAACATTTTTGCTTTTTTTAATTTTTACTATTTCAGATTTCTTTTAACTTACTCTCATCCGCGAATATAAATGTGTCATATTAAAATATTAGAAACCCTGTATAAATTTAAATAAAATATGCATGACTCTCGAATGAATAATGTAACTCCCCTGGTTTTGGGTTAAATAATATTCTTCACACATAATTATGTATATTTTGAACATATTTCGCCTGGGGTCTCTCTGAGTGAATATTTGCCCAAAGAATAATGCTTTCTCCCATCTACACTCATATTTACCCTGCACCTAATACAGAATAATTCAAAAGTAGCACACAGATCGAGGTAGCAAAATAAAAAAATATATATACTTGTATATTACCATATAATAACTATAATATACTACTATAATATTTACTTGTATAATAACTATCTTTGTTTTCTAAAGAGATATATAGAACTCCCCTTGTTTAGTGAATAACATAATTCCATAAAGTTGAAAAATCAGTTCACATTAATTTTAGAAATATTTAATGTGAAATCGTTTCGTAGCAGAGTGGCGCAGTGGAAGCGTGCTGGGCCCATAACCCAGAGGTCCGTGGATCGAAACCACGCTCTGCTAATTTTTTTTTTTTTATTGATAAACCAAAACCTCGTTTAAGATACAACCATAGGAAATGTTTTTTCCTCTCTTGAAATTGTCCATTTATTTGTAAACGGTATGCCTTGCAAGTGTTTTTTCCCTGCACTCTAACACTATGTGACATAGACTTTGTATCCTTCCATAGCTGGTGATGGTCACCTTCCATCTTTGATCTCCACGTTCTCGCGGGGTTAGGAGGGATAACGTCCACCTGAAAGCAGTCAACTATGCAAATCTACGTTACTCACCTTTTTTTCTGTCGTAGCGTGTATATTTCCGACGTGAGAGCCAATAATTTCTCTATACGACCCAAAACTGACTATAAAATTATTATATTGTAGAGAAATATTTATTATTTTATGAAGATTATTCCATTTTATATATATAACTAGACGAATGACCCGGGCAACGCCCGTGTTTTACCCGATTGAATGTTTTTATTCCAATACTATTTGTTACAATTATAAATTGGCGCCGTGGATGTCACACTTGTGAAACGTCCCGCTGCAAACTTTGTGTCTGAGAAGCGATATTTTTATAGAAAGATGATCTGGCTTTTGTTTTCTGCTCGAATGAATGTTTTTCTGTTAGAATTTTGTTCCTGCGTACAAAATAATGAACTGGTTTCATCCGTGGTCTCTGCTTTTTGGAATATTTTTCCCGATATAATTTTGTATCTGATAATCAAACATGATACAGCAATATCGTCATCATCATTTTCTGACTAAAAATATATAGTTTTAATAATTGATTTATATATATTTTTAAATAGCCTATCGTCTTCCCCGTATTTTTTACCTATGTATGGAAATTTTGGTTTGAATTAGTGAACTACTGCGAATTTGTATACCGGACATACAAACAAACATACAAACAGACAAACATTCATTTTTATATATATAGAGATTTACTCTTCATTGTTGGGTTTTTATCTTACATTCACTCTGTTGGCTTTTTATATTACATTTACACTTCATTGTTGGCTTTTTATCTTACATTCACTCTTCATTGTTGGCTTTTTATATTACATTTACTATTCATTGTTGGCTTTTTATCTTACATTCACTCTTCATTGTTGGCTTTATATCTTACATTCATTCTTCATTGTTGGCTTTTTATATTACATTCACTCTTCATTGTTGGCTTTTTATCTTACATTCATTCTTCATTGTTGGCTTTTTATATTACATTTACTCTTCATTGTTGGCTTTTTATATTACATTCACTCTTCATTGTTGGCTTTTTATATTATATTTACTCTTCATTGTTGGCTTTTTATCTTACATTTATTCTTCATTGTTGGCTTTTTATATTACATTTACTCTTCATTGTTGGCTTTTTATCTTACATTCATTCTTCATTGTTGGCTTTTTATATCATATTTACTCTTCATTGTTGGCTTTTTATCTTACATTCATTCTTCATTGTTGGCTTTTTATATTATATTTACTCTTCATTGTTGGCTTTTTATCTTACATTTATTCTTCATTGTTGGCTTTTTATATTACATTTACTCTTCATTGTTGGCTTTTTATCTTACATTCATTCTTCATTGTTGGCTTTTTATATCATATTTACTCTTCATTGTTGGTTTTTATCTTACATTCATTCTTCATTGTTGGTTTTTATATTATATTTACTCTTCATTGTTGGCTTTTTATCTTACATTTATTCTTCATTGTTGGCTTTTTATATTACATTTACTCTTCATTGTTGGCTTTTTATCTTACATTCATTCTTCATTGTTGGCTTTTTATATCATATTTACTCTTCATTGTTGGCTTTTTATCTTACATTCACTCTTCATTGTTGGCTTTTTATCTTACATTCATTCTTCATTGTTGGCTTTTTATATTACATTTACTATTCATTGTTGGCTTTGTATCTTACATTCACTCTTCATTGTTGGCTTTATATCTTACATTCATTCTTCATTGTTGGCTTTTTATATTACATTCACTCTTCATTGTTGGCTTTTTATCTTACATTCATTCTTCATTGTTGGCTTTTTATATTACATTTACTCCTCATCCGTGACATGAGGAATTGAGGAATTGATTGACGGTGGAAAGACGGTCGTGACTATATATGTTGATTTCCTACTCTGCAAACTTGCCTCATTACCATTTAGTTTTTTTCTAAATTTTCTGTTGTTTTTGACTTCAATAAAATGCTTTGTCATTCTGAAGTTTTCGATTAGAACAGAGCCATTTTACTAGCCTTCTATCAACGCACGTGACATTTTGGTGAATATACTGGGTAAATGATGGTAAGACAAACTTCAGAATTACAAAGCATTTTATTGAAGTCAAAAACAACAGAAAATTTCTAAAAAAACTAGAAAGGTAATAAGGCAAGTTTGCAGAGTAAGAAATTATATATAAAAATAAATAATCTGTTCATAAAATAATAAATATTCCGCTACAATATTTTGGTCCGGAATATCTTCATTCCTTTGAAATCTAGTTTTTACTTTAGAAAGGTTCTTATCCTGTTGCAGAAAATTTAAATCAAGTGTTAGATTAAAAAAGGATTTTTACTTCACTGAGATTTTAATTCATTTGGGGTGAAGACTACGAATTGACCTGACATGATCCAAATTCAAATGGGAGGGGAGGAAAAACTTGTCTTTTGGTTGCATCTCAAAAACGAAGCTCACATTTATAAATAAATAGGAAAAAAGGGTGTGCAGAGCGTGGTCTCCATCCACGGACTTCTGGGTTATGGGCCCAGCAACTGCTTAAATTAAACTGCCAAAACCGCTGGGAGGGTTCACCACTGATGAGCCAGGCCCTCCCATTAATTTTTCCATTGCAGTAAGGCCAGTAGAAATTGTTTAATTTTAAAAAGAATCTTACGCGTCTGAAATAGTTTCGAATTTTCATAACAGATGGCGCGCTAGTGCAACATAATTGAAAAATATTCTCTTTAAAAATTTATTATTATTATTATATATTCACGGTTTTATATTTTTTGTAATTCATCATCATAGTAAACTTTTTTAATGTTTTTATTTTTCGAACCTATTACAAATCTGAAAAGCTGCACTTTGAAAGGAGTTTAATGACAGAAATCATGACAGACGTTTTCATATCTTCGGAAATAGATTATATTTCCGAAACCTCAACGCATTAGAATTTTCATTGTCTTACTGCTAGTAAAATTCAGTATCTACATTAACGATTTTCCATCTTTTTAAACTCATCAATCGATTGTTCCATTTGCCTAGAAGTTCCAGGTTTTTCTTGAATGGATTATATCTATTTTCACTTATACCTGGTTATAAGTTTCAATTTCCCCCAACTCCATTTCTAAAACCAGAAGATGGTAGAATTGTGGCCGCAAAGGCGAGGGAGTTAAATATTCATTGAATGGGCTGTTTGGCGATATCAATTTTGAACCTCTCAGAGACATATACATTTCTATATACCTTCTTTCCATTAATATTCAAACCTATTCATCAGCCTGAAAATTTGATGAATATCGCTTTATTGGGGGGAGGGTGTAATCTTCTCTTTGCCAATTAAAGGCTTTCTTTCAAGATCACATGGCCATAAAATACCTACATAATATATACTTTGAGACAATTTTTCTTCTTCAAAACCTGGTCAACACGATAATTTACTGTATAGATTTATGCATGTTATCTTACATTAATTTTTCTTTTTGTCCATACTAGGAGTGAAGTTTAGAAATGTTTATTTGAAGTTCTATTTTTCTCAATTATATTATCGATAATTTAATATGCTTGGGGATGCTAGTTTCTAATTGAAGGTCTCTTCTTCTAATTCTCTGACTTCAATATCTACATTAACGATTTTCCATCTTTTTTAACTCATCAATCGATTGTTCCATTTGCCTAGAAGTTCCAGGTTTTTCTTGAATGGATTATATCTATTTTCACTTATACCTGGTTATAATCTGGTACATCTAAATACACGCTAAGGAAGTCAATTGCAGCAAGGTGTCCAATGGAACAAGAGCATGTGTTAAAAACAGGATGATTTTATGGGTTTTCTTCGCTGTTAACATAAAAAATATATATATTTCCAGATCTCTACATGTCCAAATATTCGGGCGCCAGTGGCATCAGAAAAGCAGACCACAAATTTATTCATCTATGGCACATGTAGAGACCTAAAGCTGTGCCGGCTAGCAATAAATGTTGGGGGAGAAATTAACCAATCCCTTTTGGCTAAACATATTTTATTTTACACCAATAAAATAATCTTTCAATGTACATTAGAACTATTTATTAAAAACAAAGAAAATACTTAAATAGGATCACGCACATATATAAGATTTAAAAAGTAATAAAAAACTATATATAAGGTTAAAATAGCGAGGTGTTAAATATATATATATGTCATAATTTGTATATAATTAAATGCAACCCCGACCCACTATGTATATATCATGTATGATTCTCAAAGACTTAATAAAGAACAAGGTAACTGGAGGAAAGAAAGTAACAAAAGATATAGGAAGTAAGACTAAAGCTGGCACGACTATTTTGGCACCCCTGTGTCAACATTGCAGGGGCAGAGACCGGACGTCTCTAGTGACCGCAGAAGTTATTTTAGCCAAGATGCACTCAATACTTCCGGCAAAAACAGGACGTATCTAATATCCGTCGAAGCTATAAGCGTCAAGCCACCCAACACTTCCTGGCGAAATCGGATATATCAAGCAGGCCACATCTTTCATCAAGGAGAGCCGCGGGCCAATCAAAAGACCGCACCTTAAGTAGGTCAACCAATAGGACAAGATCATGTGACATCTCTCGACCAATCAGAGAGACACTGAGGCTTGGTGTTAAATCGAAAAGCAAGAATGGTCAGTAGTGTCTTAGCTCTCATAGGAACAACACCTAGAGTTGCTCCTTCACTTCCAACGAGGTGACATCGGCCCAGGACCTCTCCCCGCTCAGCTCATAGCTAAGTACAATCACCACCATGTGATCAGTTAATTAATAAATCAAAATCGCTCCGTCTTCTCAAGCTTTCTTTCCTCCAATCCAGTTGCCTTTTATTTTCAAACCTCATCATGTGTCCTGATTATTCCTAACTGTGTGCTTCACTTACCACTCAACGACTGCGCTTCAACCAAATCTCACTATTCACATCCAACAACAAGAAACCCCGCAACGATATTGCCACAGAACGGTTAAGTCGACAGGATAAAGATTATAGAGCTTAATCAGGATGAAGATGGAAATTAACCCAGGCGCCAGCACAACAAAAGGCAATGACAAACCAAGAGAGAACAAACTGGCAACGAGCGGAAAGAGACTGACAACGAACGAAGCGACAAGACATACCCTGGCGACGATAATTTTAGAACTGACCGCCGCGCTACAAGGGGCAAGATCCCCACAACTGGAAGCGGTCTTCCGGAGCGCCACCCTCGGGACAGCCGACGCCCGCACCGCCGGTACGTGTCCGAACAACCTGACGTCCACCGAGGAGTCGCCATCCACCATGCCGTACCCGTACACACGGAAGCAATCCACGCGACACGGGCCCAGTGTACCGACAACGCGATCCACTCGAATGGAAGCAGTACAAATGACTAGATTTCCCTTTCAATTGCGCGGACAGTGCAAAAAGTCCCGACCCGGTCCAACAGATATTCCAAGCCAGCCACACCAAGCCGAAGACGCCACAGTGGAGACTTTTCGAGACTAAGGTAGGCAATCCACCCAATGACACCATCAAATTGACTTTGGACTTGTATCTGACCCAGGACCTACCATGTACCTTTCTAATTGAACCAGACGCAGGTTCGAACATATTGCCGTATCATTTATACAATAGATTAAAAGCACAACGTACACACAACACAAACAATGCCAAAATTACCACATTCACATCAGAGAAACGATCACACATCTCAACCTAAACCAATTACCGCCGACATATCTCTAATAAAACCATTGACGATCAAACAGGAGAACTGTAAACCTGACAATCAGCTCAATCATATCACACCACTCCCTAAAGATATCAAACAAGAGAACTGCGAACCTACCAATCATTCAAATTCTACAATTCATAAGGTTCAAGCAAATATTTCAGAGTCCCCAGTTACAAAAATGTGGACGAACATGGGGCAATATCCTATATTTCATCTGATTCTTATCCTTTGTTTGTTACTTCTGCCATACAACTGTATCCCAATTTTGTTCATTAAATACTTGTTTATCTATGCTATGCCCGATCAGAAAATCTTCGAACTACAAGAGGTAGTTTTTAATTTAGGACAAGCATTTTTTAATTTTGGACAAACAGTTTTTCATTGTGGACAAGCAATTCTTCATTGTGGACAAGCAATTCTTCATTGTGGACAAGTATTTATAAAACTTCTCATAATTTTAGGAACCATCTTCGCAGAAAATCTAAATAAACTCCGAAGAGATAGCAGTAACTGAAAAAATGACCAACCGATGTCGGAGAATCCGTACTCCAAAAACAAGCCCCGAGCCGCACCAAAAATAAATAGACGGCAGGAAATGAGATTTGAAACACCACGACAGGAAGTATAGTCCGCGGAGGTTAAATTCGGCCTCTGTAAACAAAGCGGAGCGCCTTCGTCCGATCTCCAATTTCCCGCCCTCTCGTTTGCCCGACACACCCCACTTCCGTATCTCTAATTACAATGAGAAGATCCCCTATTGAGGTCGACTGGGAACCTCACTATGCCACCGGTTTTGATTCCAGTTCGAGTCTACATATCGATTTTTACCAACCAATTACACATCCACGAAACAACACCTAGAACTAGCTCACACATCTCTTACACAACCGACTTCTAACATTTTTCACAACACACACACAAAGACAAAAAATTACACATAAAGGTTATATAGATTTCCATGTCTCCTGTACACACAGCATAAACGCACTTGAGGGCTAGAATCACGTTTTTCACCTAAGTGTCGCTACAGATGAGACAAAAATTTATAGGGCATAATTGAGCAAGTAAAACATTTATAGGGCAAAATGGAGCAACCAATACATGTAGATCAGGGCATGTAGATACCATAGGGTTCAAACCCATACACCTTATTTTTCATATCAATCATTTCCATTATTTTCTCTCAATTAAAATTTAAATATTTAATCAATTTACCAATTTATTCAACTTATTACCACTTTTAATCATTAACTATCATTTTATTTACCAATTAGTTTATATTATCATTTTCACTTATCAATTATCATTCTATTTACCACTTGACTTATATTGCCACAACTCAATTATCAACGAAAACTCACTGACTTTCGATTAAACTAAAAACATTAAATCACCCTTTGTTGTTGAAATCTTTTTATTTTTCTTTTTTTTCCAAGCACTCAACTTTGATTTCGTTCAAAAAACTTTTATTTTATTTTTATTTTTGATTTCTCAAAAGACCTAATAGAATTCCCTCGGTCTCCATTCCCAATTCCGAGCTAGAATATAATTAGGCATTTTTCCTTTTTTTTTTCTCACCACGCACCAAGCATTCACTTTGATTTCTTCCAACTTTTTATTTTTATTTTACTTTGATTTCTCAAAAGACCTTATGAAATTTCCTCGAATTCCTTTCCAAAATTCAAGCAAAAAAGTAATTAGGCATTTTTCCTTTTTTTTTTTCACCACGCACCAAGCATTCACTTTGATTTCTTCCAACTTTTTATTTTTTTTATTTTTGATTTCTCAAAAGACCTAATAGAATTCCTTCGATTTCATTCCCAATTTCGAGCTAGAATATGGTTAGGCATTTTTCTTTTTTTTTTTTTCTCACCATTCAACCAAACACATTCAATTTTGATTTCATTCAACTATTTTTATATTATTTTTATTTTGATTTCAAAGCCTAAATAGAACCCCCTCGAATTCATTTCTTAACTCGAGTAGAATTCGTTTAGGCGCATTTTCTTTTCTTTTAATCCACTATGTACCATAACATTCCTTGATTTCTTACAATTAAAATTTTTGATTTCTATTAATTATACTCAACCTATATCATCAACACCATTCTATTTTACTTTATATTACCAGCAATGTTTGTATCTAGCCCCTCCATACCCACAACTAATTTTCCCACAAAATTATTTTTCACTTTACAGAATTCTCTCAGGCTAACCCCTTCTTGAATTCTTCACATGTAGGGGGCGCATCTGTCATAATTTGTATATAATTAAATGCAACCCCGACCCACTATGTATATATCATGTATGATTCTCAAAGACTTAATAAAGAACAAGGTA
Organism: Cordylochernes scorpioides; assembly: GCA_030710605.1. Taxonomy (NCBI): domain Eukaryota; kingdom Metazoa; phylum Arthropoda; class Arachnida; order Pseudoscorpiones; family Chernetidae; genus Cordylochernes; species Cordylochernes scorpioides. The sequence goes on from CP092868.1 coordinate 60,023,946, forward strand.
ACTGGAGGAAAGAAAGTAACAAAAGATATAGGAAGTAAGACTAAAGCTGGCACGACTATTTTGGCACCCCTGTGTCAACATTGCAGGGCAGAGACCGGACGTCTCTAGTGACCGCAGAAGTTATTTTAGCCAAGATGCACTCAATACTTCCGGCAAAAACAGGACGTATCTAATATCCGTCGAAGCTATAAGCGTCAAGCCACCCAACACTTCCTGGCGAAATCGGATATATCAAGCAGGCCACATCTTTCATCAAGGAGAGCCGCGGGCCAATCAAAAGACCGCACCTTAAGTAGGTCAACCAATAGGACAAGATCATGTGACATCTCTCGACCAATCAGAGAGACACTGAGGCTTGGTGTTAAATCGAAAAGCAAGAATGGTCAGTAGTGTCTTAGCTCTCATAGGAACAACACCTAGAGTTGCTCCTTCACTTCCAACGAGGTGACATCGGCCCAGGACCTCTCCCCGCTCAGCTCATAGCTAAGTACAATCACCACCATGTGATCAGTTAATTAATAAATCAAAATCGCTCCGTCTTCTCAAGCTTTCTTTCCTCCAATCCAGTTGCCTTTTATTTTCAAACCTCATCATGTGTCCTGATTATTCCTAACTGTGTGCTTCACTTACCACTCAACGACTGCGCTTCAACCAAATCTCACTATTCACATCCAACAACAAGAAACCCCGCAACGATATTGCCACATATATAAATATAAACTTTAAAAAAAAACCTATCATACCAAAATCTCATATCTCCCCACCTACCTCTGGATCCAGCCACCCAAGTCCAGGATTCGAAAAAGGGCGGCTAAGGCCGCAGTCAGCGGCTTGAGTTTTCAGCAGCTCCCAGTCCTCAGCTTTCCAGGAAAAAAAATCAAATTGTTGTTAATCTCAAAATATCCCGCTTCCTTGCCCCCAGTGTTGCTGAACTCCCCCCCCCCCCCCCCCCCGGCTATCATCATCCTTCTTTTTGTGAAAAAATAAGTATCTTTAAAAATAATAAAATAAATCTATATATATAAAATTGAATGTCTGTCTGTCTGTTTGTCTGTACTCTATAGATTAAAAAACCATACATCCAATCGCCGTGAAATTTTGGGATATTCTTAGGTATATCACCGGGAAGGTTTTTGAAAAATAATTTCCTGAATATCTTGAATATCCTTAGAGTTATTTGCAGATTTGTAGATTTAACTCGCAAGCAGCGCCCCCATTGTGACGATGATAACAAGTTTTCTTATCACTAAGTTTGATATCTTAAATATTATTTATCAAAAGTAAGATTATCTCAGGATGACACGGGAAAAATGTTCACTAGATAAAACTATGATTTTCTAATGTAGAAAATTAGGAAAGACAAAATTCAGGATGACACGGCACACAGGGACCGGGAAAAATGTTCAATTTATCGAGAGATTCAAATTTACGAGTTTCAAATTATCAAAATATATATATTTTTTTAAAATAAGTTTTTAGAGAATTGTTTTAACAAATGTTCGCTAGACAAACCTTTACTCGGGTAAAACCCCGGGCGAAGCCGAGTACGTTTTATAAGTTTATAGAGAATTGTTTTAACAAATGTTCGTTAGACAAACATTCACTTGGGTAAAACCCGGTCGAAGCCGGGCACATCCGCTAGTATATTATATAATTGCCTTATTCTGTCTGTGTGAAGTTCACTGTGTGAAGTTCACGGATAGATTTTGGTCATCAACGCGCGCATCATCATTATGATCATTGTCATTATCTAATGATAATTATTTATTTATTATCTATATTAATAAAATGGAAATTTCATAAGTGTTGTTCACTAAAAACTTTCGTTACAATGCATCAATTTCAACCAAATTTTCAACATTTATGTAAAACGAGATGGAGCAGGTTTTGCTTAACATCAAAATATATTTCCTAACATTAACATGCGTAACTTCGGTGTTATCGATTAAATACAAAAAAATCAACAGAGTTAATTTTATTTATATATAAATACAAAAAAATAAATTCAACAGAGTTAATTTTTTTACATACTAGCTAATAATCTCAATCTAAAAATATTATATAAATATATGACTTAACAAATATAATTATCATTATTATCATAATATTCTGTGTGTTCCAGAATATTATTATCAATAATATTTGTTAGGCAAACTTTCAATCGGATAAAACCCTGCGAAGCCGGGTACACATCCGCTAGTTAAATATAAAAATTATTAAAGAAAAATTCACAAAAAAATTATAAAGATTAGAAAATATTGAATAAAAAAATATAATTAATATTGTAAGATCTGGGTAACTCTTGGGGTCAGCTTGGAAAGGTTCAGGGCTCGTGGTGAAGGTGGTGTTCTGCCTGAAGATGGTGATTTTAACAACCACCATGGGCTTGTCCATAGGCATGCTGGAGTCTGGCTTGGTACTGGTGGAGTCAAGTCGAGCACCATAGGTCAGTGGCTTGACTACAGGGAAGGGGTGTCTGAGTCCATCTTGGATTCTGGCTTGGGTTCAAGTCGGCCACCATGGGACATGTGGCTCGACCACCAGGAGGAGGTGTCTGAGTCCATCTCTGACTAGCTTGGTAGGGCCAGGTCATCCACCACAGGTCAGGTGGCTTGACCACAGGAAGGGGTGTCTGAGTCTATATTGGATTCTGGCTTGTTGTTGTCAAGGCCGAAAGTGGACTCAGGCCCCATCTCTACACCTCAAAATCACTAGAGGTGTTGGAAAAGAAGGAGTTCGAAGCAGCCAATGGGAGGCCGACGGAGGGGGCTACGAGGATGCAGTGGTTGAAATAACATAGAAATTCTAGATGGCTCTGTTTTAAGGACTCCTATGTAGAGAAAACCACTCTCCACATCTTTAGCGACCCCAGTCAGTTTGCCTATGCAACCTGTTTTTTTCCTCCGCATTGAAAAGAAAGATAGAGTAGACATCCAATTAATACAGGCTCGAACACGAGTAGCTCCACTGAAGAAACTCACCATCCCAAGATTGGAGCTTTTGGCTTGTCTGATTGGAGCTCGTTTGGCAGCTAACTTCATACAAGATCTGGAATTTGAGAAAATTCCAAGATTTTATTGGACCAATTCGACCAATGCTCTCTGTTGGATCCAAAGGGAAGACAACTGGGCAGCCTTTGTGATGAACCGTGTTAAGGAAATTCATAATCTTAGCTACTCCGAATCTTGGCGCCACATACCAGGCCGAATAAACCCGGCAGACCTCCCATCTCGGGGATGTTCAGCAGAAACACTTAATGAGACAAGATGGTGGGAGGAACCTGCATGGTTAAAGGTATCCCAAGAAGAGTGGCCCAAATCAACCATTATCCCTGATTTGGAGATTGTTTATTCTGAAAGGCGCAAGACCATCCTGAACACCTTGTGTAAGACAAGAGAAAATGAAAATTTATTTGGACGTTATTCCCATTTTTTGAGAATAGTACGAATCACCGCCTGGATATACAGAATCTTCAACAACGCCAAGATTGATAGAAGAAAGATAATCTCAGAAGATCTCAGTACAGAAGAAATCACTAAGTCAGAAATAATACTGATGAGACTTATCCAGAGTGAATCGTTTTCAGGGCATGAAGATAAGAAACTACAAGGCTTTAAGTTGCTAGAAGACTCTTCAGGGATTTTGAGAATAAAAACTAAAATTTGCAGAAGAGAAGATATCGCTAATTTTAGAATGCCCATTTTATTGCCCTCAGATCACTTCTTGGTCTCTTTGCTCATCAGGTGGAACCATGAAACCCACGGGCACGCCGGTCTACAAACGCTCCTCGGTATTCAGAGAGAAAACTATTGGATACTAAGATCCAGGAAAACCGTCAAGAAGATCATCAATCAATGCATTCGCTGTAAACGATTCACCGCGACACCAGCTACCGTTGAATCAACATCATTACCAGAAGACAGAGTACGAGATGCTGCAGTTTTCGAAATTGTAGGAGTTGATCTAACTGGGCACCTTATCTTAAAGAATAAGAAGAAAGCATGGATTGTCATCTTCACATGTGCAGTGTATAGAGGAGTTCATCTGGAACTTGTGACATCTTTGTCTCTGGAAGCCTTCCTCCAAGCTTTCCGCCGATTTATTACTCGAAGAGGCCGACCGTTGATTGTGTATTTGGATAATGGGACTAATTTCCGAGGCATGGCTACTACTTTAAAGAAGATAGATTTTTCGAGATTGAAATGTGATCCCACATCGAAAAACATCACCTGGAAATTCATACCGCCTGGTGCTCCTTGGTGGGGTGGATGATGGGAGCGTTTGATTGGAATGATGAAACAATTGCTCTTTAGGATTCTCGGTCAAACCTCCTTGGGATATGAAGAACTTTCCACGGTAATGTGTGACGTCGAAAGCTTGATGAACACACGCCCTCTGACCTACCTAACTGAAGAAAGTGAGGATCTCGCTCCATTGATACCTTCGTTGTTCTTACATGAGGTCAGAGAGGTTGGCGTACCAGACCTGGACTTGATTGATAACCAGACCCTCTCCCGAAAATATCAATATATCAAACGTGTATGAGAAGATCTTAGAGAACGATTTCGTATCGAATATTTTGGATTCCTGAGACAAGAAACGAGACCCTTGAAGACTACCATACCATTCAAGGTGGGAAACATGGTGCTCATCGGACAAGAGAGTTTAAATAGACTACACTGGCCTTTAGCCAGAATAATCCAACTCTATCCAGGAAAAGGCAGACTTGTGAGGGTTGCGAAAGTGAAAACTTCATCAGGTGATAAAATATGACCTATTTAAAAACTCTACAATTTAGAGAAAACGCCAGAGATAAGATGTCGAGACCCTCTAACGGAGCGATCTCCCACACAAGAAATTCGATTGACAACTGAAGAGGACCCTTTGATTTCACAACAAGAGCAACATCACGTTGAAACCCCCGAAACCCCGAATGTTGTGTCAAGTTGTGTTAGGCCCATCAAGAGACTCAACCGATTGGATCTACTGAACTTTTCCTTTCCATATTTGAGTCGTCGAGGCGCCAACTCAAAGGTGGGAGAAATGTTGGAAAAGAAGGAGTTCGAAGCAGCCAATGGGAGGCCAACGGAGGGGGGCTACGAGGATGCAGCGGTTGAAATGGGAGGAACAAGGAAAGAAGAACTTGTAAACAACTTTTGAACGCGAGAATTTGCCCTGATACCCAATTCTTCAGTGTAAATATTTAAATATATAAACAATTAAATAATACTTTACTTATTTTTTAAATTTATAATAAATATAATCTTCCCTCCTGTTTTCGTCGTACATTTTAAAAGTGTTATAAACAGCGACACCACAATTTTGAACCTTCAACCCCGCCGACCAAGAATAGAGGTGAGTGATTTCCTCGATAGAGCTTAGATCATCGTCACAACACAGAGTGGCGGTGAAATCGCAGCAAGAGGTTTGCAGCTTAGATGGACAAAGGTGGGACAAGGTTAGGTGGGGTTATGGGTGATTTTGGCATATTATGGTCGCGAGGCGTCCTAACACATGCAACATTGTTCCAAGCTTATTTACCAATAAACATATTTTTTGCTTACTAAATTTACATGAATTCTATGTACCAAAAGAGCCACCTCTTCCTTTAAAAACTCAATTTTAAAAACACAATGTTTCAACGGGATAGTTAAGAACGTGCACAAGCTTACCCTACAAACATATGCACACATACATTAACTTTTAAATAGAGATATTACACTAAAACAAAAATAACTTTTCGAAAAAGCTTTTTTCAAAAGCATTAAAAAGGAAAAAATAGATATTTTTTCTTCTGCCATTGAGAAATTAGATTTATATGAGTACAAATAAAAGCGGCGGGGACAATCAAATCAAAATTCATTTCTTCCGCGTGCACCATTCGCTTTTCGCGATCTCTACACGCCTTGGGAAAAATAATATATTGAGTGAAGATGTGAAAATTTAGTAAACATAAAAACTTGCTAAACAATTGCTTCATATTAAGAAACATTAAGTTAGAAATTAACAATCATACTCAGCCGCTTTTATTTTTACCTATATAAATCTAATTATTCAATGGCAGGAGTTGAAAAATATTTTTTTTTTGCCTCTTTAGTGCATTTTAATTAAAGATTTTTAAAAGGTATATTTATTCATTAATTATTTTTTTTTTTACTATAAATCTTAAATTACAAAATATCAATTAAAATATTTAGAAAAATAATTTACTCTTTTTTTTTCCCCTCGAAAGTTGTTCATCATTTCCTTTTATTTACCTTTTTCTAATTTGTTATTATTTTGGCCAAATAGTACATTGTTAACTGTACATCAAATAACAGTTAAAACAGTATATTTTAAAATTATTAACAATGGCAAAACACGACAAATTTTCACCAAAGGCAATCGCCAATCGTATGAAGGCCAAAGGTCTACAAAAATTAAGATGGTATTGCCAAATGTGTCAAAAACAATGTCGAGATGAAAACGGATTTAAATGTCACACATCTTCCGAATCACATCAGCGACAACTATTACTTTTTGCAGATAACCCAGGACAGTACTTGGGTGAATTTTCTGGAGAATTCTTCAAGAATTTTATCTATCTATTGAAAACAAGATTTGGAACTAAACGAGTTCATGCAAACCAAGTTTATCAAGAATATATTGCCGATAAGGAGCACGTACATATGAATGCAACACGTTGGACAACATTAACAGGTTTTGTTCAATGGCTGGGTAGAAATGGACATTGTAAAGTTGATCAAACAGAAAAAGGTTGGTTTATAACTTGGATTGATCGTGATCCAGAGACAATACAAAGGCAAGAAGCATTAGAAAAGAAAAAGAAAATGGATCTTACAGATGAAGAAAAGATGAACAAATTTTTACAGAAGCAAATTGAAAATGATAAGAGTCAAAATCAAGAAACAAGTACCGCAACACCATCCTATTCAGAATTGAAAAGAGAAAATGAAGAGGAAGTTATCAAATTAGATATAAATTTAAAAAGTAAAATGATACAACCTGCACCATTAATAAAAGTAGAAAAACATGCACTTGAAGGTCACAAAGATAAAAATCAAGTGAAGAAAAGAAAATTAGAAGATAAAAATGAAAAGAAAAGTGCATTGGAGGAATTAAAAGCTCTAGAAGAAGAAAGAAGAGAAAAGAAAAATCGTAAAGATTATTGGCTAGCAAAAGATATTGTAGTAAAGGTGATTTCAAAGAAGCTGGGTGACAAGTATTACAAGAAAAAAGGTGTAGTTCAAGAAGTGATTGACAACTATGGCTGTGTTGTTAAAATGCTTGAAACAGGACATGTCTTAAAGTTGGACCAAGCCCATGTTGAAACTGTAATTCCAAAAGTTGGTAATCTGATTTTAGTTGTAAATGGCGCCTATAGAGAGTGTCAAGCTATTTTAGAAGATGTCAACTTTGAGAAGTTCAGTACAACCATTAAAATTAGTTCGGGACTTCTACGAGATCGTGTAGTTGAAAATGTAAAATATGAAGATATTTGTAAACTTCATATTCCATCATAAGTTTCGTATGCTAAACAAATTCATTTGATTTTTATTGATATGAATTATCAATGAATTAAAATTATTGAAATATATATATTTTTATGTATAAAAATCATTAAAAATAATGAAAATGTTTCTTTGCTCTAATATATATTAATATGTTTATATTTATCTCATTGTATATTAAAATATCATAAGAATTGAATATGATTATTGAGAATAAATAGTACTATTATACTCTTATTTACCATTAGATCTCTGTATACAGTTTAAAAAGCAATTATCTTCAAAGATCTTTATATAATTTCAGCCTTATTTTTCTTGCCTTCTAATAACTTTTTATACTTATTAAAACCTGTGAATATATTGTTGTATATTTTAATTATAAGAATGATTTATCTATGTCATAAGTAAAAATCATTTACCTATAGTCATATTATTTCATATTTGTATATTTATATGAATAAACAGAGATTAATTTGAAGACACCTCAAATGTTTATAATTCATTTAAAATTTACTATTTTGATAATAAAATATTGAAGTATGTAAATATATAAAAGGATGATTAGAGAGAGAGAGAGAGTGGAATTTCCTTCACACAAAATCATAACATGAAACACTTTAAAAATGGAATTAAGAAAAAGGCATCTTCTGATAAAGCACAACTGAAAGTTTAATCTTCTTCTTCTTCTTTCTTATCTCCACTCAATCATTCATGACTGGGTGAAGTAGAATGTGTCTGCCTTTGTCATTAAGACTGGGAGTACTACTCAGTGGCAGGCCGACTTAGCTCCAAAAGAAATGGCCGCTTCTGACATGAGGAACAGACGCCATGTGCAGCCGCTCCTAACATGGAGTACAAATGCTGCTCATCCTGTATTCTTGAATTAGGAGCCCTCACAGGGTACTATCAGCCGGGCCAGCTGAGCCCAGGTTTTTTAGTGAGCTTGTTACTACTCCCCCTCCTCCTTTTTCATCCGGGCTTAGGACCGGCAAAGGCGGAGTTTGAAAGTTTAATTATTCTAGATAATTGACCAAATGTCCTTTCTTGTAAATGCACGCACACAACACACATACACACAAACCTTTACTAGGGATCAAGCCCCATACAGGATTCTCCCAGTATAGCAATGGTTTTAATTGAACATAAATCAAGTAACAATTCAGTATTAACATGAGCCAAAAAAAAAAGAAAAACTATTTACACATGTTTCTCATCCTTCTTGCCTTCTCACAAAATTTGTATAAATCTATTGCACTATGTCTACTTTTCACTTTTAATACAAGAACTAAAGCCAACAATATATGTACTTCAAGCTGTTTGCCCAAGTCAATAAGGTGTAGTCTTCACTATAATCACCAAAAGTTGTTCCTAGAGGCTTCCTCTTCTTCTTTCTTATCTCTACTCAATCATATTAAGGTATCAAGCTTGTAGAGCTTGTTGATGTTGTCTGTTTGACAAACATCATGACTGGGTGAAGTAGAATGCGTCTGCCTTTGTCATTAAGACTGGGAGCACTATTCAGTGGCAGGCCAACTTAGCTCCAAAAGAAATGGCCGCCTCTGACATGAGGAACAGACGACAGCCGCTCCTAACATGGATTACAAACACTGCTCATACTGAGGCTTCCTGAATAATCAGAGCCAGAAACGGCTGTTGAGAAAGGGTATTCGGTCAATATTCTGGAATAATTTTTAAAAATCAACACAGTTAAAGACAATGATAATCTCTCTATCCGCTATAGAACAACAAACAAGTCTGGGAGAAGAGCTGTGTTAGAAGGGCTATTTAAATAACAAATCAGGTGCAGTCTTTACCTTAATCACCCAAAAAAGTTGTTCCTGGAGGCTTCCTCAAAAATCAGAGCCAACAGCTTGAAACAGCCTTAATTTTATCAAGAAAAAAATGTATTTGCCCAATAATCTGAAAGAATTTTAAGAAATCAACACATCTAGTTTAAAGATAATCTCTCTATCTGCTATAGAAGTAGAAACACAAGTTAGGTAGAAGAGTTAGCTAATTAAGAAAAAAGGCATATCCTGATCATGTAACTGAAGGTTGATGATAGGGTGTGCCATCTATCATAATAAATAATAACTAAGAGGGGGGTCGGTGGAAGGCTGGTTAAACCGTTTGGTTTTCGACCACTACGACCCGGGTTCGATTCCCGCATTGGACACTTTTTTCTGTTAAAAAAATATATATATTAAAAAATGCTCCAATGGCTCCCCGATTCTTGCAAAGTCCAACCCCACCAGCGAGTGCAAGTAATCAAACGGGGCTCTGGCATATTTGTAAGTGCAAAGTCGAACTGCTTTCACATGTGTAGACATGTTGTGCGCTTACAGTAAAAAAGCAGTCGCTAACTACCCACCATGATTATCATGGCCTGTGCCACATGTACTAGGGATAAGCAAAAAAATATATATAATAATAATAATAATAATAATAACTAAGTTCTTCAAATTAAAGATACTTCGCCCAGAAAATATTTTTTATTGTCTATATGTTTCAACAAAAAATCTTTTGTCCTCATCAGGAGCGAGCAAAAATCAAAACATTTGGCAAAGCATTAAAAATTATTCTAAGGCTGCAAGGGTGTTCTTACACGATATTTCAAATTCTTAGAATATTTTTTAAGCGCTTTGCTGTACAAAATTTGAAATATTGCGTGAGAATGCCCTTGCAGCCTTAGAATAATTTTTAATGCTTTGCCAAATGTTTTGATTTTTGTTCGCTCCTGACGAGAACAAAAGATTTTTGTCGAGACAATAAAAAAGTTTACTGGTCAAAGTATCTTTAATTTGAAGAACTATGAATTCCGGCCAGGCAGCCTTTATCTTTATGATAATAACTAAGTGTAGAATAAGAAACGCAAGTTAGGGAGAAGAGAGCTTCTTTTATATGAGGATGGCCGTACAAGGTTT
>CP092868.1:60034480-60379775 GCA_030710605.1 Cordylochernes scorpioides
TTTCATGAGAAAGGTTCTATGTACTCTGCCATCAATCAGTTCACCAACTCAACACCAACATTCCATTTTCTTGATTTAAAAAAGTTACAATAGTGACATTATAATGGGATCATGTAATTTAATTAAGCTGTGCTTGCCCTGTTTCCCGACCGGCCCTGCATATGCGATCGCCCCTTACGCGGTCGTGTGATTGTGGCACTGTACCCTGGAACACAGAGCATTGCGGTCTGTCTGCTCTCCACTGTTACCCCTGGACTCAACACTATTGGACCCGTCTCTGCCCCCCCCCCCCCCCTCATCTCCGCAGATCACCACCCTGCCCCCCTCCTCTACATCCCGGCTTTCCTGGCCTCACCCGGCAATGATCCCCTGGCTACCCATCCCCAGGCCCCTTCAACAGTGCAATATATATAGTGCTTTGTATATATTCTGCTTTATGTGTCCATTGGGGCTCAGAAATCATCCATTCTGGTTAGCAGCCCCATAAATATATTTCCATTCCATGTTATTTAATAAAGAAAAAGGCATATATCCTGATCATGCATCTGAAAGTTGATAATAAGGTGTGTGTGCCATCTATCGGAATAAATAATAACTATGTGTAGAAGAAGAAACAAGTCGGGAAGAAAAGCTACTTTTATAAGAGGATGATCGTACAAGCTTTTTTGAGCAAGGTACCCTTCTACTGGTTGCCAGAAACCTTGTACAGCCATCCTCATATAAAAGAAGCTCTCTTCTCCCTAACTTGCGTTTCTTATTCTACACTTAGTTATTATCATAAAGATAAAGGCTGCCTGGCCGGAATTCATAGTTCTTCAAATTAAAGATACTTTGACCAGTAAACTTTTTTATTGTCTCGACAAAAATCTTTTGTTCTCGTCAGGAGCGAACAAAAATCAAAACATTTGGCAAAGCATTAAAAATTATTCTAAGGCTGCAAGGGCATTCTCACGCAATATTTCAAATTTTGTACAGCAAAGCGCTTAAAAAATATTCTAAGAATTTGAAATATCGTGTAAGAACACCCTTGCAGCCTTAGAATAATTTTTAATGCTTTGCCAAATGTTTTGATTTTTGCTCGCTTCTGATGAGGACAAAAGATTTTTTGTTGAAACATATAGACAATAAAAAATATTTTCTGGGCGAAGTATCTTTAATTTGAAGAACTTAGTTATTATTATTATTATTATTATTATATATATTTTTTGCTTATCCCTAGTACATGTGGCACAGGCCATGATAATCATGGTGGGTAGTTAGCGACTGCTTTTTTACTGTAAGCGCACAACATGTCTACACATGTGAAAGCAGTTCGACTTTGCACTTACAAATATGCCAGAGCCCCGTTTGATTACTTGCACTCGCTGGTGGGGTTGGACTTTGCAAGAATCGGGGAGCCATTGGAGCATTTTTTAATATATATATTTTTTTAACAGAAAAAAGTGTCCAATGCGGGAATCGAACCCGGGTCGTAGTGGTCGAAAACCAAACGGTTTAACCAGCCTTCCACCGACCCCCCTCTTAGTTATTATTTATTATGATAGATGGCACACCCTATCATCAACCTTCAGTTACATGATCAGGATATGCCTTTTTTCTTAATTAGCTAACTCTTCTACCTAACTTGTGTTTCTACTTCTATAGCAGATAGAGAGATTATCTTTAAACTAGATGTGTTGATTTCTTAAAATTCTTTCAGATTATTGGGCAAATACATTTTTTTCTTGATAAAATTAAGGCTGTTTCAAGCTGTTGGCTCTGATTTTTGAGGAAGCCTCTTGGAACAACTTTTTTGGGTGATTAAGGTAAAGACTGCACCTGATTTGTTAATTAAATAGCCCTTCTAACACAGCTCTTCTCCCAGACTTGTTTGTTCTTCTATAGCGGTTGTCTTTAAACTAAGTGTGTTGATTTTTTTAATTATTCCAGAATATTGACCGAATACCCTTTCTCAACAGCCATTTCTGGCTCTGATTATTCAGGAAGCCTCAGGAAGAGTAGTGTTTGTACTCCATGTTAGGAGCGGCTGCACATGGCGTCTGTTCTTCATGTCAGAGGCGGCCATTTCTTTTGGAGCTAAGTCGGTCTGCCACTGAATAGTACTCCCAGTCTTAATGACAAAGGCAGACACATTCTACTTCACCCAGTCATGATGGTTGTCAAACAGACAACATCAACAAGCTCTACAAGCTTGATACCTTAATATGATTAAGTAGAGATAAAAAAGAAGAGGAAGCCTCTAGGAACAACATTTTGGTGATTATAGTGAAGACTACACCTTATTGACTTGGGCCAACAGCTTGAAGTACATATATTGTTGCTTTTAGTTCTTGTATTTACAAATGAAAAGTAGATACAATAGATTTATACAAATTTTGTGAGAAGGCAAGAAGGATGAGAAACATGGGTAAATAATTTTCTTTCTTTTAGGTTCATGTTAATACTGATTTGTTACTTGATTTATGTTCAATTAAAACCATTGCTATACTGGAAGAATCCTGTATTGGGCTTGATCCCTAATAAAAGTTTTGGTGTGTGTTGTGTGTGTGCATTTACAAGAAAGGACATTTGGTCAATTATCTAGAATAATTAAACTTTCAAACTCCGCCTTTGCCAGTCCTAAGCCCGGATGAAAAAGGAGGAGGGGGAGCAGTAACAAGCTCACTAAAAAACCTGGGCTCAGCTGGCCCGGCTGATAGTACCCTGTGAGGGCTCCTAATTCAAGAATACAGGATGAGCAGCGTTTGTACTCCATGTTAGGAGCGGCTGCACATGGCGTCTGTTCCTCATGTCAGAAGCGGCCATTTCTTTTGGAGCTAAGTCGGCTTGCCACTGAGTAGTGCTCCCAGTCTTAATGACAAAGGCAGACACATTCTACTTCACCCAGTCATGAATGATTGAGTGGAGATAAGAAAGAAGAAGATTAAACTTTCAGTTGTGCTTTATAAGGAGATGCCTTTTTCTTAATTCCATTTTTAAAGTGTTTCATGTTATGATTTTGTGTGATGGAAATTCAACACTCTCTCTCTCTAATCATCCTTTTATATATTTACATACTTCAATATTTTATTATCAAAATAATAAAGCTTAAATGAATAATAAACATTTGAGGTGTCTTCAAATTAATCTCTGTTTATTCATAGAAATATACAAATATGAAATAATATCTATAGGTAAATAATGACATAGATAAATCATTCGTATCATTAAAATATACAACAATATATTCACAGGTTTTAATAAGTATAAAAAGTTATTAGAAGGCAAGAAAAATAAGGCTGAAATTATGTAAAGATTTTTGAAGATAATTGCTTTTTAAACTGTATACAGAGATCTAATGTGATCTAAATGAGAGTTAATAGTACTATTTATATATATTCTCAATAATCATATTCAATTCTTATGATTTTAATATACAATGAGATAAACATATTAATATATATTAAAGAAAAGAAATATTTTCATTATTTTTTATGATTTTTCATTAAAAAATATATATATTTCAATAATTTTAATTCATTGATAATTTATATCAATAAAAATCAAATGAATTTGTATACCATACGAAACTTATGATGGGATATGAAGTTTACAAATATCTTCATATTTTACATTTTCAACTACACGATCTCGTAGAAGTCCTGAACTGATTTTAATAGTTGTACTGAACTTCTCAAAGTTGACATCTTCTAAAATAGCTTGACACTCTCTATAGGCGCCATTTACAACTAAAATCAGATTACCAACTTTTGGAATTACAGTTTCAACATGGGCTTGGTCCAACTTTAAGACATGTCCTGTTTCAAGCATTTTAACAACACAGCCATAGTTGTCAATCACTTCTTGAACTACACCTTTTTTCTTGTAATACTTGTCACCCAGCTTCTTTGAAATCACCTTTACTACAATATCTTTTGCTAGCCAATAATCTTTACGATTTTTCTTTTCTCTTCTTTCTTCTTCTAAAGCTTTTAATTCCTCCAAAGCACTTTTCTTTTCATTTTTATCTTCTATTTTTCTTTTCTTCACTTGATTTTTATCTTTGTGACCTTCAAGTGCATGTTTTTCTACTTTTATTAATGGTGCAGGTTGTATCATTTTACTTTTTAAATTTATATCTAATTTGATAACTTCCTCTTCATTTTCTCTTTTCAATTCTGAATAGGATGGTGTTGCGGTACTTGTTTCTTGATTTTGACTCTTATCATTTTCAATTTGCTTCTGTAAAAATTTGTTCATCTTTTCTTCATCTGTAAGATCCATTTTCTTTTTCTTTTCTAATGCTTCTTGCCTTTGTATTGTCTCTGGATCACGATCAATCCAAGTTATAAACCAACCTTTTTCTGTTTGATCAACTTTACAATGTCCATTTCTACCCAGCCATTGAACAAAACCTGTTAATGTTGTCCAACGTGTTGCATTCATATGTACGTGCTCCTTATCGGCAATATATTCTTGATAAACTTGGTTTGCATGAACTCGTTTAGTTCCAAATCTTGTTTTCAATAGATAGATAAAATTCTTGAAGAATTCTCCAGAAAATTCACCCAAGTACTGTCCTGGGTTATCTGCAAAAAGTAATAGTTGTCGCTGATGTGATTCGGAAGATGTGTGACATTTAAATCCGTTTTCATCTCGACATTGTTTTTGACACATTTGGCAATACCATCTTAATTTTTGTAGACCTTTGGCCTTCATACGATTGGCGATTGCCTTTGGTGAAAATTTGTCGTGTTTTGCCATTGTTAATAATTTTAATATATACTGTTTTAACTGTTATTCGATGTACAGTTAACAATGTACTATTTGGCCAAAATAATAACAAATTAGAAAAAGGTAAATAAAAGGAAATGATGAACAACTTTCGAGTGGAAAAAAAAGAGTAAATTATTTTTCTAAATATTTTAATTGATATTTTGTAATTTAAGATTTATAGTAAAAATAATTAATGAATAAATATACCTTTTAAAAATCTTTAATTAAAATGCACTAAAGAGGCTAAAAAAAAAATATTTTTCAGCTCCTGCCATTGAATAATTAGATTTATATAGGTAAAAATAAAAGCGGCTGAGTAATCATTGTTAATTTCTAACTTAATGTGTCTTAATATGAAGTAATTGTTTAGCAAGTTTTTATGTTTACTAAATTTTCACATCTTCACTCAATATATTATTGTTCCCAAGGCGTGTAGAGATCGCGAAAAGCGAATGGTGCACGCGGAAGAAATGAATTTTGATTTGATTGTCCCCGCCGCTTTTATTTGTACTCATATAAATCTAATTTCTCAATGGCAGAAGAAAAAATATCTATTTTTTCCTTTTTAATGCTTTTGAAAAAAGCTTTTTCGAAAAGTTATTTTTGTTTTAGTGTAATATCTCTATTTAAAAGTTAATGTATGTGTGCATATGTTTGTAGGGTAAGCTTGTGCACGTTCTTAACTATCCCGTTGAAACATTGTGTTTTTAAAATTGAGTTTTTAAAGGAAGAGGTGGCTCTTTTGGTACATAGAATTCATGTAAATTTAGTAAGCAAAAAATATGTTTATTGGTAAATAAGCTTGGAACAATGTTGCATGTGTTAGGACGCCTCGCGACCATAATATGCCAAAATCACCCATAATCCCACCTAACCTTGTCCCACCTTTGTCCATCTAAGCTGCAAACCTCTTGCTGCGATTTCACCGCCACTCTGTGTTGTGACGACGATCTAAGCTCTATAGAGGAAATCACTCACCTCTATTCTTGGTCGGCGGGGTTGAAGGTTCAAAATTGTGGTGTCGCTGTTTATAACACTTAAAATGTACGACGAAAACAATGGGAAGATTATATTTATTATAAATTTGAAAAATAAGTAAAGTATTATTTAATTGTTTATATATTTAAATATTTACACTGAAGAATTGGGTATCAGGGCAAATTCTCGCGTTCAAAAGTTGTTTACAAGTTCTTCTTTCCTTGTTCCTCCCATTTCAACCGCATCCTCGTAGCCCCCTCCGTTGGCCTCCCATTGGCTGCTTCGAACTCCTTCTTTTCCAACATTTCTCCCACCTTTGAGTTGGCGCCTCGACGACTCAAATATGGAAAGGAAAAGTTCAGTAGATCCAATCGGTTGAATCTCTTGATGGGCCTAACACAACTTGACACAACATTCGGGGTTTCAACGTGATGTTGCTCTTGTTGTGAAATCAAAGGGTCCTCTTCAGTTGTCAATCGAATTTCTTGTGTGGGAGATCGCTCCGTTAGAGGGTCTCGACATCTTATCTCTGGCGTTTTCTCTAAATTGTAGAGTTTTTAAATAGGTCATATTTTATCACCTGATGAAGTTTTCACTTTCGCAACCCTCACAAGTCCGCCTTTTCGTGGATAAAGTTGGATTATTCTGGCTAAAGGCCAGTGTAGTCTATTTAAACTCTCTTGTCCGATGAGCACCATGTTTCCCACCTTGAATGGTATGGTAGTCTTCAAGGGTCTCGTTTCTTGTCTCAGGAATCCAAAATATTCGATACGAAATCGTTCTCTAAGATCATCTCATACACGTTTGATATATTGATATTTTCGGGAGAGGGTCTGGTTATCAATCAAGTCCAGGTCTGGTACGCCAACCTCTCTGACCTCATGTAAGAACAACGAAGGTATCAATGGAGCAAGATCCTCACTTTCTTCAGTTAGGTAGGTCAGAGGGCGTGTGTTCATCAAGCTTTCGACGTCACACATTACCGTGGAAAGTTCTTCATATCCCAAGGAGGTTTGACCGAGAATCCTAAAGAGCAATTGTTTCATCATTCCAATCAAACGCTCCCATCATCCACCCCACCAAGGAGCACCAGGCGGTATGAATTTCCAGGTGATGTTTTTCGATGTGGGATCACATTTTAATCTCGAAAAATCGATCTTCTTTAAAGTAGTAGCCATGCCTCGGAAATTAGTCCCATTATCCAAATACACAATCAATGGTCGGCCTCTTCGAGTAATAAATCGGCGGAAAGCTTGGAGGAAGGCTTCCAGAGACAAAGATGTCACAAGTTCCAGATGAACTCCTCTATACACTGCACATGTGAAGATGACAATCCATGCTTTCTTCTTATTCTTTAAGATAAGGTGCCCAGTTAGATCAACTCCTACTATTTCGAAAACTGCAGCATCTCGTACTCTGTCTTCTGGTAATGATGTTGATTCAAGGGTGGTAGCTGGTGTCGCGGTGAATCGTTTACAGCGAGTGCATTGATTGATGATCTTCTTGACGGTTTTCCTGGATCTTAGTATCCAATAGTTTTCTCTCTGAATACCGAGGAGCGTTTGTAGGCCGGCGTGCCCGTGGGTTTCGTGGTTCCACCTGATGAGCAAAGAGACCAAGAAGTGATCTGAGGGCAATAAAATGGGCATTCTAAAATTGGCGATATCTTCTCTTCTGCAAATTTTAGTTTTTATTCTCAAAATCCCTGACGAGTCTTCTAGCAACTTAAAGCCTTGTAGTTTCTTATCTTCATGCCCTGAACACGATTCTCTCTGGATAAGTCTCATCAGTATTATTTCTGACTTAGTGATTTCTTCTGTACTGAGATCTTCTGAGATTATCTTTCTTCTGTCAATCTTGGCGTTGTTGAAGATTCTGTATATCCAGGCGGTGATTCGTACTATTCTCAAAAAATGGGAATAACGTCCAAATAAATTTTCATTTTCTCTTGTCTTACACAAGGTGTTCAGGATGGTCTTGCGCCTTTCAGAATAAACAATCTCCAAATCAGGGATAATGGTTGATTTGGGCCACTCTTCTTGGGATACCTTTAACCATGCAGGTCCCTCCCACCATCTTGTCTCATTAAGTGTTTCTGCTGAACATCCCCGAGATGGGAGGTCTGCCTGGTTTATTCGGCCTGGTATGTGGCGCCAAGATTCGGGGTAGCTAAGATTATGAATTTCCTTAACACGGTTCATCACAAAGGCTACCCAGTTGTCTTCCCTTTGGATCCAACAGAGAGCATTGGTCGAATCGGTCCAATAAAATCTTGGAATTTTCTCAAATTCCAGATCTTGTATGAAGTTAGCTGCCAAACGAGCTCCAATCAGACAAGCCAAAAGCTCCAATCTTGGGATGATGAGTTTCTTCAGTGGAGCTACTCGTGTTCGAGCCTGTATTAATTGGATGTCTACTCTATCTTTCTTTTCAATGCGGAGGAAAAAAACAGGTTGCATAGGCAAACTGACTGGGGTCGCTAAAGATGTGGAGAGTGGTTTTCTCTACATAGGAGTCCTTAAAACAGAGCCATCTAGAATTTCTATGTTATTTCAACCACTGCATCCTCGTAGCCCCCTCCGCCGGCCTCCCATTGGCTGCTTCGAACTCCTTCTTTTCCAACACCTCTAGTGATTTTGAGGTGTAGAGATGGGGCCTGAGTCCACCTTCGGCCTTGACAACAACAAGCCAGAGTCCAATATAGACTCAGACACCCCTTCCTGTGGTCAAGCCACCTGACCTGTGGTGGATGACCTGGCCCTACCAAGCTAGTCAGAGATGGATTCAGACACCCCCTCCTGGTGGTCGAGCCACATGTCCCATGGTGGCCGACTTGAACCCAAGCCAGAATCCAAGATGGACTCAGACACCCCTTCCCTGTAGTCAAGCCACTGACCTATGGTGCTCGACTTGACTCCACCAGTACCAAGCCAGACTCCGGCATGCTTATGGACAAGCCCATGGTGGTTGTTAAAATCACCATCTTCAGGCAGAACACCACCTTCACCACAAGCCCTGAACCTTTCCAAGCTGACCCCAAGATGCCCAGATCTTACAATATTAATTATATTTTTTTATTCAATATTTTCTAATCTTTTTAAATTTTTTTGTGAATTTTCTTTAATAATTTTTATATTTAATTTATTTTATTATTTTTTAAAGATACTTATTTTTTCACAAAAAGAAGGATGATGATAGCCGGGGGGGGGGGGGGGGAGTTCAGCAACACTGAGGGCAAGGAAGCGGGATATTTTGAGATTAACAACAATTTTATTTTTTTTCCTGGAAAGCTGAGGACTGGGAGCTGCTGAAAACTCAAGCCGCTGACTGCGGCCTTAGCCGCCCTTTTTCGAATCCTGGACTTGGGTGGCTGGATCCAGAGGTAGATGGGGAGATATGGGATTTTGGCATGATAGGTTTTTTTTTTTTTTTTTAGTTTGTATTTATATATATATTAAACTCCTCGCTATTTTAACCTTATATATAGTTTTTTTAATACTTTTTTAAATCTTATATATGTGCGTGATCCTATTTAAGTATTTTTTCTATGTTTTTAATAAATATTTCTGATGTACTTTGAAAGATTATTTTATTGGTGTAAAATAAAATATGTTTAGCCAGAAAGGATTGGTTAATTCCCCCCCAACATTTATTGCTAGTCGGCACAGCTTTATGTCTCTATATGTGCCATAGATGAATAAATTTGTGGTCCGTTTTTCTGATGCCACTGGCGCCCGAATATTTGGACATGTAGAGATTTGGAAATAGTTTTTTTTTTTTTTTATTAACAGCGAAGAAAAAACCTATAAAATCATTCCGTTTTTAACACATGCTCTTGATCCATTGGACACCTTGCTGCAATTGACTTCCTTAGCGTGTATTTAGATATAAACCAAGTTAACCAATTGATTGAAGTCAGAGAATTAGAAGAAGAGACCTTCAATTAGAAACTAGCATCCCCAAGCATATTAAATTATCGATAATAATTGAGAAAAATAGAACTTCAAATAAACATTTCTAAACTTCACTCCTAGTATGGACAAAAAGAAGAATTAATGTCAGATAACATGCATAAATCTATACAGTAAATTATCGTGTTGACCAGGTTTTGAAGAAGAAAAATTGTCTCAAAGTATATATTATGTAGGTATTTTATGGCCATGTGATCTTGAAAGAAAGCCTTTAATTGGCAAAGAGAAGATTACACCCTCCCCCCAATAAAGCGATATTCATCAAATTTTCAGGCTGTTGAATAGGTTTGAATATTATGGAAAGAAGGTATATAGAAATGTATATGTCTCTGAGAGGTTCAAAATTGATATCGCCAAACAGCCCATTCAATGAATATTTAACTCCCTCGACTGTGCGGCCACACTTCTACCATCTTCTGGTTTTAGAAATGGAGTTGGGGGAAATTGAAACTTATAACCAGGTATAAGTGAAAATAGATATAATCCATTCAAGAAAAACATGGAACTTATAGGCAAATGGAACAATCGATTGATGAGTTATAAAAGATGGAAAATCGTTAATGTAGATACTGAATTTTACTAGCAGTAAGACAATGAAAATTCTAATGCGTTGAGGTTTCGGAAATATAATCTATTTCCGAAGATATGAAAACGTCTGTCATGATTTCTGTCATTAAACTCCTTTCAAAGTGCAGCTTTTCAGGTTTGTAATAGGTTCGAAAAATAAAAACATTAAAAAAAAGTTTACTATGATGATGAGAATTACAGAAATATAAAACCCTGGATATATAATAATAATAATTTTTTAAAGAGCATATTTTTTAATTATGTTGCATTAACGCGCCATCTGTTATGAAAATTTGAAACTATTTCAGACGCGTAAGATTCTTTTTGAAATTAAACAATTTCTACTGGCCTTACTGCAATGGAAATAATAATGGGAGGGCCTGGTTCATCATGGTGAACCCTCCCAGCGGTTTTGCCAGTTTAATTTGAGCGGTTGCTGGGCCCATAATCCAGAAGTCCGTGGATGGAGACCACGCTCTGCACACCCTTTTTTACTATTTATTTATAAATGTGAACTTCGTTTTTTAGATGCAACCAAAAGACAAGTTTTTCCTCCCCTCCCATTTGAATTTGGATCATGTCAGGTCAATTTGTAGTCTTCACCACAAGTAAATTAAAATCTTAGTGAAGTAAAAAAAATCCTATTTTAATCCAACACTTGATTTTCTGCAACAGGCTAAGAACCTTTCTAAAGTAAAAACAAGATTTCCAAGGAATGAAGATATTCTGGACCAAATAATTGTAGCGAAATAATTATTACCGGGTTTACCCGATAAAATGTTTTATTCAAACACTATTCGTAACAATTATAAATTTGGCGCCGTGGATGTCACTCTTGTGAAACGTCCCGCTCCAAACTTTACAATCAGATTAGTTACGATATACACATGTGTAAATCTTCAAATCGAGCGAGCGTCTATAAATATCTCGATTTAGATCAAGTATTCTAATTATTAAGCGAACACTATTATTAATAAAATTTTGAGAAGATATCGATTTTAAAAATATTTATAACCTTGATAGAGGGCGCTGTTCCTGAGCTAAGTAGAATAATTTAAATATATATTTTTAATATTTAATTTATATATAATTTAAAATAGCCTATCGTTTTCCTCGTACTTTTTTTTACCTATGTATGGAAATCTTGGTACTGTAAAAAAAAACTTTGCTTCAATAATATTAAAAAAAAACAACACCCAGGCTAAGTTTCGAACCAAGGTTGTGGAAATACGAAGCCGTACACCTAACCATTAAGCTACGCTTGGCATTATAAATATTTGCATGCAAAGCTATTTCAGGCATTACATATTTCTAACGACCTTTTTGAAATAGGTTTTTGAAACATGGAAATTATAATACACTTGGTTCTTTTTTTATGCGGTAGATGCGTTCCAGGGGAATCCGCATAAAAAAAATCGCACAAAAAAAGACATACATTTATATGTAAAATGATGGATACGTTCCATTTATTAAAAAAATCGCATAAAACCTAAATAATGTTTTAAAATGCACCAGAAATCGCATAAAAAAAGATTTATAAATAATAAGATTTAATTTTTTTCTCATCATATTTTAATAAATGGCACATATGTGTGTTAATAACAAAAACAAAACTTAATATGTAAAAAAAAAACATAAAAAAAACTTTATTTAAAATCATATTAAGAATGTTTTCATCATTATTCGCTGTCTGATAATGTGCGAACCCGTTTGTGGATTGGTGCAAGATCACTTTCATCACTTGAAGATAAAATTACGTCATCAGATCTACATGGTAATGCTTCTTCAGGAACTTCAGTGATTTTTTTTTCTTTGACAAGGTAGTCAGTAATCAAACGCTGTGATGGCTTGACTAGTTCTTTGTAGAGTTCTCTGTAGCCAGACATACAAAATTTCAGATCACGTTGGAATTTTAAGGCGCGTTCTACATCATTATCATTTTGAATAAAAAAATTTTCCAATTTACCGGAAAGTTGAAGGCCTTCCCGAAGTAATTTTTCGACCAGTGGAGTAACATCTTCCAGTTCGCTATCTACTGTTTCGAAATCTTTAGTAGTATCTACCATACTTTCCAAAATATCATCATCATTTAGGGCTTCGTCCACAAGCAATTCTTCTATATCATGCTCGCCAAAATCATCAAAACCTTCCCCATCTATTTCCTTAGCAATTGGAATAATATCTGATGTTACTATTGTTGTTCTATTTGATTCATTTCTCTTTGATACGCATTCAGGCCAAGCAGCTTTCCAACATGCATTTAAAGTTTGTGATTTTATCTCGGCAATTGCTAACGCAACATGATCTACACAGTTCAAGATATTAAATTGTTTCCAAACTTCAGTAACTGTTATTGTATCGGATTCCAGTTTATCGAAAATGAATTGGAAAGTGAATTTTACATAATATTTTTTAAATGTTGAAATAATTCCCTGATCTAATGGTTGAATTAGGCTCGTTGTGTTTGGAGGGGAAAAAACTACCTTTATATTTGGATGTTCTAAGTTTGGATGACCTGGTGCATTGTCAAGAATTAATAAGATCTTAAATTCGAGACCCATCTCTTTCATATAATTTTCTACTTCGGGTACGAAGCATTTATTGAACCATTCAGTGAAAATAGCCGTTGTTACCCAGGCCTTCTTGTTTGCCATCCAATGTACGGGCAGTGTATTTAAGTCTTTTCCTTTTAATGCACGTGGTTTTAAAGATCGATTTACAAGCAGCGGTTTTAACATTCGATCGCCAGATGCATTGCTGCACAGCAATAAAGTAACTCGATCTTTAGCAGCTTTAAAACCACTGGCATTTTTTTCGGACTTTGCAATGTAAGTACGGGTTGGCATTTTTTTCCAAAACAATCCTGTTTCATCAGCATTGAAGATTTGATGGGCACAATATCCTCCATCTTTAATAATTTTAGCCAACTTTTCAGGATATTTTCTAGCAGCTTCTTCATCTGCAGAAGCCACCTCACCTTTTATTTTTAGATTATGAAAAGAATGTCTTTTTATAAAACCAGTTAACCACCCTGTGCTGGCAGAGAATTGTGGATTACTTTCACGTGAAGATGTAGATGGCTCTGATTCTTTTAACTCCTTGTAAAATTTAAGGGCTTTCATCTTGATTAAATGTCCATCTAACGGAATTCTTTTTTGAGTTAAATCTTCAATCCAAATTACGAGAGCCTTTTCTGTTTTTTCTATTAAAGTGCCTCTTGAATATGATGAAATTTTAGAACTCAAATTTGTACCAGATCTGACTGATCTTCTTATTGCCGCTTCATTTTTTTTATTGCTCTTATAGTAGATTCGCCTAAATTATAACGTTTACTACCTATTGCTGTTGATCTTTCTCCTTTCGCCAAGCAATCGAGAATTATAATTTTGGTTTCTAGCGAAATTGCACTTCTTTTTTGTTTTTTATTATTGTCACACATTTTCTTTAAGAGGACTAAAAATTATAGAAAAAACTTAATGTACAATTACGCACTAAAATTATTCAAAAAAACTTACAATTCACTTGAGTAAATGTATCTTCCGGTTTTCGGTAGTAACCTTCTTTCACAAAATTTTATTTTCTAATGCTTTCCAATATGCAGGCTTTTTTAATTAGTTTCATACAAAAACAAAATGCAGCATAAAAACACGCAATTTTAACGAGGTATTTTTGTTTTTGTCTCTTTTGTTTTTAAGAACAAATCAAGAGAAAACATGTCAATAAAAGAAAAAAGAAATTTGTAACGGCAGCTGGCACGCCGGCGGGTTTTCAGTTTTGATTTCGGTTTTGCACGAGTTGTGTAAGACACCGGCAGGCGCGGAATAAAAGACATTGGAACTTCCCCTCTACTGTTTGTTGGATAACTTAACATACAACCAGGACGTTACAAAATTCTTTCTTTGTATTGATTGCGTAATAGTAGAGTTGTAGTTGTTATTCTTATTCGTTTCAGAAAAAGTGAATCACCAAAAAAAAAATTTTCGAAATTCGAATAATTTTTTTTTTCTTGCACCGCATAACTCCAAAACCGCATTTAAAAAAACGCATAAAAAGAGAACGAAGTGTACTTCAAATAAATAGAAATAGAGTAAACACAAATAAAACATATGTCCAGGGTAGCCTAGTGGTCATGGCATCTGCCCGGTAAGCGGAAGGTCGTGGATTCGATTCCCATCCCTTGACACTTTTTTTATTTTATCCATTCTGACCAAAATCTATCCGTGAACTTCACACAGTGAACTTCACACAGACAGAATAAGGCAATTATATAAGTAGATTTTATTAACAGATTATTGATATTTATATATATAATTTCCTACTCTGCAAACTTGCCTCATTACCTAGTTTTTTATAAATTTTCTGTTGTTCTTGATTCCAATAAAATTCTTTGTCATTCTTAAGTTTGTCTTACCATGATCTCCACCAAAATGTCACGTGCGTTGATGGAAGGCTAGTAAAATGGCTCTGTTCTAATCCCAAACTTAAGAATGACAAAGCATTTTATTGAAGTCAAAAACAACAGAAAATTTCTAAAAAAAAACTAAATGGTAATGAGGCAAGTTTGCAGAGTAGGAAATCTATATATATAATTGCCTTATTCTGTCTGAAGCTCACGGATAGAATGCGCGCCCATTGGCTGCCGGCGAACACGTGTCCTCCCTGCCCCCCTCTAGACAACCCTGTTATCAGCTGTGTGATACATACACCTGTCTATAGCGGCCATTCTAGACAACCCTGTTATCAGCAGTGTGTTACATCCACCTGTCTATACAGACCACCCTGTCTATAGCGACCACTGACCACCCTGCCTATAGCGACCACTCTAGACAACCCTGTTATCAGCTGTGTGATACATCCACCTGTCTATATAGACCACCCTGTATATAGCGGCCATTCTAGATAACCCTGTTACCAGCTGTGTGATACATACACCAGCCTATAGCGGCCACTCTAGACAACCCTGTTATCAGTTGTGTGATACATCCACCTGTATATACAGACCACCGTGTCTATAGCGGTCACTTTAGGCAACCCTGTTATCATCAGTGTGTTACATTCACCTGTCTATACAGACCACCCTGTCTATAGCGGTCACTTTAGGCAACCCTGTTATCAGCAGTGTGATACATACACCTGTCTATACAGACCACCCTGTCTATAGCGACCACCCAAGACAACGTTTTTAGAATATATTCGCACTCGGGTAAAACCCGGGCGTTGCCCGGGCCATTCGTCTAGTTATATATATAATGAATAACCTACTACATATAGGTTTCTCTCTGTATTCTTAGTTCTCTTCTCTTCAATTACTCTGTAAACTGGCGAATCCTTTATAGGACGAGAGGTCCTTAATAAAGGCTTTTGTTGTTGTTGTATATATAATGAATAATCTGTTCATAAAATAATAAATATTTCCCTACAATATATTAATTTTATAGTCAGTTTTGGGTCGTATAGAGAAATTATTGGTTCTCACGTCGGAAATATACACGCTACGACAGAAAAAAAGGTGAGTAACGTAGATTTGCATAGTTGACTGCTTGCAGGTGGACGTTATCCCTTTTAACCCCGCGAGAACGTGGACACCAAAGATGGAAAGTTACCATCACCAGCTATGGAAGGATACAATGTCCACGTCACATGGTGTTAGAGTGCAGGGAAAAAAACACTCTCATGGCATACCGTTTACAGATAATTGGACAATTTCAAGAGGGGAAAAACATTTCCTACAGTTGTATCTTAAATAAGGTTTAAGTTTATAAAAAAAAAAAAAAAATAGCAGAGCGTGGTTTCGATCCACGGACCTCTGGGTTATGGGCCCAGCACGCTTCCACTGCGCCACTCTGCTACGAAACGATTGGACAATAAATATTTCTAAAATTAATGTAAACTGATTTTTCAACTTTATGGAATTATGTTATTCATTAAAGAGGGGGAGTTCTATATATCTCTTTAGAAAACAAAGATAGTTATTATACAAGTAAATATTATAGTAGTATATTATAGTTATTATATAGTAATATACAAGTATATATTTTTTTTTATTTTGCTACCTCGATCTGTGTGCTACTTTTGAATTCTTCTGTATTAGGTGCAGGGTAAATATGAGTGTAGATGGGAGAAAGCATTATTCATTGGGCAAATATTCACTCAGAGAGACCCCAGGCGAAATATGTTCAAAATATACATAATTGTGTGTGTGAAGAACATTATTTAACTTAAAACTTGGTGCGTTGCCTTGTTCATTCGAGAATTATGCTTATTTTATTTAAATTAAGAAATGGTTTCTAATATTTTAAATATGACACATTTATATTCGCGGGTGTGTGTGTGTGTGAGTAAGTTAAAAGAAATATGAAATAGTAAAAATTAAAAAAGTAAAATATCTAAAAAAGTAAAAATTATATATAAAAATCGCTTTTATATAACTCCGATAAAAATGAGGAAATAAGGTGGCAGATGTCTTCATATGTATTGGAGGGAGAAAAGAAAAATACGTGAAACATATCGTGATAAAGATTCCTGTTTGATAACATTGCATAAACCTACTGTAAATGACTGAGTTGATCAGGATTTTAAGGAGAAAATTATCACAAAATCGTAAGTATTTTATGGCTATAACCAATCGACCAAATTTAGATATAAAAATGAATCTTCAAGAGTATATGAAACAAAGTGACACACTCATAACATTTTCAGAACCTAATGGATAAACTTCAATATGAAGGTATGGAAGTATTGAGAATGTGTGAAAGGTCAACATGTCTTCAACCAAACAGTCCACAGTCTTGAATTTTTACTTCTTTCTCACCCGTTTAGCCGCACGGCATGCGACACCTGTTTTTGGATTCGAAGAAGAGTGAAATTAAAACTTCTAATCCCCTTCCAGGAATTATAGAAAAACATTTCCCAATTTTAGAACGACAATGGAACGGACTCTAGGCAAACTGATTGCCTAGTTTTCGAAGATTTGAAAACATCAATGTTAATTTCGAATTTTATATACTGGTAGTAGGACAATGCAAATTCGAATGAATTGAAACATAATTAAAATGCAAATTGGGCTGAATGAATTCAAGTTTTGTAATTCGAATATCCTTATGGAAGATTTTGGAACCGCTAAAGTATCTGAATAGGAAGAGCGGGATTCCAAAGTCCAGTTAGCCAAGATAGCGAAGTCTGACACCATCGCTACCAGAACACCTCAACCACAAAATAACTCTACAAGGGATAAAAAAAAACAGCAAGAAGAAGCAAGAGTTCAGCAAGGAAAGATCAACAAGAGCGTCCTTCAACCAATGCTGTGACTTCGAATACTGCTCCAACTTCAGGTCCCGGGCAACACATCGTGTCTCTAGAAGACGTGTTGGAGAAGAGCATTCATTTCCCGCTGATATCTGGCCAAGCTCTGGATAGGCTAGCCAGCGTCGAGAAGGCAGAGCGACTAGCTAATGAAATCCTCAATATCATAAAAAATCCCTCTTTAAAAGTTTCCTCATGAAAACAGACCGGTAATATAGTGATTGGGAATCTTCCAATTGAGGTAAAAGCAAACTCGTCGTCGCAGCGCTGCGTCCAAATTGCCGAGTGGTCTTCCTGACACAGGAATCCTTGACCTACAAGGGTTACTCTCGAGGGTTACTGGCAAAATGGAGGCCTTCATCTTCATGATTGAGGTGTTGAAGTTCCAACAACTCTCTGTAAAACTGCATATCAAGTTAAAGGAAGACAGCGCGAGATCTTACATCCCTTATGGCGTCAAATGCCCCCGCCAAATACATCGGTGAGCCAGTAATTCTTATAGGGACTTGGATGAATGATCAGCGCGAAATATCTAAAAACCTTTCATCAATGTCAGGTGCTGGTCATTCCATCAACGCCTCCTTCTAATACTAGAGCAAATTCATCAACAGCTGTACGCTTCGACCAACCCCAGAGACCTCTGCCCAAGCAATTCCATCTCCCGTACATTGTTCTTCAGCCCAGCCCTCGCCGTCTGACAACGCAGGCAGAGACCCCCCATTACCTCTTAGAATATTGATATCCGAGGACTAAAGCGCCCAAACACACACAAATTCGCGGCTCACCACCATTCACCAGCATCAACTAAGAATGCTTTGTGAACTTCCTCATAGCGCGCTTTTATGTGTGTGGCATTGCAGTTCGTGAAAAGAGCATAGACTTGTGCTAATTTTTAGAACAGCATGAATTTGACTTTGTATCCGTCCAAGATACAAACTTCCAAGGAACAAGCCGCGGCAACATTGTGGCGGCATGAGTCATCATGTCCTCTGGCACCGCATCCTGTGGTTGCCATTACAAGCTTCAGCGCTTGGAATCTCAAGACCCAAATCACCAATTGTTTCCACCTTCCTGAAGAACGGCATCCCCAACTGCAGATCATTGCAAATGACGCCATCAGGGAAGACTTGATAAATTCCGAGAAGTCTGCGAGCGACATCGGACCTGGAACGTTGGAAACCCTCGCGGAGCTCCTGTATCTGGCCACTCTTGTCGACACTGCATCCATCTTCGACGCCGCGCACCTGCCTATGAGAATTGCCAGTTACAGAAGTCATATAGCCTCTGCCTTCTCTTTGAGTGCTAATACTCCCAAGGCCTTCCAGACGCTCACCTGATACAGCACCCTTGAAATACCACTGCTCTGACCACGCCAACTTTCTCCAAGTGGGTTCCTGAACCGAGGGCATTATGTCTCAACCTTCGATATGCGCCAGTTGCCTAGGGAGTAGAGGCAATTTTATAGGAAACTTGAATTGTGAAAATTAATATGGGACTTAATCAAGTGTCTCTCCATTCCTATCGTCACCAGAACCAGCCAGTTCATACGTACCAGACTCGAATCCCAGTCCGCAGAGCTTGACTACCCACAACTTCCCGATTTTGTCCAACAGTGTGTCCTGCAGTAACGCTAAGAGCCGACAACAACCTTTGGCGCCCAGCAAAACCTTTTCGAAGGTGCCGAGTCTTTCAAACTTTCAACGAGGAGTGCTTCCCCAGCTCAACATGTCGCCTTGAAGACATTACCAGGTTCATAGCGAGAATCACGCTGTAGGTAATATATCAGCATCCCCGATTGTAAATTTCTTGTAGTGAGCTCGAATCTGTTATCCGCCGCCTGCCAGAAGTGCCGGACGCGACAGCCACGCGAAGGGCTTCAACGATTCTAAGCAAGGCATGTTCATAGAAGCCTGGATGGCTGCCTTGTCGTAGGCTCATGATACCGCCGTCACTTGATAGAACTGTGGGATTAGGCTTCCCATATCATGGGACTCAACTCTTGCGTGATTGATTCTCTAACCCATACGAATCTTTCCCTTGTTAGGGCCTGGTGATGCCATTGATCCCCTCCCCGCGGTGGCCTGGCGACCTTACATGCCTTCCTCAGCTACTTACACCAGGTCTAAGTGGAGTGTGTACGACAACACAGTTAAATATCTTGTCCAGCTGTAGACCTCAAAAATCAGACGAGTGTTTGAGGCACATTTTACATACCCACTGTCACAGTGTATATACAGTAGACCTTCCATGAGCGAATCAACATATAAGACACTTTCTTTTTTCTCTCAAAAAGAGGATCTGAACTGACTCAATTCTCAATCAGAGGCTATTTTCAGGAAAGTTATGGATGGGGTAGTACCTATGTTTCTAGACGGTCTCTCATAGATGTTCATATTACTTTGCATTCAAGTCTAAATTATTAATAATGAGTCACTTAAGCTTTTCTTAATATTTATTTCGACGTTTAAGTGGCCCGCTGTTGTCCTTTTCAAGAAAGACCGTTTTTTTATATAAATAAGAAAAAGGCATCTATTGATCGTGCAACTGAAAGTTGGTGAAGGAATCGCCATCTGTGGGAATAAATATCAACTGATCATTGTTATTTTTTAATATCTCAGAAAATCAAACTCCGTACACGTTTTGTGACCAATATTCTGGAAAAATAATAATTATAAACGAATATTTGATATATTCCGACAGATGGCGCAAACCACCAGCAAGTTTCATTTGCACGATAGGAGAAACGTTTTTTTTTTCTTCAGTTGAAAACCTGATCCCAGTACAATGTTTCACTATTTATAATACCTTCTTATAATGTTTACGTATTCCAAACTTATGAAGAGTTCGATTATTAAAAGTAAAGATGACTTAATAATAATAATAGTTAAAATTCCAACCTTCAAATATGGAAGACTGAATTTTTTTATTAAACTGATTTAAAAATAGATAAATATGCAAACTACAAAAATATAAGTAATTGCAAATTATATTTTCTGACTTTTTACATAGAATGGAATGGCTTAAGTGTTTAAAAATCATATTCAAACAAGAAAAAAAATGGGATTGGGATTGAAATTTTTATTTTCAATTCATAAAACGCAGCTTTAGTGACAGGAATGCCGGTGAAGCATTCTCTGCTTCTTTCTGCTTCAAACATCCTTCTCGACCGTCCCATAGTCCGTGGAGCAGGATGGGCTCTTCACTGTAGCTTGTAAGAGCAGAAGCTAATTTCTTCATCAAGTCACGTTCTTTGCCCCCATAAATGGCGGGCTACCCCAGGCAGAATTCAACATCTATTTGCCCCAGAGATAGTTCCAGGATGTCTTCTCGCAGGAGATTGATCCCCAAGACATAGGTTTACAGAGTGATATTGGCTGGTTGGAAAAGGCCAGGCTCGTAGGGAAGATGGTGAAGGACTTTGGCTTTCAAGGAAACCCCGAGGGATGAAGTGGAGAAGCAAGCGGGAAGAAGAGGCGTGGCGGCAGGTTCGCACTCTTCTCCTGTGAGGGCGAGGCGGAGGAGGGGACTGACTGGTGAGGGGAAGAGGTGAGGATGAAATACTCTTGCTGGCAGTTCGGCCAATTCTCTAATACATGGAAGATGTGAGGAGGGCGGCGGTCACAATCTTCCTTTGGGGATGAGGGAGAAGAGGCATGGCGGCGGGTTTGCACTCTTCTATATGGACTTGGTGGAGTCTGACTGGTCAGAGGGAACCAGGCCTGGAAGATGGAAATCATCATCTTCCTCAGAGGGCATGGCAGGGAAGAAGAGACTGGCGGAGGGTTTGCGTTCTTCCTGCCCAGTTCAAGGAGTCGCTCTCTCAGCGCTCCTCCCGCACGAGGCGGGCGACGTGTCGCTCCCAGCGACGCTCGGCGGCCCGCATGGCCATTACCTGGTCCCAGACGTCGGCCCAAGTCCGCCGACGCTGGACCCTCCTCCTCCAGAAGCACAGCTTCTGTATACAACCCATTTCTGGTGGTCGTTTGGTTAGTTCGCTTTGGTTGGTCGCTTAGAGTACACAAGTAACGTTCGCTGCTGATAGCTGCTAGTCGAGAAGTGATTATTGGCTTCAATTGTTGTTCAATAACCATTGTTGCCTCCTTTTTATATATATTTTTTCTTTCGAGTGCCTAACAATTATCTCGATAATTTCTGAATATATTATTGACTTATCACATACATAGTAGATATAGTGTGTAATAAGATAAATAGCGAGTAACAACAACGATTAGCAGCATTATAAATACACCTATCCCCCGATTTACACGGTAGATACGTTCCTGAGAAAAACGTGTAAATCGGGGGATAGGTGTACACAGAAATAAAAATAAAATGCATTGACAGGTTAAAATATGTAGTCAGCACATAAGCTCGGGATTCCTCGTGAGATGTATACACAGCGCATGTGTTCAATCACAGTAGCATTTAGTATAGTGCGATAAAAACAAAAAAAAAACTTATTTGGAAAACCGTGTAAAAGCGAAAACGTGTAAAACAAGTACCGTGTAAATTGGGGGATTAGTGTATACGTTGGGATAAGAATATAAGAAGCTTAATGGACAGGTACAAAATAAAATTAATATATTCTGACAATATTTGCAGTCAATTCAAGTAAAAAGAGAATAAAGTAACGATGTTTAGCGATGTAAAGCGATGTTTCAGTAGTTTTGGTACATGGAATAAGTGGAAAGTTGGCGCTATACCATCACCAATATTTAGTTACCCAATCTAGAGATTGTGAGACTACAGGGAAGGAGTGTCTGAGTCCATCTCAGACTAGCTTGGTGGGGTCAGGTCATCCACCACAGGTCAGGTGGCTTGACCACAGGGAAGGGGTGTCTGAGTCCATATATTTTTTAATTTATAAATTGTTAAACCTCTTTGTGGTACAACCAAAAGACATGTTTTTCCCCTCTTTAAATTGTCTAATTATCAATAAACGGTATGCCTTAAGGATGTTTTTTTCTTGCACTGTGATACCATGCGACCATGGACACTGTATCCTTCCATCGCTGACCATGATGGTCACCTTCCATCTTTGGTGTCCACGTTCTAATGGAAGAGTGAGGATTGGATGTTTGCGGATAACGTCCACCTGCAAGTAGCTCAACTATGCAAATCTGCGTTACTCACTACTTTCCTATGTTAGGTCGTGTATATTCCCGACGTGAGAGTCAATTTCTCTGTGTATGACCCAACTAACTATAAACTTAATATATTTTGGTCCATAATATCTCCATTTCTTGGAAATTTCGTTCTTACCTTTGGAAAGATTCTTTTCCTAGCTTGCTGCATAAATTTAAATCAAGTTTTACCAAAATGTGTA
The DNA here is from genome assembly GCA_030710605.1 of Cordylochernes scorpioides. Taxonomy (NCBI): domain Eukaryota; kingdom Metazoa; phylum Arthropoda; class Arachnida; order Pseudoscorpiones; family Chernetidae; genus Cordylochernes; species Cordylochernes scorpioides. The sequence continues at coordinate 60,057,380 of CP092868.1, forward strand.
CCACAACTACTGAAACATCACGTGGGTGGCCCGATTTCCTTATAATGTGTGTCTTCAAGCCTATCATTTATTTTTTTCTTCCATCAATACCAAATCTTCTAAGAATTTTTACTTCACTAAGATACGATTTTTTTTTAGGCTGTAGACTACGGATTTTGTGACCTGAAATGACTCAAATTCAAATGGGAAGAATAAAAAACTAGTTTTTTAGTTGAATTTCAAACGAAATTAACAATTTATAAATAATTTGTAAAAAAAAAAATAGTGGAGCGTGGTTTCGATCCATGGACCTCTGGGTTATGGGCCCAGCAACTCCTCTTATATTAAAAAATACTCTTTTAAAATTTTTATTATTATTATATATATATTCAGGGCGTGTGTGTGTGTTTTTATAATGCTGTGTTTCATCATGATATTCAACGATTTTTCAATTTTTTTTTCGAACCTACGACAAATCTAAAAAAGTTACACTTTGAAAGGAGTTTAATGATATAAATAGAATTTGAAATTTATAGGAGAATTAAGTTTCAGTATAAGTAAACCCAATTATTCCAATATAGATAAAAGGCAAATAAAAATTAAGTACTAATAAACAGGCATGATTTTAATAAATGCAGCAATATTTTAGAAATGAACATTTTTTAATTCAGACAATGGACTTATAACACAGTAAGTGTATTTGGTTTTTATCGTGTAAATATTTCAAATATAGTTTTAATGCTGTTAACTAAATCAAAGAGTTAAAATTTTACACAAATAAATTTACTGGCAATGCGTTTCTTTTAAATATCATCAAATATTATCTCTACAGACCTTACTGCAATGATATGAGTTATTGAATGAGAGGGCTTGGCTCATCAGTAGTGAACCCTCTCAGCGGTTTCGCCAAATTAATCTCTAGACCGCTCTACTATTGTATTGGACTGGTTTTGTTATAAACCCTGCATTTTCTATGGAAGGCAGCTTAGGGGTGTTTAGCCAAGCCCTCTCATTCAATAACTCATATCATTGCAGTAAGGTCTGTAGAGATAATATTTGATGATATTTAAAAGAAACGCATTGCCAGTAAATTTATTTGTGTAAAATTTTAACGATAGATGGCAATAAAATTTATTTTACTAAATCAAAGAGTATCTCTAGATTGTGTAACTGAATATTGGTGATGGTATAGCGCCAACTTTCCACTTCTTCCATGCACCATAACTACTGAAACATCTCGTAGGTAGCCCGCAGTTCCTTATAATGTATGTCTCCAAGCCAGTTATTCTATTATTTATTTTTTTTCCTTCTCACATCTGGTACATCAATACCAAATCTTCTAAAATTTTTATTCATTTTATTTTTAATGTTTATATATCTCCCCTTTCATAAAACCTCCTATACTCATTATCTAAAACATATTTATAATGCCTCCAATCTTTTAATTTTCTTTTTTGTTATTCACTGGTTCTCTTTTATCCACACAGTATGATGTAATATAACATGTATGATGTATGTAATGAGTCTGTATATATATTTATATAATATAATATGTGATTGTAAATTATAGAGATAATTGTTAGGCACTTTAGAGAAAAATATAAAAGGAGGCAACAATTGACATTGAACAACAATTGAAGCCAATAATCACTTCTCGACTAGCAGCTATCAGCAGCGAACGTTACTTGTGTACTCTAAGCGACCAACCAAAGCAAACTAACCAAACGACCACCAGAAATGGGTTGTCTACAGAAGCTGTGCTTCTGGAGGAGGAGGAAGGTCCAGCGTCGGCGGACTTGGGCCGACGTCTGGGACCAGGTGATGGCCATGCGGGCCGCCGAGCGTCGCTGGGAGCGACACGTCGCCCGCCTCGTGCGGGAGGAGCGCTGAGAGAGCGACTCCTTGATCTGGGCAGGAAGAACGCAAACCCTCCGCCAGCCTCTTCTTCCTTGCCATGTCCTCTGAGGAAGAATGTGACTTCCGTATTCCATGCAAATCTCCTCAGACTAGCCAGACTCCACCAAGTCCATATAGAAGAGTGCAAACCCGCCGCCATGCCTCTTTTCCCTCATCCCCAAAGGAAGATTGTAACCGCCCTCCTCACCTCTTCCATGTAATAGCGCATTGGCCAAACTGCCAGCAAGAGCCTTTCATCCTCACCTCTTCCCCTCACCAGCCAATCCCCTCCTCCGCCACGCCCTCAAAGGAGAAGAGTGCGAACCTGCCGCCACGCCTCTTCCTCCTCGCCTGTCTAGTCCACCTCTCAAAGAAAAAGAACCACCAGCTGGCGTCACGTCTTCCTCCCTAGGGAATTTCTTTGGAACCCAATGTTCTCACCATCTTTCCTAGGTAGATGAACCAGACTTCTACTGCCAGCAAATGCCGTATACAAGAATTCAGTCTCAGAAATGGTAACGAGCCCATGTTTGCTGCCCCATCCATCAGACTTATGGGACTATAAAGAAGGGTTCTTGCAGAAATAAGCAGAAGAGAGTATGCCTCACCATACCTTCCTGAAGCTAAAGATGACTTTTGAAAATTAATAAATAAAAATACATTTTCATTTCCATTTTGTCACGTTTAATTGGCTTTGTACACTTTTTTTAGAGCTTTTCAAATGCTCTGACAAAAGTTACAGACAATAGAATTGGAAACTACCTGCATCTTTAAATGTGTGCTTTATACTTGCGGTTTTATATATGATTAATTTCATTTAAAATTAAGGTGTCATTCCAAAATAATACAGAAAGCTGTTTTCTTAAGAAAGACTCCTTTAAAAGTATAACTAATACACTGAACTTTCCTGGTAATGTCCTCTTTTTGAGTCAGTGCAATTCCTCCTATTTTTATTTTACATAGATGGTCGCTTATGGGAGTCTTTTGCATATACTGTGAGACTCAATTACTCATCTTTCTGAGGTTAAGTGCTGTAGCTTAACAAGTAAGCCTATAAATATGTTATCTTATGGTAAATAAAAATTTCTAGAATATCAAGAGCGCTTACAAAATGTATCTATAATAAATACATAGTCGTATACACTCCACGAAGGACTGGTGACAAGTAGGGCCCACAAAATCTAAGAGGGGGAACGCCAAATAACTGCTGGGTTCCCCAAGCCATGGCGAAGAACCGGATGATTCTGACAAGGGGCATATTTTAAAGGAATTTAAGAACACCATCTGATTGTTCATCCCTAGAATATGGAAAGACTAATCTCATAAATTCAGTTTGTTTCGGCCGCAGGATCCTCGCCACAATGGAGTCATCCAGGCTCTGCTCTTTACCAGCCATAGCAGACATATGGAGTTCGGACCATCATGCATTTGGGGACGATATATATGTATTGATGATCCTGGCAGTCCCACAGAGCGTGAATTTTTCAATCATCGATGACCTTCACAAATTAGCAGGTTAGGCTGTCGCAGCCGGACACTTGTGGCCATCGGCGGATGGTATCTTCGATGTAATCTAAAGAAATTTCCATTTAACAAAGCTGGTCCGTTACCTCCAGGGTGGTGCTCTTCGCCAGGGCGACAGGTTGAGCTAGGGAAGCCCTCGCTGAAGGTTTTGAAGCCTAGGTACCGCAGGTGGTCTCTCGAAGTCGAGGACTGCTGTCGGCTCAGATAGTTGCTGCTGCCACACAGGGCGCTGGCAGTGATGGACAGTTGGACTCGAGCCTGGCACGAATGAACTGGATGGCTCTAGTGATGTTGTATTCCGTTTTGATGCCGATAATGGAGGAATACTTCTCCAGTGAGGCTCCACTGCAATTTTTCCGCTTCAAGTTCTTCAAGAAGGATGCCTTCAATATACCGAGGAGTTTCCTCGAGAAACGCTTCCATTCTCACGACAACTGGCGCATACCGAAGAAGGATAAGACATGGCGCACGAGGCTCTGGAAAATCTCATACTTCGATAAGATTGTCGTGGTGGTCCCAGCAGTGGCATTTGAGGGTCCAGTAAAGGATAATCGTCTGCAAAGACTATATAGTATTAGAATTCGATACAGGCGAGCAGCGTTTACTTAACTTCGGTAACTGGTAACTCTCGTAGACAAGCGAGCGGCGTTGAAATATCAACATGGATGGCCTGGTCCAAGAACATTCTGGTGATCCAGACCAGATGTCACTAGCAGACTCCTCCGAGATTTTAAAATTGCCAAGGATCCATGCATCTTCTTTGATGGCTTCATACACAATGATCTGAAGTGAAGAATCTCATTCCTCAGGAGTGTTGAAAATACAACAGGGATGATTTGGTCAAGGAGTATGTTCAATCTAGCTGTCTGTTCAGGCTCGCTCCATGGTAAAGGGTGGCGACGGGTGGTTATAACTGCACTACATCGTCCCTCTTCAAGCGTCGATATTATGTATACTCAACAAACTGACTGGACTTAGTCAAACTACTAGAGAGCTTTTGTGTTTGTGTGATACAAAAGAGAGAATTTTGGGAGGATTCCTCCTTCTAGTTTTTCCTTATAATAGAACGGGCGAGGGGGGGGGGGTTGTTCAGAGACAAGATAGTTAGGATGGGTGATGTAGTCTTGGGCTGTTTATAACTTCATGAGGATAGGGGATCCTCTGCCAGTGTTTACGTGGCGGGGATGGCTCGGCTGAAGGACAATTCGCGGAAGAATGAATTACCCGGGCCGGGATCTCCTGGCGTTAGACAGAGCGGACGCTGTTGATGAACTGGTGCCACCATTATAAGAGGATGTTTATGGAAGAAACAGCTCTTGACCAAATGTTGAACTAGTTATTCTTCCAAGTCCTTCCAAATGCAGGTGGCCCATCGGTGACGGTGACTTTTGCTGTATTTAACGCCATAGGTGGCCAGTGCCTTTTTCTAGGACTTGATGTTCAGTTTTCCAGGGAATTTATGGATCTTAAACTCCTCATTCATGAAGATAGAGGCTTCCTTGGAGCCGGTGGTCCAGGAGTAACCATCGCAAGTCCCTACGTGTGCGTCAGGGAGACCACTCGAAAATTTGGACACATCGCGGTGACATTTCGCCTCTATTCGAATATTCACGATCATTATATTTACTGCCTGATTTTATACGGAAACACATTCAGGAGACTCTTTCCAATAGTTAGACGCTTCGTCTTCTCCACTCTGGCCAGCCCAACCAGAACTTGGCCGGACGTCAGCTGGAAGACAGTGATTTTTCCCACCACAGCTTCTAGCGCTCGATGTATTGCGAAGGACCTGGTATCGGAACAGTACTCGCTGCAGCAGCATGGTCGGTGAACACTGCTGCTGGTCTTGCCCAGCTGCTGCAGTTATTTTTCATCCCAAGCAGGGTCATTCTTGGTAACTGCGGTGGTCTGGTTGTGATGGTGACAGCCTTCTCTATCTTGTCTGTATGGACTTTGGAATCCCGGTCTTTATTTTTAGAGCCTTTAGACGTTTTCATATTTTTGGAAGTTATTATATTTCCGAAACCTCAACGCATTCGAATCTGCATTGTCTTACTGCCAATAAAATTCATCAATTACATTGACGATTTCATATCTTTGATAACTCATCAATCGATTGTTCCATTTGCTTAGAAGTCCCATTGTTTTCCTGAATGTATAATATATTTTTTTCTTATACGTGGAGATGGTTATAAGTTTCACCCTCCTCCATATCCAAAACCAGGAGGTCGCACACAGTATGGACGCACGGGCGAGGGAGTCAAACATTCGTTTCTATGGGCGGTTTGGCGCTAACAATTTTCACCTTCTCGGAGACATATACATTTTTACATACCTTCTTTCCCTAATATTCAAACCTTCAGCCTGAAATTCTAATGAATATCACTTTATAGGAAATGTCTTCTCTCGGCCAATTAAAGGCTTTGTTACAATGTCACATAAAATACCTACGTCATAAACTTTGTGACATTTTTCTTCTACAAAACCTGGTCAACTCGGTCATTTACAGTAGGAGGTTCATACATCTTATCTGACACCAATTCTTTTCGTCGGTAGGCCATTTCGGAGTAAATTTTAGAAATGTTTTTTATATTTCGATTTTTTAAATTAGTATCATAGAATTTAATATGCTGGGGGGTGCTAGTTTTTACTTGAAGGTCTTCTATACTGAACCTTTGTATATGCCTTTCTATCTGGACCTATGTTTTACTTGCATATATAGGTAATGATCAAAAGGCCTTTTTCTTATGGGCGAATTGAATGTCCTCTTTGTATTAATTATTTTTTAACTTCTAGTTGCTACCTTCAGCTATAGAAGAGTGGCGCAGTGGAAGCTTGCTGGGCCCATAACCCAGAGGTCCGTGGATCGAAACCACGCTCTGCTAATATTTTTTTTATTTGATCACAAATAAAATGTGATGCCAAATGATTGGCTTATATATATATAGATCTCCTATAATTCAAAGTTACATCTTTTTATCTCTAGGTGTGTGGGAATAGGTTTATAGTCGTTTGGTATTTTTTTTTTAATTGATGAGTATTTTTCTGCAAGCCTTGGTTGTTAACAAGGAACAGGTATATTCGTTGACAATGTTCTAGTTTCAAACATACAGATGAGTGGTATAAACCGGGCACTTTTTCTGAATTAAAAATTGCTCCAATGGTCCCCAATTTTTGCCAATGTCCAACCCCACCAGGAGTACAAGTAAACAAAGAGAGCCGTGCTTTTCACAGGTGGAGACATGTGAAGCAATTACTGTAAAAGCATCACCAACTACTACCTATTATGATTACTATGGCCTATACCATGTGTACGAGGAAAAACTTAGCAAGTTTTTTAATTATTAGTATTATATTGAAGATATTTATATTTCAAGCAGAGCAGAGTGATGCAGTGGAAGCGTGCTGGGCCCATAATCCAGAGGTCTGTGGATCGATGGGATTCTTATAAGAATATTTTTGACCCAAACCAATTTCCAAATTCATTCCAAAACAACAGAGAGCCGATATGTTGAACGAACTACATGAGGCTCTCATAGCATGTTATCTCAGTTTTGCTGAGCCTAACGATAAAGTCAGAAATAAGTACTTTTGGCCAGAGCTCTATCGGAGTGTTAGAAAATATCTCAGCCACAGTCAGAACTGTCAACAGAGGAAGAACCCATCTCAACTGCCGTCTGGACATCTGATGCCTATACCACCTCCGAATAGACCATTCCAAAATATAGGAAAAGATCTTGGACTTGGACGCATCCCAATACCACGTGACAAGAAAAGATGGATCATAGTATGCACTGTTTATCCAAATATGCGATCACAGAAAGCTTGGCATCCGTAGAAGCTCAGGAAGTCGCGAAATATTAAGTGGAAAAGTTGATATTGATCCACGGAGCCCCTCGGGAAATTGTGACTGACCGGGGCCGTAACTTCCAGTCTAAACTCATCCAGGAATTGACCCACTGTTGCGGGATAATTAAAAGAACCACAACGCGGTATCAACCTCAAACAAATGAACTAACAGAACGGCTGAACAACATAGCGGATATGTTATCCATGTATATGTAGACTTGAACAGAAGAATTGGAATGAAATCTTGCCCTTCTTCACTTTTGCTAACAATACCACAAAACAGGAATCTATTGGCTTTACACCATTTTTGTTGTTGTTCGTTGTAGGGAAGCTGAAACCCCACTTGACATTTTATTTCTCTATCCAGAAACCAGAGATGGCGATGAGTTTATCCAAGAGCAGAAGAGGCGAGACAGATTGCACAATTTCACATCCTGAAATCACAAGACATCAATAAAATGAACTATGACTCAAGACACAGAGACAGCCTACCGCCCTGGTGACTTGGTATGGATCTACACTCCAGTACGACGTGTAGGGTTGTGCGAGAAACTGATGAAGCTGTACTTCGGCTCCTACCAAGTTACCAAGAAGTTATCTGATGTGACTCATGAAGTAGAACCATTAGGAGAACCAAGGAAAACGCCGAAGAACCAAGGACCTCGTGCACGTCTTAAGGATAAAACAACGGGGGGCCCATCTAGACAGGAAGACCAAGATGTAGACGTAGCACTGACCGAAGAACAATAATTCTAGATGTGAGGGAGGAGCAATGTTTATCATTTAATTTATTTATCACAGAATCATTTATTTATTTTATATATAGAATATAGTTATTATTTTTAACCTGAGATTATATAGAGAAAATAAATCTTATTATTAAACATATTTCTCTAATAGCCTCACGGTTATTTTACAAGAAATAGGCGTGAAGTTTGAGTCAAGCTAAGTTGTCATGACATCTTGATGGGATACAAATTCCCACCCATATTTTTTGGCTCTAGAATTGCCACTTTGACAGCAAGGTATCTTTTTTCGAAAATTTCTGAAGACTTTTATAAATTCTTCAGGGTTTCATAAAATTAAGCTTTGTTTATTTATTTTTCAATATTCACTGTTAGCTTTCATCATTGATTATCAAGTCTTTTTTTTTTTTTGCATGATAAATGTCAGACCCAACAACAGTTAGATAGGCCAACTCTAATAGTTTGTCCACACACGGCCAGAATGAATCTGAACAAATGTACATTACATAACAAGAGAATAGATAAGATAAGTGAACCAGGAAGAACCAACTGGGTACAATTGGCTTATAACTTCGACTCATCCAGAGTACTTAACGCCATGACAGGGATAACTGGAGTGTCTAAGATGGTGGACGACTAACTTTGACGGAAGAATGAATCAACTATTCATTGTGTTTCATAGTCAGACGATTGATATAAAACTTGTTTAATTATTTTTTCAGGTCAAATCGTACTCGAGACAGAGGCGCTCTTGTGGATAAACGGCGATCATCAAGATAATACTCGAGACAGGTGATCTTGTGGATAAACGGCGATCATCAAGATCGTACTCGAGACAGATAATATTGTGGATAAACGGCGATCATCAAGATCGTACTCGAGACAGATAATCTTGTGGATAAACGGCGATAATCAAGATAATACTAGAGACAGATAATCTTGTGGATAAACGGCGATCATCAAGATCGTACTCGAGACAGATAATATTGTGGATAAACGGCGATCATCAAGATCGTACTCGAGACAGATAATCTTGTGGATAAACGGCGATCATCAAGATAATACTAGAGACAGATAATCTTGTGGATAAACGGCGATAATCAAGATAATACTAGAGACAGATAATCTTGTGGATAAACGGCGAAAATCAAGATCGTACTCGAGACAGACAATCTTGTGGATAAACGGCGATCATCAAGATAATACTAGAGACAGATAATCTTGTGGATAAACGGCGATCAACAAGATAATACTAGAGACAGATAATCTTGTGGATAAACGGCGATCATCAAGATAAAACTTGAGACAGATAATCTTGTGGATAAACGGCGATAATCAAGATCGTACTCGAGACAGATAATCTTGTGGATAAACGGCGATCATCAAGATAATACTTGAGACAGATAATCTTGAGGATAAACGGCGGTAATCAAGATAATACTCGAGACAGATAATCTTGTGGATAAACGGCGATCATCAAGATAATACTCGAGACAGATAATCTTGTGGATAAACGGCGATCATCAAGATATTACTCGAGACAGATAATCTTATGGATAAACGGCGATCATCAAGATAATACTCGAAAAAGATAATATTGTGGATAAACGGTGATCATCAAGATAATACTCGAGACAGAAGATCTTGTGGATAAACGGCGATCATCAAGATATTACTCGAGACAGATAATCTGTGGATAAACAGCGATCATCAAGATAATAGTCGAGACTGATAATCTTGTGGATAAACGGCGATAATCAAGATAATACTCGTGACAGATAATCTTGTGGATAAACGGCGATCGTCAAGATCGTATGTAATAGAGAAGAAATAGCTTGCTCTTGAAGTATCAGACAACAGTTTGGTTCCAATCACCAAAACAGATGATCGAGTATTAAAAGAGCTGGAGATATAAATTAAAACCAATCAATCTCTAGGTATTCAGTAAGGTTTCTTTATGAAAACAGCCAAGTTTTGCCATTTCTGATGGTCCGACTAAGCAAAGAGCTCACAACAATGGAAAGATAAATCATTCAAACATGGGAAATTGCATGGAGAGAGTGCACAAAGATCGCCGGCTCGACACGCTGGCCCAGCCACGGCGGCAACCTCAACACCCCCTCGAAGCCCGGGTCATCGGGGCGAAGAAGTGCCCCGGGACAACCAACATCCTCGGGGCCCGGTGGAGGGGAGCTAATTAGCTCCCCGAAGACCCATCTGGCCGGGAGCTCAGTCCAAGGAGTCGGCGGAGGCAGCCTAACCACCCAGACCTGGAGACGGATGGACGCCCGCTTCATTCCCGGGGAGTGATCACCATTCCATCCCGTCCCTCCCCCTCAACTCCCTGGGGTGGAGCGATGCAGCGGTGGACGACCGGTGGGGAGCAAACCACCTTCAGCTTTCCACGACTATCAGGAAGCCCAGGAGGGAGATCCAGTGGACAAACGCCTGCGACGGGTTCCGGGCGGCTGCGAGGTAAGCAAACTTTCTTCAATCCCCTTATAGAATGTTGGCCTTAATGTGGTGTTTGTCTGCAGGAACAGCCCCCCGGCGGACATCGGTAGTACCCCCGCGTACAACTACGGTGCGGCAACTACTCGCGGCCGTCCCGCCCGTCGCCTGTCCCCCTTCCTCCTGGGTCCCCACCCTAGTCCCCGCTGCGATCCGTCTCCCGCCCCGTCGACCTCCGGAGCCCCGGTCAGACCCACCGGCCTCGGTGACCCCCGCCGTGTGCTGGGCCCCGCCATGCCTCTCTCCATCGCACCCAGAAAATTTTTTTTTTCAAAATTTTTTAGAAATAAAAATTGGCTTTTTATATGTCCCTTTATTCCTTCAATCATTTTGGCCAAATTTTTAAGAATGAGAATAAACAGCACAGGGTTAAAAATGAAACTATAACACTTAGTAGTAGAAGCATACCTGAGATACAAGTACTAGCTTGTACAATTAGAGGGCAAGCTGGTGCCAACATTCAAACACTATTCTCTAATATAAAAGAGATATACAATGCCAGCGGTCCAAATCATTCAGTAGAAGATATTTTTCTTGAAGTATTTTCCAGGGCTCGTGTTTTACATTAAACTGGCAAATTTTATCCACCATACTCTCTTACCAATAGAAACAGAGAGAAGTAATTAGAAAAAGAATGAGATAATGACATTATACCTGTTATAATGTTTACAATCATTTTACTCGATTTAGTGGCTAGAATATTTGGCTCTCACCTGGGAGGCCCTGGTTCGATTCCCGGCGTAGGAATTTTATTTTTAATTTGTTACTTGGCGGTGAACTACAATTACACAGGTCTACAATTTTTTTAAAAATTTTTGATGTTTGAGGATTAAAAATGCTTTTTGGGTAATCCAATGGCACTGATACCGAATTTGCTCTTAGTTTTTCTGTATGTCATCAAAATCTATAGATAATGACCATAAAGTGTATTTCACCAAAATAATATTTTCATAAAGAAAACTGCCAAGTCATCATGATTGCCTAATAATTTTTACAATCATCACATCTCAAAGTTCTTCTAAAACATACGCCATAAACTTCATATAAAAATAAAATTTTTGAAATAAAATAAATAAATCATAATTAGCAATGCACTCTGGATAGAAAGACGCAATGATCACTTTTAAAATCAACTAGTTGAATGACCAGGCTTCGCCCGGGATCTTCCTGACTGAATGTTGACAGAACGAAAATATTGTTTCAACAAAATTACTTTAAAAAAAATAGTTGGTTGCCTGTAAAGTCGGTTTTACGGGCGAAGATTTTACGTGACAACGGTAGAATATTTATTGATATGAATATAATTAAATTGCACAATAGGAACAAGGAATTGAATGAAAATAAGAATTGCACAAATTTTAACTATAGAAATATATTTTGTTTACTAAAACATTGTACATGTAAACTTAAACTTAACTAATTCCTATTTGAGTGATTTTGTTGAGGATAGGACGATGATAGGAGAAATATGAAATGAAAGGAAGTGTTTCTGCTGTAATGTGTCTTGCGAAAGTCAAGTCGATAGTTGTTCCTTTTAACGTAGTTGACTTAGAAACGTTTGATACGCAATCAAGATTATACGTATTTTTCATGAATTTAAGAAACGAGTTGTCAGGCTTTACGTTTTTGTTAAAATCACCACACAGAAGAATCGGTATACTAGAATCAACTTGCACGAACGGTGGCACGTACTGGCTGTTGTGAATGTACGGACCGAGTCCTTGCCATAGTAACATTCCAATATCCTGCATACTAGCTCCTGGATGAATATATACAGCACCGAGTATAAACTTGAAGCTAGTATTAGCGGCGAAGCAAGTAACTTCAGTCATGCACATGTCACCCTTAGTTTTAATGACACGAGTTACGTCTGTAATCGCAACTTGGAACACTTCCGCCGTAGATGTCGATGATAATTTACGATAGATCGCCACTCCACCAGCCGCGTTGGTATTTGAAAATCAAAACACTTATTCAGATCGAAGGTTCAAATTTTTGCTAAATAAATTTGAAATTAAATAAAATTTGTAATTGTAAATGATGAAGTTGAAAATTAAAACATTTACTTAAATTAGATGTTAAAATTCTTGCTCAACACAGTTTAAATAAAGTTTTCTTATATCTGCCACTTTTTCTTAATATTTGTAATTTTAAAGAATCAATTCGAAAATCAAAACATTTATTCAGATCGAAGGTTCAAATTTTTGCTAAATAAATTTGAAACTATTTAAAATTTGTAAAATAATAATTAATTAATTAATTAATTTTAAACTAATAATTTACTTAACACTATCAACATTTATCAATAGTATGACATAACCTATAAACTCAGTTTCTCAACTTTTGTGTCAATCTAACAATTAATCAATCAATCATAGTTTACGATAATGAAATATCAGTGTACAATTATTTACCTTTATTGTTGTAGTTGTTGTAAATGACGAATCTAAGCACTCCACATTTTCACTACAGACACAGCTGACGATACTTTAACCACACGTGTGAACTTGTATTAAGACGCTTTCTTGTTTTTCCAACGCCAAGAACGTTCGAGAAAGACAAAGACAGAGACAAGCATGCGCCGATTCAATGCGCCTAATTCTCTAGCGCTGCGCGCGCAGCACTCTCGTTCGATGACTCATCGTAACGTTACCGGGCGTTACACTTTTTCATAAGTGACTCCCAGCCGCAACCTAATTTAAGACGTTGTCACGTCAAAAATATTATCAGTAAATCTATCTATATTGTAGCGTAGAAATCAAGTCTTGAAATATCCTAAGATGTAAAAGTATTTATTGATGACGTCACAGCGACGAGTCGACAATTATTAACAAGTCAGCAAAACTATATATCGCTAGAGAATCTTAAGCAAGCAAGCAAAGAAATATTTTAAAGATGATTTCACAAATACAGATTAATATATATTTTTATAATCTGTTGAATATATTTTCATTGAATAATATTAAATTAAATAATAAAATATTTCTTCGCCCCAATATTAATAAAATGCAAATTTCATAAGTGGTGTTCGCTAAAAAATTTCGTTACAATGCATCAATTTCGACCAAATTTTCAACATTTATGTAAAACGAGATGGAGCAGGTTTTGCTTAACATCAAAATATTTTTCCTAACTTTAACATGCGTAACTTCGCTGTTATCGATTAAATACAAAAAAAAAATCAACAGAGTTAATTTTATTTATATATAAATACAAAAAAAAATTCAGCAATTCATTCAACTCAATCTAAAAAAATATTCAAAACAAGCAATTTTAAGATAACATCATATTGTCAAGTAGCTCCATCCAGATGGGACAACTGTCAATCATCCCTGGACCCCGGGGGGAACCACCGGTGTGGGGGCTGCTGGGAGGCTGATCTGTAAATAAGGAAAACGGGACGGTGGCTAACGCCGTTCATTCAGGATTAACCTTAACTGGGGGTAAGTTGTACAAAACTCTCTCTCCCTATACTCCTTATACTCCATATACTCCTTATAATAAATTAATTATCCCCAAACTTGCCCTTGCTTTATTTATCTCCGCGACATATTTTGGTGGAGATGCTGGGTAAGTTAGGGAAGACAAACTGAAGACCGCCGAGAAGACCTTGAAGCCATGGGTGCTGTGATCTACATTTTCAGAGACTGACTCCAGGATTCCACCGCCGTGCTAAAGCCAAGACTTCCCTCGAAGATGACGATGTCCTTATAGACGATACGACGACAAAGCCGCTCTTTACGCCGCAAGAAAAAAAGACGCTAAGGTACTAGGGACAAAGTTCCAAGACTTCGATGGAATCCTTGGCAGAAGCACGTCAGATCCATGTCAGTATCTACAATAATTGCTAGCTGTGGGTCACAGCTCCCATAGGGAAGAAGCTATGTTACATAGTATTTATTAATTTTATTATTTTTTATTAACAGAGTGGTCATTTTTATGTTTATATCTGGCGACTCTGTAAACTTCCCTCGTGGCTTATCTTTTGTTTACCTTTCTTAGTTTGTCCTTCCCTGAAATAAATTGTTGTTTCCTCCTGAAGTTTTTGTCTTCCCTAATTTTCCATGTGGCAATATGTAAAACAGTCGGCCAAGAAAACAACAACGATATTACACATCTTTCTCACATATTCACACACAATCTTGATTAATAATTAAAACTAATCTTTAACATTGTTTATTATACTTCATAATATATAATATTCGTTAGGCAAACTTTCACTCGGATAAAACCCGGGCGAAGCCGGGTACACATCTGCTAGTATATATATATAATTGAATGTCTGTCTGTATGTTTGTACTCTATAGATTCAAAAACCATAAATTCAATTGCCGTGAAATTTTGGGATATTATTAGGTATATCCCCGGGAAGGTTATTGAAAAATAATTTCTTGAATATCTTGAATATCCTTAGAGTTATTTGCAGATTTGTAGATTTAACTCGAAAGCAGCGCCCCCATTGCGACGATGATAACAAGTTGTTTTATCTATAAGTTTTATTATCACTAAGTTTATTTTCTTAAAGATTATTTATCAAAAGTAAGATTTTCTACCTATTAATTGCGCACACGTCAAAGTTAGTTTTATCATTTATCTACAACATATATATTGGGAGAATAGATAAAATGATTATTTTGTAATGTAGAAAATTAGGAAAGACAAAATTCAGGATGACACGGCAATTTATTTGAGACAAGAATAATGATACAATTCCAAGGCAAAGATACTATTCCTTTAACTTCCAATTACCGAGGGAACCAATTAATATTGATTTCATTCAACTTATCGAGTATTTTTCAAGGGACCGGGAAAAAATGTTCACTAGATAAAACGATGATTTTGTAATGTAGAAAATTAGGAAAGACAAAATTCAGGATGACACAGCAATTTATTTGAGACAAGAATAATGATACAATTCCAAGGCAAGATACTATTCCTTTAACTTCCCATTACCGAGGGAACCAATTAATATTGATTTTATTCAACTTATCGAGTATTTTTAAAAGGACCGGGAAAAAATGTTCACTTTATCGAGAGATTCAAATTTACGAGTTTCAAATTATCAAAATATATATATATATTTTATATAAGTTTATAGGGAATTCAAGTTTAATGAGATTGACGAAATTTCTCTTAATGAATTGTAAAAAGCTATAAAACGAAGAGAAAAATTCTTTTATTAAAATGCATAGGCTACTAGCTTTCGGGCTCCAAGCCCTTCCACAGGTACCTGTGGAAGGGCTTGGAGCCCGAAAGCTAGTAGCCTATGCATTTTAATAAAAGAATTTTTCTCTTCGTTTTATAGCTTTTTATAGGGAATTGTTTTAAAAAATGTTCGTTAGACAAACCTTTACTCGGGTAAAACCCGGGCGAAGCCGGGTACATCCGCTAGTAATATATATAGAGAGATAGATTTCAATTTAAGCGGCATATATTGGATCAAAATATCATTTCTTTTACCAATATATCAGTTGGCTGAACGCCAACCTTTATCAAGGTGTTATAACATATTAATGTGTGTCAACTAAGCGGCTAACAAGAGACATATCCTGACCGTGCTCACACGAGCATCTCTAAATGGTAGAGCGCCATCTAGTGGAACAAAAATAAACTAAGCGTTTATTTAACTTGTTCCGTGATATTTGGCCAATCCAATATATACTAGACGAATGACCCGGCTTCGCCCGAGAATCCCCCCGAATGCAATTTCCTTCATACTGAAAGTACATCAATAATAAATAGTAGAAGTGCCATAGAATAGTAATACAGAAGTAACACATAAATCACAGGCAAAAAGTGTGTGTGATGGCAAAAATTGTATTATATTAGGGTTTAGGTATTTTTGATTTAATTATTTTTTGCAATACATTTAGTTGTTTCAAAATCAACACAGTTTAAATAGATGGCAGCTTTTCCACCCAACCCCCGAGGTACCCGCCCCAGCGCATTAACCCTTGAAATTGCCAGAGTTGAGTGAGTTGCTGCGATGGATATTGACTGCGATGCCCATCTTCTCAGTAAGAATAAGAAAAAATTAATGTATACAGTTATCAGCGTCATGCACAATTCTTTCTTAATTCTGTCACCGTTTGCTTTTGGTTCAGTGGTAGAATGCTCGCCTGCCACGCGGGCGCCCCGGGTTCGATTCCCGGCCGATGCATTTTTTTTTTTTACAATTTTTAAAACTCATTTATATATTATACAAGAATGACATCCACGGCGCCAATTTATAATTGTAACGAATAGTATTTGAATAAAAGCATTTAAACGGGTAAACCCCGGGCGTTGCCCGGGTCATTCGCTAGTAGGTTTATAAAAAAAATTAATCTAAAATACTGGCATGTAAATATTTTTCTGTAAAAAATAAAAGAGCACATGGAAATTAGGCAAATATGTGTTTGCTAATGACTGCGACTGCATTTTAAACGATTTTTTTAAGAGATAAAAAAAACAAATGCTAGAACAAAAATTAATAAAAAATACGAAAGCCATTATTTTCATACAGTAACGCTAATTTTGTAATTTTTTTTAAATTGCATTGTGTGCACTTACCGTAACTTAGTAATATAAATTTCTCTCACAATACTCAATACTTTTATATATAGAATATTCTTCTTAGCAACATATGTAACGATTAACAAAATGAATGAAGACAAGTTTATTTAATTATCTCGATGACGCAAGCTTTCGGGCAAAAGCCCTTCAACAGGCAAGCTTTCGGGCAAAAGCTCTTCAACAGGCAAGCTTTCGGGCAAAAGCTCTTCAACAGGCAAGATAAAACGATTGATAGCGTCGTTTTATCTCGCCTGTTGAAGGGCTTTTGCCCGAAAGCTTGCGTCATCGAGATAATTAAAGAAACTTGTCTTCTTTCATTTTGTTAATCGCTACTCAATACTTTTGTAAAAAAAAAAGTAACACTCGTATAAAAAGATAATTCAAAAAAAGTACGCAAGCAACTTGAAAAAAAAAAAATGCAGAACGTTCATTGGTCGCTTAATTGGCCTGGTGCTGTTACTTCGCCTCGTATTTACTCTGCGTAAAAAAAGTTCTTCAAATGAAAAAAATAAATAAATAGCCAAAAATACTAATCAAAATGTAGCCGAAAATTTTCTTCAGGTTTAGAAAAAGCGACATGCAAAATTTGGTACCAATTGGTTCAGTAGTTTTTGAGTTTATCGCGAAACAAACAATAGACATTGATTTTATAAACAGGGTGATCCCCAAAAGTCCCGCACAACTTTAAAAATTAATAACTCCGCGAATATTTGCGCTAGAGCAATGCAGTAAACACCATTGTGTTCAGGATGCAATGGGATTTTTTATGGCAAATGATGAAAAATTCGAAATTGATTTTAGTTACAACTTTATTCGCTAGAGATGGCGCCCTACCAGAATCAGCGATTCAGCGGCCAAATTGTTTGATAAATTGAAAAATATAACTGAACGACACGTATTTTTACTTTTTGAATACCAGGAAAGAACCCTAATAATATCAAATGATAAATTAATAAAACACCATTTCGCCAAAAGTTAGAAGAAATGGTTAACGATTTTTAAATACAATCTGAGATATGTAAAATAGGTATATGCAAATTAAAACATGTAGCAAAAAAAAAAAAAAAACCTGATATTTTAGATGCGGTTTGCTGGAATCCTCTCAGCTATTTATATTTCGAAAATAATATTTTTCTATTTTTTAAAATTCAACTCTCTCTCAATATCGATTATATTTATTTTAATTCATTTGAAAAATATTTATCTATCTCTGATGATTTATTTTACTCTGGAATGCCGCTGTTGTTTTTTTCGTGTCCAATAAAGAGCCTCAGATTCTTTTCGTTTGGCCAACAAAAAATGTCAAATTTATATACACATATATTCTTACATAATGAGACTTTAAAGAATGCAAATAATCTTCATCTATTTACATGCACAACACATCTCCCCCCTTAATAATACTCCAGTCGGTCTAGGGGTTTCCTGGCTATCTGAGGTCTAGGACTGCGGATGGGCACTTGCACAGCGGCAGCCTCCGGTTTAGGAGTGCAAGAGGGCACGTGCACAGCAACAGGCCCTGGTATAGGAGTGCAAGAGGGTACGTGCACAGAAGCAGTCTCCTCCTTGTTTCCTGATGTAACCTCTGGAACCTCCTCTTCACTTTATTTCTGACTTCCACCTACAGGCTTCTCTCCTGATGTTCGAGGAAGTATCAAATTTCTTGTCTCCACTTGTTTCTTTCTCACAGGTTGCAATTGATTGATATTCCTCTTATACACGTCGCCCTCGCAACTTATAAGGTAGTAAAGGTAGCTCAATAATTCCAAAATGGTACCTTTTCACCGTTTAGGTCCAGTTGCATAGTTGCGGAAATAAACCTCGCCACCTGTAGTAAACTGCTCCTGCCTTCTTACGGTCTCATGAAATACCTCTCGCGGATTTCTCATCTTGGTATTAAATTCGAGAATCTTGATCTTAAACTTCTCTTCATTAGCAGTTCCGCCGGGGAATTCCTTTATTACAGTTTGGGGGAATGCTCTATGAGCAAATAGGAGACTTTGTAGATTCGTGTCTAAATCATCCTTCCCATTATTCTTTCTCAAAAAGTTTTTAAACTCTCTTACATATCTCTCAGCTAAACCATTTGTACTAGGATTATACGGACTGGTCTTAGTGTGCCGTATACCATTCATTTTGGTAAATTGCTCGATTTCACCGGAGACAAACTGTCTTCCGTTATCAGTAACAAAATATTAGGGCAATCCAATTCTGGCGAGAATTTCTCTTAGATGACTTATAATCGTTTTTCTGGTAATATCTTTGATGATAAAAAATTCTATCCACTTTGAGTATGCGTCCACGAGAACCAAAAACATTCTTCCCATGAACGGACCCGCTAGATCAAGATGAAGTCGATGCCACGGTTTTTCGGGCCAAGTCCATTCCGAGATGGTAGCCGGGGGCATGCTTGCCGATTCTTGGCATACTCTACATTCTCTAGTTAACTCTTTGATGTTACTGTCTATGCCTGGCCACCAGAAAATACCGTCTGGCAATCATCTTCATTTTAACAATCCCCATGTGTATTTCATGCAAGTCATTTAAAATTAAAGATCTTAATTTTTGGGGAATTACCACTCTTTCACCCCATTGAAAACAATCAAACTCCAAGCTTAATTTCTCATTGATCTTATAATAAGGAGCTAGTGGGTTTTCCCTCAGTACCCTTGTGAATTTCCACACAGGTGCCTTCTCTAACATTCCTTAATACTATAGACAGTATTTTATCTCGGGACGTCTCATATGCCACCTCCCTAAAAGAGAACGGTACCTCATTCAACTTCCTGAGAAGAAGTACCTGGTCTTCATCAAGAAACTCCCTGACACTCGATTCTAAAGGAAGACGTGACAATGCGTCAACATTGGAATTATCACTACCTTTTCGAAACTCCTCAGTATAATTAAATGCAGCTAATTTTAAGGACCATCTTTTAATTCTGTAGCTGCACATATGGGAATTGGTTTCTGAGGTGAAAATATATGAATTAAGGGTCGGTTGTCTGTGACTAATACGAATTTTCGTCCCAGTAAGTATTGTCTTGATTTCTCATCGCCATAAGTTATGCTCAACGCTTCCTTTTCTAGTTGAGAGTACCGTTTTTCCGCTTCAGTTAATGTTCTAGAAGCAAAAGCTATAGGGCATTCTTTCTTTCTATCATTTCTATGACTCAGAATTACGCCTAGTCCATAGTCCATTAATAATGATTTACATTTTTTAAATAACATTCGATAATTTTCGTCCAATTCCATCTACAATTTTTATTCAAAAGTTGATAGAATAGCGCTAAAATGTTTGCTATATTCTTTATGAATCTATAAAAATAAATTAAGAGTCCTATGAAAGATCTCAATTGCGAAACATTCTTTAGGTTCAGGCGCCTCTATCACTGCTTTCATTTTATTTTCTAAGGGATGCAGTCCATATTTATCCATTTTAAACCCTAAATATTCCACCGATTTATTTTTAAATTTACATTTATATCTGTTTAACTTTAAACCTTTTTCTAGCAATCATCTAAACACTAGATCCAACTTTTGTTCATGATCTTCAAAGTCTTTTCCTGCAACCAAAATATCATCTATGTAGCAGGCCACACCTGGCAAATCAGAAAATAGGCCTTCCATAATCCTCTGAAATTTATTTGGTGCTACCGCTACGTCATATGGTAGTC
This sequence comes from Cordylochernes scorpioides, assembly GCA_030710605.1. NCBI lineage: Eukaryota > Metazoa > Arthropoda > Arachnida > Pseudoscorpiones > Chernetidae > Cordylochernes > Cordylochernes scorpioides. Next base: position 60,078,114 of record CP092868.1, read on the forward strand.
TTTTATAAGAAAACAACCTCTTTGTTGTGTTAATATCAACAACAGCTTTGGCTTCTTCCGCTAACATTACTTGTAAGTGAGCCTGTGATAGGTCTAGAGTCGAAAGTACGGTGCTTGTAGATAATTTTGAAAAGATCTCATCGATCGATGGAATGGGATACCTATCTAATTCTATTGCTTTATTAGCTGTACATCTAAAATCACCACATATCCTTACACTACCATCCTTTTTTGATGCCGGTACTATTGGAGCGGTCCAATATGCATGAACTATAGGTTATAAAATGCAAGAATTCACTAAACGATCAATTTCATTCTCTACTTTGTTTTTGGAGAGAAAGTTAAACTTCTGGCCTTACAAAACACAGGAGTCACATCCTTTTTTAAATTAAAATTTATTCTAACGTCCTTTAGACAGCCCAAATCTTTGTTAAACAAATCTGCATACCTATCCATCAAATTTTTATATATTTAAATATATTTCTATTATATTCATTATTTAAAATTTTAATGCTAAACAATATAGAATAATCAAGTTTCAACTGTTTAAGCCATTCTCTTCCTAATAAAATTACCTGGATTTTTTCATTTACAACTATTAATCGTAAATATTGGTTGGCTTCTTTTACAAAAACATTTCTTTGATCTATAATCACTATTGATTCACCACAAAAGGATTTTAATCTTAAATTTGTTGGAAATAATCTTTTACCTTGCCAATAATTCTTATAAATATTTTTAGGTATTAACGTAACTGGACTTCCTGTATCTATTGTAAAGCACAAAGAATAATCATCTACTTTTAAATTTATTGTGTCATCAGTTTCGCCCTGTACAGAATATATAGAGTCCTCTTGTACAAATTTACATCCCCACAATATTTTACTAGCTTTGCAGACCCTACTTAAATGACCCAGTTTATTACATTTTAAAACAAGTCTTTGTTCTATGAGGTAAAACAGATGCCACGTGTGAATGTCTTTCACCACATCTATAACACACTATTTTGCCTTTGCCACTTTGCCTGAAAGGCCTATACTGCGCCGTACTATTATTGTACTCGCCCTTTTTATCCTTTCAATTCACAAGGGATATCTTGGCCACTAATTTATCTTGTAATTCTCTTGTATTTATCTCCGCCAATTCGAACGAGATCGCCACTGCAAAAACTTTATCCAGGGTGACATCGTCGTCCTCTTGTAGTAGCTTCTTTTGCAAGATTTCCGACTTGATTCCAGCCACAAAACAGTCTCGCATCATGGTTCCCAACATATCGACGAAATTACAATTTATTGCCAAATGTTTCAATTCTCTAAGATATTCCGAAATTGATTATCTTTCCTGTTGAATTCTCTTTAAAAATCTGCATCGCTGTGGTATCACTTTCTTCTTTGGATCCAAATGCAGCTTAATTCTTTGAATGATAGTATCATAGGGTTGATCTTTCATTAGACCAGGAAGAAAATGTCGTTTCCCTGCTTCAAAGTTTCAGAATCTGGTAGCGAGGTAAAAATCAGCACTTCAATCTCCTTCTTCAGATGCCAAAAAGAAAGCCTCAAATTTTTGTACAAAAAGATCGAAGTGTCCTCCACTGGGCGATAGCATCTAAAAGGTATTATTAACTTTGAACTTGTCATGCTGATCTTTTCTTCTCCTTTGTTTTCTTGATTCAGATAGTTTAAAAGATGTAATCTTAACCCATTTTCTTATTTTTCCTCTCCGTAATCCGAGAGTCAGATTTGTTTAAAAGATGGAGTTGTTATACTTGCATAGACGCCGTTTTCCTCAGCTTTTTACTGGCTCTGTAGATCGCGCATCCTCGTCGCCACATTTGTTGTGTCGTAATTAGACGTACAAGAGATCAAACTTGACCATGGCCAACAACAAATGTCTAATTTATATATACATATATTTTTACATAATGAGGCTTTGAATAATACAAATAATATTCATCTATTTACATAAACAACAGTTAATATATAGCGAGAAGAGTAGAGGACTGAGCAGAGATCCCTGAGGTACACCAGCCCATGTTCTTCGGTCCTTGGAAAATGTTCCATTGACCCGAAACTTTATCCTTCTTCCCCTTAAGAAGTCTGCAATCCTGATTAAGGTTTTTCCTCTTACACCGATGTTGTTCAGCCTTTCAAATAATTTCTACACTCGAACAAAAGCTGAGGTCATATCCAGGAATACGGCCGTTGTCTTCTTTGGCGGTTTTTCCTAGAAATCTATTATTGATTGACAGAAGTAGAACAGTTTATCAGTTGTACAGTGTCTGGATCTTTAGGCAGTTTGGTAGAAGTTTATTTTATTATTGTTAGTGAGCCAGACTATGAGCCTAGAGTGGATAATTTATTCTGTTATTTTACAAAGTATGCTGGTAAGAGCAATTGGCCGATAGTTCTTGCATTCCTTAGCATCCTTTTTGGTTTCAGTATTGGCACTATAATTGATATCTTCCAATTCTTTGGTAGTTTACCAGTTTGCTATGAAATGTTCAGTATTCGTAGGAGTTGATTTTTAGCTTCTCTCCAAAGTGTTTAATCATTTGACCAAAGATAGAGCATCTCCAGGTGACATCTTGGATTTAACTTTTCTATTGATGAATTTAGCTCATTCAGTGTGAAGTCTCTCGAGAAATATCCTGTTGATGGTAATTTCTTGCTTGTTTAACTAACTTGTTTATATTATTTTTCATAGTCCTGCCTTCATTCGTATAGCTGAGTCTGGAAGTGCTTGAAAGATATTCAGAAATTATGTCAGCCATCTGTTTGTTCGTTCTCGCTGTTCATATCGGTTAGAGTATTGGAGGATTAGTGTTGGTTTTGAGTTTTATAACACTAATTATATTCCAGTGATAGCTTTCCTTTTTTGGATCCATTTTCTTCGCAGAATTCTGCCCATTTTTCTTGTTTGAATATTCAAATTTCTTGTTCTATTTTGTGACTAATTTCAATGAGTTCCTTTATGATTTCTTCTGTTTTATTTGTTTTAAGAAGTTCATTTTTATTGTCTCTTTCTGCAATCATTGCCTCGATATTGTGGTCCTTCCAGTAAAGTATTCACAGGTCTTTACGTCTACCTCTACGATACTTTTGCAGCTTTGGATATGTTCAAAGAGAATTTTTCCAATTTTTTGTCAATCGTTCTGTGATTTAATTCTTCGTTGCACAGTTCTTCAAGCTTTTCTGTAATTTTTTTTCCAGTGTTCTTTTATTCTGTTGAAAATTCTCAATTTTGAATTTTAGGGTTGTTAAAATTGGTCTGTGGTCACTGATTGCACTTTTCAGAATTTTCCATTGTGTTGTGGGTGCGATGTTGTAATTTATCGCTGTGATGTCTATTGAGGATTCTGTGCCTGTGGATTTGGATATATAGGTGTTCTTTTCGTTATTTAACGGCGCAAGGTCGAGGTCGGTTAGCATGTCCTCAACCTGCTGACCTTTGTTATCCTGGACAGGTGATCCCCAAGTTGGTCTTTCGGCGTTAAAATCACCAAGTATGATTGCGATATCCGAAGACGCTTCACTTAATGTCTCTATCAGGCCTGTATTGATGCTAGTATTATCGTGGTGATAAACATTTATGATAGGAATTGTTTTATCTGTAAGATAGATTTCTATTGCCTGAGCTTCTGTCGTGCTTTCTCTAGGCTTACTCTGATTATAGGCGATTTCCTTAAATTTGATTTCTAGAGTTTTAATCAAAGCGGCAAGTCCTCCTCCGAATTTTCCCGGTCTGTCCATTCGTAGTTTTGTATAATCTTTGATATTGAATCTCAGATTCTGATTCAATTTTGCCTCCTGAGGACAATTAATATGTACATTGTTGTCACAGATAAGACAAGTCAGCTCTTTATTTTCCTCTGGGTACCATTTATATTGAGTTGTAGTAGATTGAATTGTGTCTTCGTAGTAGATTTCTCATCATGAGCTCGAGCTGCAGCTCCTGACGCGGCGGTTACCCCGGACGCGGTAGCATTACTGGAGATATCAGTTTTGCTCTTCATTTGAAAATGGGTGCCGTTGCAACGTTAGTCATCTTGGAAACGAACCAGAATTTGGTCAAATATTCTAAGGGTCCAGGGGGGACCGCAAGGAGGTGTGGTCGAACTTCTCCCCTTCCCCCTGGAATGTCGTCACTACAGGATAAAGCACTCTTGGTGAATTGTTTTAATTGTGATTCAGAATCTGCCACTGAATCTTTACGAGCGTTTCGTTCCTTTAAAGATATTCGAAGCGGTAAAGGACCAATGAGTTGCTACTCTCTAAAGCGATTGATTAAAAGTTTTGAGGAAACTGGATCTCTGGAAGCAAAACCTCGGAGTGGAAGACCATCGACATGCAAGTCAGTGGCTGTTACGGTTTTGCAGAATGCTGAAGCTATTGAAACGTTATCCACGTATAGAGAAGTAAGTGCTAGACAAGTTTCTCGACAAACGGGGATTTCGTATGGAACAGTTTGGAAAGAACACACATTTAGAATTTTTCTATAAAAATATCCTAACAAAATTCAAAGTTTCCACGAGTTGAAAGTCAGCGATTTTGAGAAGCGTCAAGAATTCGCTGCATGGGTTTTCCGGCAAATTGATATTGATGAAAACTGGCTGTCAAATGTTCTAAGAACAGATGATGTTCACTTTTATCTAAAGGGAGAATTTAACATTCAAAACTGCCTCATTTTGGCAACAGAAAACCCTAGGATTTTTACAGAAATACCACTTAATCAGCACAGAGTTACAGTTTTGTGTGGGTTCACTTCTTCTTTTATTATTGGGCCATTTATCTTTGAAAAAATCAATGGAAGAACTTTTAAAACCGTTTTTGTAACTGGTGAACGTTATGTTCAACTTTTGAGAGAAAAGGTTATTCCCATATTGCAGGACAGACAAGTACTAAGCGAAATAACATTCTTGCAAGATGGAGGACCTCCTCATATCTCCCGCGGTGCCAAACAATTGCTGAAGGAAACGTTCGGTGAAATTCGTTGATAAGTCTCCACTTTAATATACCAGTGGCCTCCAATATCACCAGACTTGACGCCTTACAATTTCGGTTATGGGGGTACATTAAGTCGCGTTTTTATCGATGCCGGCCTACCACATTGGCCATGTTGAAGGCTTCTATCAGATGGCACGTTTTATAAATTTCAACTATTTAATTGTGACCATTCTGTCATCTATCGTCTGCAGGCGGTGTTTGAGAATAAAGGGCGCCACATTGAGCAAGGATTGTGACCTAATACAAGAGAGAAGGCAGTTACCTCATGTGTTATATTTTGCTGCTCTTTGTTTTGGGTTATGGGAATAATAAATGCTGTCCTCACATCTTGACTCTTTTTTTTTCTGTACACGGTAATTTTTTTGTTTGTCATTTGCCCACATTTTATATTATGTCGTGCAGGCCAAAGTGTTATAACTTCTCGAATAACACTGGTATACACAATTTTACCCCTTATGCTTAGTTTATCGCTTTTCGCTCATTAGAAGAAATAGCATAAGGAATAATCTCTGTTTCCCCCCATCTTTAGATGTTTTGCGCAAAAAATAATACAAAATGATTTTACTACCACGTTTTTCAACGCAAAAGGTCGATTTAAAACTGATTTTTTTTTTAGGGGATACATTTTCAAAATTATGTACAGTATAATAAACAATGATAACATTTGACAAACCCATAGGAAATTTGGAATAAAGTACGGCAAATATATTTTGTCACTCCCCTCTATATTTCATTTTTGGATCATGACAAATATTCAGTTAAATAGTCAAGTGTCGACAATTAGTCAAGAAACTATACATTCCTTATAGCACGAAATCCTATTAGTAGTGCCATCATAGTTTTTGGTACTATATTAACATTTCAAAAATCGTGTATTGATATCAGTAGTTATTTTCAAACATTCAATTCATTTTCCCAAAACTCCATCTAAAATATAAATATTTTTTGCTACATGTTTTAATTTGCATATACCTATTTTACATATCTCAGATTGTATTTAAAAATCGTTAACCATTTCTTCTAACTTTTGGCGAAATGGTGTTTTATTAATTTTTCATTTGATATTATTAGGGTTCTTCCCTGGTATTCAAAAAGGAAAAATACGTGTCGTTCAGTTATATTTTTCAATTTATCAAACAATTTGGCCGCTGAATCTCTGATTCTGGTAGAGCGCCATCTCTAGCGAATAAAGTTGTAACTAAAATCAATTTCGATTTTTTCATTATTTGCCATAAAAAATCCCATTGCATCCTGAACACAATGGTGTTTACCGCATTTCTCTAGCGCAAATATTCGCGGAGTTATTAATTTTTAAAGTTGTGCGGGACTTTTGGATCACCCTGTATATAAGAGAAGATATATGTTGTAAAATGTGTGGAGCCGACATCGACGCAGTAGGATCCTCATGGAAATTTCTGATGAAAATCGGGGCAACAAATGATCCTAGCTGCTTCTGTGAAAGAAAACCAGAACTCAATACATTTATTGATAGAATGTCCAATATTTCAAAGCTACAGAAGTAAAACAAATTTCCCCATTGAAGAAATGTACGAATTTGAATATAACAAAGACACGTATGTAAAATTCAAAACTACAGTATTATTGACGCATAATATTATTTTTGAAATTAAACAATTTCTACTGCCCTTACTACAATGGAAAAATTATAGAAATTGTTTAATTTCAAAAAGAATCATACGCGTCTATAATAGTTTCGAATTTTCATAGCAGATGGCGCGCTAATGCATCATAATGTAAAATTCAGTCATTTTTCTAGATTAATTTTATATATTATTTTCTGTTTGAGAAAAACCTACTTTTTAGTTTTAATATATACTGATGTTGTTTTTAGTTTTGTTTATTAAATTGAGCTGCTAAAATGTACTTAGGCGCAAGTATCTCAAGCTGTGATTTCGCGTTCGATTTGTCAAAAAAAAAAAAATGAATAGATTTCGAGTTTCAAATATTAATAATAAAGAAAATTATTGGAGCAGAGTGGCGCAGTGGAAGCGTGCTGGGCCCATAACCCAGAGGTCCGTGGATCGAAACCACGCTCTGCTATTTTTTTTTTTCATCACAAATAAAATGTGATGACAAATTATCGGTTTATTCAGATGTCCTCTGCACTGCACGCCCAGTTTTAACCAAAAATCGACCTCCCACCCCAATACTCCGTGTTTTACCTCGCCAATCCCCGCAGCTGAACTATTTACCTACTGTATTGGGCTATCTTTCATATTCATAGTTTTAAAATATTTCCAAGTTGTAACCTGAAGAAGGGCATTCTTGCCTGAAAGCTTGTATTTTTACCATTAAAAGAAAATCATCACGTTTTTATCGCCTTCATTTCAATTAATAAAATATATTTCGAGTTTCAAATATTAATAATAAAGAAAATTATTGAAGCAGAGTGGCGCAGTGGAAGCGTGCTGGGCCCATAACCCAGAGGTCCGTGGCTCGAAACCACGCTCTGCTACTTTTTTTTTTTTATTATTATTATCACAAATAAAATGTGATGACAAATTATCGGCTTATTTAGATCTCCTCTGATCCAAAGTTCCATCTTTTTTTACCTCTAGGTGTGTGGGGGAACATGTGAACACATTTACAATAAAATGTGTAACAAATAAATTTACCAGTTTTACAAATAAAAATCCTTCCTTGTTCCAAAATCACTTTATTAGGTACCGCTCAAAAAGAACAACCTAGTTTATGATATATTCAAAAATGAATAATATGTGAAGGTTATTCACATATTAAACAAAATGTTAACGCGGGATTCAATCCCAGTTCATGACTGTCCGGAATCGAGGGTGTTACCCATTTGTCCACCGACTCTTCAAATAAAAATGCCAGTAAATTTATTTGTTACAAATTTTATTGAATGATGGCAATTGAATTTATAAATTTAACATTTACAATAAGCTAAGCTGCCTTCCATAGAAAATACACAAGATATATCTCAAACCAATCCAATACAATAGTAGAGTGGTCTGTAGATTAATTTGGTGAAACATCTCTGAGAGGGTTCACTAATGATGAAGCCAAGCCCTCTCATTCAATAACTGTACACTTTTGCATGTATTGACAAGATGTCAATAAAATTATTTTAATTGCCAATAACTTATATCATTGTAGTCTGTAGTGATAATATTTTATGATATTATTAAAAGAAAAACATTTCCAGTAAATTTATTTGTTACAAATTTTATCTTAATGGCTATCGGCTTGAGACATCTGTTATATGGATCATACAAAGAGACAGAGATAATCTCCTTATATATAAAAGTCAATGTCAGTTGTCTGTTTCGCGATAAACTCAAAAACTAATGAACCAATTTGTACCAAATTTTGCATGTCGCTTTGTATAAACCTGTGGAAAATTTTCGCCTACATTTTGATTAGTATTTTTGGCTGTTTTTTTTTTTTTTTCATTTGAAGAACTTTTTTTTTTTTGCGGAATCAATTAAAAAAAACTTTACAAAATTAGCTTTACTGTATGTAAATAATCCCTTTCATATTTTTTATTAATTTTTGTTCTGGCCTTTGTTTTTTTTTATCTCTTTAAAAAAAATCGTTTAAAATGCATTCGTAGTCATTAGCAAACACATATGTTTGCCTAGTTTCCATGTGTTCTTTTATTTTTTTACAGAAAAATATTTACATGCCAGTATTTTGGTTTAATTTTTTGTATAAACCTATTTTTTTCTTATTCTTACTGAGAAGATGGGCATCGCAGTCACTCACTCAACTCAGGCAATTTCAAGGGTTAATGCGCTGGAGCGGGTACCTCGGGGATTGAGTGGAAAAGCTGCCATCTATTTAAACTATATTGATTTTGAAACAACTATATGGATTGCAAAAAATAATTGAATCAAATACCTAAACACCAATATAATACATTTTTTTTACCATCATACACACTTTTTGCCTGTGGTTTATGTGTTACTTAAGTAATGCTATTCTATGGCACTTCTACTATTTATTATTGATGTGTTAGGAACCAATTCTTTCCTAGTCTACAATCGAGCAGAGTGAACACTAACACCTCTAAGAAAATTAATACCTTTAATTTCCTTTCATAACTAACTAATTTACATCATTAAAAACCAAATATATACATGTAAAGTTGTCCGGTCATCTGGTCAAAATATAAATATATCAATCTATGAACAAAACAACTTATAAAAAACCTAACAATGCCCCCCATTTTAAAGTTGTTTTCATACCCTCATCGGAGGCCTAGAGTGGTCAAGATCCTGGTTAGTTTGACTCTTCCAATTCCCCCAGTTAGAATATCTGCAATACTCCCTCCGCCAAGCCGCAATTCTTGAAGATCTTCTTGGGATTATAGTTTCATTCTGGCCTTCCTCTTCGTCTTCTCTCCTCAGTTCTTCGTCTCCACAGGCCTGCTCTTCATCCTCTTTTCGTTCTAAGTTATTCAGATTTCTCTCTACCGATATTGTTTCTTCAGTCCCTGAATATCCTCTTGGGATTGCAGCCTCATTTTGGTATTCCCCTTCATCTTCCTTCTTTAGTTCTTCGTCTTTCTGGTTTCTTTCTACAAATTTCGTCTCTTCCTCATTTACAGATTCATAGTCCTCTTCAAAATTGTTATTTAAAACCTGGAAAAAATCAGTTTCATGTGAAATTTGTTTATCGACTTTCTTAGTTGGGAAAACATCTTCTCTAAATCTGACATTTCTGGTTACGAAGACCTTATTGTTTCTGATATCCCAAACCTTGTATCCTTTGACTCCTTCCGGATAACCAATTAAAACACATTCTCGGCTTCTTGAATCAAATTTGGATCGACGCTGGTCGTTGTATGCCCAGGTCTGACAACCGAAAACTCGGATATGCTCAATATTCACTGACCGTTCGGTCCACATTTCTTCGGGTATTTTGTTACTTATCGCCTTGCTAGAACATTTGTTTCTCAAGTAACATGCTGTATTTACCGCATTTGCCCAGAATGATTTAGGAATCCCAGATTCAAGCAAAATGCATCTTGTTGTGTTTAGCAATGTCTGATTCATTCCCTCTGCAGTTCCATTTTGCTGAGGTGTTCTTGGAACTGTAAGCTGTCGCTTGATACCACTTTCATTGAGAAATTTATTAAATTCGCCATTAACATATTCCGTCCCATTATCACTTCTTAAGACTTTGATTTTTCTGCTGTGGTAATTCTCAACACTGTTCTTATATTCCTTAAATTTGTCAAGTACCTCCGATTTAGATCTCATAAAATATACTTTAGTGTAATGAGTGAAATCATCTATGAATGTTACGAAATAATTGTTCCCTCCCTTCGACATTGGGCTAATGGGACCCACTACATCCGAATGGATGAGCTCCAAAGGTGATGAAGTTTTCTTACTTTCGACAGGTTTGGAAGGAAATGGGAGTCTTCGCATTTTACCTTCAAGGCATACCTCGCACTCAGCTGTGTCACTCACATTTTGGAGATCCCTTTTGTAAATGTATCCCAGCCTTCTGTGCCAGATATCTGCACTAGGTGACTTCACTTTTGCTATCTTAAGTTCTTCCACTGTATAGATTCTTCCTCTTCTATTAGATTTCAAAATTAGCCCGCCATCACTTCCAAAAACAGAGGCCTTGCCATTCTGGAATAAAACCTTGTTTCCTCTTTCCTCAATCCTTCCAACAGACAAAATATTTCCGTCTAACTCAGGAACGTATAATACGTTTTCCAAGAACAAGGTTTCACCTCCATATTCGTGACCGAGTTTGATGGTAACATCACCCATCTCTGATACTTTTATTTTTTCATTGTTAGCCATTTCAACTGAAGTTGAAATACTTTTTGTATTCGTCATTTTCAGTCTGTTCGACGTCATATGTTCAGTAGCTCCACTGTCCAGAAACTAGATATTCTGCGAGTTGTTTTTCAAGTTATTTGCAAATAGGACTTTATGAGTAAGGTCTAACGTACTTTGTTTCAGCATACCTTTGCTAATTCTCCTTGATGAGTTGGCAAATCTGCAATTCCTAGCCATGTGTCCTAATCTGCCACAATTGAAACATCTTATCCGCCTGAAATAATTATAATTTTCTTTTTTCCCTTCCGTCCACGTATTATGATAATTCCTTGGTTGATCATATTCAAATTTATTTCGCTCTTGACATGGTGATTCGCATGCATCTTCTTCTCTTCTTACCGCAAAAGCGCTATTAGGATCTTCTTGAGGAATTTGACGCTGTTTCTGTCGTTTTTCTTCTAAAAGTAATTTGGATTTAACCATACTAGTAGACAGCTTCTCCTCCTGCTGTTCCAAACTGAGAATCAGCGGCTTGTAACTTTTTGGTAATCCCAATAACATAATTAACGCCAATTCGCCATCCCCAAATCCATGGTGGCACTTTGCTAATTTTCTATGACATTCCATTATTCTCGCGAAATATTCTTTCATATCTTCGTCATTTCTTTTGACAATGTTGAAAAACTCTCTTAGTAACTGTAATATGTGCAATAAGCCGTACTTTGTGTGGATGTCCTCCAGTATCTGCCATGCATCAATCGCTCGCTTACAATCACCGATATCATCCAGGAATGAATCCTCAACTGCTAATAATATGATAGATAATGCCAAGTTATCTTTCCGCTTTTGTTTTTCTGAAGTATCACTAGGAAAGCCAGGCTCAATCGCATCCCATATGTCCTTCTGAATCAAGATTGATTTGGCTCTTATAGCCCAGGAATAATAATTATTTCCATCTAGTTTAGGTATTCTCAATTCATCAGCCATTGATTTTTTTTTTAGCTATGCAAATTTCACAAAAAAAATATAACTCAAATCTTTTCTTCTTCTTCTTCGTTGCTTTATCTTCTTTAGCCCAACTTAAAATTGTCTTCTTTAGCCCTGTATTCCCTGGCCTTATCTTCTTTAGCCTTCAGCCTTTTTTTCTTTAGCTTTATCTTCAAGTTTTCTTCTTTACCTTCTTTGGCTTTAACTTTTAGCTTTTTCTTCTTTTCTTTCTTCAGATTTAACTTCTAATTACTTCTACGGCGCAGTGGAAGCGTTCTGCTGGGTCCATAACCTGTTAGGAACCAATTCTTTCCTAGTCTACAATCGAGCAGAGTAAACACTAACACCTCTAAGAAAATTAATACCTTTAATTTCCTTTCATAACTAACTAATTTATATCATTAAAAACCAAATATATACATGTAAAGTTGTCCGGTCATCTGGTCAAAATATAAATATATCAATCTATGAACAAAACAACTTATAAAAAACCTAACATGATGTACTTTCAGTATGAAGGAAATTGCACTCAGCGGAATTCTAGGGCGAAGCCGGGTCATTCGTCTAGTAGTCTATATATATAAAAATGAATGTCGATAGATTCAAAAACCATACATCCAATCGCGGTGAAAATTTGGGAAATAATTAGGTATATTCCCGGGAAGGTATTCGAAAATATTTTTAAAAATCAGAGTTGGGATTCTAGCGCTACTAAGATAAAGTTCACCATCAATCATCAAATATCATTCATTGTATGATGATATTTAATAATTACGAAATTATTGTTCAATTGAAATTCGTTTGCAATATTGTTTAATATCATAAGTGAAGAAGCATGTTTATTCTACCATCAACTATGTATATCTATGTTTTGTACATATGTTATATTCAAATGACATATATGTTGGGATAATTTTATTATTAATTTTCATTTTGATGCATTGTATTCATTTGATCATTAATGAATTGTGTTTGAGGTATCAAAACGGTCTTTTTGTTCAAATACAGCAACGTGTGAATGGGTACAGCTAGGTGGAGCAGAGTATCAAACCTAAAGTTATCTTGAAAAGTATAGATTCAGTAGGGATTGGATGTTTGCTAGAATCGTTTTAACAAATGTACGTTAGGCAAACTTTTACTCAGGTAAAAACCGGGCGAAGCCGGGCACATTCATTAGTATATAATAATAATATATGTGATAATCTGTATATAGCAATATGTAACCCACCACAATCTATGCAATGTATCGTCAAAAGATTTAATAAAAGTTAGGCTTCGCGAAAAAGGGAATAACAATTAACAGGATTGCATCATCCAGGAAGTAAAGGTCACTGCCCAGGACCCATAAAACTTAAGTTCAAAGACCTTCTTTTTCCTGGAAGATTGCAATCATGGCGACAATGGAGGTACTAAGCCAATCACCTTTAAGCATGACTAACTAATAGCGAATCAGCAGAAAGCATGTGGAAGGATCTCCACCGATGAGAAGCCGAGAGAGTTAATGACGATGATCTCGGACAAGAAGTAAAAAAAGAAGGTAGGTGACCGTGCTACGAGCTAGGTGTGCCCAACATAGGCTCCCACCAAGGTAGTGTCCTCTCCATCATGTGAAAGGCAAAGTACCTCCTCCAGTTTTATCACTCTCCCTTTCGCAAGGTCTATTTTCTATCCCATCCAGGTGTGCTCGTTATTCTCCTGTGGAAACCCACCATTCGACCAAGACTGCGCCATCAATCACCAATTCAACATAATCCGACATAGGATTCAACAATTCACCACAATTCACCAGGACTCACCAGGATTCAACAGGATTGTTACAGAGAGTCAACAGCAATCCGACAAGGTAGACACCAATCCTACAGTGAGTAGATAGTATCTTACACAACTCAACATAAGAATCCGACATAAATGTATTTATATTTAGTAAAGGAAAAATATATCAGTACAGTAGCGAATATACCCGGTTTTGCCCGGTTTTTTGTTAAAGCATTATTCATTAGGCAAACATTCACTCAGAGAGACCCCGGGCGAAAGATGCTCAAAATATATATTTTTGTGTGTGTTGTGTGTGTAACGAATATTATTTAAATTAAAATTTGGGGAATTGCCTTGTTCATCCGAGAGTTATACATATTTTATTTAAATTGACATGGTTTCTAATATTTTAAATATGACACATTTATATTCGCGGGTTATATATATATATATAGTAAGTTAAAAAAATCTAAAATAGTCAAAATTATATTAGTGCTTTTATATGACTCCAATAAAAATGAGGGAATAGAGTAGCAGATGTCTTCATATTGTTACGTCGTACCCAGACGTTGTTTGTGTTCTTTGTTTGCTCAGGATGCCACAAAGATGCACACGTGAGTTCGAAGGGATGCAGCTGAAGTTAGCGCTTTATTATAGCTCACCGAACAGAAGGAATACAAAGAGTGGTACTTGCCTTCAACTCCCCGTCAGAAGGATCCTTGGCGCCGTGGATGTCTCTCTTGTGAAAAGTTCCGCCCCACACTGTACAAGTCCAGCCTGGGATACACCGGCTTGTAGGCCGCTCCGATGTCAGGCTCTCCTGGCTCTGTCTTACAGAATCATCCTCACGCCCGGAGGCAATTCGCCACGTTCTCCTTGCCGCAGATGTAACCAGACTCTGTCCTCCCCCACACAGGAATGCTGTTTTTGGCGCCTGTCACATGGCAGCGGGGGCCGATAGAGTCCACCCCTCTTTCCCCAACTTTACTCTGGTATCTTGGCCTTGTCATCCATGTTACAATATGTATTGGAGAGAGAAAAGATAAAAAGAAATAGGTGAAACATTTCATGATAGAGAAGATTCCTGTTTGATAAATTTCATAAACCTACTGTAAATGACTAAGTTGACCAGGATTTGAAGGAGAAAATTATCACAAAATCGTAGGTTTTGTGTGGCTATGACCATAGAATAAAGCCTCAATCGATCAAATTTAGATGTAAAAAAATGAATCTTCAAGAGTATGAAATAAAGTGACACACTCATAAAATGTTCAGAGCGTAATGGATAGACTTCAGTATGAAGGTAAGGAAGTATTGAGAATGTGTGAAAGGGAAGGTCAACATGTCTTCAACTAAACATTCCACAGACCTGAATGTTTACTTCTTTCTCACCCGTTTAGCCGCACGGCATGCGACATCTGTTTTTGGATTCGAAGAAGAGTGAAATTGAAACTTTTAAACCCCTTCCAGGAATTATAATAATAATATATATCTTATTTTCAGAATGACAATGGAATGGACTCTAGGCAAACTGATTGCCAAGTTTTTTAAAATTTGAAAATATCAATGTTAAATCCGAATTTTATATATTGGTAGTAGGACAATGCAAATTCGAATGCATTGAAACATAACTAAAATGCAAATTAGGCTGAATGCATTTAAGTTTTGTAAATTAAATATCCTTGTGAAGGATTTTGAAACCTCTCAAGTTTCTGAATAAGAAGAGCGGGATTCCAAAGTCCAGCTAGCCAAGATAGAGAAGTCTGACACCATCGCTACCAGAACACATCAACCACAAAACAACTCTACAAGGGATAAAAAAAACAGCAATAAGAAGCAAGAGTTCACCAAGGAAAGATCAACAAGAGCGTCCTTCAACCAATGCTGTGACTTCGAATACTGCTCCAACTTCAGGTCCCGGGCAGTACATCGTGTCTCTATAAGACGTGTTGGAGAAGAGCATTCATTTCCCGCTGATATCTGGCCAAGCTCTGGATAGGCTCTCCAGCGTCGAGAAGGCAGAGCGACTAGCTAATGAAATCCTCAATATCATAAAAAAATCCCTCTTTAAAAGTTTCCTCATGAAAACAGACCGTTAATATAGTGATTGGGAATCTTCCAATTGAGGTAAAAGCAAACTCGCCGTCGCAGTGCTGCGTCCAAATTGCCGAGTGGTCTTCCTGACACGGGAATCCTTGACCTACGAGGGTTACTCTCGAGGGTTACTGGCAAAATGGAGGCCTTCATCTTCATGATTGAGGTGTTGAAGTTCCAACAACTCTCTGTAAAACTGCATATCAAGTTAAAGGAAGACAGCGCGAGATCTTACATCCCTTATGGCGTCAAATGCCCCCGCCAAATACATCGGTGAGCCAGTAATTCTTATAGGGACTTGGATGAATGATCAGCGCGAAATATCTAAAAACCTTTCATCAATGTCAGGTACTGGTCATTCCATCAACGCCTCCTTCTAATACTAGAGCCAATTCATCAACAGCTGTACGCTTTGACCAACCCCAGAGACCTCTGCCCAAGCAATTCCATCTCCCGTACATTGTTCTTCAGCCCAGCCCTCGCCGTCTGACAACGCAGGCAGAGACCCCCAATTACTTCTTAGAATATTGATATCCGAGGACTGAAGCGCCCAAACACACACAAATTCGCGGCTCACCACCATTCACCAGCATCAACTAAGAATGCTTTATGAACTTCCTCATAGCGCGCTTTTATGTGCGTGGCATTGCATCACTATTTATCATACCTTCTTATAATGTTTACGTATTCCAAGCTTATGAAGAGATCGATTATTAAAAGTAAAGATGACTTAATAATAATACTAATTAAAATTCCAACCTTTAAATATGGAAGACTGAATTTTTTGATTAAACTGATTTAAAAATAGATAAATATGCAAACTACAAAGATATAAGTAATTGCAAATTATATTTTCTGACTTTTTACATAGAATGGAATGGCTTAAGTGTTTTAAAAATAATATTCAAACAAGAAAAAAATGGAATTGGGATTGAAATTTTTATTTTCAATTCATAAAACGCAGCTTTAGTGACAGGAATGCCGGTGAAGCATTCTCTGCTTCTTTCTGCTTCAAACATCCTTCTCGACCGTCCCATAGTCCGTGGAGCAGGATGGGCTCTTCACTGTAGCTTGTAAGAGCAGAAGCTAATTTCTTCATCAAGTCACGTTCTTTTCCCCCATAAATGGCGGGCTACCCCAGGCAGAATTCAACATCTATTTGCCCCAGAGATAGTTCCAGGATGTCTTCTCGCAGGAGATTGATCCCCAAGACATAGGTTCACAGAGTGATATTGGCTGGTTGGTAAAGGCCAGGCTCGTAGGGAAGATGGTGAAGGACTTTGGCTTTCAAGGAAACCCCGAGGGATGAAGTGGAGAAGCAAGCGGGAAGAAGAGGCGTGGCGGCAGGTTCGCACTCTTCTCCTGTGATGGCGAGGCGGAGGAGGGGACTGACTGGTGAGGGGAAGGGGTGAGGATGAAATACTCTTGCTGGCAGTTCGGCCAATTCTCTATTACATGGAAGATGTGAGGAGGGCGGCGGTCACAATCTTCCTTTGGGGATGAGGGAGAAGAGGCATGGCGGCGGGTTTGCACTCTTCTATATGGACTTGGTGGAGTCTGACTGGTCAGAGGGGACCAGGTCTGGAAGATGAAAATCATCATCTTCCTCAGAGGGCATGGCAGGGAAGAAGAGGCTGGCGGAGGGTTTGCGTTCTTCCTGCCCAGTTCAAGGAGTCGCTCTCTCAGCGCTCCTCCCGCACGAGGCGGGCGACGTGTCGCTCCCAGCGACGCTCGGCGGCCCGCATGGCCATCACCTGGTCCCAGACGTCGGCCCAAGTCCGCCGACGCTGGACCCTCCTCCTCCAGAAGCACAGCTTCTGTAGACAACCCATTTCTGGTGGTCGTTTGGTTAGTTCGCTTTGGTTGGTCGCTTAGAGTACACAAGTAACGTTCGCTGCTGATAGCTGCTAGTCGAGAAGTGACTATTGGTTTTAATTGTTACTCAATATCCATTGTTGCCTCCTTTTTATATATTTTTTTCTTTTGAGTGCCTAACAATTATCTCGATAATTTCTGAATATATTATTGACTTATGACATACATCATGGATATACTGTGTAATAAGAGAAATAGCGAGTAACAACTTTGATTAGCAGCATTATAAATATACGTTGGGATATGAATATAAGAGGCTTAATTGACAGGGACAAAATCAAGTTAATATATTCTGACAATATTTGCCATCAATTCAAGTAAAAAGAGAATAAAATAACTGGCTTAGACATCTGATTAGAAACTGCGGGCTTCCCAGACGATGCTTCAGTAGTTGTGGTACACGGAAGAAGTGAAAGTTGGCGCTATACCATCACCAATATTTAGTTACCCAATCTAGAGATTGTGAGACTACAGGGAAGGAGTGTCTGAGTCCATCTCAGACTAGCTTGGTGGGGTCAGGTCATCATCCACCACAGGTCAGGGTAGCTTGACCACAGGGAAGGGGTGTCTGAGTCCATATATTTTTTAATTTATAAATTACTAAACTTCTTTGTGGTAAAACCAAAAGACGTGTTTTTCTCCTCTTTAAAATTTCTAATTATCTATAAACGGTATGCCTTAAGGGTGGTTTTTTCTTGCACTGTGATATCATGCGACCATGGACACTGTTTCCTTCCATAGCTGATCATGATGGTCACCTTCCATCTTTGGTATCCATGTTCTAATGGAAGAGGGAGGAATGGACATTTGCGGATAACGTTCTCCCGCAAGCAGCTCAGCTATGCAAATCCGCGTTACTCACTTCTTTCCCTGTTATGTCGTGTATATTTTCGACTTGAGAGTTAATTTCTCTGTATGACCCAACTAACCATAAACTTAATATATTTTGGTCCATAATATCTCCATTTCTTGGAAATTTCGTTCTTACCTTTGGAAAGATTCTTTTCCTAGCATGCTGCATAAATTTAAATCAGGTTTTACCAAAATGTGTACCACAACTACTGAAACATCGCGTGGGTGGCCCGCTTTCCTTTTAATGTGTGTCTTCAAGCCTATTATTTATTTTTTTCTTCCATCAATACCAAATCTTCTAAGAATTTTTACTTCTAAGAAACGAATTTGTTTTAGGCTGTATAGACTGCGGATTGTGTGACCTGAAATGACTCAAATTCAAATGGGAAGAATAAAAAACTAGTTTTTTAGTTGAATATCAGACGAAATTAAAAGTTTATAAATAAATTGTAAGAAAAATAAAAGAGCGTGGTTTCGATCCATGGACCTCTGAGTTATGGGCCCAGCAACCCCTCTTAAATTAAAAAATATACTCTTTTAAAAACTTTATTATCACATATTCAGGATGTGTGTGTGTTTTTATAATGCTGTAATTTATCATCATAATCAACATTTTTTCTTTTTTTTTTTCAAACCTACGACAAATCTAATAAAGTTACACTTTGAAAGGAGTTTAATGATATAAATAGAATTTGAAATTTATTGGAGAATTAAGTTTCAGTATAAATAAAACCCAAATATTACAATAGAGATAAAAATCAAATAAAAATTTGGTACTAATAAACAGGCATGCCTATAATAAAAGCAGAAATATTTTAGAAGTGAAATATTTTTAATTCAAACAATGGACTCTATAACACAGTAAATATATTTGATTTTTAGCGTGTAAATATTGTCACGGTAGAGATAACGAGCACTACAAAAGTTTAAGTAAAAATAGTTTATTTAGAAAATGCAAAACTATATCTAAAAATTTATTTACAAGTAAAATATATAAGAATCGTAAGAAGTGACTATGCAAATATTAATGATGATATACCACAGAATATTTAAAATAATTATTCAGTGACATTGCCCCCTTCCTAGATGAACAGCGTCCCGCTGTAATTATCACTTGAACAGATCAGCTTGGTCCTCAGGATCATGGTGAGGTTTCATTCTCAGTACATGGATCAGGTCTCTTGTTTGGCGTCTCCTGGTTGGTTGGTCCACAGGTTCAACTTCGAAGGTCACGTCAGAGAGTTTCCGAGTAACCCTGTATGGCCCGAAGTACCTTTTCATCAGTTTTTCTGAGAGTCCCACCTTTCTTATCGGGATGAAAATCCATACCAGGTCACCAACGTTGTAATCCATTGCCTCGTGCTTTGAGTCATATCTGGCCTTGTCCTTTTCTTGGGCTTTCAAGGTTTCTAATCTTGCTAGCTGCCTAGTCTCTTCGACTCGCGAGGCAATCTTCTGACTGTAATCCTCTTGGAGATCTTCATGCGGATTTGGGAAAAGAGTGTCTACAGTTGTCTCGGCTTCGCGTCCATGAATCAGTTTAAAAGGGGTAAAACCTGTCGTATCTTGTTTTGCCGTGTTGTAGGCGAACGTAACGTAGGGCAGGATTACGTCCCAGTCCTTCTGTTCAACACTTAAATACATAGCGATCATGTTGGCTAAGGTTTTGTTTAATCTCTCCGTAAGTCCATTCGTCTGGGGATGATACGCTGTCGTGAACCGATGTATCGACGAGCATTGATTGGTGAGCTCCGCAATCAACTTGGATTGGAATACTCGTCCTCGGTCCGTGATGATTTCTCTGGGGGCTCCGTGCTTGAGAACAACATCTTCCATTAAAAACTTGGCTGCTTCTTTTGCTTCCCCTGTGGGTAAGGCTTTAGTAATGGCAAATCGAGTAAGATAGTCAGTACAGACTATGATCCATTTATTACCAGTATCAGACTTGGGAAATCTTCCAAGGAGGTCCATTCCAACTCTCTGAAAAGGGGAGGTTGCAGGAGGTATTGCCTTAAGTAGTCCGGGTGGCTTTTGAGTTGATTGTTTCTTTCTTTGGCACTCTTTACAATGAGCGACATACCTCCGTATGTCCCGGAGAAGTCCTGGCCAGAAATATTTGTTTTTAACTCTCTCATATGTCTTCGAAAATCCAAGATGACCTGCTGTGGGAGCGTCGTGTAAACTTTTCAGTAGTTCTAAGCGTAAGTGCCTGGGAACAACTAAAAGGTGTTGGTTTCCCAGGGGGTCGAAATTATTTTTGTATAAGGTTCCTTTTAACATTTCATATCCTTTCGATTCTGCACCAAATCTTTCTGTTTCTTCTATCAATTTACTAATTTTAGGGTCTTTTCTTTGTTCAGCCTCAAAGCACGTCAGAGCAGTTATTGAGGGTATATCATCATCCTCATCATTGTATGCTTCCTCCGATTCAAGTTGGAGAGGATTTCGAGAAAGACAGTCCGCATCTTGGTGTTTGCGTCCACTTTTATAAACAACTGTTACGTTGTATTCTTGGAGTTTTAAAGCCCATCTTACTAGTCTTCCTGTCGGGTCCTTCAGGTTAGATAACCAGCAAAGAGCGTGGTGGTCAGTGACGATGACAAACTCACGACCAAAAAGGTACGGTCGAAATTTGTTGATGGCCCATATTGCGGCCAAGCATTCTCTTTCCGTTGTTGAGTAATTCCTCTCCGCCTTAGATAAAGTTCTTGAAGCATAACCAACTGGCCGCTCCTTCCCATCGTTGATCTGCACGAGGACAGCTCCAATTCCATAACCGCTGGCGTCAGTATGAAGCTCGGTTGGCAGTTGTTCTTCGAAATAGGCAAGAACAGGTTCAGACATCAATGCTTTTTTCAAGGAATCAAAAGCATCCTGTTGGCCAGAGTTCCACGTGAATTTATTATCTTTTTTGAGGACTTCGTGTAGAGGAGCAGCTTTCTCAGCAAAATTTTCGATAAATCTACGATAATAGGAGCATAAGCCAATGAAGCTTCTCACATCTGTTATAGATCTTGGGGTCGGAAACCTGGCGATAGCTTCAATCTTTTCTGGATCGGGATAAATACCTTTACTATCGACGAGGTGTCCAAACACTCTTATTCGTTTGGTTCCGAAAAGGCACTTTTTGGGGTTGAGGCGCAGCTCGGCTTTGTCGAGACATTGTAGTATGATTTCAAGCCGGTGTAAATGTTCGTTGAACGATTTGGAATACACCACGATGTCGTCTAAATAACAGAGGGCCATCGTCCATTTCAGGCCTTTCAATATCTTGTCCATCATGCGCTCGAATGTTGCAGGGGCATTACATAGGCCAAAGGGCATGACCAGGAATTCATAGAGTCCGTCAGGGGTAATAAAGGCAGTTTTTTCTCTATCTGCTTCGTCGACTTCTATTTGCCAATATCCTGAACGAAGGTCCATTGATGAATAAAATTTGGCTCCTTTCAGGGAGTCAAGTGTATCATCAATTCGGGGTAGTGGGTAAACGTCTTTTTTAGTAACCTTGTTTAGTCGTCTGTAATCCACACAGAAACGCCAGTTACCATCCTTCTTCTTCACTAAAATAACCGGCGATGACCATGGACTTTCTGAATGACGTATAATCCCGGCGTCTAGCATTTTGTCCACTTCCGTTTGGATTGCTTGGCGTTCTGTAGGGGAGACTCGATATGGTCTATGCTTAATAGGCTGATGGATTCCAGTTTCAATTTTATGTTTGGTTACTGAAGTTTGCTTTACTGGTTCATTATTTTTATCAAATATTTTATCATGTCGCTTTAAAATTGATAAGATTTGAGACTGCTGCTCCTCTGATAAATCATCACTAATTAGATTTTGTAAAAATTTAAAGTCACCTTTATCAGCATGACTGGCATGATTCACATCTTTCACCTCCTTATTGATTTCAGAACATTCTGAAATAGCCGTCAAGTTATTTTCTTCAACCCTTTGAATTTTTCCCAGGCACATTCCCTTAGGGACTATTTGAGCTGTGGTGCCAGAATTTACGATCCAAAATTTTCCTTTATTATGGGAAAGCCTGAATAATGCACAGGGAAGTGTTAACCCTTTTCCTATTGATACCTTTTTCGAAGGTTCAAAAAGTACCTGATTTTGCCCATTAAGCTCTTCACTCATAACATTTATTAGTTTGGCAGATTCGGCTGGGATTACGACGCTTCTGCTAGCCACAACCTTTCCCATGGAAGCTGGTGAATTTAGTACATCTTTGGCCTCTTCCAATCTGATTTCGGCGCGTCCACAATCAATCACGGCATTTGATGCCTCTAGGAAATCCCATCCGAGGATAATACCTGGGTTACTATTAGGGAGGACGATAAACTCAAGCGGCTGTTCCAATCCATTGATGCTCAAGCTGATTGTGCATCGGCCGATCGATGTAACATTCTTGCCATCAGCAACTTTCAGAGTCATTCCGCTATTCTTGAACATGGTCTTTTTTAATTGTCGTCTTAATCCATCAGAGATAACCGAAAAAGAGGAACCCGAATCGACTAGAGCAGAAAACGCAATGTCATCAATGATGATTTCGACATAATTTTGTTGTAATTTAGCGGCTGTCGACGATGGAGGGTTTTTCACACCCGCGGCTTCCCCCTCGAAAGAAGACGCGACGCTTAGTTTTTTTCTAGATTGTAGCGGCGTGGGGATTGGCTTGTATGGCGGCCTGGGGAGATGGACTGGCGTCTTGGGGATCTTCCTCTGTTTGGATACGGCGATTGTCTGCGGTAGGTTTGTGATATAGGCTTAGCAAAATACGGTTATTCTTTTTTAGGATTTCTGGTTGTTTTTGTACTCACGTATGTTGTAGTTACGAGGACATCCCTTTAGATAAAAACAAATATATATTTATTTAAGGAACGACTTGTTCCATTACATATATTGTTAAGACAAGTTAGCGGTAAACATCAGCAAGGTTGAAGGTAGTCGTTGGAAGTTACGTCATCGTAGTGACGTCAGCATCTATGATGATTAAAGTCAAAGTTTGCGTAACAATTCCCTCCTTACTTTGGCTTTATTCCCACGATGCTGAGGCTCTCCAGGTGTTTCTTCATCTGGTCTCGGGATAGGTCCTTTGTGAAGATATCCGCCTCCAGGTCCTGAGATGGCTTGTACAGAAGGCAGATGTCTCTGGATTCATAACAGTCTCTCAAGAAGTGGTACTTTCTGTTGATATGTCTACAGCGACTGCTTTGTTTAGGGCTGGAGATCCAGTTGATCAATGACTGACTGTCTGTATAGATCGCAGTTGGTTTTTCCATGAAATTCCATTCTTCCAGCTCTCGTAGCAGGTTTATTATCCACTTGATTTGACAGCAGCTTTCACAAGCAGCTATCATTTCTGCTTCCATTGTGGAGAGGGCGACGAGTGTTTGTTTACTACTTTTCCAGTCTATAGTTGCTTCGCCGAGCTTCAATACATATCCGCCGTAGGATTTTCCTTCATGAGTGGTCGACCAGCTGGCATCGGCGTAGGACTTCAGGATTCCAGTCTTCCCTCTTTCAAATTTCACTCCTAGGTCAATTGTTCCTCGTAGGTATCTCATAACTCTTTTGATTGCTGTCCAGTGCATCTGTTTTGGTTGTCTGGAGTACTGTGAAAGTTTGCTAGTGATGTAAGCAATGTCGGGTCTGGTGTTAACAGCTAGAAACATTAGCATTCCAAGGGCTTCCTGGTAAGTGTGCTGTTCACAATTGTCATCTTCAATATGATTATCCAAATTGATTTCTTTGGAACCTGGTGTTGGAACTTCCTTACAATTTTCCATTCCATATTTCTGCAATATTTGTTGTACATAGTGGCTTTGCTGTAGCGAAATTCCCTCCTTGTCTTGTATGATCTTGATTCCCAAAAACATGCCTTTACATGTTACATCCTTTATTTCCAGGTGATGTCTCAATTTATTGATGAATCTGTTTGAGGTATCTTCAGAATCTGAGACAGTGATAAAGTCATCAACATATATCCCTACATAGAAGTATTTGTCTTCATTCTTCCATTTAAATAGGCAAGGATCAGATTTAAGTTTTTCCAGTCCACAGTCATGAAGTACTTGACTGAATTTCTCATACCACGATCTTCCGGATTGAGGTAGACCGTAAATACTTTTGTTGAGTTTGCAAACTTTGTTTCTGTCTTGGACAAATCCAGCAGGTTGTTCCATGAATATTGTATTTTCAATGTTTCCATTTAGATAGGCTGCTTTTACATCAAATAGTTTAATGACTGAATCTTTTGTTGCTGCCATTGACAAAACAGTCCTGAGGGTGGCATTTTTAATTACAGGGCTGAAACTTTCGTTGTAATCTCTTCCTGGAATTTGGTTGTATCCCATTGCAACAAGTCTAGCTTTGTAAGTTTTGTTTTCGTTTTCTTGGTCTTTAGATATTTTGAACACCCATTTACTTTTGACAACTTTAGCGTTTACAGGTCTAGGTACCAGTTCCCATACTTGATGCTAGTACATGTTCTGTATTTCCTCAAGCATTGCGTTCTCCCAATGTTTCTTGTCTTCGCATGTGATGGCTTCTTCATAGTCTTTCGGAATGGTTTCATTCGTAGTAGCCAGAACGTAGTCATCGAATCTTTTAGGTATTGTTCGAGTTCTTTGTGGTCTGTCTGATTCACTTGACTCTGTCTGTCTGTTGATCATGGTATCTGGTGCTGGCTCTTCAATATCAACATCTGATAGAACATGATTGTCCAGTTGTTCATCCTCCTGAATGAAGAAATATGTGTCAGTGTCCGTATTATTATCATTTTGTTTTTCTTCCGAGATGACATTATTGTTCTCTCTGAAGTGAATGTCTGCGGTTTCAAGAATGACTCTCGCTGTGATATCAAATACTCGATAAGCTCTTCTGCATCTTGAATAGCCTACAAATATTCCTCTCTTAGATTTAGCTTCTAGTTTGTGTCTTTGATGATTCTCGAGTTTATAGAAGACTTCACAACCAAATCTCATGATGTGAGAGACGGATGGCTTTTTACCTTTCCATTTTTCCATAGGGGTAGTGTCTGGGTCATTAGTTGTGGGAGTTAGATTGTACAGATATGCAGCTGTATTCACAGCTTCTGCCCAGAAGTGTAGGGGTAATTGGGAGTCTGCCAGAAGTGTTCGGCCTTTGTCTAATAGTGTTCTGTTAGCTCTTTCAACTCTCCCATTTCTTCTTGGGGTGTACGGTGTAGTTAGTTCATGTTTAATTCCTTTGGATTCTATGAAGGTTTCAAGGTTTTTATTGGTAAATTCTGTTCCGTTATCTGTTCTAAGTCGTTTTAGTTTTGAGTTTAGCTCGTTTTCTCTCTTTACAATAAACTTCTTCAAAACTTCTGCTTCTGAGAGTTTATCTTTGAGAAATTCTACAAATATCCTCCTAGAAAATCCATCTACGATGGTCA
The DNA here is from genome assembly GCA_030710605.1 of Cordylochernes scorpioides. Classification (NCBI taxonomy): domain Eukaryota; kingdom Metazoa; phylum Arthropoda; class Arachnida; order Pseudoscorpiones; family Chernetidae; genus Cordylochernes; species Cordylochernes scorpioides. The sequence goes on from CP092868.1 coordinate 60,103,886, forward strand.
AGAAATATTTACTTCCGCCCAAGGAGTTTATTCTCATTGGACCAAAGAGATCGACATAAATGGCTTCAAAGGGGTAGCTTTCCTGATTGCTGTCTGTGTGAACATAGGGTACTTTGGTCATTTTTCCCAAGGAGCAAGCATCACATTGATCAAGGGTACCATTTATAGAGTCCAAGCCTTTTAGAAGATTGTTCTTAAAAATCAGGTCTAGTTTGTTGTCACTAGGATGCCCTAACCTTCTGTGCCATGCAGTCCTAGAATTGTCCTTTGAAATCAAGCAATGTTCACTTGGAACATGAGTTGCTTCAGATAAACGTGATAGGTTCAATGTGTACATGTTACCATCAAAGTTGCCTGTTCCTATTAGCTTGTCATCAGAAGAGTATATGTATGCTCCTTCAGAATTCAAAAGAACAGAGTTCCCTCTTCTTACTACGCTTGGGATGGACATTAGATTTCCTTTCAGGTGTGGTACATGGAGGACATTATGCAGGGTTACAGCGTTGTTAAGTTTGTCCTTACCTTGTACAGTAGCTTGGATTAATCCCGATGAGGTAGATTCGATGTGCCTCCCTTCTTCTGCCACTTGTATGCTTCTTCTCTCCTCCGTCTTGTGCTCGATCCAATCACCATGGGAAGTCATGTGGCTTGTGAACGCAGAATCAATTATCCACACGTCCTGAGTTGTCGGGCGTTCCTCCCTTGTGATTACATGTAGTGCGTATTCTGAAGTGGAGTCTCTTCGTTGGGATGGTTCCTCCGTTCGTTCTTGGATTGCTGATCTGGCCGTGTCTTTGTTTTGTTTTGGTCCTTTATGGTAGTTCCTTGTACTGGCCATGTTATTTTTGTTTGCTGTATTATTTTGATTTCCTTTGTTGTTAGGGTTGAACCAACAGTCTTTCTTGAAATGTCCTTTTCTTTTGCAAATGAAGCATGACTTTTCTTTGAATTGGTTGCCTGATGATCTGAAAGCATTTTCATGATTTTTGCTTCTGTCCTGTCTTTTCTTCTCGAAATCCAGTAGAGTTTGTCTCAAGTCTGGTAAGGAGATTTCTCTGTTTATTGACAGTGCTGCTGCGATCGTGTCAAAGTTAGGTGTGAGTCCTTCAACAATGTATCGTACAAGTTCTCTTTCTGTTACAGTCTTTCCTAGCTGGGTGATCTCTTGTGCCAGTTTCTGTGCTCGTACAATATACATGTTGACATTTTCATTTGGGTTCAATTTTAGTCTGGCTAGATCCAACATTAGGTCTATCCTTTTATTTTCTAGAGATCCTTCAAACCTTTTCTTTATGTCGTACCAAATTCTTTTGGCTCTTTTATCGCCTCGAAAGATGATTGTTAAGTCATCCGAAAGTGACAATAGTATTAGGCTGTATGCTTCCCGATTCTTTTTCTTCCAAATATCATATTCTAGTTTATTTTTTGTAAAGTCTGGCTCGTCATTAACAATTACGTCCTCGAAGAGATCTTTTGAATCTAGAATTGCTTCCATTTTCATGGACCACGTGGTATAGTTGTTTTCTGTTAACTGTTCGATTTTTGCTAAGTTATGTGTATCCATTTTTATTCAACTTTTTCTTTCTAAATTGGCGGTTAGTCCAATTATTTAATTTCTTTTTGATTTAAATGGATCAATTGGCGGTTAGTCCAATTCGCGCGCCCAAACAACGCACTGCTACCAAATTGATATAGGCTTAGCAAAATACGGTTATTCTTTTTTAGGATTTCTGGTTGTTTTTGTACTCACGTATGTTGTAGTTACGAGGACATCCCTTTAGATAAAAACAAATATATATTTATTTAAGGAACGACTTGTTCCATTACATATATTGTTAAGACAAGTTAGCGGTAAACATCAGCAAGGTTGAAGGTAGTCGTTGGAAGTTACGTCATCGTAGTGACGTCAGCATCTATGATGATTAAAGTCAAAGTTTGCGTAACAGTTTGGCTTCTTATGGCTTGGTGGTTACCCATTTGAGGTTCTTGGGTGCTTGGTGCATGTCCTTCGGGTCTCTGCGTCCATTGTCGGCGTTCTCTACAATATCGCTTAACATGGCCTGGGCGGCCGCAATTAAAACATATTGGGATGTTGTCATGCGTCCTCCATTCATCCGTTCTTCGTTGTGGTGGCGTCTGGTTATATATGGGTGTTTGGGTAGGGTACTGACGTCGTGGAACCTGGTTGAATGTACGTGTTTGGTTGGGGTACGACTGTCGCGGCGGAGGCCTTTGAATAGGCTTCGAAATTGCAGCTACGTTTTTTTCAATCTCTTCTCGGATAATCTCTTTCAGAGAAGATGGTTCAGGGGTAGTTGACTCCGGATTTAGTGCGCGATGAACCTCTTCACGCACGATACGTCGGACCAAGTCTTCCATTGATTCAGAGTCTGCTGAACCGATGGCAGCAACATTCGGTAGTCTGTCGAATACTACACGTTTATTTACACGTTTTTTATTTGAAGCCTCGATTTTTCGGCACCATTTGATGAACTCATCGATAGTTGCGATGTCTAAAATGATCATTGACTGATATATCTCCTCCGATATTCCTTTCGTCAAGTGTGCGATTATTTCATTTTCCATCATAGCCGGATCTAATTCTCTGCACAGATGGAGAACATCTTGAATGTAGGAATCACTGCTCTCCTCCTTCCCCTGAGCTCGAGTTTTGAGGCTCTCTGCGAGCTGATCTTTTTGGGTGACATGATGTCCGAAATTCTGAGAAAACATTTTCACAAAAATATCCCATGAATTAATTTTCTCTTCAACATTTTCTTACCATCTGTGCGCTGTTCCTTGGAGGAAAAAATAAACATTTGCGAGGCACATTGAATCATCCCAGCAGTTATAGCGGGCGACGCGATGGAACTCCTTCAACCATTTTTCTGGATTCTGGTTGCGTTCTCCAGTAAAAATAGAAGGGTTTCTAAAAGGTTGAAAGTGGTACTCAGTCATTTTTGTCTGTGTCTCTTGATTGACCATAGCGATGTTTTCCTCAGGTTCTAGTCCTTGTAGTCTTCGGCTTCTTCTAATGGCTTGGGCGTCGAGGGAATATTCCAGCTTCTCCACCAGTTGTCACGGTAGAGATAACGAGCACTACAAAAGTTTAAGTAAAAATAGTTTATTTAGAAAATGCAAAACTATATCTAAAAATTTATTTACAAGTAAAATATATAAGAATCGTAAGGAGTGACTATGCAAATATTAATGATGATATACCACAGAATATTTAAAATAATTATTCAGTGACAATATTTAAAAGAGAGATTTAAAAGCTGATGCTGGTAACTATATCAAAGAGCCTCTCTAGATTGTGTAACTGAAAATTGATGATGGCATAGCGCCAACTTTTCACTTCTTCCATGTACCATAACTACTGAAACATCGCGTGGGTAGTCAGTAGTTCCTTATAATGTGTGTCTCCAAGCCAGTTATTCTATTATTTCTTTTTTTCCATCTCAAATCAATACCAAATCTTCTGAGATTTTTATTTATTTTATTTTTAATGTTTATATATATATTGCCACGTTTTTATTTTTAAAACGCTAATTTTAGTTTTGTAAAACTTTAATTTTAAATTTTATTATTTTAAAAGTGAAATGTTTGTTAATGAAATAGACATTTTACCTAAACTCATTTTTGTTGCCGCTTTCTTTTACAAGCCATTTGTTTATATCTCTCTTTACATATCGTTTTTATTGAGTTTTTACTAATTTTGCATGTACATCATTGACTTTTAATGAATGAGAAAAATAAATTGAAAATAAACATATGAAAAATTAAAGTAACACCTTAAAGGAATTTATGTACAACTGAAAATTGTTTTTTTTGTGACGTCTCATATTCCCCTTCTTGAAGCATTTATTCTCGGGTAATAAATGGTCGAAGTTGAGATATGTGAACGCGTCTTGCTTGCTTTTGGTCTTTCAGAGAGATATCGTAGGTTACATCAGATATCTTTTTTTGAATGACAAATGGTCCTTCATATTTTGGTGATGTCTTGATGAGACGAGGGTCGTTGAAGGCAATTTTTCTTATGACTAAGTCTCCTTCTTTAAAGACATTGTTAAGTCTTTGTGTAATTTCTAAGAATGACTAACAGTCATTGAAATCCCAGAGAAGAATCAACCTCAGCCTTTCTAAATAATATTAACTTTATTTGCTAATATGGTAATCCGAGATCTCAACAGGCTTATTTACATATGTACAGTTCACTTTGACTTTTCCAATTTTGTCTTCTTTATCTACAACTTCTTTGAATTCTTGAATTCTATCTTATTTGACTTGATCCTCGTTGACTTCGACTTCGCTCTTCCTTAGACTTCAGCTTCTACTACACCTCCTTTCAATTCAACTACGCTTCTTTCACTTCTTCTACGCTTCTTTCACTTCAGAACTGTTATGCCTTTTCTATTCTTACTTTGAACTACTTTGCTACTTCTTACTTGCTGATCTAACACTTTCTCCACGCCACCGTTCAAATACCCTTTCGCGCTCGAGCCTCACACACTCTCAGCGACTAATCTTTCCTCTCTTCTACCTTACTTGCTATACCTTTTACCTTACTTCTTCCTCCCCCCGCGCCTTCTATCTACCTTCTTTTATATAGTTGAAAACTGTCACGTGGGCGCACTCTGTGGTGATTTTGCGGCGCATCCCGTGGCTCGCGCCATCTAGAGCCGCTTTCCCCAACCATTCTTAACAGACATACTTGGGGTGATGGCTATCGTGTTTAATCTTCCACTTACTTCTAATTTGTTCTGTCCGCAGGCTAGCTTTCTTCCTGGCTTCCTCAATTGTAATTGGAGTTTGGTCGGCAAATTCGGGTACATTACCGATTCCATACATTAAGAAAAGCGGTGAAAAACCAGTCACGTCATGTGGTGTGGAATTATAATTTTTGACAACTTGCGGTAACAATTAGCTCCATTTACATCTAGGTTTCTCTAGAACAGCTATTCTCAGTTTTGTCATTATCGTATCATTTAATTTCTCACAAATGCCATTGCACTGAGGATGATAAGGCGAAGTATATGTGTGTTTAATTCCTTGTAAAGAAAGAAATTTGTTGAACTCTTTTGATATAAAATTTTTGCCATTATCTGTTAAGATAGTATTGATAGAATTAACAGATTTGATTATCTTATCAAGACATTGAGTTACAGCTTGAGCAGTGTTTGTTATTGTGGGATATTCCCATAGATAACGAGTTGCGTGATCAACAAAAACTTGAATGAATTTATGCTTTGTGTTAGCTGCTGCTGTTCCCAGTACAATAGTGTCACAACCGATCATTTGTAATGGTTGGATATTTGACGTTGGAGTGATCATTTCTCCTAAAGTTGGTTCATGTCTGACCTTCACTAGTTGACAAGATTTACAAGATCGAACATAATTCTTGATATCAGTTGTTATTCCTTTCCACCAATAACATTGAGTTATAAGTTTGCATGTTTTGGTTATTGATGGGTGACTCAATGAATCGTGATATTCTTCCAATATTTTTTTTGGTAAGCGAGTTTGGGACAACTGCTTTAAAAACTCCTTTTTGTTTGATCATTACCACACCGTCGTGAGTGTGGGAATTTTTCAAGAAACTCAAATCTGAATTTTGTTGGTGTTCTTGAAGTTCTTGAGTTGCAATGTTAACAACTGGGAGTCTTGATAAGGCGTCAACATGAGTTTGTTGCTTTCCAGAACGATGAACGATGTTACATGATTTCGAGGATAAACTAAGAATCCATCTAAAATACTTAGGTTTCGGTTTCTTCATGGTGAAAAGCCATTGGAGCGCCGCATGATCAGTGATGATTTCAAATGGTTGGTTTTCTATGTATACATGAAAGTGATCAGTTGCTTGTATTACGGCTAGGCATTCCATCTCATAAGCAGAATAATTCTCTTGGTGTGGTTGCAGTGTTTTGGAGTAATAAGCAATTACATGTTCCTCATTGTCTGGACCAATTTGTGTTAGGATTGCTCCAATTCCATATTTGGAGGCATCTGTATAAACTTTAGAGGGGTAGTCCGGGTTGTGAATAGCAAGGACAGGTTTTGTAGATAGTGCCATTTTAAGTTTAGCGAACGACTCCTCTACTTCCTCATTCCAGATGAAGGGCTGATTCTTCCGAGTGAGTCGAACCAAGGGGAATGAAATTTTAGAAAAGTCCTTCACAAATTTTCTGTAATAATTTGCCAATCCCATGAACTGACGAACTTTCTTTACAGTATCAGGTCTTGGAAAGTCTTCAATAGATTTTACTTTTCCTGGATCAGGTTTTAATTGATTGTGACTGATGATATGTCCGAGGTATTTTACTTCAGTTCTTCCAAAAATACATTTCGACAATTTTAATTTCATGTTGTACTGTCTTAATTTGTCAAAAACTTTACTAAGAAGCTCTATGTGCTCTTGCCATGTTTTCGTGTACACCAATATGTCATCTTGGAAAGAGCAAGTTCCTTTCCATAATAATTCACCTAGAATATGTTGGATTATCCTTTGAAACGTTGAAGCAGCATTTTTTAAACCAAATGGCATCACTAAAAACTCATAATGACCATCGTTTGTGACGAATGCAGTTTTTTGAATAGATTGCGGGTCCATTTCGATCTGCCAATAACCCCATGCAACATCAAGGGTAGAGAAGAATCTGGATCCATGCAATCGATCAAACATGTCCTGTATGTGAGGTAGGGGTTGCCTGTCATCCAGCGTGATCTCATTAAGACGTCTGTAATCAATGCACATCCTTTTATTTCCATCCTTCTTGGGAACCATAACAACAGGAAATGCCCAAGGAGAATCTGAAGTTCTTATTAACTTGTGTTCGAGAAGTTCTTTAACTTGTTCAGCTATCTCTTCATATTCTTTTAGAGGACGACGATAGGGTCTAAGAGAAATTGGCTGTTCACTTTTCGTGATGATCTTATGTTGTATAGCTACTTTTCCCAAATCAATAGCATGCTGACAAAATACATTCCTATTGTGTTCAAGAAATTTTTTTAATTCATGTTCTCTTATCTCTTCTAGATGATTTACAAGAATTGGATTTTGTAATCCATCAAATTTGGTGTAAATTGTTTTGTCTTTGACATCTATTAAAAGATTAAAAAGAGATGCAACATCTAATCCGATCAAGAGTGGATATTTAAAGTTCTTCATTACATGGAGAGTTACAGGTTTAATTAGTTTATCTATTCTTACCTTGGTCTGAAGGCTTCCACATGTCCTGGTAACACCATCCGCTTGGCTGATGTGAATGTCTGAATTTGGTTGAAGTTGAAGACGGGTTCGCTTGAACAATCGCCAATTGATTATTGATACTGTTGCTCCAGTATCCACAAATGCTTGCGCAGGAATTCCATTTACTTCAACACTTATGTTGATAAGCTTGAAAGCTCCTTGTGTAGGGGTATTTGTCAAAGTACTTACATTCAACAATTCCGGGGCTCCGCATACTTGTTTCACTGAAGTGTTTTGATTAAGCCTATCCTTTTTATAATTAGGATCATAATCCTCACAATCTGTGACCCAATGTTTAATTTTTATTCCCTTTTTCGAACATATTGGACACCAGAATGGGCAAACATTTTTTCTATTATCATTATTTTTTGTCGCGAGATGTATTTTGTTTTTAGGCTTAAACTGAATTGAAGCCCTATTTTGTTCAATTGAAGCTGCGATATGAAACCATTTTGTGGCGTCAGTTGGCTGTGCAGCCACAATTAAATCTTTCCAGTCATTTGGAAGTCCGTCTGTTAATAAATGAATTTTTTCCTCCTTCGTTAGATAGGTTTGATTTAACAGGCGAATTTTATCTTGAAAATAATTTTCTATTGATTCTTCTCGTTTTAATCTTCGATGTGATGCTGAGACAATTGGATTTGCGTTGTATGAACCAAATCTTTGAATCAACCTTTCCTTTACAACTTCCCATCTTTTTATTGCAGGATTTGAAATAATCTCGTCTGCATACCATTCAAGTGCTGAATCTGTCAAGTAGTACATAAGATTTTTGATTTTTTCATCTTCTTTTAAAGAATTATTTTCAAAATCATATAATTTGATCCATGACTCAGGCCTAATTGCCGACTTCGAGCCGTTGAATTTTTGCAACCGGTTGTTTGGATTTTCCGCCATTTTTTTCTTTCCGTATCCTGTCGGCTGCGCCAAATGCCACGTTTTTATTTTTAAAACGCTAATTTTAGTTTTGTAAAACTTTAATTTTAAAGTTTATTATTTTAAAAATGAAATGTTTGTTAATGAAATAGACATTTTACCTAAACTCATTTTTGCTGCCGCTTTCTTTTACAAGCCATTTGTTTATATCTCTCTTTACATATCGTTTTTATTGAGTTTTTACTAATGTTGCATGTACATCATTGACTTTTAATGAATGAGAAAAATAAATTGAAAATAAACATATGAAAAATTAAAGTAACACCTTAAAGGAATTTATGTACAACTGAAAATTGTTTTTTTTTGTAACGTCTCAATATTGTTGCACCAGGTTGCGGCTTGGCAGACTCTTCAGCCTTGATTCTCTCCTGTGCTGGGTCTTGCATCTTACCAGAGCGTGTTTCAGCCATCCTACAAATTTATAAAAGGGAATAATGAGATAAGTCTACTTTATGTAGCCACCAGAATCATTTATTTATTTTCTCACATCAAAGAGAGCAGTGAAATCACAGTGTACCTAAATACAAATGATGATAATCTAAAAATAATCTGTTTTAAATAAATATCATAGCATATAAAAATAAATAAATATATAATTTAAATTTCAAATATATTAAAAATAATATAATAAATACGCCATTAATCATGATGTAACACTTCCCCCTCTCCAGAGGTCGTCACGTCCTCGTGAGTTACCTCATCAATTCTCTCAAAATAGGGTTTGAGCCTTGAGACAAGAACAATCAATGGGTCTTGGCCAGGATTATCTTTCGGCTCAATTAAGTAATTTACGTTAGACAGCTTCTTTAATATTCGATATGGGCCAAAATATTTTCTCAATAGTTTTTCGCATTTTCCGATTTTCCTGACTGGTGTCCAAACTGCCACTAAATGTCCTGGTTCATAGATTTTCTCATTGTGTTTTTTGTCATAGTTTCTTTTCATTCTTTCCTGAGTCTTCTCTGTGTTGTTAATGACTACCTGTCTCGTCTCCTTGCTATTTTATCTAAGTAGTTTTCTATATATTCGTCGTAATCGTTCATGTTACTGTCCGTTGGGATATTCTCGTCGTCTAAGAGGGACATGGGTTCCCTTCCAAACAACAGGAAAAATGGAGAGTAGCCTGTGGTTTCTTGAATCGTGGTATTATACGCGTGGGTGATAAAAGGGAGGATTTCATCCCAGTTCTTTTGGTCTGTGTTCACATACATGCTGATCATATTGATTAAAGTTCTATTTAGCCGTTCCGTTAGTCCGTTAGTCTGGGGGTGGTAGCTCGTTGTGAAGCAGTGTTTCACTTTGCACATTTTCATTACCTCCTTCATCAAATTGCTAGTGAATTGTGAACCTCTATCGCTAATAAGAAATCTTGGGGCCCCGTGACGTAAAATAATATGTTCGATTAAAAATGTAGAGACTTCTTTCACGGTTGCTTCTGATACTGCCTTTGTTTCAGCATACTTGGTATAATAATCAGTCAACACAATTATCCACTTCCTTCTTCTTTTCGTTGATGGCAAGGGGCCAACAAAGTCAATTCCGATTCTTTCAAAAGGGTAGTTAGCTGGGGGAATAGGTTGTAGAAGTCCAGAAGGCAAGTGATTTGAACCTTTCCGACTTTGGCAAAGATGGCACGTCTTTACAAATTCTGAAACATCTTTCAACATGGAAGGCCAATAGTATTTATTCTTCAATCGGTAAGTGGTTCTGGCGACGCCCAGATGGCCATTCAGCATATGGTTGTGGTATTCACTCATGACTTCCTTCCTTCTCTTCTTTGGCACTACCAGCAACCATGCCCTACCTTCAGGATTTGGATTTTTCTTGTAGAGACACCCATTTTCTTCTTTGAAGTTCTGTGTAATTGAACGCTTGTTTCCACTAAGGTTCTCCTTAATATTCTCAATAAAATCATCCTTTTCGTCTATTATTTGATTCAGAAATAGTCTTTCATAATCTTCGTCCCATTCGTTTTCAGGTAAGGGTCCTCTAGATAGACCATCAGCGTCCAGATGTTTTTTACCCGATTTATGTATGATTTCGAAATTATATTCCTGAATCTTCAGTGCCCATCGTGCTAATCGGCCGGTCGGATCTTTCAGATTCTTAAGCCAGCATAGTGCGTGATGATCAGTTACGATTTTGAAGTGCCTTCCATATAGGTAGGGTCGTAACTTGGACATTGACCACACAACAGCTAGACATTCTTTTTCGGTAGTCGAATAATTTTGCTCAGGTTTGCTCAGTGTTCGACTTAAATATGAGATAACTTTTTCTTTATCGCCGAACTTTTGGACTAATGTTGCACCCAGGCCGATGTTAGATGCGTCAGTATGAATGTAAGTAATTGCATTCGGGTCAAAGTGCCCTAAGATTGGAGGATTTATCAATGCTACTTTAAGGGTTTGAAATGCTTTCTCTTGATTTTCTGTCCAGGTAAAAGGTACATTCTTTTTTATAAGACTGGTTAATGGATCGGCAATTTTTGAAAAACCTTTGATAAATTTTCTATAATATGAGCACATTCCTAAAAATGATTGAACTTCTTTTATCTTTTTGGGCCGAGGAAAATCTCTAATAGCCTTGATATTATGCTCCGCTGGTTTTATACCATGTTGATTAGTTATATGGCCAAGAATCTCCAGTTCTTCGAAAGCAAATTGGCATTTTTTGTTGTTCAATTTTAAATTAGCCTCGCGAAAACATTTTAAAACAGCTTCTATTCTTTTGAGATGTGTTGAAAAATCCGAGCTATAAATGATTACGTCATCTAGATAACATAAGCAAATTTGCCATCTAAGATTACCAAGCATATTCTCCATGTTCCTCTCAAATGTAGCAGGGGCATTGCATAGACCAAAGGGCATTACGTTGAACTCATATAGGCCATGTGCTGTAGTGAAGGCTGTCTTTTCTTTATCTTTCTCCTCAACCTCTACTTGCCAATATCCTGATTTAAGGTCAATTGCTGAAAAGTATTTGGATCCTTGAAGTGTATCCAATACTTCATCAATTCTGGGAATTGGGTAAACATCCTTCACTGTTACATCATTCAATTTTCTGTAGTCAACGCAAAATCTGTACTTACCATCTCGCTTCTTGACCAAGATTACAGGGAAGGACCATGGACTCGAGGATGGTCTAATTATGCCGTCTCTGAGCATTTCATCAATTTGTTCTTTTATGATTTCTCGCTCTTTCGCGCTCACCCTATACGGCTTGTGTTTGATCGGTTTCGCGCCTTCTGTATCGATCCGATGTTTCGCTAAGTTGGATCTTCCTAATCCCGACGAAAACAAATCCTCGTACCTTTCCAAAACTTGTTTCAATTGCTCCTTTTCCGTAAATGCTAAATTTTTGTTTATCTGAAATTGGGGTTCTTCATGCTCTTTTTGTTCACTTTCTTCCATAAGATTCACTTCGGCTGGCTGGCTTCCAAAGCACAATGTTTGGTTTTTTAATATTTTTAATGGTCGAGGGTAAGGGTTTGTTATCCAGGTATATGTTTCCTTATTCACAACATTTATTAAGCTTCTCGCTAGTCGAAGTCCATTTGTTTGAAACATTTTATGGTTCTCCTCGATGATGTATTCGCCATCCTCTGCTTCTACAAATGCATTAATCAATTTAATAGAAAGTTCTGGTATAATGGCATCCTTTGCACTTTTTATTTTCTTCTGTTGATATTTGATTACGTCACGATTTTCTGTCAAGTCATATTTGATTATTTCACGCTGACAATCAATTTTTGCGTTCATTTTCTTAAGAAAATCACGTCCAAGTATAAATATTCGCAAATGTGTTCTCATTATCATAAATTGATGTGTAATTGTTTTGTCATCAAATTTTATATTTAAAATAATATTTCCTACGATATCTAATTCTTTGCCATCGGGTCCGGAGCACATTTTATCAGGATTTATTATTTCAAGACCTGTGTTAAGAGCTGTACTAAGGTCGGCCACTGAAAGATCGGCGCCTGTATCAATCAAAGCTTCGCAGATACCGATTCTATCCACGTTAATGTTCATTTTATATTTGGGGTCTAACTTTTTAATTCCATTTATGGTCGACTTGCTTTGATTGACGGACTCAGGCGCGATGTTTAGTTTAAATCTTCTAATGCAGCATATCTATTCCTTGTAGGGATACTCGAGTACGGGCTATTACTTACGTCAGAGTAGAGCAGAGGTCTCGACTTCTGAGTTCCATTATCCATTCGGATTTCTTCTTCGACCTTGTCTTGTGTAACTATGGGGTCCTCTTCCACAATTCTTACAAACCTGACTCTGCAATACCGCGCTACGTGTCCTGGCTTGTTACACTTGAAACATATTGGTCTCCCGTCTTCTGTCCTATTCCTATTTGAATTTGGATTCTTATTGTATGTTTTACTTGGGTAGACCGGTTTTGGCTCAGGATTGGGAGTGTAAGATCGTCTAGGGGCAGATACCTGGGGCAGAGGCTTGTTCTGGTAATACCTCGGAGTGGGGGCCTGGGGCTTGGAGGTGTTCTGGTAGTACCTCGGAGCGGGGGCCTGGGGCTTGGAGGTGTTCTGATATGGTCTTCTGAACGACGTAGCATTCTTCCATTGCTCTTGATGATGGGGACGAGGAGAGCGTGGTCCATTATAAAGAGCTTTTGATTTTTCTGCACGTTCTTGGTAATTCTTTTCGAACAAATCCAGCTTTTTACAAATTTCTAGAAGTTCATTGGTATTTTTAGGAGGGTTTAGGTGAAGGGCAAAAGAGTATTCTTTCTTTAACCCTCCAATAACCCAGTTTATTTTAGTCTCTTCTTCCATTTGGGGGTCAACCTTGTTGCACAGTACAAGGATATCCTCTGCGAACCTGATTGCAGGTTCATTCCACTGTTGTATCCTGTTTAATCTCATCCTCATTTCTTCTTTGTTGGCGTCTGAGGCAAAATCCTCAATTAGGCGGCTCTTGAAATTTTCCCAGCTGGTGAAACTTACTTTGTGTAGGTTCAGCCAGGTTTTGGCGCTACCAATCATATTCATGGCAGCATAACGGGAGATAATGTAGTCTGCCCAATGGTACAGGAAGCCAATTTCTTCAAGAGATTCAATCCATGGGCGAGGGTCTTCTGTTCCATCATACTTGGGGATGTCGATGTTGGGATTCAGGACAACTGGGTCGGAACTAGCATCTCTACCAATTGTTGCACCAGGTTGCGGCTTGGCAGACTCTTCAGCCTTGATTCTCTCCTGTGCTGGGTCTTGCATCTTACCAGAGCGTGTTTCAACCATCCTACAAATTTATAAAAGGGAATAATGAGATAAGTCTACTTTATGTAGCCACCAGAATCATTTATTTATTTTCTCACATCAAAGAGAGCAGTGAAATCACAGTGTACCTAAATACAAATGATGATAATCTAAAAATAATCTGTTTTAAATAAATATCATAGAATATAAAAATAAATAAATATATAATTTAAATTTCAAATATATTAAAAATAACACAGGTCTACAAAACTCAAAGTAGTTGTACCTTATAGCATATATATATCGGGATTCAGAAAAAAAACTCTGAGAGATATTTGATGCACAGTGATAAATATCCCTGTGCATCAAATATCTCTCAGAGTTTTTTTTCTGAATCCCGATATATATATGCTATAAGGTACAACTACTTTGAGTTTTGTAGACCTGTGTAATATAATAAATACGCCATTAATCATGATGTAACAATATATATCTCCCCTTTCATAAAACCTCCTATACTCATTATCTAAAACATATTTATAATGCCTGCAATATTTTAATTTTATTTTTTGTTATTCACTAGTTGTCTTTTATCCACAAGGTATGATGTAATATAACATGTATGATGTATGTAATAAGTATGTATATATATTTATATATATAATCGAATATGAGATTGGAAATTATCGAGATAATTGTTAGGCACTTTAGAAAAAAAATATAAAAAGGAGGCAACAATGGATATTGAGTAACAATTGAAGCCAATAATCACTTCTCGACTAGCAGCTATCAGCAGCGAACGTTACTTGTGTACTCTAAGCGACCAACCAAAGCAAACTAACCAAACGACCACCAGAAATGGGTTGTCTACAGAAGCTGTGCTTCTGGAGGAGGAGGAAGGTCCAGCGTCGGCGGACTTGGGCCGACGTCTGGGACCAGGTGATGGCCATGCGGGCCGCCGAGCGTCGCTGGGAGCGACACGTCGCCCGCCTCGTGCGGGAGGAGCGCTGAGAGAGCGTCTCCTTGAACTGGGCAGGAAGAACGCAAACCCTCCGCCAGCCTCTTCTTTCCTGCCATGCCCTCTGAGGAAGATGATGACTTCCGTCTTTCAGGCTTGGTCCCCTCAACCAACCAGACTCCACCAAGTCCATATAGAAGAGTGCAAACCCGCCGCCATGCCTCTTCTGCCTCATCCCCCAAGGAAGATTGTGACCGCCGCCCTCCTCACATCTTCCATGTAATAGCGCATTGGCCAAACTGCCAGCAAGAGCCTTTCATCTTCACCGCTTCCCCTCCCCAGCCAGTCCCCTCCTCCGCCACGCCCTCAAGGGAGAAGAGTGCGAACCTGCCGCCACGCCTCTTCTTCCTCGCTTGTCTAGTCCCCCCTCACAGAAAACAAAACACCAGCTGGCTTCACGTCTTCCTCCCTAGAGAATTTCTTTGGAGGTCAATGTTCTCAACCATCTTTCCTAGGTAGATGAACCAGACTTCTACTGCAGCAAATGCCGTATTCAAGAAGAATTCAGTCCCAGAAATGGTGACAAGCCCATGTTTGCTGCCCCATCCATCAGACTCATGAGACTATAAAGAAGGGTTCTTGCAGAAATAAAGAAGAAGAGAGTATTCTTCACCATACCTTCCTGAAGCTAAAGATGACTTTTGAAAATTAATAAATGAAAATGCATTTTCATTTCCATTTTGTCACTTTTTCTTGGTTTTGTACACTTTTTTAGAGTTGTTCAAATGCCCTGAAAAAAGATACAGACAATAGGATTTTCAACTACCTTCATCTTTAAATGTGTTTTATATTCGCGGTTTTAAGATCAGTTTGATTCAAAATTAAGGTGTCATTACAAAATTGTACAGTAAACTGCTTTCCTATGAAAGACACCCTTGAAAATATGGCTAGTACATGGAACTTTCCTGGTAGTGTCCTCTGGTTGAGTAATGAGTCAGTGCAATTCCTCTTTTTTTTATCTTACATAGATGGTCGCTTATTATATGAGTCGCTTATGGGAGTCTATTGCGTATACTATGAGGCTCAACCACTCATCTCTCTGAGGTTAAGCGCTGAAACTGAACAAAAGCCTAAAAATATGTTGCACTAAATAAAAATTTATAGAATATCAAGAGCGCTGACAAAATGCATCTAGAATAAATACACAGTCGTATACACTCTACGAAGAACCAGTAACAAGTAGGGTCTACAAAATCTAAGAAGGAGAACGCCAAACAACTGCTGGGTTCCCCAAGCTATGGCGTCGCAAAGAACCGGATGGTTCTGACAAGGGAAATATTTATAAGGAATTTAGAGATCACTATCTGATGGTTCATCCCTAGAATATGGAATGCCTAATCTCATAAATTCAGTTTGTTTCGGCCGCAGGATCCTCGCCACAATGGAATCATCCAGGCTCTGCTCTTCACCAGCCATAGCAGACGTTGGTATTCGGACCATCATGCGTTTGGGGACAATATAGATGTCTTGATGATTCTGGTAAAGTTCTACAGAGCGTGAATTGTTCAATCATCGATGACCTTTACAAATTATAAGGTTAGGCTGTCGCAGCCGGACACTTGTGACCATCGGCTGATGGTAGCTTCAATGTCATCTAAAGAAATTTCCATTCAGAAAAGATGGTCCGTTACCTCCATCGTGGTGCCCTCCGCCAGGACGACAGTTTGAGATAGGAAAGCCCTCGCTGAAGGTTTTGAAGTCTAGGTGCCGCAGGTAATCTTTCCACGATGTTCCCTTGAGAGTCGAGGACTTCTATCGGCTCAGAGAGTTGCTGTTGGACACGCCCTGCGTGTGAACTGTCAGTGATGGACAGTTGGACTCGAGCCTGGCACGGATGAACTTGATGACTTTAGTGATTTTGTATCCCGTTTTGATGCTGAGAATGGAGAAACACTTAATATCTCCAGTAAGGTTTCGCTTCAATTTTTCCGCTTCAAGTTCTTGAAGAAAGATGTCTTCAATATACCGAGGAGTTTCCTCGAGGAACGCTTCCATTCTCTCGACAACTGGCTCATATCGAAGAAGGATAAGACATGGCGCATGAGGCTCAAGAAAATCTCATACTTAGAGAAGATTGTCGTGATGGTCCGAGCTGTGGTATTTGAGGGTCCAGTAAAGGGTAAGCGTCTGGAAAGTCTTAATGGTATAGAGGCGAGCAGCGTCTACTTGACTTCTGTAACTGGTAACCCTCGTAGACAAGTAAGCAACGTTGAAGATGTATCAACCTGGGTGGCCTGGCCCAAGAAACTCTTTGCTGATCCAGGCCAAATGCCACTAGCAGACTCCTCGGAGCTGTTAAAGTCGCCAAGGATTCATGTATCTTTTTTGATGGGTTCAATCGCAATAATCTGAAGTGAAGAATTTCATTCCTCAAAAGTGTTAAAAAGGGTACATTTCAATGTGTGACTTCGGGCGTTGTAACTGACAATGGCAACCTTGCCTGGCTACCTAATACGTTGTCAGTGGATGGTGACTCACTGCGCGACGACAATGGTGAGGCTGATCTTCTGGGAGTCGACACTGAGGCTAAGACAGCCCGACAGCCCAGACAGAGGTCCTGAATGAGGTCCAAGGCCAGTAGGTTTGTTTCCTTTACGAACGCTCTCCATCAATTCCACCCTACTTTAAATCATGCAGCACAACTCTGTATTACTTTCACGAAAATAAATGCAGCGCACATTGAAGCGCGATATGCGGAAGTTCATAGAGTATTGTTAGCTGATGCTGCTGAATGGAGGTGAGCCGATTGTAGAGAGTGTAGATTATTATCATCTAAAAGTTGGATGATTTGGTCGAGGAACAAGTTTAATCTACCTGTTTGTTCAGGCTCGCTCTAAAGGACCTAACTGGTGGGGACGTGTGATTATAACTGCACTACATTGACCCTCTTCAAGCGTAGGTATTAGATATACTCATCAAACTGATTGTACTTAGTCAAACTGTTAGAGAGCTTTTGTGTTTTTGTGATGCACAAGAGAGAATTTTGGGAGGATCCTTTGAAAACCTTTTTGAGCGAGGGGGTGCTGTTCAGAGGCCAGATAGTTAGAATGAGTGATGTAGTCTTGGGCTGTTTATAACTTCATGAGGATGGATGATCCTCTTCCTGTTTTCACGTGGCGACAATGGCTCGGCTGAAAGACAATTCGCGGGAGAGTGAATTACCCGGGCAGGCGTCTCCTGGAGTTGGACAGGGCCGACACGTTGATGAACTTGTGCCACCGTTAGAAGAGAATGTTGATGGAAGAAACAGCTCTTGACAGACTGTTGAACTAGTTATTCTTCCAAGTACCTCCTGAAGCAGCTGGGCCGTCTATGTCCTTGAAGGTGGAATTTGCTTTATTTGATACCATAAGTGGTCATCGCCTGTTTCTTGGATTTGATGTCTAGTTTTCCATGGAATTTATAGATCTTGAACTCCTCATTCGAGAAGTTATTTTTTAGGAAGATTTCTTCCTTGGTGCCGGTGGTCCAGGAGTAATAATCGCGGCACGGAGACCACTCGAAAATTCGGAGGCAGCGCTGCCACTACCTGTAACGTTTTACTTCTATTGGGATATTCACGATCATTATAGTTACTGTCTGTTTTTAAGAGGAAACAAATTTAGGATGTTGTTTCCGATAGTTAGTCGCTTCGTCTTCTCGACTCTGGCCAGTCCAACCAGAACACTTGGCTGGACGTCGTCATCAGCTGGAAGACAGTTCAATTCCCCAGCACATCTTCTAGCGCCTAGGTGTAATACGGTGGACCTGGAATCGGAGCTGTACTAGCTGTAGCAGCAATGGTCGGAGAACAATGGTGCCAGTCCTGCCCAGCTGCTGCAGCTATTTTTCATCCCAAGCCGCCTTTCTTTGTAGGTACGGTGGTCTGGTTGTGATGGTGACATCCTTCTCTATGTTGGCTGGATGGACTTTGGAATCCTGGGCTTTCCTTTTAGAGCTTTTAGACGTTTTCATATTTTTGGAAGTAGATTATATTTCCGAAACCTCAACGCATTCGAATCTGCATTGTCTTACTGCCAATAAAATTCATCATTTACATTAACGATTTCATATCTTTGATAACTCATCAATCGATTGTTCCATTTGCTTAAAGTCCCATTGTTTTCCTGAATGAATTATATATTTTTTCACTTATATCTGGAGGTGTTCATAAGTTTTAATTTAACCCTTCTCTATATCCAAAACCAGGAGGTCGCACGCTGTATGGCCGCACGGACGAGGGTGTCAAACATTCGTTTCTATGGGCGGTTTGGCGATAACAATTTTTACCCTCTCAGAGACATATATATTTTTACATACCTCCTTTCCCTAATACTCAAACCATCAGCCTGAAATTTTAATGAATACCACTTTATAGGGGGGTATCTTCTCTCGGCCAATTAAAGGCTTTGTTACAAGGTCACATGATCATAAAATACCTACGTCATATACTTTGTGATGATTTTCTTCTACAAAACCTGGTCAACTCGATCATTTGCAGTAGGAGGTTTATACATATTATCTGACAGAACCCTTTTTTTCGTCGATGGCCATTTCAGAGTAAATTTTAGAAATGGTTTTTATATTTAGATTTTTATAATTATTATCGTAGAATTTAATATGCTTGGGGATGCTAGTTTCTACTTTAAGGTCTTCTATACTGAACCTTTGTATATGTCTTTCTATCTGGACCTATGTTTCACTTGCATATATAGGTAATGATCAAAATACCTTTTTCTTATGGGCGAGTTGAATGTCCTCTTTAAATTAATTCTTTTTTAACTTCTAGTTTCCAATTTCAACCATAGCAGAGTGGCGCAGTGGAAGCGTGCTGGGCCCATAACCCAGAGGTCCGTGGATCGAAACCACGCTCTGCTATTTTTTTTTTTTTTTATTTGATCACAAATAAAATGTGATGACAAATGATTAGCTCATTCAGATTTCCTCTAATCCAAAGTCACATCTTTTCAACTATAGGTGTGGAGGAACAAGTGAATACATTTACAATACTCTAATTTCAAACATAGGTATGAGTGGTATAAACCGGACACTTTTTCTTAATGTAAAGTTGCTCCTACGGCTCCAATTCTTGCAAATGTCCAACCCCACCAGTGATTACAAGTAAACAAACGGAGCCGTGCTTTTTCACAGCTGAAGGCATGTGGAGCAATTACTGTAAAAGCATCACCAACTACTACCTATCATGATTACTATGGCCTATAACAAGTGTACGTGGGAAAACTAATTATTTTTTTTTATTTGAGTATTATATTGAAGATATTTATAATATGCAAGCAGAGTGATGCAGTGGAAGCGTGCTGGGCCCAGAGGTCCGTGGATCTATGGGATTCTTATAAGAATATTTTTGATTAAAAAAAACGTCTAAACTTTATTCCAAAACAACCGAGAGACGATATGTTGACCGAACTACATGAGGCTCTCATAGTAGGTTATCTGAGTTTTGCTAAGACTTACGATAAAGTCAGAAAGAAGAATTTTTGGCCAGAGCTCTATCGGAGTGTTAGAAAATAAATCAGCAACTGTCAGAGCTATCAACAGAGGAAGAACCCACCTCAACTACCGTCTGGACATCTGATTCCTATACCACCTCCAAATCGACCATTCCAAAAGATAGGCAAACATCTTGGACTTGGACGCTTCCCAATATCAGGTGACAAAAAAAGATGGATCATAGTCTGCGACGACTATCTATCCAAATATACGATCACAGAGAGCTTGGCATCCGGAGGAACTCAGGAAGTCGCGAAATATTTAGTTGAAAAGGCGATATTGGTCCACGGAGCCCCTCGGGAAATTGTGACTGACCGGGGCCGCAACTTCCAGTCAAATCTCATCCAGGAATTGACCCACTATTGTGGGATTATTAAAAGGACCGCTACGGCGTATCAATATCAAACAAATGAACTAACAGAACGGCTGAAGAGAATCATAGCAGATATGTTGTCCATGTATGTAGACTTGAACAGAAGAATTGGAATGAAATCTTGCCCTTCTTCACTTTTGCTAACAATACCGCAAAACAGGAATCTATTGGCTTTACACCATTTTTGTTGTTGTTCGTGGTATTGAAGCTGAAACCCCACTTGACATTCTATTTCTCAATCCAGAAATCGCAGATGACGAAGAGTTTATCCAAGAGTTAGAAACAAGAGCAGAAGAGGCGAGACAGATTGCACACTTTCACATGCTGAAATCACAAGACATCAATAAAATGAACTATGACTCAAGACACAGAGACAGCCTACCGCCCTGGTGACTTGGTATGGATCTACACTCCAGTACGACGTGTAGGGTTGTGCGAGAAACTGATGAAGCGATACTTCGGCCCCTCCTAAGATACCAAAAAGTTATCTGATGTGACTTATGTAGTAAAACCATTAGGAGAACCAAGGACTTCGTGCACGTCTTAAGAAAGAAACCACGGGGAGCCCATCTAGACAGGAGGACCAAGACGTAGATGCCATTAAAACACTGGCCAAGGAATAATAATTCTAGTTGTGAGGGAAGAGCAATGTTGTCATTTAATTTATTTATCACTGATTTATTTATTTTAAACTAGCGGACGTACCCGGCTTCGCCCGGGTTTTACCCGAGTAAAGGTTTGTCTAACGAATCTCTCGATAAAGTGAACATTTTTTTCCCGGTCCCTTGAAAAATACTCGATAAGTTGAATAAAATCAATATTAATTGGTTCCCTCGGTAATTGGAAGTTAAAGGAATAGTATCTTGCCTTGGAATTGTATCATTATTCTTGTATGGATGTACCCGGCTTCGCCCGGGTTTTACCCGAGTAAAGGTTTGTTTAACGAATCTCTCGATAAAGTGAACATTTTTTCCCCGGTCCCTTGAAAAATACTCGATAAGTTGAATAAAATCAATATTAATTGATTCCCTCGGTAATTGGAAGTTAAAGGAATAGTATCTTGCCTTGGAATTGTATCATTATTCTTGTCTCAAATAAATTGCCGTGTCATCCTGAATTTTGTCTTTCCTAATTTTCTACATTACAAAATCATCGTATCATCATGATAATATTTAGAGCAAATTGTTGAATTATAACAGATAAATTAGAATATTTATCTTGATTATTTCTAGGCGAAAAGTTATTTCAAAATTTTTATTTGCTAGAAACCTTCCCAGTACTATACTAAATAACTTCCCAAAGTTTCATGGCGTTCCAATGAGTGGTTTGGTCAGGCATAAAGGACAGACAGACACACACACACACATACATTCATTTTTATATATATAGATGATCTGGCTTTGTGTCTTCAACTCGAATGAATGTTTTCTGTTAGAATTTTGTTTCTGCATACTAAAAGTGAACTCGCTTCAGAATTTCAACCTTGACAGCAAGGTATCTATTTTCGAAAATTTTTCTTTAGATTTTTAAATATTCTTCAGGGTTTCATAAAATTAAACTTTGTTTATTTTTTGTATTATACAATATTCACTGTTAGCTTTCATCATTGATTCTCAAGTTTTTTTTTTTTTTTTGCATGATAAATATCAGACCCAACAACAGTTAGATAGGCCAACTCTAATAGTTTGTCCAAACACGGCCAGAATGAATCTGAACAAATGTACATTGCATAATAAGAGAATAGATAAGATAAGTGAACCCCAGGAAGAACCAACTGGGTACAGTTGACTTATAACTCCGATTCATCCAGAGCACTTAACGCCAAGACATGGATAACTGGAGTGCCTAAGATGGTGGACGACTAACTTTGACGGAAGAATAAATTAACTATACATTGTGTTTCATAGTCAGACGATTGATATAAAAACTTGTTGAATTATTTTTTTTAGGTCAAATCGTACTCGAGACAGAGGCGATCTTGTGGATAAACGGCGATCATCAAGATAGTACTCGAGACAGATAATCTTGTGGATAAACGGCGATCATCAAGATAATACTCGAGATATATAATATTGTGGATAAACGGCGATAATCCAGATAACACTTGAGACAGGTGATCTTGAGGATAAACGGCGGTAATCAAGATAATACTCGAGACAGATAATCTTGTGGATAAACGGCGGTAATCAAGATCGTACTCGAGACAGGCGATCTTGAGGATAAACGACGATCATCAAGATCGTATGTAATAGAGAAGAAATAGTTTTCTCTTGAGGTATCAGACAACAGTTTGGTTCCAATCGCCAAAACAGATGATCGAGTATTAAAAGAGCTGGCGATATAACATTAAAACCAATTCATCTCTAGGTATTCAGTAAGGTTTCAATATAAAAACAGCCAAGTTTTGCCATTTATGATGGTCGGACTAAGTAAAGAGCTCACAACAATGGATAGATAAGTCATTCAAAATGGGAAATTGCATGGAGAGAGTGCACAAAGATCGCCGGCTCGACACGCTGGCCCAGCCACGGCGGCAACCTCAACACCCCCTCGAAGCCCGGGTCATCGGGGCGAAGAAGTGCCCCGGGACAACCAACATCCTCGGGGCCCGGTGGAGGGGAGCTAATTAGCTCCCCGAGAACCCATCTGGCCGGGAGCTCAGTCCAAGGAGTCGGCGGAGGCATACAAACCACCCAGACCTGGAGACGGATGGACGCCCGCTTCATTCCCGGGGAGTGGCCACCATTCCATCCCGCCCCTCCCCCTCAACTCCCTGGGGTGGAGCGATGCAGCGGTGGACGACCGGTGGGGAGCAAACCATCTTCAGCTTTCCACGACCATCAGGAAGCCCAGGAGGGAGATCCAGTGGACAAACGCCTGCGACGGGTTCCGGGCGGCTGCGAGGTAAGCAAACTTTCTTCGATCCCTAAAACCTTATACCTATAACCTACATTTCCTTATAAAACGTTGGCCCTAATGTGGTGTTTGTCTGCAGGAACAGCCCCCCGGCGGACATCGGCCGTACCCCGCGTACAACTACCGTGCGGCAACTACTCGCGGCCGTCCCGCCCGTCGCCTGTCCCCCTTCCTCCTGGGTCCCCACCCTAGTCCCCGCTGCGATCCGTCTCCCGCCCCGTCGACCTCCAGAGCCCCGGTCAGACCCACCGGCCTCGGTGGCCCCCGCCGTGTGCTGGGCCCCGCCATGCCTCTCTCCATCGCACCCAGAAAAAAAAATTTTTTTAATACAAAAAAAAAAAAAAAGAAGAAAGTAAATCGATTTTTTTTTTTTTTTCAAAATTTTAGAGAAATAAAAATTGGCTTTTTATATGTCCCTTCATTCCTTCAAGCATTTTGGCCAAATTTTTGCGAGTGAAAATAAACAGCACAGGGTTAAAAATGACACTATAACACTTAGTAGTAGAAGCATACCTGAGATACAAGTACTGGCTTGTATACAATTAGAGGGCAAGATGGTACCAACATTCAAACACTATTCACTAATATAAAAGAGATATACAATGCCAGCGCTCCAATTCATTCAGCAGAAGATATTTTTCTTGAAGTATTTTCCAGGGCTCGTGTTGTACATTAAACTGGCAAATTTTATCCACCATACTCTCTTACCAATAAAGACAGTGAGAGAAGTAATTAGAAAAAAAGGAGATAATATGACTGTTACAATGTTTACAATTATTTTACTCGATCTAGTGGCTAGAATACTTGGCTCTCACCTGGGAGGTCTTGGTTCGATTCCCGGCGTAGGATTTTTCTTTTTAATATGTTACTTGGCGGTGAACTACAATTACACAGGTCTACAAAATTTTAAAAATTTTTGATGTTTGAGGATTTAAAATGCTTTTTGGGTAATCCAATGGCACTGATACCGAATCTGCTCTTAGTTTTTCTGTATGTCATCAAAATCTATAGATAATGACCATAAAGTGTATTTCACCAAAATAATATTTTCATAAAGAAAACTGCCAAGTCTTCATAATTGCTTCATAATTTTTACAATCATCACATCTCAAAGTTCTTCTAAAACATACGCCATAAACTTCATATAAAAATAAAATTTTAAGAAATAAAATAAATCTACTTATATATTTGCCTTATTCTGTCTGTTTGTTTGTCTGTTTGTCTGAAGCTCACGGATGGGATTTTTCATAACCATCGGTGGTTCAGTGGTAGAATGCTCGCCTGCCACTCGGGCGGCCCGGGTTCGATTCCCGGCCGATGCATTTTTTTTTTTACAATTTTTAAAACTCATTTATATATTATACTAGCGGACGTACCCGGCTTCGCCCAGGTTTTACCCGAGTAAAATTTTGTCTAACGAATCTCTCGATAAAGTGAACATTTTTTTCCCGGTCCCTTGAAAAATACTCGATAAGTTGAATAAAATCAATATTAATTGGTTCCCTCGGTAATTGGAAGTTAAAGGAATAGTATCTTGCCTTGGAATTGTATCATTATTCTTGTATGGATGTACCCGGCTTCGCCCGGGTTTTACCCGAGTAAAGGTTTGTTTAACGAATCTCTCGATAAAGTGAACATTTTTCCCGGTCCCTTGAAAAATACTCGATAAGTTCAATAAAATCAATATTAATTGATTCCCTCGGTAATTGGAAGTTAAAGGAATAGTATCTTGCCTTTGAATTGTATCATTATTCTTGTCTCAAATAAATTGCCGTGTCATCCTGAATTTTGTCTTTCCTAATTTTCTACATTACAAAATCATCGTATCATCATGATAATATTTAGAGCAGATTGTTGAATTATAACAGATAAATTAGAATATTTATCTTGATTATTTCTAGGCGAAAAGTTATTTCAAAAATTTTATTTGCTAGAAACCTTCCCAGTACTATACTAAATAACTTCCCAAAGTTTCATGGCGATCCAATGAGTGGTTTGGTCAGGCATAAAGGACAAACAAACAAACAGACACACATACATTCATTTTTATATATATAGATATATTATCCGAGTAAAGGTTTTTCTAACGAATCTCTCGATAAAGTGAACATTTTTTCCCGGTCCCTTGAAAAATACTCGATAAGTTGAATAAAATCAATATTAATTGGTTCCCTCGGTAATTGGAAGTTAAAGGAATAGTATCTTGCCTTGGAATTGTATCATTATTCTTGTCTCAAATAAATTGCCGTGTCATCCTGAATTTTGTCTTTCCTAATTTTCTACATTACAAAATCATCGTATCATCATGATAATATTTAGAGCAGATTGTTGAATTATAACAGATAAATTAGAATATTTATCTTGATTATTTTAAAGCGAAAAGTTATTTCAAAAATTTTATTTGCTAGAAACCTTCCCAGTACTATACTAAATAACTTCCCAAAGTTTCATGGCGATTCAATGAGTGGTTTGGTCAGGCATAAAGGACAAACAAACAAACAGACACACATACATTCATTTTTATATATATAGACAAGAATGACATCCACGGCGCCAATTTATAATTGTAACGAATAGTATTTGAACAAAAGCATTTAATCGGGTAAAACCCGGGCGTTGCCCGGGTCATTCGTATATAATAATTGTATAAACGAATGCAAGACAAAATCACCGCGAATGTTTCTTTTTTTTAAGGCAATTTCTTTTTAAGGCAATTATCGTTATTTATCGTTAATTTTTGTTTCGATTTTATTGAAAAAGAACGATATGGTGCCTTTAAAAAATGATCTTTATTACTATGCAGTTTTCTATTTAGTCAATATACCTAAGTTCATGTTGCAAATGTAATTATCTCTATCGATTTAGTAGGTGAAATGCAAAAAAAAAAAATCGACATGATATAATCTTTATGAAAATTCACATTTTTATTTTTATATTTTCAAGACACACACAGTTTGGGGCGGGACGTTTCACAAGAGAGACATCCACGGCGCCAATTTATAATTGTAACGAATAGTATTTTAATTAAAACGTTTTAAAAACACACAGTTTGGAACGCGACGTTTCACAAGAGTGACATCCATGGCGCCAATTTATAATTGTAACGAATAGTATTTGAATTAAAACGTTTTTAAAATATATACGCACTCGGGTAAAACCCGGGCGTTGCCCGGGCCATTCGTCTAGTAAATCATAATTATCAATGCACTCTGGATAGAAAGACGCAATGATCACTTTTAAAATCAACTAGTTGAATGACCAGGCTTCGCCCAGGATCTTCCTGACTGAATGTTGAAAGAATGAAAATATTGTTTCAACAAAATTACTTTTGAAAAAATTATTATCAGTTAATAATATATATAGAGAGATAGATTTTCATTTAAAAGGCATATATTGGATCAAAATATAATTTCTTTTACTAATATTTCAGTTGGCTGAACGCCAACCTTTATCAAGGTATTAGAACATATTAATGTTTGTGTCAACTAAGCGGCTAACAAGAGACATTTCCTGACCGTGCTCACATGAGCATCTCTAAATGGTAGAGCGCCATCTAGTGGAACAAAAATAAACTAAGCGTTTATTTAACTTGTTCCGTGATATTTGGCCAATCCAATATATACTAGACCAAGCATGTCAAACTCAAATCCTAACACGGGCCAAATAAAAAAGTAATAAGATTATGTGGGCCGCAAAAAAAGAAAACAAGTAATTAAATTTTTATAGTAACATTTATGTAGGTTTATTTTAAAGAATACTAATAAGAAAAAAGAAAGTAAAGTTAATATTTTCTCCCTGATATTTGGTATCTCTTTTCTGCTATCATCTTTCCTACTTCGGGGGAAATCTTGTTCGCAGTGATTAATTTTAAAACTGACCCAAGGTGAATGTCAGTAATTCTCGATCTGATTGGAGCCTTATTTCCTTTCATAAGTGAAAATAACTGCTCGCACCGATAAGTACTTCCAAACATGGACATAATTTCATATGCTAATTTTCGAGTGTTTTCAAATCTGGCTGGCAAATATTTGTAAAATTCAGAAACGCCAACTTCAATGAATTTTGCCTTTAAATCTGAATCGCACTGGATATCTATTACCTACATTTGCATATGATTAGGTACTGATTCTATATTTATCGAGAAAATTGAAGAAAACAAAGTAAACTTGCCTTCCAAAGATTTGAAATCAGAAAACCTTGTTTCAAATTCATTTTTACGACTTAAAATTTTTTCCGCATATTTTTGATACGATGCAGTTTCACCTAAACTTGATTTGTACGTGTTGCATGTCGGAAAGTGCATTAAATCTTCGTTTTTCAACTGCTTTTCCCAAAGAACTAGCTTACATTTGAATACATTAACTTGGTCACACATGTTGGTAATGATCTGATCCTTTCCTTGCAGTTTCAAATTTAAATCCGACAAGTGTTTTGTTATGTCAACCATGAAGGAAAAATCTTGCAACCATACTTGATCAGAAAACAAAGTGATGTCTTGATTCTTGGTTATTAAAAACTGACATATTTCTTCTTTCAAGTCCCAAAATTGTTTGAGAACCTTGGAGCATGATAGCCAACGTACCTCGGTATAGTATGATAAACCTGAATATTCGCTTTCTAATTCAGTTAAGAACAGAGAGAACTGTCGCTGATTTAAACCTCGAGATCTTATGAAATTGATGAATTTTTTGATAGGTGTCAACACATTTTCCATTTTTATTACCTTCGTACATAATACTTCCTGATGTATAATGCAATACGTATGACGAATATTGGAACCATCAGAAATTTCACTTAGTTTTTTTCGCAGTAATGCTACGAAACCGTTGGTTTTTCCAGTCATTGAAGGAGCTCCATCTGTTGCTACAGAAGTCAATTTTGATTGAGGTAAATTGTATTTTTGCAGAAGATCATAAACGCAATTAAATATATCTTCTCCTGTAGTAGTGAATGCATCGGTACTAGTTCCAATAATTCCTCAAAAATGTTGAAATCCGTGTCGCATGCTCGAAAAAAAAAAACAGCTAATTGAGCTACGCCCCCAATGTCCGTACTCTCATCACAGGCAATGGAAAATGCTTCGAAACAAGATGATTTTTCTTTTATCTGATCATTTAAATTTCTGGCCATATCAGTAACTCTTTCCACAACGGTATTTCGAGACAAAGATATTGCTTGAAACGTCTTCACACTTCCAGGACAAACAATTTCTGCAGCTTTAATTAAACATTCCTTGATGAAATCACCTTCAGTAAAAGGTTTTGAGTGTTTAGCTATCATCTCCGATAAAACGTAGCTTGCATGCACCGCCGCTTCACTCTCTTGTGATACTTTAGTAAACATAAACTGTTATTTTTTCATTCCCAAATTGAACTCTTTTAACTTTTCTTGTCTCATTAAACCTTCGTAGGTATCATATTTTGATTTATGTTGTTCATAATGACGTTTAATGTTATGTAATTTTGGTACACTAATAGCATTATTACATATCAAGCAGATGATTTTATCTTTTACTTCAGAGCAAAAATACTCTAATTCCCACTTTTCTTGAAAATTCCTATGTTCGTCAGCAATTTTTCGTTTAGTTTTACTGCCACTTGGTTTTGATGAAGACATATTGAATACAAAGGTCTGAAAAAAAATTAGTAATCGCTAACACAAAATAATAAAACGTTTGAATTAATATTTTAATTTTTTTTTTAAATTAATATTTTTTAACTTACCAGACACAGAATAACTGCACAAATTATTGAACGTAACTTAAAAAAAAAAGTTTTTTCTAGTACTCCGAAAGAATATTTTCTTTAAACTTTAAGGCACACAATACTTATGGCGATGTACATACGTTATGTATGTAGGTATAATATTATCAAAACTTACGACTTATGTATGGCGACCAGTGGTTCGTTATTAATAAATAAATTATGTATAATTACAATTTTTAAAAATTAGGCTACAAATTTTTATTATTTTTTTTTTTTATTTATAAAAAAAATATTAAAATATATTGTCTGGTGGGCCGCAAATTTATTCGTTGTGGGCCGCATGAGGCCCGCGGGCCGCGAGTTTGACATGCTTGTACTAGACGAATGACCTGGCTTTGCCCGAGAATTCCCCCGAATGCAATTTCCTTCATACTGAAAGTACATCAATAATAAATAGTAGAAGTGCCATAGAATAGAAATACAGAAGTAACACATAAATCACAGGCAAAAAAGTGTGTGTGATGGCAAAAATTGTTTTATATTAGGGTTTAGGTATTTGATTTAATTATTTTTTGCAATACATTTAGTTGTTTCAAAATCAATACAGTTTAAATAGATGGCAGCTTTTCCATCCAACCCCCGAGGTACCCGCCCCAGCGCATTAACCCTTGAAATTGCCAGAGTTGAGTGAGTGGCTGCGATGGATATTGACTGCGATGCCCATCTTCTCAGTAAGAATAAGAAAAAATAGGTTTATAAAAAAATTAATCCAAAATACTGGCAGGTAAATATTTTTCTGTAAAAAATAAAAGAGCACATGGAAATTAGGCAAATATGTGTTTGCTAATGACTGCGACTGCATTTTAAACGATTTTTTTAAGAGATAAAAAAACAAATGCCAGAACAAAAATTAATAAAAATACGAAAGCCATTATTTTCATACAGTAAGGCTAATTTTGTAATTTTTTTTAAATTGCATTGTGTGCACTCACCATAACTTAGTTAGTAATATAAATTTCTCTCACAATACTCAATACTTTTGTAAAAAAAAAAAGTAACACTCTTATAAAAAGATAATTCAAAAAAGTACGCAAGCAAATTGAAAAAAAAAATGCAGAACGTTCATTGGTCGCTTAATTGGCCTGGTGTTGTTACTTCGCCTCGTATTTACTCTGCGTAAAAAAAAAAGTTCTTCAAATGAAAAAAATAAATAAATAGTTAAAAATACTAATCAAAATGTAGCCGAAAAATTTCTTCAGGTTTAGAAAAAGCGTCATGCAAAATTTGGTACCAATTGGTCCAGTAGTTTTTGAGTTTATCGCGAAACAAACAATAGACATTGATTTTATATACGTATATAAGAGAAGATATATGTTGTAAAATGTGTGGAGCCGACATCGACGCAGTAGGCTCCTCATGGAAATTTCTGATGAAAATCGGGGCAACAAATGATCCTAGCTGCTTCTGTGAAAAATAAAACCAGAACTCAATACATTTATTGATAGAATGCCCAATATTTCACAGCTACAGAAGTAAAACAAATTTCCCCATTGAAGAAATGTACGAATTTGAATATAGCAAAGACACGTATGTAAAATTAAAAACTACAGTATTATTGACGCATAATATTATTTTTGAAATTAAACAATTTCTACTGTCCTTACTACAATGGAAAAATTATAGAAATTGTTTAATTTCAAAAAGAATCATACGCGTCTATAATAGTTTCGAATTTTCATAGCAGATGGCGCGCTAATGCATCATAATGTAAAATTCAGTCATTTTTCTAGATTCATTTTATATATTATTTTCTGTTTGAGAAAAACCTACATTTTAGTTTTAATATATACTGATGTTGTTTTTAGTTTTGTTTATTAAATTGAGCTGCTAAAATGTACTTAGGCACTTGCGCCTAGCTCTCAAGCTGTGATATCGCGTTCGATTTGTCAAAAAAAAAAAAAGAATAGATTTCGAGTTTCAAATATTAATAATAAAGAAAATTATTGGAGCAGAGTGGCGCAGTGGAAGCGTGCTGGGCCCATAACCCAAAGGTCCGTGGATTGAAACCACGCTCTGATATTTTTTTTTTTATCACAAATAAAATGTGATGACAAATTATCGGTTTATTCAGATGTCCTCTAATCCAAAGACAGTCTCGATTGCGAACAGTGTTACATTGGAGAAACCGGTCGATCTATCTGCACCAGATTATCTGAACACAGCCGCAACAATACGCACCAACGACCGCAAGTCTCTCTTATGCCAACACATCACAGAATTTCGCCACTCGTTCAATTTGGACAGCGCTGTATGCGTTTACAAGGGCGTCGGGAACAAGTATCAGCGCCTAGTCCTTGAATCTTTGGTCTCGCACTGCACGCCCAGTTTTAATCAAAAAATCGACCTCCCACCCCAATACTCCGTGTTTTACCTCGCCAATCCCCGGCAGCTGAGCTATTTACCTACTGTATTGGGCTATCTTTCATATTCATAGTTTTAAAATATTTCCAAGTTGTAACCTGAAGAAGGGCATTCTTGCCTGAAAGCTTGTATTTTTACCATTAAAAGAAAATCACCACGTTTTTATCGCCTTCATTTCAAATTAATAAAATATATTTCGAGTTTCAAATATTAATAATAAAGAAAATTATTGAAGCAGAGTGGCGCAGTGGAAGCGTGCTGGGCCCATAACCCAGAGGTCCGTGGATCGAAACCACGCTCTGCTACTTTTTTTTTTATCACAAATAAAATGTGATGACAAATTATCGGTTTATTCAGATCTCCTCTAATCCAAAGTTCCATCTTTTTTTTTATCTCTAGGTGTGAGGGGAAACATGTGAATACATTTACAATAAAATTTGTAACAAATAAATTTACCAGTTTTCAAATAAAAATCCTTCCTTGTTCCAAAAATACTTTATTAGGTACCGCTCAAAAAGAGCAACCTAGTTTATGATATTTGCAACAATGAATAAAATGTGAAGTTTATTCACATATTTAACAAAATGTTAACGCGGGATTCAATCCCGGTTCATGACTGTCGGGAATCGAGGTTGTTACCCATTTGTCCACCGACTCTTCAAATAAAAATGCCAGTAAATTTATTTGTAACAAATTTTATCGATTGATGGCAATTGAATTTATAGATTTAACATTTACAATAAGCTAAGCTGCCTTCCATAGAAAATGCAGGGTATATCCCAAACCAATCTAATACAATAGTAAAGATATCTTGAGATTAATTTGGCGAAATTGCTGAGAGGGTTCACTACCGATAAGCAAAACCCTCTCATTCAATAACTGTGCACTTTTGCATGTAATGACAAAATGTCAATAAAATCGTTTTAATTGTCAATATAACTTAAATCATTGCAGTTAGGTGTAGAGATAATATTTTTATGATATTGTAACATAGTATGTATTAATTTAATTTATGTAACATAGTATTTCTTAATTTTATTATTTTTTATTTAACAGAGTGGTCATTTTTATTTTTATATCTTGCGACTCTGTAAATTTCCCTCGTGGCTTATCTTTTGTTTACCTTTCTTAGTTTGGTCCTTCCCTGAAATAAATTTTGTTTCCTCCTGAAGTTTTTTGTCTTCCCTAATTTTCCACGTGGCATTTTGGTGGAGATGCTGGGTAATTTAGGGAAGACAAACTGAAGATCGCCGAGAAGACCTTGAAGCCATGGGTGCTGTGATCTACATTTTCGGAGACTGACATCAGGATTCCACCGCCGCGCTAAAGCCAAGACTTCCTTCGAAGATGACGATGTCCCTATAGACGATACGACGACAAAGCCGCTCTTCACGCCGCAAGAAAATGGACGCAAAGGTACTAGGGACAAAGTTCCAAGACTTCGATGGAATCCTTGGCAGAAGCACGTCAAATCCACGTCAGTATCTACAATAATTGCTAGCTGTGGGTCACAGCTCCCATAGGGAAGAAGCTATGTAACATAGTATGTATTAATTTAATTTATGTAACATAGTATTTCTTAATTTTATTATTTTTTATTTAACAGAGTGGTCATTTTTATTTTTATATCTTGCGACTCTGTAAATTTCCCTCGTGGCTTATCTTTTGTTTACCTTTCTTAGTTTGGTCCTTCCCTGAAATAAATTTTGTTTCCTCCTGAAGTTTTTTGTCTTCCCTAATTTTCCACGTGGCATTTTATTAAAAAGAAACACATTGCCAGTAAATTTATTTGTTACAAATTTTATCGATTGATGGCAATTGAATTTATAAATTTAACTAACATTTAAAATATTCTAGTTTCAAACATGATGGTCGGTGGATGAGTGCTATAAACCGGGCACTTTTTCTGAATAAAAGATTGCTCCAATGGTCCCCAATTCTTGAAAATGTCCAACCCCATCAGTGAGGGTAAGTACCCAAACGGGACTCTGGCCGTGATTTTCATATGTAAAGACATGCAATTACAGTAAAAGAAGCGCCAACTACTATCTACCATGATTATCATGGCCTATACCATGTGTACTAGGGATAATTAAAAAGTTTCAAAAAATCTCATGAATCATATTGAAGATATTAAAAATGCAACCACACACAGCAGAGCAGACTGGTGCAGTGGAAGTCGAAACCACACTCTGCTAATTAAAAAAACTTTTTAATCATATTGTAATACAATAGAACCTCCTAATTGCAGAGCCAACGTGTCCTTTAAAGAGAACGAGTCCTCTTACCGAAGAGTTACTAAATTGTATAAATTGTAATTTTGCAAATGAAAACTGTCCTTTGTGGAGAGATGTCCGTTAGCGGGGTGTCCGCTAAAGGGAGGTTCTACTGTATTTTATTTATTTATCGCTGAGCGAAAGAAATATTTATTTTATTCAAAATGTTTTATGATGACTTGAAATTTTTTGTCGCCCTTTTGCTTTTGTGTCTGTGAGTGTAAATTATAATAATAGCTAGTAGTACAGTAGAGAGAGAGAGAGAGAATATGGAGGTAAGTTAACATGGCAACTGTAGCCAGCCACCAAACAAGAAGCGTCCCTACTGTGAGCAAGGTGAATTCCTCCCATCTGCCAAGTACAAGTTCAACAGCATGGACAACCTTCACAACTTTGTATGTCGTATTTTCGAATCCATCCTTGTGGACTCCAACCTCAACACACACGCTCCACAGAAAAGACACACAGCCACCAAAGCTTTGCTACTCGATTTAGCAAAGAAAGCAGAGCTCCTTCTGGAAGATGCCTTCAAAGATGCGAGCCTAAATCGACTCCAACCTACGAGAAACGTCACAAACCCCACCTTCCCATATGCCTCAGTTTCGGCGAAGGAAGCAAAGCCTCTCCTAACACTATTCTATAATACCTTTGGTCTAACAATATAAGAGTGTTTAACTTTGACAACAATCAATAGTAATTCCATCCATACATATTGTTACGTCGTACCCAGACGTCATTTGTGTTCTTTGTCTACTCAGTATGCCACAAAGATACACATGTGAGTTCGAAGGGATGCAGATAAAGTTAGCGCTTTATTGTGGCTCTAAACAGAAAGAGAACAATAAGTGGGACTTGCCTTCAACCTCCCCGTCAGAAGTATCCTTGTCACCGTGAATGTCCCTCTTGTGAAACCTTCCGCTCCACACTACACGTCCAGCTTGGACTACACCGCCTTGTCCGATGTCAGTCTCTCCTGACACCGTCTTGCAGGATCATCCACACGCCAGGAGACAAGTCGCCACGTCTACTCCTTGCCGCAGATGTAACCAGACTCTGTCCTCCCCCACATAGGAATGCTGTTTTTGGCGTCCGCCACATGGCAGCGGGGGCCGCTAGAGTCCACCCCTCTTTCCTCAACTTTACTTTGGTATCTTGGCCTTGTCATCCATGTTACAATATCATTCACAGACTGCATACATACTTAAGTTAAAAGATGCTACAAAAGCCAAAATACACTAATCATCATCAAATATGTACCCTATTTTATAAAATATAAGCTCTCAGGACGCTCGGGAAATCAAATTCTAAAAAACAAAACTTGGGAACTAATGCCCTTGATATATTAACTAAAGCCTCATACAACCACTAAACTAACCATTTATATTCAAGAAATGGCCAATAGCGGCCTTATCTGTAACTAACCTAACATTTAAATAGTGAAATTTATAGTCCTTAATTATCTTTGCCCCAACATTAGGTGTCACGGCAAAGATAGTTTAATAAGTCATTCACTTATAATATAAGGTTGTACCAAAAGTTCGATGAATTTTGAGAAATAAGCTTTTCTTATTACTGAGCAAATAATATTATTACGACGAATACATAATACTATTATGATGCATTAGCGCGCCATCTGTTATCAAAATTCGAAACTATTATAGACACGTATGATTCTTTTTTAAAATAAACAATTTCTACTGTCCTTACTGCAATGGAAAGCCAGGCCCTCCCATTAATTTTTCCATTGCAGTAAGGACAGTAGAAATTGTTTATTTTTTAAAAAGAATCATACGCGTCTATAATAGTTTCGAATTTTGACAT
Source organism: Cordylochernes scorpioides (assembly GCA_030710605.1). NCBI lineage: Eukaryota > Metazoa > Arthropoda > Arachnida > Pseudoscorpiones > Chernetidae > Cordylochernes > Cordylochernes scorpioides. Next base: position 60,139,318 of record CP092868.1, read on the forward strand.
AATACTATTACTTTATACATAATACAAAGACATTATACATAATGGTGAATAATATTTGTATTTCAATTTTTTGTGTTTACAAACTTTTGGGACAACCTTTTAAAGAGACATGGAGTCATTAAAACACAATTCTTAAAGCTTTCTGCTAACACCTCTGATCTGCTGATATCTCGCCATCCTCCCGGGGACTTCTTCCTTTTGGTCTGCTTGCTGCTGTCATCCTGGTATCTGTTGTTGACGGGGCTGTAGCCAGATTTTAGCATTGATTGAGTCATAGGGCTTCTGGTATCCACCACTATACATTAAAACTGGTCTATGTCCAGCTGAACATGTTCTATTGTCAAATTCTAATGCAGCATCTTCTATGTCCCTTGGCTAGATCTCTATTTTCTTACTTCTGTTCCCACAATTGAAGTTTCTCATTGATATCTCCGCATTCGTTAATTAGCCAACACAATTTTTCACAGGTTTCCTCTGATGTATAGGGGGTTCAATCAAGTTGTTTGAGCAATGGAAATCCTCTTTGGGAACTTCGTTCTTTGGAAATATATCTGTGTACAGAGCTCGAAGCTACTGAGGAGACTTCTTGACAAAGGTTTATCCATTATAGATGTTTTGCTCGCCTTGTCTCGGACATAGCAAATTAGAGGGCTTCAGACATTACCCAACACTGTTCCAAGACATGGCTGGGATTGACTAGGGTTTCTATGCTTTATCAATCTTTAATTGTAAATACTGAACTTCTCTGTCTCTCTCACTACAAAGCTCCTAAAGTTACTAATCTAACGTTCACGGACTAACTCAAAATCGCGAGTGAGCAAGTTGGAATAATTCTGAAATCTATATAAAACACTTTCATATGACTTGTATAAAAACAGGGTGTAGTTTCAGATATTTTTGTCTTCACATATATTGTTAAAATAGATAAAACTTTATGTGAAACATTATTTCTTGATATAATCCGAAAAACCAATATTTACTTCAAGTGTATTAAATATTATATTAATGAAACATATACTCTCACGCTAACTCTATTTTATCTTTCTATATAAATAAAATGCAAATTTCATAAGAGGACATCACTAAAAACTTTCGTTACAATGCATCAATTTCAACCAAATTTTCAACATTTATGTAAAACGAGATGGAGCAGGTTTTGCTTAACATCAAAATATTTTTCCCTAACATTAACATGCCTAACTTAGCTGTTATCGATTAAATACAAAAAAAATCAACAGAGTTAATTTTATTTATATATAAATACAAAAAAAATTCAGCAATTCATTCAACTCAATCTAAAAAAATATTCAAAACAAGCAATTTTAAGATAACACCATATGTAAAACAGTCGGCCAAGAAAACAACAACGATATTACATCTTTCTCACATATTCACACACATTCTTGATTAATAATTAAAACTAATCTTTAACATTGTTTATTATACTTCATAATATATAATATTCGTTAGGCAAACTTTCACTCGGATAAATGTAATATAAAAAGCCAACAATGAAGAATGAATGTAAGATAAAAATCCAACAATGAAGAGTAAATATAATCTAAAAAGCCAACAATGAAGAATGAATGTAAGATAAAAAGCCAACAATGAAGAGTAAATATAATATAAAAAGCCAACAATGAAGAGTGAATGTAAGATAAAAATCCAACAATGAAGAGTAAATGTAATATAAAAAGCCAACAGAGTGAATGTAAGATAGAAAGCCAACAATGAAGAGTGAATGTAATATAAAAAGCCAACAATGAAGAATGAATGTAAGATAAAAAGCCAACAATGAAGAGTGAATGTAATATAAAAAGCCAACAATGAAGAATGAATGTAAGATAAAAACAAACATTGAAGAGTGAATGTAAGATAAAAAGCCAACAATGAATAGTAAATGTAATATAAAAAGCCAACAATGAAGAATGAATGTAAGATAAAAAGCCAACAATGAATAGTAAATATAATTTAAAAAGCCAACAATGAAGAATGAATGTAAGATGAAAAGCCAACAATGAAGAGTAAATGTAATATAAAAAGCCAACAATGAAGAGTGAATGTAAGATAAAAAGCCAACAGAGTGAATGTAAGATAAAAAGCCAACAATGAAGAGTGAATGTAATATAAAAAGCCAACAATGAAGAATGAATGTAAGATAAAAAGCCAACAATATGGAGTGAATGTAATATAAAAAGCCAACAATGAAGAATGAATGTAAGATAAAAAGCCAACAATGAAGAGTGAATCTATCTATATATATAAATTGAATGTCTGTCTGTCTGTTTGTCTGCACTCTATAGATTCAAAAACCATACATCCAATCGCCGTGAAATTTTGGGATATTATTAGGTATATCACCGGGAAGGTTTTTGAAAAATAATTTCCTGAATATCTTGAATATCCTTAGAGTTATTTGCAGATTTAACTCGCAAGCAGCGCCCCCCATTGTGACGATGATAACAATATATCGAGAGATTCAAATTTACGAGTTTCAAATTATCAAAATATATCTTTTTTTTTTTTTAAATAAGTTTTTAGAGAATTGTTTTAACAAATGTTCGCTAGACAAACCTTTACTAGGGTAAAACCCCGGGCGAAGCCGAGTACGTTTTATAAGTTTATAGAGAATTGTTTTAACAAATGTTCGTTAGACAAACATTCACTCGGGTAAAACCCGGGCACATCCGCTAGTATTAATATAAAACTCTGATAAGCCTTAGAACAGGCTGCTATTCTAGACCTGTTCATAGAATGATCTAATGTTCTATTATCATTATAAGGAAACAATATTGCTAATCATGATGCAGCCATAATGACATCACATTTTCTGCCTCCGATTTTTCACAGGTTTCTTCTGGTGTATAGAGGGTTCCATCAAATTGTTTAAGCAATGAAGGTCCACTTTGGGAACATTGTTATTTGGAAACATATCTGTGTACAGAGCTCCAAGCTTCTGAAAAGACTTCTTGACAAAGTTTTACCCTTGATTGATGTTTTCCTCGCCTTGTCTCGGTTCTCATCCTGTTGTGACGTGCTCTGTAGAGTTATTTGAAGAAGTTTCTAATAAGCGTTGGCGTGCACTGCGAAAGACGCCTTAAAGAAACTACTACATTGCGGAGTTTTCCTAAGTCTTTGTTCCACTAGGGTTTTGATGGTCTGTTGTCTTTCTTTTTCTTTTTCACGGATACGTTGCAGGCCTCTTGGAGGATCTTGGTAAGGACATGCACCACATCATCTCTATCCTTGTGTGTTGATACGGCATGGTGACTGCATGTTGCAGAGATGAGCCAAGGAATGCAGTGAAGGTGCTCTCCATGCACGTTGATTCAGCCCAGGATGTATCTTTCTCCGGGAATCTTGGATTGTAGTAAAGATCAGTAGATGGTCTGTGAATGCCATTTCTAGTTGCCCGGGCGGCTAGGGAACTAGAAGCCAAGGTTACATTGGTGGAGAAAGACTGGTGTCCGTTGTACAGGAGCTCCCAGAAAGTGTAAGTTGATGAGCAGAGATGTTTCCATGCTAGCACCTCGAACATTACGGACTGCCCCGAGACCCCAGGTAGAGGAGTGGGCGTTGGCGTCCATGCCTAAAACACTTGGTATGGCACATGTGGTAATGATGGATTCGAGGGTTGGTAGAAAGTCATATTCTACAATATCATGGTGCCAGTAAGCTGAGAACACTAAGAGACCTTGTTGGCCAAGCCAAACCAGTAGTGATGTTTGGGTCAGAGGAGTCAACCTGTACAGGATGAAGACGTATAACTAATCCCAAAGGGACATAGTTACCAGATGGAGCAAACGTTAAAAAATGTGCTGCTGGGCCATCTAAAGTTTCGGGGGAGTTCCTGGAGCAGGATTAGGTATGTTTGTGTTTTACTTGCTATTTGGGAAAGTTCTAGAACAACATCTGGTGACTTTCCGAGGTTGGCCTGTAGAACTTTGAGGGGCTTAATCATAGTTTCTAATCTTGGCTATCTGTTCCTTAACCAAGGAATATTCGCGGGAGGCGGCTTTATGGATGAGTGCTTTAAATTTGGCCCCCACCTTTATGGAGCAGTTATGGCATTTCAATGTGTTGTTTGGGCCTTCATGCCCCTCGCGTCATATTGTACCACACATATGGGATTGGCGGTTTGGCAGGTCGAGGAGCGGTGGTTAAACCGCAGCATCTGTAGCACTGCTTCAGAGAATAAATTTTCTCATAACGGTGTATTAAACTTGAGATTGGGATCTTACCGCGTTGTTGCAGAGTCTTGGCGACGTCATCGTCCACTTCTACAAATACTGTGGTGCAACCTTTTGGATTGGACTTGGGTCAATGTGAAATTTTCTGAAGTATCTATTTCCAGGTAGATTCTTGAATTATGTGTTGATTTCCAGACTTTTAAGATTTTCTTCATTTTTGGTGCTGTCTTGTACCCCAAAGAGGCAGTATCTGGGATGGATTATTGGAAGTTCCTGAGAGGACAGTTTGGATGGCATTGCATTGTTCAGCTTGGATGCTAGTTCAGTAGCCGCCTGTTTAGTTTTAGTGTGGATGATCAGTTTTCCTTTACCTTTCATTGAAGCAGCTAACTCATATGAGGTAAAGAGAGAAGGGTTTACCTTGCGGAGGATTTCTCGAGATTCCTTAGTGGGATTTACAGGTTTAATTACGACATGAGATTCGACGTCTCTTGCCAGGTTGTTATAGGGTGGTTTACCCTTCAAGAAGACAGGCGTTGGTCGTGGCTGCTGTTTCAGCATATGAGAGTCTGGATGGTTACTCTGCCAGAGGCGTGACTGTGCGAGGTTGATCTCAGTATAGGCATCCTGGAGAGCAAACTCAGCGCATGTTAAAGCGGAGTGAAGAGTTTAGATGAAGCCTCTGCTTAGCTCTTCATTCAATTTAGCCTATGTATCGAGTCAGGGTTATTTGGTTGAACCCGGCGTTGAAGGCACAAGAAATTTGACAGAACTTGAAATTGAGTTGCTTAGAGTCAGATTTCATCTCTGAGCGATTTCGTTCCACTCCTGAAGGCTTGTTACTTGATATCATAACTGAAATGACCTATTTATAAGAGATTTATATGTATATATATTACACTAAAATGAAAAATACTTTAAAAAAAAAAACTTTCATTAAAATTCACTGAAAAAAAAAAGAAATATAAATAAATATTTTAGCTCCTGCGCCATTAAGCAATTAGATTTATATGAGTAAAATGAAAGCGGCGGGGAACAATCATATATTGAGTGAGGATGTAAAAAAAATAGCAAACATAAATAGCTGCTTCAAATTAAATCACACAAAGGTATAATTTCACGATGATCATCCCCGCCGCTTTCATTTTTACTCATATAATCTAACTAGCCGAATGACCCGGGCAACGCCCGTGTTTTACCCGATTGAATGTTTTTAATCAAATACTATTTGTTACAATTATAAATTGGCGCCTTAAATAAATGCATATCCTAATCCTAATCAATCAGTCATAGGCCGCCTCTGTCACGGATGGCCGGCGCCCTCCTATTGGACGGCTACGATCACGTGTCATCGTTGGCGCGTAGGTGACCTTGAGTGACGTAATGCCCCCCCCCCCCCCCCCCCCCCTGCCGGTGGCGTACCCGTTGGCTGCCGGCGAGCATGTGACCTCCCTGTGCGCGCGCATCCGTGACAGAGGCCGATGAGGAAAGACGGTCGTGACTATATAATCTAATTATTCAATGACAGAAGTTAAAATACTATTTTTTTTTTCCTTTTTAGTGCATTTTTAAAAAGGATATATTTTTATTTTATAATTATGTATAACCTAGGTTCCTGGGGAGCGCCTGTAAATCTTAAATTACTATATTCTAATTAAAATATTTTTTAAAAAATAATTTTGTCTTTTTTCTCAGAATATATACATTATTTCATCTTTTTTATTATTATTATTCTTGGTTCTTCTCTCTAGAAAAAAACTAGGTTATAAATATATCTAATTTGTTATTATTTTGGCGAAATAGTATATTATTAACGGCACTTCAAATAACAGTTAAAACAGTATATTTTAAAATTATTAACTATGCCAAAACACGACAAATTTACACCAAAGGCAATCGCCAATCGCATGAAGGCCAAAGGTCTACAAAAATTAAGATGGTATTGCCAAATGTGTCAAAAACAATGTCGAGATGAAAACGGATTCAAATGTCACACATCTTCCGAATCACATCAGCGACAACTATTACTTTTTGCAGATAACCCAGGACAGTACTTGGGTGAATTTTCTGGAGAATTCTTCAAGAATTTTATCTATCTATTGAAAACAAGATTTGGAACCAAACGAGTTAATGCAAACCAAGTTTATCAAGAATATATTGCCGATAAGGAACACGTACATATGAATGCAACACGTTGGACATCATTAACAGGTTTTGTTCAATGGCTGGGTAGAAATGGCCATTGTAAAGTTGATCAAACAGAAAAAGGTTGGTTTATAACTTGGATTGATCGTGATCCAGAGACAATACAAAGGCAAGAAGCATTAGAAAAGAAAAAGAAAATGGATCTTACAGATGAAGAAAAGATGAACAAATTTTTACAGAAGCAAATTGAAAATGATAAGAGTCAAAATCAAGAAACAAGTACCGCAACACCATCCTATTCAGAATTGAAAAGAGAAAATGAAGAAGAAGTAATCAAATTAGATATAAATTTAAAAAGTAAAATGATACAACCCGCACCGTTAATAAAAGTAGAAAAACGTGCATTTGAAGGTCACAAAGATAAAAATCAAGCAAAGAAAAGGAAAATAGAAGATAAAAATGAAAAGAAAAGTGCTTTGGAGGAATTAAAAGCTTTAGAAGAAGAAAGAAGAGAAAAGAAAAATCGTAAAGATTATTGGCTAGCAAAAGATATTGTAGTAAAGGTGATTTCAAAGAAGCTGGGTGACAAGTATTACAAGAAAAAAGGTGTAGTTCAAGAAGTGATTGACAACTATGGCTGTGTTGTTAAAATGCTTGAAACAGGACATGTCTTAAAGTTGGACCAAGCCCATGTTGAAACTGTAATTCCAAAAGTTGGTAACCTTATTTTAGTTGTAAATGGCGCCTATAGAGAGTGTCAAGCTATTTTAGAAGATGTCAACTTTGAGAAGTTCAGTACAACCATCAAAATCAGTTCGGGACTTCTACGAGATCGTGTAGTTGAAAATGTAAAATATGAAGATATTTGTAAACTTCATATCCCATCATAAGTTTCGTATGGTATACAAATTCATCCGATTTTTATTGGTATAAAATATCAATGAATTTAAAATATTGAAGAAAAAAAGGTTTTTAAATATAAAATCAATAAGAATGTTTCTTTGCCTGAATAAATTTTCCATTTATCTTATTGTATTTTGAATTCTGATAAGCACATTTAATAGGATTTTTGAATGAATATAGTATTATTATACTGTTATAAATATTTGATCTCTGTATATATAGTTTGAGAATAAATAATATTTTTATAATTTCAGCTTTATTCTTCTTGCTTTCTCGAATAAACTTTTATATTTATTAAAACCTGTGAAAATATAATGTTATGAATCTTAATCATAAAATAATTTATCTATATGTCATGAGTAAAAATGAGAATTACCTGTAAATATTATTTTTATTTGTATAATATAAATAAACAGAGATTAATTTGAAGACATCAAATGATTATTATATTCATTTAAACTTTGTATGCTATTTTGATAAGAAGTATTTATAACCCAGGTTCCTTGAGCGCATAACGCCAACAACCCGGAGAGTCCGGCTCATGGACAAGTGCTAAGCGCCTTTACTCGTGTACTGTTTTGATTGCTGAGCTGAACAAGTTGACCAGGAGGTTCCATGCTGAGGTTAAGTCTGGGAGGCTGGCCATAGATCTAGGATTGGGGTGGGTCAGCCCAAGCAGGATAGCTCTTTGTATCCTATGTCTCAGGAATGCTGGACAGCTGAAGAGAAGATGATCAACTGTCTGTGTCTCTTCTGAACAGTGGATGCAGGTAGGGTCTGTTTCGGGATGCACAAGTGCAATGTCTTCTAATACGTGGCTACTGGTCCGTGAGGATGGTGGTGGCCTCTCCATGGCGGATTTTTGTAGGAATTCAAGGAGATGGCTTGGAGTGGAAGCAATTCTCCTGAGGGATCTGATCGAGTAGTCTTGGGAATATAGTATAGTCCATGATGATAGAGCAGCCGTTAGATTTCAAGCATGAGTTTGAGGCAAGGTGGAGTATGAGTGTGGTACGACAGAAGTAGCGGGAAATTTTTCTGCAATGTCTGCTAGTTCATTGCCATTGACACAGCCTGATGTAAGGATCTCTGTTAAGGAATTTTATTATTTTCGCCACTAGCGATGTACGAGTTGGTCCAGAAGAACAGATAGCTGCTAAAGCGGATCTACAGTCTGAGGCAATGGTCACTCCTGCTTTGGTTGGACTTGTCCCCGCGAGTTGAGCTGCCCAGAAAATTGCAATAAGTTCAGCTTTGAAGGCAGTGCAGTTGAAGGTGATGTTGTAGAAGAACTGGCAGTTGTTCTTGGGAAGAGAAGATGATTGCAGCACCAGCGCCTGAATCACTTTTTGATCCATCTGTGAAAATTGGTGGCGTTGTTACCTCTTCAAAGTTCAAACTGAAGGAAAGGGGTCGTCTGGATGGGGGTATGGCAGCGCGGCAGGTGTTGACCTGGATTCATAGTTTCCCTCCTTGTTCTCTTTTAAGAAAACCAGCAGGGCTTGTATGATGATGTCAAGATGATGGCTGATCGTGAATGTAGATATTTGTAAACTTCATATTCCATCATAAGTTTCATATAGTATACAAATTCATTTGATTTTTATAATTGCAATAAGATAAATTTAATTTCAAAATATTGATATATATAGGGTAATCATTTAAATAAAATAATGAAACTTTCCTTTGCTCTAAAACATATACTAGAACATAAGCCCGTTCTACAAACATGTCTAGAAAGACAGCCATTTTAAAGCCTTCTAAAAGTAGCATCCTAAATTAAATAATTAAGTACATAGAACTTTATTTCTCTTCTCATGATACATGCAAAGGAAAGTTATTAGAATATTTAACCTAAAAATGCGCAAAAAAAATCAAACTTCTCCCACGCTGCTAAAAATGTTCATTGCATAATCAGGAGATCATGAGCCAGAACCCTATATAGTGCCCTCTGGCTGGTGAGGCGGATAATGGGCGTCGCGATCCCCTCAGGATGATGGTCTCCGCCTTGTGATCTTCATAATAGCTGGAGATGGCGTTTTTTCTGAGTAGACGCTGGCAGAAGTCCTCTAGGTACCGCACTTCTAAAAGCGCAGCACACATTTAGCGCACTAGGGCAGGGGCACTTTTATAAAACAACTAGACGTATGACCCGGTTTCGCCCGAGAATTCCCCCATTGCAATTTCCTTCATACTGAAAGTACATCAATAATAAATATTAGAAGTGCCATAGAATAGCAATACAGAAGTAACACATAAACTACAGGAAAAAAGTGTGTGTGATGGCAAAAATTGTATTATATTAGTGTTTAGGTATTTGATTTAATTAATATAGTTGATATATATTTATTCTTCTATATATATAAAAATGGATGTTTGTTGGTCCGTCCGTCCGTCCGTCCGTTTGTCAGTGATAATCTTCTACATCGCTCAACCAATCGTGATGAAACTTTGGGAAGATGTTTAGTATACTACCGGGATGGTTTATGGCTAATTACTCTTTAGAAATAACCTTTCGTTGCATTTTTATTTACAATAAAACGTAAATTCACTCGCAATCTGCGCCCCTCTCGCGGCAGACGGGGGATGGCGGCGGGCGACGATTGGCTGCCGGCGCAGCACGTGACCTCCCTGCCTCCCCCCGCCGAGTAAATGAGATCTCCCGGCTGACGGCCGAGCAGCGCCCTCTAGAACGCGTTACGATTTTGACGGCGCGGGGCGCTCCCGGTTGGACAGTTGCGCGGGGGCAGAGTGACCTCGCGGGTGCCCTCCGGGAACTACGTCCATCTTCCATATGTAATATACATTTAATCGTGTAAACCCGGGCGTTGCCCGGGTCATTCGTCTACAAATTCGCAGTAGTTCACTAATTCAAACCAAAATATCCATACATAGGTAAAAGAATACTGGGAAGACTGACATTTATTAATGCAGTGATTATAATCAATGATTACAATGAAGGGCTATATTGTCTATATATATAAAAATCACTTTCAAATATTAACGTAACGTTCCATTCTCAATCCCGTTGGGCTTTAGATCGGCTAAAACATTTTTATCTTTATTAGTGAATATTAACTTTACTGTACTGAATAGTTTAGTATAATGTTAATTCAACATATTACAATTTAGCCACTGCAACGCGTGGCCGGGTTCGCTGTGTAGTATACTATCAGGACGATTTCTGGCGAATTATTTTAGAATAATATTTATAGCAATAAATATAGCGAAATTAAGACGTAGTGATAATATTCTGTGTTTGTGCATATATAAATATTTTACAGAAAATGTGAGAACGTTCTATTAGAATATCTCGAAAGCAAAAAACAATACATATAATAACATATACAATATACAATACATATACATTTTATCTTTATAAGTGAATATTGACTTTACTGTACTGAATAGTTTAGTATAATGTTAATTTAACATATTACAATTTAGCCACAGCAAGGCGTGGCCGGGTCCACTAGTCTATATATATAAAAATGGATGTTTGTTGGTCCGTCCGTCCGTCCGTCCGTTTGTCAGTGATAATCTTCTACATCGCTCAACCAATCGTGATGAAACTTTGGGAAGATGTTTAGTATACTACCGGGATGGTTTATGGCTAATTACTCTTTAGAAATAACCTTTCGTTGCATTTTTATTTACAATAAAACGTAAATTCACTCGCAATCTGCACCCCTCTCGCGGCAGACGGGGGATGGCGGCGCGCGACGATTGGCTGCCGCCGCAGCACGTGACCTCCCTGCCTCCCCCCGCCGAGTAAATGAGATCTCCCGGCCGACGGCCGAGCAGCGCCCTCTAGAACGCGTTACGATTTTGACGGCGCGGGGCGCTCCCGGTTGGACAGTTGCGCGGGGGCAGAGTGACCTCGCGGGTGCCCTCCGGGAACTACGTCCATCTTCCATATGTAATATACATTTAATCGTGTAAACCCGGGCGTTGCCCGGGTCATTCGTCTACAAATTCGCAGTAGTTCACTAATTCAAACCAAAATATCCATACATAGGTAAAATAATACTGGGAAGACTGACATTTATTAATGCAGTGATTATAATCAATGATTACAATGAAGGGCTATATTGTCTATATATATATAAATCACTTTCAAATATTAACGTAACGTTCCATTCTCAATCCCGTTGGGCTTTAGATCGGCTAAAACATTTAATTCTTTATTAGTGAATATTAACTTTACTGTACTGAATAGTTTAGTATAATGTTAATTCAACATATTACAATTTAGCCACTGCAACGCGTGGCCGGGTTCGCTGTGTAGTATACTATCAGGACGATTTCTGGCGAATTATTTTAGAATAATATTTATAGCAATAAATATAGCGCAATTAAGACGTAGTGATTATATTCTGTGTTTGTGCATATATAAATATTTTACAGAAAATGTGAGAACGTTCTATTAGAATATCTCGAAAACAAAAAACAATACATATAATAACATATACAATATACAATACATATATATTTTATCTTTATAAGTGAATATTGACTTTACTGTACTGAATAGTTTAGTATAATGTTAATTTAACATATTACAATTTAGCCACAGCAAGGCGTGGCCGGGTCCGCTAGTATTATATATAATACAAGCGGACGTACCCGGCTTCGCCCGGGTTTTACCCGAGTAAAGGTTTGTTTAACGAATCTCTCGATAAAGTGAACATTTTTCCCGGTCCCTTGAAAAATACTCGATAAGTTCAATAAAATCAATATTAATTGATTCCCTCGGTAATTGGAAGTTAAAGGAATAGTATCTTGCCTTTGAATTGTATCATTATTCTTGTCTCAAATAAATTGCCGTGTCATCCTGAATTTTGTCTTTCCTAATTTTCTACATTACAAAATCATCGTATCATCATGATAATATTTAGAGCAGATTGTTGAATTATAACAGATAAATTAGAATATTTATCTTGATTATTTCTAGGCGAAAAGTTATTTCAAAAATTTTATTTGCTAGAAACCTTCCCAGTACTATACTAAATAACTTCCCAAAGTTTCATGGCGATCCAATGAGTGGTTTGGTCAGGCATAAAGGACAAACAAACAAACAGACACACATACATTCATTTTTATATATATAGATATATTATCCGAGTAAAGGTTTTTCTAACGAATCTCTCGATAAAGTGAACATTTTTTCCCGGTCCCTTGAAAAATACTCGATAAGTTGAATAAAATCAATATTAATTGGTTCCCTCGGTAATTGGAAGTTAAAGGAATAGTATCTTGCCTTTGAATTGTATCATTATTCTTGTCTCAAATAAATTGCCGTGTCATCCTGAATTTTGTCTTTCCTAATTTTCTACATTACAAAATCATCGTATCACCATGATAATATTTAGAGCAGATTTTTGAATTATAACAGATAAATTAGAATATTTATCTTGATTATTTTAAAGCGAAAAGTTATTTCAAAAATTTTATTTGCTAGAAACCTTCCCAGTACTATACTAAATAACTTCCCAAAGTTTCATGGCGTTCCAATGAGTGGTTTGGTCAGGCATAAAGGACAAACAGACACACATACATTCATTTTTATATATATAGATAAGAAGATAAATGAGTTTTAAAAATTGTAAAAAAAAAAATGCATCATCGAACCCGGGCCGCCCGCGTGGCAGGCGAGCATTCTACCACTGAACCACCGATGCTTATAAAAAAATGGCCATATTTGGGTATTCATTCCATTCCGGATTACTCCGCGTAAAAAAAAAGTTCTTCAAATGAAAAAAAGAAATAGCCAAAAATACTAATCAAAATGTAGCCGAAATTTTTCCTCAGGTTTATAAAAAGCGACATGCAAAATTTGGTACCAATTGGTTCAGTAGTTTTGAGTTTATCGCGAAACAGACAGACATTGACTTTTTTATATATAGAGATAGGGACTCATTGATGGGTATCTGTCTGACTGCCTTGATTCAAGAATCTGAAGAACATTATGTGGTAGTCATACTTGGCTTCAGATGAGGATAGCATGAAAAAAGATACTTTGAGTGCAGACGCTAAAATGGGTTCCAGCACAGCTTTTGGATGGTAGTGTTTTTTTAAATAGTGGCATATAATTCCTCATTACCCAGTATTGTCATTGTTTTTTATAAGTAGCTCTTATAGATCTAGTTCCACTATATATGCTAGATAAACACACCCTGTTGACGACTCGGGATGTTGATCAAAGACTACTTATTAGATACTGGATAACTACATCATAGCTGATGGCCATTACCCTATCTGCCACCTGGTATCTGAGTTATTATTAAACTTTGAAATGTCCAAAGTGCAATGGCTGTATATGTACAAAATGATTGTATTGAAATAAAAATGTCTTTTAAAATTAAAAATGCCCTTAATAAAATAAAAATGATAATTATTTTCCAAACCAGCAACATTATCTAATCAGAAATAAAAAATCCATATTTTATACCAACTTTACATTCATAGACAAAACTTAAGGAAGTGGGAATTTTTGATGCCGCAGTCTTCTATTTTATTTATTTTTTAGTATAGAGAGGGGCAAATTGTTCACACTTGGTTATCTATAGTGTCTTCAATAAAGGCCACTGCTTTTTCAAATATATTTCTGAGTTATTGTCTGAATCCCAATATACATGCTGAAATTATTAGAACTATATATTCAAATTATTCTACTTAGCTCAAAAACAGCGCCCTCTATAAAAGATTAGATTGAATTATGCTGATGCAAACAAATAGATAATGCTAATAACAAATAATTATTTAAAAAATCTTATCTAAATATATATCACTCGGGTAGATATGCACACGGGTCAATCCCGTGTTACTTTACACTTTATAGAATGAAACACCACACCAATCTTGGAAAATTAAGACAAAAGACAGCCTGTATACCATGGTTTCTGATATTGGTCACCATCACTATAGGAGCGGTCTCGATTCCACGAGAGGGGGTCAATTTACCAAACAGGTATATTGGTGAAGTAGCAAAGGCCGATTTTTAGGAAAAAAAACATGAAGTTGCAGTAAGATGATAAAAACATACTAAAAGAGACAAATTTCCTTTTAATTGTGTATCACCCTAGTAAAATATATTACTAGTGATGATAAAAAAAAATCGCTCTTGTTAATTCACTAACTTAAACACCTGTTATGTTGTTATGAAATCGAAGCCGCCCCTATACTGATGAGGGCCAAAGCCCGAAAACATTGTATACTGGTTGGCTTTTTGTCTGAACTTGCCAAAATTGGTGTTGTAGCTCATTCTTTATCAACACTAGTAAAATTTTTTACTAGGGTGATGCACAATTAAAGGAAGAGGTTTATCTTTCGTGATACATAAAATATATGTAATTAAATATTAATCTATATATATAAAATTGAATATCTGTCTGTCTGTTTGTTTGTACTCTATAGATTCAAAAACCATACATCCAATCGCCGTGAAATTTTGGGATATTATTAGGTATATCACCGGGAAGGTTTTAGAAAAATAATTTCATGAATATCTTGAATATCCTTAGAGTTATTTGCAGATTTGTAGATTTAACTCGCAAGCAGCGCCCCCATTGTGACGATGATAACAAGTTTTCTTATCACTAAGTTTGTTATCTTAAATATTATTTATCAAAAGTAAGATTATCTCAGGATGACACGGCAATGTGACACGGGAAAAAATGTTCACTAGAAAATACTATGATTTTCTATATGATATAAAAAGCCAACAATGAAGAGTGAATGAAATATAAAAAGCCAACAATGAAGAATGAATGTAAGATAAAAAGCCAACAATGAAGAGTGAATGTAATATAAAAAGCCAACAATGAAGAATGAATGTAAGATAAAAAGCCAACAATGAATAGTAAATCTATATATATAAAATTGAATGTCTGTCTGTCTGTTTGTCTGTCTGTTTGTTTGTACTCTATAGATTCAAAAACCATACATCCAATCGCCGTGAAATTTTGGGATATTATTAGGTATATCACCGGGAAGGTTTTAGAAAAATAATTTCATGAATATCTTGAATATCCTTAGAGTTATTTGCAGATTTGTAGATTTAACTCGCAAGCAGCGCCCCCATTGTGACGATGATAACAAGTTTTCTTATCACTAAGTTTGTTATCTTAAATATTATTTATCAAAAGTAAGATTATCTCAGGATGACACGGCAATGTGACACGGGAAAAAATGTTCACTAGATAAAACTATGATTTTCTATATGATATAAAAAGCCAACAATGAAGAGTGAATGTAATATAAAAAGCCAACAATGAAGAATGAATGTAAGATAAAAAGCCAACAATGAAGAGTGAATGTAATATAAAAAGCCAACAATGAAGAATGAATGTAAGATAAAAAGCCAACAATGAAGAGTGAATGTAAGATAAAAAGCCAACAATGAATAGTAAATGTAATATAAAAAGCCAACAATGAAGAATGAATGTAAGATAAAAAGCCAACAATGAAGAGTAAATATAATATAAAAAGCCAACAATGAAGAATGAATGTAAGATAAAAAGCCAACAATGAAGAGTGAATATAATATAAAAAGCCAACAATGAAGAGTGAATGTAAGATAAAAAGCCAACTATGAAGAGTGAATGTAATATAAAAAGCCAACAATGAAGAATGAATGTAAGATAAAAAGCCAACAATGAAGAGTGAATGTAATATAAAAAGCCAACAATGAAGAATGAATGTAAGATAAAAAGCCAACAATGAAGAGTGAATGTAATATAAAAAGCCAACAATGAAGAATGAATGTAAGATAAAAAGCCAACAATGAAGAGTGAATGTAATATAAAAAGCCAACAATGAAGAATGAATGTAAGATAAAAAGCCAACAATGAAGAGTGAATGTAAGATAAAAAGCAAACAATGAAGAGTAAATGTAATATAAAAAGTCAACAATGAAGAATGAATGTAAGATAAAAAGCCAACAATGAAGAGTAGATCTCTATATATATATATATAAAAGTAAATTTCTGTCTGTCTGTCTGTTTCGCGATAAACTCAAAAACTACTGAACCAATTGGTACCATATTTTGCATGTCGCTTTTTATAAACCTGAGGAAAATTTTCGGCTGCATTTTGATTAGTTTTTTGGCTATTTCTTTTTTTTTTTCATTTGAAGAACTTTTTTTTACGCGGACTAATCCGGAATGGAATGAATACCTAAATATGGCCATTTTTTTAAGCATCGATGGTTCAGTGGTAGAATGCTCGCCTGCCACGCGGGCGGCCCGGGTTCGATTCCCGGCCGATGCATTTTTTTTTTTTTTTACAATTTTTAAAACTCTTTTATATTATCTTAAATATATATAATTGAATGTCTGTCTGTCTGTACTCTATAGATTCAAAAACAATACATCCAATCGCCGTGAAATTTTGGGATATTATTAGGTATATCACCGGGAAGGTTTTTGAAAAATAATTTCATGAATATCTTGAATATCCTTAGAGTTATTTGCAGATTTGTAGATTTAACTCGCAAGCAGCGCCCCCATTGTGACGATGATAACAAGTTTTCTTATCACTAAGTTTGTTATCTTAAATATTATTTATCAAAAGTAAGATTATCTCAGGATGACACGGCAATTTATTTGCGACAAGAATAATGATACAATTCCAAGGCGAAGATATTATTCCTTTAACTTCCAATTACCGAGGGAACCAATTAATATTGATTTTATTCAACTTATCGAGTATTTCTCAAGGGACCGGGAAAAAATGTTCACTAGATAAAACTATGATTTTCTAATGTAGAAAATTAGGAAAGACAAAATTCAGGATGACAAGGCACACAGGGACCGGGAAAAAATGTTCACTTTATCGAGAGATTCAAATTTACGAGTTTCAAATTATCAAAATATATCTTTTTTATTTTTTAATAAGTTTTTAGAGAATTGTTTTAACAAATGTTCGCTAGACAAACCTTTACTCGGGTAAAACCCCGGGCGAAGCCGAGTACGTTTTATAAGTTTAAAGAGAATTGTTTTAACAAATGTTCGTTAGACAAACATTCACTCGGGTAAAACCCGGGCGAAGCCGGGCGGGTCCGCTAGTCTTATATATATAAAATTGAATGTCTGTTTGTTTGTTTGTTTGTACTCTATAGATTTAAAAACCATACATCCAATCGCCGTGAAATTTTGGGATATTATTAGGTATATCACCGGGAAGGTTTTTGAAAAATAATTTCATGAATATCTTGAATATCCTTAGAGTTATTTGCAGATTTGTAGATTTAACTCGCAAGCAGCGCCCCCATTGTGACGATGATAACAAGTTTTCTTATCACTAAGTTTGTTATCTTAAATATTATTTATCAAAATCAAGATTATCTCAGGATGACACGGCAATGTGACACGGGAAAAAATGTTCACTAGATAAAACTATGATTTTCTATCTACTTATATATTTGCCTTATTCTGTCTGTTTGTCTGTTTGTCTGAAGCTCACGGATAGAATGCGCGCTCATTGGCTGCAAGGGAACACGTGTCCTCCCTGCCCCCCTCTAGACAACCCTGTTATTCAAAAACCATACATCCAATCGCCATGAAATTCTGGGATATTATTTGGTATATCCCCGGAAAGGTTTTCGAAAAATAATTTCTTGAATATCTTGAATATCCTTAGAGTTATTTGCAGAATTGTAGATATAACTCGCAAGCAGCGCCGCCAGACGGTGATAGGCCTAAGCTTGCTGCTCCACCCCTGTTGACCTTGGGTCGTCGTGTGAGTCACAGCATGATGCAACAAAAAACACTCTCTCTGGGAATTGCGGCGTCAACAACCTGTAAGTTTGTGCCTCTCTCATAAACCTGTCTATACAGACCACCCTGTCTATAGCGACCACTCTAGACAACCCTGTTATCAGCTGTGTGATACATCCACCTGTCTATACAGACCACCCTGTTAATAGCGACCACCCAAGTCAACGTTTTTAGAATACATTCGCACTCGGGTAAACCCGGGCGTTGCCCAGGCCATTGTCTAGTATGATATAAAAAGCCAACAACGAAGAGTGAATGTAATATAGAAAGCCAACAATGAAGAATGAATGTAAGATAAAAAGACAACAATGAAGAGTGAATGTAAGATAAAAAGCCAACAATGAAGAATGAATGTAAGATAAAAAGCCAACAATGAAGAGTGAATGTAAGATAAAAAGCCAACAATGAATAGTAAATGTAATATAAAAAGCCAACAATGAAGAATGAATGTAAGATAAAAAGCCAACAATGAAGAGTAAATATAATATAAAAAGCCAACAATGAAGAGTGAATGTAAGATAAAAAGCCAACAATGAAGAGTGAATGTAATATAAAAAGCCAACAATGAAGAATGAATATAAGATAAAAAGCCAACAAAGAAGAGTAAATATAATATAAAAAGCCAACAATGAAGAGTGAATGTAAGATAAAAAGCCAACAATGAAGAGTAAATGTAATATAAAAAGCCAACAGAGTGAATGTAAGATAAAAAGCCAACAATGAAGAGTGAATGTAATGTAAAAAGCCAACAATGAAGAATGAATGTAAGATAAAAAGCCAACAATGAAGAGTGAATGTAAGATAAAAAGCCAACAATGAAGAGTGAATGTAATATAAAAAGCCAACAATGAAGAATGAATGTAAGATAAAAAGCCAACAAAGAAGAGTAAATATAATATAAAAAGTCAGCAATGAAGAGTGAATGTAAGATAAAAAGCCAACAATGAAGAGTAAATGTAATATAAAAAGCCAACAGAGTGAATGTAAGATAAAAAGCCAACAATGAAGAGTGAATGTAATATAAAAAGCCAACAATGAAGAATGGATGTAAGATAAAAAGCCAACAATGAAGAGTGAATGTAAGATAAAAAGCCAACAATGAAGAATGAATGTAAGATAAAAAGCCAACAATGAAGAGTAAATGTAATATAAAAAGCCAACAATGAAGAATGAATGTAAGATAAAAAGCCAACAATGAAGAGTAAATATAATATAAAAACCAACAATGAAGAGTGAATGTAAGATAAAAAGCCAACAATGAAGAGTAAATGTAATATAAAAAGCCAACAGAGTGAATGTAAAATAAAAAGCCAACAATGAAGAGTGAATGTAATATAAAAAGCCAACAATGAAGAATGGATGTAAGATAAAAAGCCAACAATGAAGAGTGAATGTAAGATAAAAAGCCAACAATGAAGAATGAATGTAAGATAAAAAGCCAACAATGAAGAGTAAATGTAATATAAAAAGCCAACAATGAAGAATGAATGTAAGATAAAAAGCCAACAATGAAGAGTAAATATAATATAAAAACCAACAATGAAGAGTGAATGTAAGATAAAAAGCCAACAATGAAGAGTAAATGTAATATAAAAAGCCAACAGAGTGAATGTAAGATAAAAAGCCAACAATGAAGAGTGAATGTAATATAAAAAGCCAACAATGAAGAATGAATGTAAGTTAAAAAGCCAACAATGAAGAGTAAATCTCTATCTCTCTCTATATATATAAAAGTCAATTTCTGTCTGTCTGTTTCGCGATAAACTCAAAAACTACTGAACCAATTGGTACCAAATTTTGCATGTCGCTTTTTATAAACCTGAGGAAAAATTTCGGCTGCATTTTGATTAGTATTTTTGGCTATTTCTTTTTTTCATTTGAAGAACTCTTTTTTACGCGGACTAATCCGGAATGGAATGAATACCTAAATATGGCCATTTTTTAAAGCATCGGTGTTTCAGTGGTAGAATGCTCGCCTGCCACGCGGGCGGCCCGGGTTCGATTCCCGGCCGATGCATTTTTTTTTTACAATTTTTAAAACTTTTATATTATCTTATATATATAAAATTGAATGTCTGTCTGTCTGTACTCTATAGATTCAAAAACCATACATCCAATCGCCGTGAAATTTCGGGATATTATTAGGTATATCACCGGGAAGGTTTTTGAAAAATAATTTCATGAATATCTTGAAAATCCTTAGAGTTATTTGCAGATTTGTAGATTTAACTCGCAAGCAGCGCCCCCATTGTGACGATGATAACAAGTTTTCTTATCACTAAGTTTGTTATCTTAAATATTATTTATCAAAAGTAAGATTATCTCAGGATGACACGGCAATATATTTGCGACGAGAATAATGATACAATTCCAAGGCGAAGATACTATTCCTTTAACTTCTAATTACCGAGGGAACCAATTAATATTGATTTTATTCAACTTATCGAGTATTTCTCAAGGGACCGGGAAAAAATGTTCACTAGATAAAACTATGATTTTCTAATGTAGAAAATTAGGAAAGACAAAATTCAAGATGACAAGGCACACAGGGACCGGAAAAAATGTTCACTTTATCGAGAGATTCAAATTTACGAGTTTCAAATTATCAAAATATATCTTTTTATTTTTTAATAAGTTTTTAGAGAATTGTTTTAACAAATGTTCGCTAGACAAACCTTTACTCGGGTAAAACCCGGGCGAAGCCAAGCCGAGTACATTCTATAAGTTTAAAGAGAATTGTTCTAACAAATGTTCGTTAGACAAACCTTTACTCGGGTAAAACCCGGGCGAAGCCGGGTACATCCGCTAGTAAAAAATAAAAGTTAATATAAAAATTACCAAATAAAAAAAAAATAACAATTATAAGCGTTCTTAGAGGACAATCATCATCTTTGTTTTTATCCACACATGTTTTACCGCTTTTATTTTAAAGTTTTTATATCTCGCGTGAATATACGTCTGGGATAATTAAATAAATAAAAACTTTATCCCTGTTTTACGAATTTATAAATAAATAAAATGGAGCTCCACGTGGAGGTTGATTTTGATAAATTCAAGTTGAAGAGCCAAGGAGCTGAAGCAAAGATATATGAGGGCACTTATTTAGGAAAGCCGGCCATTATTAAAGAACGTTTCAAAAAATCATATAGACATACCTTACTAGATGAACAAATAAATAAAAAAAAGAATGACATCCGAATGTCGCGCAATTTCGCAATGCCTTAAATTAGGTATTCGTGCACCTACAATTTATTTATCGGATTTTGATAAACGTATAACAATTTTACAAAATATACCTGGCCCCACTTTAAAAGATTTTATAAACCAAAATTCTTCTGATAAAATTATACCACATTTAGAAGAAGTTGGAAAAATTTTGGCCACACTTCATCAAACTGGTATAATTCATGGTGATTTGACAACATGTAATTTTATAGTAAATGATGCTGGTGTATATATAATTGATTTTGGACTTTCAGAAATGAATGCAGCATTTGAAGATAAAGCAGTCGATCTTTATGTTCTAGAAAAAGTTTTCATGTGTACTCATCTAGAATGGGAACCCATGTTTGAAACTATTCTCAAGTCCTACAAAGAAAATTATAAAAAATCAGATCAAGTGATACAGAAATTGGAAGCTGTACGAATGAGAGGTAGAAAACGTTTAATGATTGGTTAAATTATAATTTGAAAAAATATAGTATGAAAGTCAAACTATATTGATTTATCATTTGTGTGTTAAATATTTTTGTAGATATATATATTGTTAAGCTATTGTATATAATATATAAGCATATGTATAAGCGTTTCAATTTTTAAAAATATGCATACAACCATTATAAGTTTTAAAATCTAACATCTCTTGATGTTTTTAATAAAATTGTTTTTTTAATTATTTAGCCTTATTGATTTTTATAATTTAGCACATTGTGTCACAATGAATGGTCTATCTGAATAACAACCTTTTTTTTTTTTTTTTGTAAATTCAAAATTCTTATCCAATCCATTTCTGTGATGAAACCTCCAGGAAAGACCAGTCTTTCATGGAAGGTTCTCCTTGTATTACAGTTTGTTACATAACCTACCATCCCTTGACAGAGCTGACTGCTACAGGGCACATCCCCAGGTGGTGGATAGGGGAACGACCTTCATGTATCTTCTTCTTTCTTATCTCCACTCAATCATATCAGGGTATTAAGCTTGTAGAGTTGACAACCATAAGGACTGGGTGATGTAGAATGCATCTGCCTTTATCATTAATACTAGGAGCAATACTCACCTTCAGATATGAGATCGCATGGTGTCTGTTCCTCATGCAGAGGCAGCCATTTCTTTTGGAGCTAAGTCGGCCTGCCACTGAGTAGTGCTCCCAGTCTTAATGACAAAGGCAGACGCATTCTACTTCACCCAGTCATGATGGTTGTCAAACAGACACCATATATATGATTGAGTGGAGATAAGAAAGAAGATCATGGAATCTTTGTAAAAGGGGATAAAAAACAATGACAATACATAACCTACGTATCTATATACAGTAAAACTCCTCTATAGCAAACCCCAATGGGACTGTCCTGGTTCAAAATCACATTAATAGGTACCGCTCAACAAGAGCAACCTAGTTCATGATAATTGAAACAGTGAATAATATGTGAAGTTCACATATTAAACAAAATTTTAACGCAGGATTCAATCCCCATTCATGACTGTCGGGAATCGAGCGTGTTACCCTCTCATCCACAGACTTTTTTATATAATGGGACTGTAGTTCACTATAGCCATGGTTCACTGTATTATAAAATTAAAAAATGTTTTTTTATATCAGGTTTGTTATAAGGGAAGGGTTGCTATATTTTTCCCCAGTTTGTTTTAGTAAGGTTTTTCTGTTCAAAAGTAAACACATATTTGTGTGAAAAAGGTAACAAAATAGAAATGGTCAAGTGTTGATACTAGAAAATAAAAGAGACATTTCCTGACCACTCACATGACTATTTTAGATGGCAGAGGCGCCATCTAGTGGAACAAATACCAACTAAATATATTTTTATTTAAGTTTAATCGATAAAATATTTGTCTAACCTATTTATTTGACATATTAGGTGATAAGGTACAATTTGGAGATTATAAATTATAAACACAAAGGTAATAAGACCAAATAAATAGTATGACATTACAGTAACAGTTGATAAGGCACAATTTAGATTTAAAAAAATAAAAAAATTGGGTTTTTTCCACTTTTAATTCTAAGAATAATATTCTGTGTTTCTCAGATAAATATCTTCTTCTAATCTGTTATCTTGTTTATACACTTGATAACAGTAACTATTTAAAAACATGCTGTGGTAAAATTTCTCATTCAATACTTTTGTCTGAAGTTGGTAACAATGCTGTTACCGAAAGGTCACACACTATTTATTTATTTGGATTTGGTCTTATTACCTTGTGATTACAGTAACAGTGTTATTACCATCATTAGACAGTGAGCCCCCAGCTGCTACAGTAACCGTGAACAGGGAACTCTGAAATGTGGCTGACTAACGGGGCAATTGCACCCCCTTTTCCATGGAGGGACAAGACATCACCATTAGGCAAAAGTACTGAATGTACTCTAAAAATTTCCTTATAATTTTCATTCAGTACTTTTGTCTGATGATGGTAATAATGCTCTTACCAAAACGTCATACACTTTAAATAAATAAATAAATGTAGTAACAATGCTGTTACTGAAATGCCACACAATATTTATTTGGATTCTGTCTTATTATCTTGTGTTTATAATCTAAATTGTGCTTTATATGAAAGTGAACTTTTTGCACAAAAATCTTGGTAATTGAAGATCATGATTATCAAGGTCTGTACCATGGGAACTAGGCCTAAGTAAAAAAAGAGGAATTAAGAAGAGCTGGACAGAGAGAAGTAAAAGAAGAAATTAGATTTACACAACAGTGATCCATTTTTAAACTACCACAGACAATATACAGTAGAACCTCCATGAAAAGAATCGCGCTAGAGGATACCTCTCTATAAATGACAGTTTTCATCGCCAAAATTACCATTTTTACTATTTAACAACTCTCTGGTAAGAGGACACCTCTCCCTAAAGGATACTTTGGCTCTGAAATTAGGTGTCCTTTACAGGGAGATAGTTCTACTGTAACAGAAATAGAGACTTCTGGAATATATATACTGATTTAACCCTTTCTTGATAGTCTTTTTACAGTCTTTTGTATAAATACAGTAAAACCTCCTTGTTAAGGACACCTAGTTGTAGAGCCAAACTATCTTTTAGAGAGAGGTGTCATCTTAACGATATACTTACCTACTTTAATGAGAAAATAAGACCTAATCCAAATAATTTAATAGTGTGTGATATTTCGGCAACAGCATTTTTACCATCATCAGACAAAATAATAATTATTCTTTATTTTTTTAATCTTTATTTCTTATTCTTTTGTCTGATGATGGTAACAATGCTGTTGCCGAAACGCCACACACTATTAAATTATTTGGATTAGGTCATTTTTTCTTGTAAATTAATATTTAATTAATAATGGTATCTATAATCCAGATTGTGCCCTATCACCAGATCTTGAATAATTATAAATTTCACAAAAACATCACTTGTTCTTAGAACACATGTTGTTATAACCACAGTTAAAACATCTGGGACTTTAGAAATATGTGTTATAATGGTGTTATGGCCAGTATAACATGTTTGAGTCAAAAGGCGTTCCATTAAATAACTTCATATAAAAAAAGGCCGCGTACCTGGATATGTGAAGAAAACAATTTTTTCCTATTTTGAGAAAATCTCTTGAAAGCAATCTTATTTCGAGAGATTCCTCCCGCTTTAACAATTTATTGTACAATAAACCTAATATACAAATTCTTATAGATCAAATGGAAATAACTGTCATGAATTTGTAAATTAAGTTTATTGTGCAATAAATAGTAAAAGAGTTAGCTATCTCTCAAAATATTTTGAGAATTTTATTTTTTTTCTCATTACAGAACCAGGTACACCTTTTTTTATATAGTTATAACAAGGCCTTGTTGTAAGGTGATGTCTAAAAAAGTTATTGATTCCTAAATAACTTTCTTGTATTTTTTTCTAAACTAGGCAAATAATAACAAGGAAAATATCAGAAGTCAAGAAAATAAGTAAATTTTATCCAGTAGATTATGAAGACCAAAAGCAGTGCCTAGAGCATCACCCTCCTCCTGGAGTGTGACCTCCTTGGAGTATTGGGAGGTCTAATGACTGGAGTCGTCGTCCGGGTGGAGCCTCTTTAGTGTGTGTCTGGCCCGGGCACAAAGAAAGAAGAAAAAACAAAAATTGGATCCTAATTCTTGTATAGGTTCTAAATAGAGAATTGACTGAATAAAATAAGGTACAATTATTTTTTTATTTGCTTATCCCTAGTACACGTGGTACAGGCCATTATAATCATAATGGGTAGTTAGCGACTGCTTTTTTTACTGTAAGCACACCACATGTCTACACATGTGAAAAGCAGTTCGACTTTGCACTTACAAATGTGCCAGAGCCCCGTTTGGTTACTTGCACTCGCTGGTGGGGTTGGACTTTTGCAAGAATCGGGGGGCCATTGGAGCATTTAAAAATTTTTTTTTTTAAACAGAAAAAAGTGTCCAATGCGGGATTCGAACCCGGGTCGTAGTGGTCGAAAACTAAACAGTTTAACCAGCCTTCCACCGACCCCCAGGTACAATTATAGATTTGAAAAACACAATGTAATAAGACCAAATATAAGTAAATAACAATGCTTTACATACATGATTTATTTGGATTTGGTCTTATTACCTTGTGTTAGAATGGACTAAACTGAAGATTGGCTGTAGAACATGACACAGGGGGGGTAGGTGGAAGGATAGTCTAAACCATTTGTTTTTGACCGCTACGACCCAGAATCCTGCATTGGGCACTCTTTTCTAAAAAAAAAAAAAAAATCGCAAATGGTCCCCGATTCTTGCAAAAGTCCAACACCACCAGCGAGTGCAAGTAACCAAACAGGTCTCTGGCATATTTGTAAGTGTAAAAGTCGAACTGATTTTCACATGTGTAGACATGTGGTGCACTTAGAGTAAAAGCAGTCGTCTACTTCAACCCACCATGATTATCATGGCCTGTACTAGGGATAAAAAAACACTATACTATATAGATGGAATGATAAAGCACAATTTGAATTAATACAAAACAATAACACACCATCCATATATAACAAATGAAAACATTATAAGATGCGAGTGTTTCTTTCACAAATAAATCAAACTTCTACTGTCTATACTGCAATGGAAAAATATTGGAAGGCCTTGGTTCATCAGTGGTGAACCCTCCCAGAGGTTTCGCCAATTTAATCTACCTGACTGCTTCTTTAGAGCTCTAATACTGTATTGGATCATTCTGCTTTTATTCTATATACAGTTACGAGCGTCATGCGTCATCTCCTAATCAACAATCAGTCATCAGTTTTCATCTCTGTCACCGTTGGCTTTTTTTTTTGGAATGGCGCCCTCCTATTGGTTGGCTACGGTCACGCCACCTTTGCCCCCCCCCCCCCCCCCACTCGCTATTTCGTCTTTGTAACTATTGTGTTGGAGCGGGTCGCTCCCTAAATAAATGCATATATTAGATAATAACCAAATGGAATCCTCTCTTTCTTTTTCCCAGTAAGAGACGCCTACGGAAGCCAACAGTACATAGACAGATAAAGCACATAGGCTATAGTTATTAACTAACATATGCAATTATTTAAGGCGCCAATTTATAATTTTAACAAATAGTATTTGAATCAAAACATTCAATCGGGTAAAACACGGGTGTTGCCCGGGTCATTCGGCTAGTATACTATACTGAAGAGTGGAATCTTAGAAATGGTTTTTTGGATTATAGATTAGAACTACAAGAAAATAAGACTTAATCCAAATAAATTTGTTTTTTATTCTTTTGTCTGATGATGGCAACAATGCTGTAACTGAAACGTCACACACAATTTATTTGGATTAGGTCTTATTTTCTTGTATTTAGATGGAAATTTTGTTGGGAGAAAAATGATCTATAAAATGATAAAGCACAATTTGGATTATAGATTATAATACAAGAAAATATGACCTAATCCAAATAATTGTCTTTTGTCTGATGATGGTGACAATGCTGTTGCCGAAACGTCACACACTAATAAATTATTTGGATTAGGTCTTATTTTCTTGTATTGATCTATAAAAATAAAGGTCACCTCTCCCGTCAAAATAGATGTCAAAGCTGGACACCATCTAATCACTGTTGCCGCATACCAGCGGCTTCAGATGTCAAAGCTAGACACCATCTAATCTTTGGCAAACTGAGAAGCATCCACCTGGAGACTATAACATATGTACATCACAATGAGTAGTAGAGCCATAAGGTAATGGTGTGTGCCTCCCATCTGTTTATGGAAACTATGGAATTTCTTTTAAATAAAGCAACCTGAACTATACTCACAAATACTCCTCTGGTAATTAAAATACTTTTTGTGCAGCTGAAACTCCTATGGATGTTCTTTCCAGAAAATCAATCAAAGCGCTGGAAGACTGACTGTCTCTTAACTTGTGATCGATGTAATATCAGATATACAATTTTTGTTTGCTGTTACTTGGAGAAACAAAGAGGGGAACTCTTGGGTGATTTATCCATGTCTCAATCCGATAGTCAACAAATATATAACTGGATGGATATAATTATGTTTGATAAAGATCTTCTCTTTGGTTTATATAAATTCTACAAGGCCGCAGTCACCGTTCGGAGGAGATTAATAGTTTCGCTGAATGCCGTGGTCCATTTGGATGAGGAAAGTGAAGACTAGAATGCGGCTGAATCAACACTCGCCTTTTCAGTGATGCGTTAACCTTGACGTATGCACAGTGTGGCCACTGGAAATGTGTTGGACCTGGAAGCTGTTGTTGGGTTCTGTGCTGCCTGGAGTATAGGAGCTCTATCTATGCTTCCTTTCTACCTGTGGTGAATCTGTATAAGACCAGTGGTCTTAATAATGCTGTGTGTTGTAAGAAAATAAGACCTAATCCGAATAATTTAATAGTGTGATGTTTCGGTAACATGTTACCATCATCAGACAAAAGAATGTTTTTTTTTTTAATTTTGTCTGATGATGGTAACAATGCTGTTACTGAAACATCACACACTATTAAATTATTTGGATTAGGTCTTATTTTCTTACATTTAATCACAAAGCTGTGTGTGTGTGTGTAAATAAAGCAACCTGTCCTTTCTCCACTGATATTGGAAGCTCATTGATGATGAACTATTTTACCAATTTAACCTTCCTCATGTTTAGAATTTCCCTAAATACAGGAACATGAAGCTGATCTAACCCCTTTAGAACACCAATGGCAAGTATCCCTAACAAAATTTATAGAAAAAAAGAACAAACCTCAAACACTAAAGAACATTAATAAATTGTAACCCTCCAAAATAAT
Organism: Cordylochernes scorpioides; assembly: GCA_030710605.1. NCBI lineage: Eukaryota > Metazoa > Arthropoda > Arachnida > Pseudoscorpiones > Chernetidae > Cordylochernes > Cordylochernes scorpioides. The sequence goes on from CP092868.1 coordinate 60,167,822, forward strand.
TAAGGAAAAATCCACAATAAACACAATCCTGTAAAACAAAACTACAACAAATCTACTGTCTAAATCCAGATATACATGCTAAAAGGTACAACTTCCTTAAGTTTTGTCCATGAGTAGCCTTTGGCGAGATGCCATAGCTTAAAAACATGGCTAAACCCGGCCTCTCCTGGAAATGATCTCTCACAAGAGACTGTGTGTTGGTTGAAAGACTCCCCATGACTAGGCCAAACACAAGAGTTTTGATGATAGACCACCTCACACCATGAGAGACTGAGTTTACCCATGTTTTGAGGCTATGGGGTCTCTGGGGAGAAACCACTACAGTAGAATCTCTCACTACAACACCTAGTTATAGAGTCAAAGTGCGTCCTTTATGGAGAGGTGTCCTCTTACAAGAGCAGCTCTCTCTAAATAGTAAAAATTGTCATTTTAGTGATAAAACTGTCCTTTGTAGAGAGGTTCTACTGTATATATCAAATTAAAACTGCAGATAAATACCAAACCAATGTAAGTAACACCAGGTTAAAAAACCTATCTACCTTTGTTAGCCCCTCATTGTGTTTGATTGGGCATTGTCTAGTTTGCTGATATGGGAAGATGTGTCTGGCAATAGCTAAATTCTTATTCTCTCCCCTCTTTCATGTCAAAATGGCAATTATTATTTTTCCAATTGGCTTGCAAGTAGAAAACAATGCAACTACATTTCTTTAATTCAACACTGCTATGGATAAGAATTTTTGATTTAATCAAAGTTGGTATTGAATTATAGTCAGCTAAATTCCGCTTTGCCGGTCCCAAGCCCGGATGAAAAAGGAGGAGGGGGAGCAGTAACAAGCTTGCTAAAAAACCTGGGCTCAGCTGGCCTGGCTGATAGTACCCTGTAAGGGCTCCTAATCCAGGCATATGAGCAGCGTTTGTACTCCATGTTAGGAGCAGCTGCACATAGCATCTGTTCCTCATGTCAGAGGCGGCCATTTCATATTGGAGCTAAGTCGGCCTGTCACTGAGTAGTGCTCCCAGTCTTAATGACAAAGGCAGATGCATTCTACTTCACCCAATCATGATCTCAAGCTTGACATCCTAATATGATTGAGTGGAGATAAGAAAGAAGAAGTCAGTTAAATTAAAGAATAATAGCTGTATTGGGATTTGAATAATGGCTGAATTAAAGAGGTTATACTGTATTATCAACCTCCCATTGATATTACATGCTGGTAAAAAGCTGATAGCAACATAAAGGTAACCCAGGCTCCTGGAGCGTATCCATAGATCCCAGGGAAACAGCTGATATCACATTATTCCCAAGTTATAAACATTATATTTCATAAGCAAAGATTCATCATTCTTATCCTTTTATATATACAGTATAACCTTGTTAATTCGGCACACACAAATTCGACCATATTCAGATGTCCCGACCTCCGGCCTATCAAATAACAAACCGCAATTCGACAGTTCGACCATTTTAAAATTCAAATTTAGATAGTTGAATGTTTTTTTACATACAACTTTACCGCTAAACAGGTATTGCGGCGACGATCGGCGGGCGCCAATAGGATCGCGCCTGTGCACTTTTGGTTTATGTTAGTTTAAGTTTCACTTTGCAGTGCCGTTGTGCAATGTCACGAGTGTTGTTTATTTTTTACGCGGGAATTTAGGAATCGTGCGCTAATTAATAATATTATTTTCTTTTTAATTTCAGCATTGAAATATTTTAGTTATTTTAAAATTTACAAATAATTTTCTTTTAAAAAAATAAATCTTCATAAAATGTAGCCACAATGATTATGATAACATTTTATTTCAATATTCCATTTCCATGTTATTATAAAAGATTTAAACACAAAATCAATAACACCTGCAGCAGCAGTGGATGCCTTTAATACAATAATAACTCTTTGTTATTTAAAACACATTCCAGAGGAAGAAAGACATGCATGTTTTTTTAAAAATAGACCATCTGGAATACTTCCTGAATAGGATTTCAGTGCAAAAACAGACATCTATAAAGGAATTGTTAAAAAGATCTTCATGATTATTTTTAAATTTTCTTTTTATTTTCCATATTTATTTCCTTTCAACTGCTATATTCTTCAATTAGAATAAAATATGATTTGTAATTATTTATGTTTCAAAAATATTTATTATTGCCATTTTGTCCCTGATACTAAAGTTAACCATTAAAATAAAAAATAATACAAAAAAAGGACACACACAATGGTTTCAATTAATATGATCAATTTATATTACAAAGCTATTTTTTTTTTTAATATTATTTTAGTGAGTTAGATGATTAGCTAATCATCTAACTTTAATTCAACACTTCCTTTAATTCAACCGAAAGCTCTGATCCCTAGGGGTGTTGAATTAAAGAGGTTCAACTATATATACAATATAATATATATCATATAGCAGCAAAGTTTATATCAATGTGGGGGGAAAATTGCTATAACTTGTTACCATTATTTAAGATGTTGGTAACTCCACCTTTGCAGGTCCCAAGCCCGGATAAAAAAGGAAGAGGGGGAGCAGTAACAAGCTCGCTAAAAAACCTGGGTTCAGCTGGCCTGGCTGATAGTACCCTGTAAGGACTCCTAATCCAGGAATACAGGATGAGCAGCGTTTGTACTCCATGTTATGAGCAGCTGCACATGGCGTCTGTTCCTCATGTCAGAGGTGGCCATTTCTTTTGGAGCTAAGTTGATCTACCACTGAGTAGTGCTCCCAGTCTTAATGACAAAGGCAGACACATTCTACTTCATCCAGTCATGATGGTTGTCAAACAAACACCATCAAGGGTCACAACTTGATACCCCTAATATGTTTGAGTGGAGATAAGAAAGATGTTGGTTAGCTATAGTAAAAAAAGAAAAAGTACAGTTTATATAACTTTATTGAAATAATTTAAAAGTGTATATATATATGTTTATTTATATATATATATTTAACAATGTTTCACAATTCAAACTTGGCAATTAATTGGATTCATTAAAATGATTCTAGGAAGATATGTTTATAGTTCAAAACTTTTATATAATATTATAAAAGTAGATTGTTTTAAAAATAAATATTACAAGGCTTTATATTTAAAAGGCCTCTAAAAATTATATATATAAATTACTTAATTTCAATAAAAACAATTATGCATTGCTTTTCAAATTGAAAAGAAAAAAAAAAAAAAGGAAAAAATAGCCAAATATCAATAAAAATTATCTTACCAGTTATATATATTTTTGAAACATTTGTTAAAATAGCTTTATTTATACAACAATCATATGGGAAAATGTACAGGCATTGGTGATTTTTATCGATTTTACATAAAATCGTCTGAATCATACCCATCAGTGTTAGTCTTCATGTTTTCTTTTTTCATTAAGGATGAAAACGATTTTAATTTTTCCATTTCCTCGTGTTCTTTTGCTTGTTTCTTTTCAAGTTCTTTTTGTTCCTTTTGAAGTCTCCGCTGAGCTTCTCTTTCACGTTGATCTCTTGCTTCCCTTTCAGCTTGGAAATCTGGTGTCTTTTTAACTTTAGTTTTGTTTAATCTGTTCACCACTGCATTTATCTTCTTTTCAACGGTCATCTTTCTTACATCTTTATCCTTATGATAACCAATCTGACCAACAACCATATCGCCAGTTTTCTTTAAATTTGCCCATGGCGTATACACAATATCAATATTGTTCATCTTGCAGCCTTCAATACTATTAGCTTTAACAAGTTGGCAGCAGTCAGTTAACAATTCGTCTGGAATATCATCGATGGTTTCACCTTTTCTCATACGCAGATATACATGTGCTGACGATAATTTGTCAACATGAAACCAAATATCTTCAGGCCATCCCCATCTTATTAAATTTTCATTTTCAAACTTATCTTCTCCCATATAAATGATAGCAGGTGGAGCAACAACAGAGCTAGTGAAGTAAAAAACCATTTTAACTATACAAGTAATTATCCAGAACTAAACAGAAACAATATTTACAAAAAGTGATAATACCTTTTGAACACGAGGCTCATAAGAATCTTATCATCATTAAATTAGATATCAAAATTATCGCTTTTAAAATAAAATATTAATTATTTATTTATTTTATTAAATATTTTTTATATTTAAAATTGAAAAATCATTAAAACGATTACAAACTGATAAATCAACAATCAAAAAGAACATCTAATTAATATTTTGGAATATTATTAAACATATATTCTACTTTATAAATTAAATTTTAATTATTTATGATTACGTATTATAAATTATATGTGTTAATTTAAATACAAATATTTTTTACGAGTTTTAGCTCTTAGTTTCAAAAGAAATAAACCCTCGATCTATCGGTTGTTTTTATTTATCTTGCTTACATTATGAAAAGAGCTATTAAAGCAGTTTTAATAGATTTAAGTGGTACTCTTCATGTTGAAGATGTAGCAATTCCCGGTGCAGTAGAAGCGTTAAACAAGTTCGTACCAAATTTTTTAAAAGTAAATATAATATTCAGCGCATGCATATATATATTTTAAATAATCATTAGAAATGTTTAATAATGTGATAATCATTCAATTTGAAACAATTAGTAAATCTTTCAAGATTGTCATAAATTAACAAGTCGTCTGGTATACATACTCAATTAGTTTTTCTTGATAACCCACAGATGGTGTAGGAAAATTGGAAGTTTGGAATTACTTCTCAAATAAAAGATTTTAGTCCAACCTCCAGAAAGTCTTTGGCAATAGGCAGAATATTCTGGTACTTTTTTTGACTTGCACAATTACTTATAGATCCATGTGCATTTCACAAAGTAACAAGACCATCAAATATAAAAAAAATTGTAAAAGTAATGTATAGGTAGCTTCATTGTTGTCTGACTTGAGTATTAGTGAAACAACATAGAGAATATTTTGAATAAATAATATTTGATTATAGTTATGCCAGACCTAACTTTTAAGAATCTATATTACAAGGTAATTAGACCAAACCCCAATAAATTAATAGTGTGTGACATTTTGGTAACAGTGTTGTTACCATAAGATAAAATAATTTTTAGTCTTTTACTCATTTAGTCTTTAATCTGATGATGGTAACAACAGTTTTAGAAATGTTTTTATTTGGATTTGATGTTATTACCTTGTAGTTCTAATCTATAATTCAAATTGTGTACCTTATCAAGAGTATGTTGTTATTTTGGAGTCCAATGAAGAGCCTCAGATGTCTCCGTACATCTCTATCACAGCAGTGTTCTCTATCTTGGGTGTGTAAAGCTGCTGTTCTGGGTTCATGTCAATTTTATTTTGTTGTTGTTGTCATGTCCAATGAAGAGCCTCAGATGTAATCAGTGTAACTCTATCCAGCAGTCGCAATGTCCTCTAATTTGGGTGTGTAAAGCGGTTGTTTTTTTTGTTCATGTCAATTTTCTGTTGTTGTCATATCCAATGAAGAGCCTCAGATGTCTCCATACATCTCTATCATAGCAATGTTCTCTATCTTAGGTGTGTAAAGCTGCTGTTCTGGGTCCAAGTCAATTTTCTGTTGTTGTTGTGTCCAATGAAGAACCTCAGATATCTCCGTACATCTCTATCACAGCAGTCAAAATATTCTCTATCTTCTTCTTCTTTCTTATCTCCACTCAATCATATTAGGGTATCAAGCTTGTAAAGCTTGAGACTTTTGATGGTGTCTGCTGGGGAAGAGTAGAGCTCATCAATGGATGAGTCAATACAGTCAATAATGTGTTTTGGGGTTGCAGGTTGAGATTTGCACTTAGTACATAGTGGGTGTTGGATCCTATAGTTAATAATTTCCTTAAATTCAATTTTATATATGAAAATTAAGCCAAAATATTCTAAATTCAATTGTACAATATAAATCTTTAATATGTAAATTTTAAAGCAATCAACATGTATGTAAATTTCCAGTTTGGTTAATTAATAGTTTTTTGTTTTCTCTCTCTCTCTACCACTAGTATCAAAATCTAAGTTAAATTCATGTATTCTAAAATCATGTGGTAGCTACTCTTAACTCTAAAACCAAAAGACAATAAAATAATTCAAGACAAGTGGCAAAGTGCTTCTTAGTATCTTTTACTGAACATTCAAGCCACGAACATTATGGTCCCTCGAGCCGGATACTTTAAAAAATTAAGGTAAGACATTTGAAAACTTAAAATTCTTAAAATAAAGTCATGCCCAAATCAGAAGTTAAAATTCGGCACAAATTCAACTTTATTATTCAGGAAATAAAGGATCTGGAAACCAAGAATAAAGCTATTGTAGAATCCAAAAACATTCATAGATTAAAGCTATTCCAACAAGAAGTTAATGAAAGGAAAATTAGCCTAAATCAAGTTATCAACACATTATTAGAATCAGAGTTAGATGATACACAATATGACGATTATTCAAAAGCCAAAGAGGATATTTTTAATATGTTGGTGTCTATTGAAGAAGCTTTATCTTTGATTGAAACCAATGAAAATACTCATAGTGATAAACAACTGCCCGAATCCAATGTTAATTTACCTAAGATAAATTTACCCATTTTCAATGGTGATTCAGCCAATTGGCTTAGTTTTAGAGAAATATTTAACTCCACCATTAATTCAAATCAAACACTAACTGAAATACAAAAATTTCAATATCTAAATGCATCTGTTAAGGGTCCTGCGGAAAAGTTGATTCGGGGTTTTCCCATTTCTGACAAAAACTACCAGCAAGCATGGGATACCTTATGCAATAGATTTAATAACAGAAGAGAATTGGCTTTTTCACAAATCAACAAAATATTCTCCATAAGGCCATTAAAATCTATTTCGGCTGGTTCTCTCTATGAAATCCTTGATGTTTGCAATGAAGGCATTAGAAATCTCTCAGTGCTAGGACTTGAGAAAAACACATTAACAGATCTAATCCTGATCAATTTTTTTGAAAAAAGAATTGGTGAAGCCCTCAGGAAAGAATGGGAATTAACTCTTCAAAATGAAGAATATCCAACATTTGAAAACTTTGTGAATTTTTTAGAAAAACATGCTAGAAGCCTGCAAGGTATGAGAATTCCTTTGTTCCAGGAACAAAAAATCTCTAGCAAAAATATGATGGCTCATGGCCTTTATGTCAACAAAGGTCAAAATTGTATTTTATGTCATCAAATTCATAAACTAAATGACTGCCAGAGATTCATAAAAATTCCCTTGCCTAAAAAATGGGAATTAGTTAAAAAACATAAACTTTGTCAAAATTGCCTTAGAGCAAATCATGAGATATCCAAATGTCTCATCACATCAAGATGTAAAAACTGCAAGCAGAACCATCATACTCTTCTGCATGAATACAACTCTGAACCATCCATTCCACAACCAACAACCTCTCAAGAGATGTTGATTTCAACAAATACCATCTGTAATGCGATGCCTTTGGAAACGGAAACAAATATTCTACTGTCAACAGCCCTTATTAAAGTCAAGGCGAAGGATGGCTCATTTGTGCTATGTAGAGCATTAGTGGACAATGGGTCCCAAATAAGCCTAATTTCAGAACAATGTTGCCACAAGTTGGGACTTGAAAAAAGGAAAAATTCTTATACACTAAAAGGTGTAGGTGACATTGTTGTCAACAGGACAACATCGCAGGTTGAAATAGAGTTCACCCCACATCATAATGATCAATTATTTTCTGCCAGAGCATTTGTGGTTGGGAGGGTAACTGCAGACCTTCCAAACTTCCAAATTCAGTCAGCAGACTTTCCTCATTTAGAAAATTTGCTCTTGGCAGACCCAGAATTCTATGTCACCAAGCCCATAGACCTAATTTTGGGTGCAGATACCTTTGTAGAAATAATTCTAGGTCATAAAACAGATTTAAAGCACCATCCTATAGCACTTAATACCAAGTTAGGTTGGCTTGTTTCTGGGAGAATCCATTCAACTATTAAGTCGAAAACTTCGGTAATCAATCACTGTACCACTGAACTTGATTCCAGCATAAGAAAATTCTGGGAACTTGAAGATGTCCCAATTTCTAAGGCCCAGTTGGGTATAAAGAATGCCCCATCTCCAAGTCTACAAGAGTCCATTCAGAACTCTCCAAGTCTAAAGGAGTTCACTCAGAACTCTCCAAGTCTACAAGAGTCCATTCAGAACTCTCCAACCCCCTTACAAGTATCAGTTCACAGCCTGAAAGAGGCCATGTCCCCTTTGGTCGAAATGCCATCAAGCCCTGGGTGCTCCAAGAAGATTCCAATTCTTATAGAAGAAGACTCTATAGAGAGCCAGAACCGAGTTGATAACCTGCCATCCTACCCGATGAGCCCAGAGCAGAGTTACACTCTCTCATCGGCTTCTGTTGAAGATTTCAAGGCCCAAAGTGGGCCCAAGTCCCCTACATCTCCCACCAGAGGTTCAGAGAGTTGCCGATGTTCTGGGGATTATACAGAGCCACAGATGTCTCAGAACTCCAATTTTTCATGCTCCTCTATAGAAGAATCTGAAGATAATTCAAGTAAATCTGAAGAAAATCTAAGTAGATCCGAAGATAATCCAAGTAAATCTGAAGAAATTCCAAGTAAATCTAAAAAGTCACGTATCTCCAAGTTAACTCCACAAATTACTTCTAAACAAAACCAATTACTTCCTTCTGAATCAAGTCAACCATCCACTCCAGAACAACCTCTCGCTTCTCAGTCAAGTGAACCACTCTCATCTAAGAAAGAAACTTCGATTATTCCTAAGATAAAGCCACCACCCTATTATAGGCGAAAACGTCAACTTCCTGCTGAGAAAACTTCATGGGATGAACCAATTGAATCAGATATAAAGTCAAATTGGAATAAATTCCAAACTCAACTATCGTGCCTAAAGGAAATTAAAATACCAAGATACCTGAACAGTTCATCTTCTGAAATAGAAGAATTACAACTACATGGATTTTGTGATGCATCCCTTAATGCTTATTCAGCAGTTTTTTACTTGAAAACTAGATTCAAAATTCAAAAGATCAAAATCAATCTGATAACCTCAAAAACTAAGGTTGCACCATTAAAGACCATTACAATTCCAAGACTTGAACTAAGTGCAGCATTGCTTTTGGCTCAACTGAATCAAGTCATTCTTGAATCATTTCCTTTTCAACCTGACAAAACCTTTTTGTGGACTGATTCACAAATCTGCATAGATTGGATAAGATCAGATGCCAGCAGATGGAAGGCCTTTGTTTCGAACAGAGTGTCGTCAATTCAAAATTTGACTCAAATCACTGATTGGTTCCATGTATCCAGTCAAGATAATCCAGCTGATTGCGCATCAAGAGGAATCATGCCTCAAGACTTGGTCAATCATAGAATTTGGTGGCGGGGTCCTATTTGGCTTCAAGAAAATAATGTTCGATATATTCCTTCTTCACCAACCCAAGTAAATCTCAATATCATTCAAGAAGAAGTCGGTGAGGGTCAAGTGTTGGATCAAACAACCTTAATTCAAAATTCAGAAACTATGTTAAATCTAGAATTCATTGAACATGACCAAATTGATCCGAATAACAGCTTGGTGTTGGAGATTCTACTACAATTGCCTCCTCTTTGATCCAATTCGTCAGAAAGGACCTTTGACAACAAGAGAATTAACAAAGGCAATTCAAGTCTTAGTCAAATCAATCCAGCAAGTTGAATTCTGCACGGAAATAAAATTACTGAAGTCAAACAAACAACTACCTCTGTCCAACAAGCTAACTTCTCTAAATCCCTTTTTAGACACTCAAGGACTTCTAAGAGTTGGAGGTAGACTCAAGTATTCCTATTTAAATGAAAATCAAAACTTCCCTCTCTTACAACCGAAACCCCCACGCCAGGAATCACTTATCAAAAATCTCTTAACTGAGAATGCCGACATTCCTGAGGCTATTGATGAGAATCAAGAAGATTCTTCGATTTTGGAAACCACTTTTATCATTGAAGACGAAGAGTCTAACAAAGATATCGGGACTCCAAAGATTGAAATCTCCCAAGTTTCGGTTATTGATAAATCGGAAGGCAAATATTCGAAAGAACCAGTGGTCAGTGCAGAAGCTCTGGATAAGAAAGAACTGTGCCATGATGACTCAGCTCACCTCAATGTAGTTGAAGCTGATCTTAATCGACCTAAAGAGGCTACCAGTGGCATAATCAATGTTTATACAGAAGCTAATGAATCGTCAAGCAAAGAGAAAGTTGTACCTGTTGAAATTGTGGATACATCAACAAAGGATTATCTACAGAGCGGTGAAAAGGCTAAATTATCCCGCTGGAAACCCATCGATTCTCTATGCTTAGAAGACGTCAAGGAATCTGAAGACGACGATGAAAATTACAGTTCATCGGCATATATAGAATGGCCAGAAATCTTGAAGAAAGAAGTCTTAAGACCCGAAGCTTTAGAAAAGGTAGTCAATCTGGAAGATTTTGAGAAGGCGGCAGAAAGTCGACAACTCTCCAAAGAACATTTAGAGGAATCGACCGAACAAGGCTCATGCATAAAGGCTGAATCAAAAACTTGGGAAGATCCTATTGAATCCGACTTAGCAGCCGCAGAGTCTGATAATCCAGCAGTTCCCGAAAGAGAACTGGCCAACGAATCTGAAAATCTCATCCAAGATTCACCTCAATCGGATACTCAAAGATGGAAGCTGATTCAAAAACTAAAAAACTCATTCTGGTCAAGATGGCCCAAGGAATATCTGAGCAACCTCCAAGGCCGTGGTAAATGGCGAATCAAACAAGACAATATCCAAATAGGTCAACTAGTTTACCTCAAAGAGGCTCAAATATCTCCACTTCACTGGCCTTTGGCTAGGATTCAGGAGATATTTCCAGGAGAGGACAAGAATGTCAGGGTAGTCCAGATAAAGACTTCAAAAGGAGTCTTCAAGAGACCCATTACAAAGCTGATTCCATTGCCTTTCAAACAATGAGAATTGTAATCTTAGCTACATAGTCGGAATCAATTAGTCCAGCATCTATACTATTGGAACTCTTTTTTTATTTTTATTTATTTTTTTTATTATTTTTTATTTTCTGGTCATCTCTTCCCAGCCGGGGGAGTATGTTGGATCCTATAGTTAATAATTTCCTTAAATTCAATTTTATATATGAAAATTAAGCCAAAATATTCTAAATTCAATTGTACAATATAAATCTTTAATATGTAAATTTTAAAGCAATCAACATGTATGTAAATTTCCAGTTTGGTTAATTAATAGTTTTTTGTTTTCTCTCTCTCTCTACCACTAGTATCAAAATCTAAGTTAAATTCATGTATTCTAAAATCATGTGGTAGCTACTCCTAACTCTAAAACCAAAAGACAATAAAATAATTCAAGACAAGTGGCAAAGTGCTTCTTAGTATCTTTTACTGAACATTCAAGCCACGAACAGTGGGAAAACCTTGCAACCATTCAGGAAAGTCATTGTCCGTAGATGACCAGACTTAAGTCTGGAAATCAAAGACTGTTGTTCTCTTGGGAGGACAGAACTGGTGCTTGTCCCTCCTGCTCTGTACCAGTCATGTGCAGCATTAGATTTCTATTCCTGCAGCCATTGGGTTTTGATGGTACAGAGGAGGTCTCTTTCGTCAAGTTGGGTGGTAGATTCTCTTGCTTCAGGTAGGCCAAGAGCTCCAGCCTTTGCCAGAGAGTCTGCTAGCTCATTTCCAGGAATTCCAACATGAGCTGGAAGCCATTGCACTGTGACAGAGCTGTTGGCTGGGAGTCGGTTTACAGACTTAGCAATGCTCTTGAGGAAAGGTTCTTGACTGGAGAAGCAGCTTTGAAGGGTATAAATGGCTGCTCTTGAGTCAGAGTAGATTATTATTTTGCTTGGTGAGTTTATGTTGATGTCTTTTAGAGCTGTATCTATTGCAGAGAGTTCCGATTTATAAACTGAAAGGTGTCTAGGGTGGGAAAGGGAGATTTTTTCCAGGATCTTATCCTTGTAGATAGCAATTCCACTGCCAGACAGTCCAGTTTCAAGTTGGCTACTGTCGGTGTAAATTGTGATGTCGAAGAGGCAGCTATTTTTCTCAATGATTTGGAGGCCAAGAGCTTTAAGTAATTCTGGCTGAGTTTCATGTTTGTGGGGATTGGCTGGTAGATGAGGGAAACAGGTGAGTTTGTTGCGAGTTCTGTGTGGGGGATAGGAAGTTCTGTGTTTGGGATTAATTGGGATGTCTAAAAGATTAGAGTTGTGAGCCAGGTTGAGAGGAGTGGCGCGTTTTAGTCTTTGATATGGGACCCAATTTCTAATAAATTTTCCTGTAAGATGTTCTTTTGGAGAGATAATATTTTTGGTTATGAATTTTGAGAAGCAGATTTTTCTCCTTAGGTGCAGGGGAAGAAGGTTGGATTCGAGTTCAGCAATGTGATTTGGGCATTGTGAAATGTTCTCTATCTTGGATGTGTAAAGCTGCTGTTCTGGGTTCATGTCAATTTTATGTTGTTGTTGTAGTGTCCAATGAAGAGCCTCAGATGTCTCCATACATCTCTATTGCAGCAGTCACAATTAGGACCTCCAATCCCGGGATCCCGTTTCCCGGGATCCCGGAGCCAAATAATGATCCAGAAATCCCGGGATTCTGCTTGAAAAATCCTGGGATTACTGGTTTGTGCATGAAACCCAGTGCAAAAATATATTTTTCTTATCTAGAATTTTGGTAATCAAACAGATGATGAGATAGCACACTTTTGACGTTTTGTTTATACAGCTGCATTTTGGGTCTTTTTTTTTTCTGAGAGATTTGAAATTATTTTCATGCACTATAATAACGAAGGGTTATTCTGCAAGATCTTTCCAAAATGGCAGCCTCTAGAATGAGAGTATGCAGCAGTATACATGGAGGGGGCCCCAGTTTTTGTTGACATGCAAATAGTGGCTTCTTAGATAGTAGCGGCATCCCTTTATTTTGGTGGCGGACCTGCGTGTAACATGGACCCGCCACTATCCTCTTATCTGGGCTCCAAATTGTTTTATATATATATATATTTTTTATCTATGTTTATACTCTCCATCCTGTACTCTGTATGCATGGGTCATCATGAACGCACTGCTCTGCTGTTCATTTTGTGAAACCCTCGCTAGCTTTTTTGTCATTTAATTTAAGTTAAATTTATTTAATGTCATTTCATTAAATGCTTCGTCACTATCAAGCATCAGCCTAAAGTAGTTTTCAACTTGTACAAACATAAAACAAAGTCTCTAAAACAATATTATCAGACCTTGTTATTTCTCAATAGAAAACGCGTCGGACATTTTTGGTAAGCTTATCACTTCTTGATTGTGATGGCGAAGTTTATTCCTTTTAAATCAGAAGGAATCTGGTGCTATTACCTACGAGACGGATCTGGCCAAAATTCACAGTGTATAGCGTGCAAAAAGATTTTGAAATGCGTCGGTGGGTCTACAAAAGGGCTGCATGTTTGGCCTCTGGGTGGCCAAGAGCTCTGGATTCTGCCAGAGAGACTGCAAGTTCATTTCCAGGAATTCCAACATGAGCTGGAGGAATATATATATTAATAATTTTAACCGCGGGGGTCGGTGGAAGGCTGGTTAAACCGTTTGGTTTTCGACCACTAGGACCCGGGTTCGATTCCCGCATTGGACACTTTTTTCTGTTAAAAAAAAAATGCTCCAATGGCCCCCGATTCTTGCAAAAGTCCAACCCCCCACCAGCGAGTGCAAGTAACCAAACGGGGCTCTGGCATTTGTAAGTGCAAAGTCGAACTGCTTTTCACATGTGTAGACATGTGGTGCGCTTACACTAAAAAGCAGTTGCTAACTACCAGTGTTGGGCAAATATTAATTAAAATGATTTATTAAAGATTAACAATTGATTAATTGTTAATTGTAATTTTCACAATTAACAATTAATCAATTGTTAATTGTATTTTTACAATTAACAATTAATTAATTGTTAATTGTATTCATACAATTAACAATTAATTAATTGTTAATTGCACTTTTCTAATTAACAATTAATTAATTGTTAATTGCACTTCAATTTAATTGAAAAATAATTTTTTAATGCCCAACACTGCATTTCAGTACCACTCTTTTCTCGAACATGCTGTCCAACAATTTGTGACTCTTTGGCAGATTTGTCATTGTCGCAAAAGAAAAAAGGCGTTCAACTGCAGCTGACGATGGTAAAGGTGTGTTGTATTTAATAAAAACACTTTTTATCTCAGGCAGTGTTGGGCAAATATTAATTAAAATTATTTATTAAAGATTAACAATTGATTAATTGTTAATTGTAATTTTCACAATTAACAATTAATCAATTGTTAATTGTATTTTTACAATTAACAATTAATTAATTATTAATTGTATTCATACAATTAACAATTAATTAATTGTTAATTGCACTTTTCTAATTAACAATTAATTAATTGTTAATTGCACTTCAATTTAATTGAAAAATAATTTTTTAATGCCCAACACTGCTAACTACCCACCATGATTATCATGGCCTGTACCACGTGTACTAGGGATAAGCAAAAAAAAAAATAATAATAATTTTAACCTTTTGAACCTCTCAAAATTTTCAAAATTACATTAGAGAGAGAGAGAATTTAATAAAATATCTACACTTATATTGGTATTTATCATTATAGTATGAACGTGTAACATAGTATAAGAAATGGAAGTAGCATGAATATTTCTTTTTTAATATGAAAAAAACTTCTACTGTCCTTACTGCAATGAAAAAATATATTGGGAGGGATCAGCTCATCAGTGGTGAACTCTCCCAACAGTTTCACCAATTTAATCCACCAGACTGCTTCTTAGAGCTCTAATACTGTATTGGATCATTCTGCTTATGTATGCTGCAATGAAGGGTGGAATCTTAGAAATGGTTTTCAAGCAAACTATGGACATAAACTTGTAGGACAGTAGAATTACATATAAATATATACTTTATTGGTTATTCTGATCAATTAATAAAATAGCTTTTTTTTTCAAGATCAAAGGGAAACATGTTTAGAGAAAATAAGTTTTACATTTTATAAAGTGAACAAATAGTACAAAAGTGAAATTGTACTGGGATTAGGTTGATGAATGAAGAGAAAGCATCTCATGATCGTGTAAAAGTTGCATTTTATGAAGTGAAAAAATAGCACAAAAGTGAAATTGTACTGGGATTAGGTTGATGAATAAAGAGAAAGACATTTCATGATTGTGTTAAAGTTGCATTTTATAAAGTGAAAAAATAGTACAAAAGTGAAATTGTACTGGGATTAGGTTGAAGAAAGAAGAAAAAGGCATCTCATGATCGTGTAAAAGTTGCATCTTATAAAGTGAAAAAATAATACAGAAGTGAAATTGTACTGGGATTGGGTTGGTTAAAGAAGAGAAAGGCATCCCATGATCGTGTAAAAGTTGCATTTTATAAAGGGCAAAAATAGTACAAAAGTGAAATTGTACTGGGATTAGGTTGATGAATGAAGAGAAAGGCATCTCATGATTGTGTAAAAGTTGCATTTTATAAAGTGAAAAAATAGTACAAAAGTGAAATTGTACTGGGATTGGGTTGATGAATGAAGAGAAAGGCATCTCATGATCGTGTAAAAGTTACATTTTATAAAGTGAAAAAATAGTAAAGAAGTGAAATTGTACTGGGATTGGGTTGATGAATGAAGAGAAAGGCATCTCATGATCGTGTAAAAGTTGCATTTTATAAAGTGAAAAAATATTAAAGAAGTGAAATTGTACTGGGATTGGGTTGATGAATGAAGAGAAAGGCATCTCATGATCGTGTAAAAGTTGCATGATCAGGAGAGGCCTTCCTCTTAATATTAACAAGTGATAACCAATGTCAAATGGGAATGTTTAAAATTGTGATACCTAAATAAAATATGAGCCCCTCAATGCACAGATTGATTAACTCCATAAATAATCGGGAAAAAAATGTTTAATTTTTGTTGAAAGTCTAAAAGTATATCGCAGATAAAAGAGAAATAAAAGTTTTTATATTATAAGTTGTGTTAGTCAATGTAATATTTTTTCCATAATGTTTAAAAATGTAATATCTCCGTAAAATTGAATAAAATTCAAAGATAAAAAAAAAAAGAAGTAAAGTAATTGTAACCAAGGAGTGTTCCATTGTTGCATAGAGACAGAGAGAGATGGAGAGCTTGAGGCGAGTTTTTTCTAGGCTGTGCCTGGTTTACTTCACGGTTGTAGTGTTGTTGTGTTGTTTTTTGATTGTGTACCCTTTGTTGTGCCTTTTTGTAGCACTTGTTAAAGTTGCTATGTTCGTTGTGTCTATGGCTTGGCCTTGCGCCATTTTTTATTTTGAATATTCAGATCACTTTAATTTTGCCTTTTAAATTATATGGTTGTTTTATTTTGTTTTGTTAGGCTTAGGGACGCATAGGGCTTACGGATTGGTAATTTTTTTCTTTTTTTTTTTTTTCAAAATTCTTATTTCAAAGATTGGCTTATTGTTTTTCAAAATTCTTTATAAAAGTCCCTAAGTCTGACAATACAAAAAAACACAATCGTATAACTTTAAAAGGTATTAATTGAGGTGTCTGGACATTTAGAATGAAAAGTGACAAAGGGTTCAAACATGGGCACTACTAACATGGCATCGTTAACATCTGTTGCAGACTGGTACAATAGTGAGTACATAGTCAGAGAATAACATGACAGGATTACATCCTTGAAGTGGGCTAGACACAGTTTAGAAAAAACTTGTCTCTTGTAATTCATCTCTCTCTTGAGCTAGTCTCGCAACGGCCGTGATCCCTCCCTGATGCCAGGCTCTCATGATGCTACTCCGGATGTCTTGAAGACAAGCTATTGCTGAGTTCTCTGATGATCTTGAAGTCTTTTCCCAACCTGCTGGAAATTCCGGGCCCTGGCTTTCTATTGCCTGCGGTGGAACAAGAGTTGTTCTTAATGATGAAGAACATACTATTTCTCGCTCATGCTATTTCTGGGTCCTCTGATTTTCTTGAGTCTTATTCCTGTGCCTCCTGGAACCTGTACTTCCTATTGACCATAATGCTAATTCCATTGGTTATCTCGAATCAAGCCTAGCTCTGCGCATTGAGCCACTTGAATCCATCCCTTGATGTGGAGAAACATAAATTCAAAGTTTTGATCCTCTGGCTGAAGTTTATTCCCGCACCTGATGTCTCACAATAGACCACTTGGAAAAAGCTGACTTTCTTGAACTCAATTGACCACGCCCGCTTACCCTCATCTGGAAACTCCTCACTCAGCACTCAGTACCTGGCATCCTACAAACCTGTGGAACTGGCCCTTCAATGTCTTCCCTCTCTCGGCATTTGGTAGAATAAAGTCATATGTTGGAATACAAGGTTTCTTTAGAATTCTCCAATAGAACTCACCTATACATTACCCTATGTAGTTTGTTCAGTAGCAAAGTCATATTGATTATATGTGTTTACAGTAAAACTATTATAACACTCTTCTGGGGGCTTGACCAAAAGCTCAACTATACACAAAATATCTCTAAATGTATATATTGGAAAATCTATATATATAAAAATGAATGTTTGTATGTTTGTTTGTTTGTATGTCCGGTATACAAATTCGCAGTAGTTCACTAATTCAAACCAAAATTTCCATACATAGGTAAAAAAATACGGGGAAGACGATAGGCTATTTTAAAAAATATATAAATCAATTATTAAAACTATATATTTTTAGTCAGAAAATGATGATGACGATATTGCTGTATCATGTTTGATTATCAGATACAAAATTATATTGGGAAAAATTCCTAAAAGCAGAGACCACGGGTGAAAACAGTTCATTATTTTGTACGCAGGAACAAAATTCTAACAGAAAAACATTCATTCGAGCAGAAAACAAAAGCCAGATCATCTTTCTATAAAAATATCGCTTCTCAGACACAAAGTTTGGAGTGGGACGTTTCACAAAAGTGACATCCACGGTGCCAATTTATAATTGTAACGAATAGTATTTGAATAAAAACATTTAATCGGGTAAAACCCGGGCGTTGCCCGGGTCATTCGGCTAGTTCAATATAAATACTTGAAAAAAGGAAAGACATTTCATTTCGATATGGCACAATTTGGATTATAGATTATAAACAAAAGGTAATAAGACCATATCCAAATAAATAAATAGTGTGTGACGTTTCGGTAACATCATTGTTAACATCTTCATTCAGTACTTTTGTCTGAAGATGGTAACAACGCTGTTACCGAAGCGTCACACACTATTTATTTATTTGGATTTGGTCTTATTACCTTGTGGGTACAATTTGGATTTTAAAGATTAGAACTACAAGGTAATAAAATCAAATCCAAATAAATTTATTGAAGTTAACGAAAAATTGCGCTACAAATATTAAAAGAATGAAAATAAAACCTTTCGCAAAACCTTTCATTCTTTTAAATAAATTTATGGTGTATGACGCCTCAGTAACAGCGTTGTTACCAAAACCTCACACCCTATTAATTTATTTGGATTTGGTCTTATTACCTTGTAGTTATCATATGTGAAATGCAATTACCTCTCTAATTAAATAAGAATGGAAACATCTTAGCTTTTTTTTTTTTTATTCTAAACAAAATATCGTTCAACTTTCAGTATCCCAATGATAAAATATGGTAGAAGTTCTGGTTCATCGGTGGTGAATCAACCTTTCCATTGTAGTCTACAAGACGTATTGATGAGGTACAATTTGGATTATAGATTAGAACTACAAGATAACAAGACCTGATCCAAATAAATAGTAAAAATAAAAGTGGTAGGGAATGATCATCATGAATTCCGAACCAAATGTGAGTTATTATGTGACTTACAGATAACTTCATTAAATCAACTTCCATCATTGCTTAACACATTGTAAATAACTACCTTGTGGTTTCTTCTATCTGCTTATGTTGTTGTTTAATTGTTTAATGTATATGTCTATTTAATGCTCTTTTTGTTAATTGTTTATTTTCCTTTTGATAATTCTGTTACCTACTCTACTACAATATGAATTATTGTAAATAGTTTCATGAGCAATTATCCAGATCGGATATAGCGTGTCTTGTTTGCAACTGGTAATAAATAAAATGTAGCAACCAATTAGCGATTTTTATAAGTGTTTGCTATGTTTTTACCTCTTCTCTAAATATGATCGTTAAGTTTCAGTAACAGCATTGTTACAGAAATGTCACACCACATTAATTTATTTGGATTTGGTCTTATTACCTAGTTATACAATTGTATTTGGTGTGGTGATTTAACCCTTTGGTGTCATTTGTCACTTAGTCTTATTTTTTTCCCCAAAAATGATCCAAATTCAATTTTTTTTCTAAAATTGATTCATTTTAATGATTTAAAATTTAATGAATGATTTGATCGTTATAGAAAAAAAAAGGATATTTATCTTAAATATTGATCATAAATTGAGAGATTATATTACAGTGTTATTATATGAACAAAAAATTTGATGATTTTAATGATTTAAATTGGAGAGGTTATATATACAGTTTAACCTGTCTATAGCACACCCTCTCTATAGCACCCTATTTTGGTGAGTCCCAAGAGGGGGCGCTATAGACAAGTTCAACTGTATATATAAATATATACAGTAAAACCTCTCTGTAAAGGACACCTAGTTACAGAGCCAAACTGCCCTTTAAGGAGAGATCTCCTCTTACTGGAGATTTGTAAAATAGTAAAAATGGTAATTTTGCAAGTGAAAACTGTCCTTTGTAGAGAGGTGTCCTCTAGCGAGGTTCTCTTTATGTATAAAATTTTGAATAATTAAATTAAAAAAAAAAATTTAATATTCAAATATATAATAATAAAAAAGATATAATAGACTTAAATTGGGTAGTTAAAGGATTTTTATTTTATAAAGGGGAAACTACAAAACACAAAAAGAGAGTGTGCTAGAGGGATTTTACTGGGGTTAGGAAACAATAGGTAAGCTTGAGTTAGGTACAATTGTAAGATAAAAATCAACAAGTGTTACAATCCATCCTATCCATGATGCTATGCTGTGTTGATAAGATATTGTGCCTTATGCTTGCTTAGCATGTCAATTTCCTTGATAACTGCTCACAATTTGGGAAGGATAGCTGAAGTATGTGTGAAAATGGAATTTGGATAGATTGACTTTTTTTTTTTTTTAAATCTCTTCACAAGGTAATAAGACCAAATAAATAGCTAAGTCCCAGCAGGTCTGTGGAAAAGGAGATGGACCCCACTAAAGAATTCTTTTTCCCGTGAATGCCCATTGTATTAATTAAATATTCATTGATAGTACCCCCTTCTCTTTGTGATAAACATAGTATTCCTGTACTGTTAGTTACTTGAACAGAATAAGTAGTATAAAGCAATGTCACAGTAGGTGGTCAATGGTCAAATATTTTTTTATTTTAATTCACAGATATTTACAGCCATCCTTAAATAAATATCTCTGTAGAGATACTTGAAATGGTAAAGAACAGAAAAGCAATACCAGCTGGAGGTCTATAGTCAGATATTGTTGTTGAAGAAAAGACTCTTCCAGTACTGAAATAATTATCTCAGGTTGTGTTGAAATTGGTGCCATTTGGTGGTCTATGGTCAAATGTAAATATTTGTGATTAATCAAATATAAATCTCCCAGGATATTTATTATACTTTTAATGAGTTTACAAGCTTTAGGGTTTTAAACAACCCTTCTACAGGTAAAAAGTTTTTGAAACCTCCTTTTCTAAAACTTTTTACCTGTAGAAAGGTTGTTTAAAACCCTAAAGTTTGTAAGCTCGTTAAAAATATAATAAATAAACTTATTCTCGGAGATTTATATTTGATTAATTTAATTGATACAGGGGATTATAATTCTAATAAATATTTGTGAATTAATTATTCACTGACATAATGTTGTCTCTGTGTGCAGATTACGTAACAGTGGGCTGAAGCTCAAGTTTGTGACCAACACAACAAAGGAGAGCTCGCAGCGGCTCTGGAGTCGGCTCAATTCCCTGGGATTCTCTCTCTCCTCCGATGAGATCTTCTCCTCCCTCACTGCAGCCAGGAGGCTGGTGGCTGCCCGGCAGCTGAGGCCCATGCTCTTCTTGGAGGAGGAGGCCTTGGAGGATTTCACAGGTAGCTCATGGCCTGGTGCTACATGGGTAGATATGGTCGGGTGTATATACATAGTGCTACATCTAAAAAGCGGTCTGGTAGATTAAAATTGGCCTCAACCAGAGACCTCACCAGACCACCTCTTGGAATGTATGGGAGCCTCAAGACACAACCTGTATTCCGACCTTACAAAAATTGTGAATTTGATCTATGAATTTAGTCTCCCTGACCTTGTATAATTATACAATAGAATAATAAAAAAAAAAATTGGCCAAATCGCCGCGAGGCTTCACCACTGATGAGCCAAATCCTCCCAATATTTTTTCATTGCAGTAAGGACAGTAGAAATTTATATTTAAGAAATTAAAGGCCTTATAATTAAGAAAGATTTTGTACTTAGATTAAAAGTAGTCATAATCCTCAACCCACCATGGGTCTAGTACTACATATGTAGATATGGGTCTACTTACAGTACAGGCAGTCAATACCTACCATGTTCTGGTACTACACTTGTAGATAATGGATGTAGTTAGGTAGAAGCAGTCACAATCCACCATGGTTATCATAGCCCACCCAATTTAGCCAGCTTAACAAGATAGTGGACAGCTCTCCAACATTGAGGTATAACTTTAGTAAATACCATTCAACCACACATTGGAGAAAGTTATCAAGTCTGAAAATATTTCTGAATGACACTTCCAAATATGGCATCAATGCCATTAATATCATCATTGTCATCAATAACTTTCCCAAATCTATATATATAAAAATGAATGTATGTGTGTGTGTG
Organism: Cordylochernes scorpioides; assembly: GCA_030710605.1. NCBI lineage: Eukaryota > Metazoa > Arthropoda > Arachnida > Pseudoscorpiones > Chernetidae > Cordylochernes > Cordylochernes scorpioides. The sequence continues at coordinate 60,189,694 of CP092868.1, forward strand.
TGTCTGTTTGTCCTTTATGCCTGACCAAACCACTCATTGGAACGCCATGAAACTTTGGGAAGTTATTTAGTATAGTACTGGGAAGGTTTCTAGCAAATAAAATTTTTGAAATAACTTTTCGCTTTAAAATAATCAAGATAAATATTCTAATTTATCTGTTATAATTCAACAATCTTCTCTAAATATTATCATGATGATACGATGATTTTGTAATGTAGAAAATTAGGAAAGACAAAATTCAGGATGACACGGCAATTTATTTGAGACAAGAATAATGATACAATTCCAAGGCAAGATACTATTCCTTTAACTTCCAATTACCGAGGGAACCAATTAATATTGATTTTATTCAACTTATCGAGTATTTTTCAAGGGACCGGGAAAAAATGTTCACTTTATCGAAAGATTCGTTAGACAAACCTTTACTCGGGTAAAACCCGGGCGAAGCCGGGTACGTCCGCTAGTGCTCTATAAAAACATTCTATATTGAAAACATTTATTTGTTGCGCAGGTGTGAAACAAGATGATCCCAACGCTGTTGTCATCGGACTGGCTCCCAAGATGTTTAATTTTGATCACCTGAACAAAGCCTTCAAGTAAGAAATAACAGCATTTCAGTTTAGATGGTAACAATGCTGTTGTATAAACACAAGGTAATAAGACCAAATCCAAATAAATAAATAGTGTGTGACGTTTCGGTAACAGCGTTGTTACTGAAACATCACACTTTATTTATTTGGATTTGGTCTTATTACCTTGTGTTTATAATCTACTAGACAAATGACCCGGGCAACGCCCGGGTTTTACCCGATTAAATGTTTTTATTCAAATACTATTCGTTACAATTATATAAATAATATATATATAAATAAGACGAATGACCCGGGCAACGCCCGGGTTTACACGATTAAATGTAATACTCAAACACATAAAACATAGCAAAATATAGCAAGAGAAGTTATTTTAAACGCTGAATTAGATCAGTTATAGCACGGCGGCGGTGGAGCCCGTTGGCTCCCGGCGTTCACTCGACTTCCCTGTGCGCGCATGGCTGTCCCGAGGGCCCACGTGACCGCCCGCCATTTCCGCCGCACAGGGAGGTCACGTGCACGCCGGTAGCCAATCGTCGCGCGCCGCCGTCGACGCCTGAGTGTTCTAGAGGGCGCTGCTCGTGAGCTAAGTTGAATAATTTGAATATATAGTTTTAATAATTGATTTATATATTTTTTAAAATAGCCTATCTTCATCCCCGTTATTTTTCACCTATGTATGGAAATTTTGGTTTGAATTAGTGAACTACTGCGAATTTGTATACCGGACATACAGACCAACAAACATACAAACATTCATTTTTATATATATAGATTTATCCAAATTGTGCCTTATCAATGCTGTCGTATAGAAATTCTTCAATTGATCTTGTTACCCTGTGTAAATCTTCCTTTCAAATTATTATTAAAAAAATCTATTTCCGTAGAACTTCCATGAGAGGACACTCTTGCTAGAGGACACCTCTCTACAAAGTTCTCTACAGTTTTAATTTGCAAAATTACCATTTTTACAATTTAGCAACCCTCCAGTAAGAGGACACCTCTCCCTAAAGGACACTTTGGCTCTGCAATTAGGTATCCTTACAGGGAGGTTCTACTGTATTTTTATTATAACAAACCATCATCCCCGACTTATAATATAATAATAACAACAAGCATCCAGGGTTAAGTTTCTTGCATCATTTTTATCTAGCTTTCAAGCTAAGATCCTCTTCAACAGAAGTACCTAGAAGTATAACTTCCATACATGCTGATAGAGCTAGTTAGCTGAAGTTATATTTCTAGGTGCTACTGTTGAAGGGCATGTAGCCTGAAAGCTGAAGAAATAAAAATGGTGCAAGAAACTTGACCCTGGATTGCTTGTTGATATTATATTATTTGTTATCTCTTATCTCAAGTCCATATGCCCCAACCCCGATAATTTTGATGGCTATTAGCAACTGCTTCTTCTAAAAGTACTCCACATGTCTGTAGAAACAGTTTTACATCTACAAAAGGGTTTTGAGCTACTTGCAATCACCGGACAAGTTGGGATCTTACTGAAGCCTTTTGATATTTATAAACTAAAAACAGCTCAACGGTACGCTAGAACTCCCATTAAAGGATACCTCTCTACAAAGGACAGTTTTCTTTGCCAGAATTACCATTTTTACTATTTAGCAGATCTCTGGTAAGAGGATGTCTATCCTTAAAGGACACTTTAGATCTAAGGGTTCTTTACAGAGAGGTTCTACTGTATCCCAATGGCAAACTTATCAAGGATGAATGTAGTTCTTTCTAGAACTGACAGAGTTGTTGTGCCGCGCAGCCTGCTCATGAGAGGGAATGTCCCACTAATTGCCATCCATAAGGCCAGATATTACAAGAGGAAAGATGGATTAGCCTTGGGTCCGGGGCCTTTTGTCTCTGCGCTGGAGTTTGCTACGGACCTGGAGGCAACCGTCGTGGGGAAACCTAATGCTGAGTTCTTCCAGGGGGCACTGGCCACCTTTGGAGAGGAAGCTGTGAGTCCGGGGGAGGCTGTGATGATCGGAGATGTAAGTTGGGTTCACCTCACTGTATGCAGCAAACTGTATTGATGTTTTCCAGGATGCCCGGGATGATATTGGAGGGGCCCAGAATGCCGGGCTGTTTGGCATCCTTGTTAAGACAGGTAAACCCCTCACATTTAGTATTTTTTGCTTATCCCAAGTACACGTGGTACAGGCCATGATAATCATGGTGGGTAGTTAGTGACTGCTTTTACTGTAAGCGCACCACATGTGAAAAGCAGTTCAACTTTGCACTTACAAATGTGCCAGAGCCCTGTTTGGTTACTTGCACTCGCTGGTGGGGTTGGACTTTTGCAAGAATCGGGGGCCTTTGGAGCATTTTTTTTTTAACAGAAAAAAGTGTCCAATGCGAGAATTGAACCCGGGTCGTAGTGGTCGAAAACCAAACGGTTTAACCAGCCTTCCACATTTTAGCCTTCCCAATTTAGTATTATATATATATATATATATCTTTTTTTTTTTTTTTTTTTGAGATTATCAAACATATGTGAATCTAACACGACATAAAGTTATGGGAAGATGATAACCATGTACCGAAAAAGACACCTTTTTGGTAAATTCAACTGATTTCATAACCCCTTTTGTAGGATGTTATGAAATCAAAGCTGCCCCTGTACTGATGAGGGCCACAGACAATGGTATAGATTGGCTTTTTGCATGAATTTGCCAAAACTGGTGTTGGGGCTAATTTTTTACTATGGTGATAACATAATGCACAGTTCTGATGCATATTTAAAGGGAGAGGTGCCTCTTTTGGCATATGGGGATCTAGTTGTTGTTGTCGTGTCCAAAGAAGAGTCTCAGATGTCTCCATGCATCTCCATCACAGCAGCAGCAATATCCACTATCTTGGGTGTGTAAAGCTGCTGCTCTGGGTCTAAGTCGATTTTCTGCAAGGCTGCGGCCATTGCTGGGCATGAGAATATGTGAGTAGGTGTTAGTTCCACACCAGGACAATTGTTGCACGCTTTATAAGTTCTTGTGCCATCTGGATGTATTGTCATTCCTTTATAGTGTTTTGTTCTAAGTCTTGTTATAGTTTTTGTCAGTTTTCTTTCAGAGTTTATTTCACATATTTGATCTTTTCTTATTTTTTGTTTGATTATCTTGTATTTTGCCAAAGCATCAGCGTCAAATACTGACATTTGTTCTTTCCTTTGGCTCAGCTTTCTGGCTTCCTTTGCCAATTCATCTGCCATTTCATTACCCTCGATCCCAACATGGGCAGGAATCCATTGTAGAATGCAGTTCTTCTCCAATGTTTCCAGTTGGGTAAGTAATGAGTGTATTTTCTGCGTGATTCTTGTATTGCCCTTCTGAATTGCTTCTAGAGCGGATCTGGAGTCGCTGTATATTATGATTCCTTCTGCTTGATGCAGGGATGGTTGGTTCAGGCATACATCAAGGGCTTTCCAGATAGCTGTCAGTTCACAAGTGAAGTTTGACGAAATCTTTCCTGCTCCTTCTTTGATTTTGATGCGTGTTCCATCTTGGAGTATTATGTTAATTCCGGCCCCTCCATTACTCAGAGTAAGGTCTGATGATCCATCTGTGTATGCTAATAAATAATTTTTCTGATCATATAAATCAATTGTATCAAGTCCCTTCTTTTTAAGTATGGTTTTGTTCTCTTTTTTTATTGCAGGGTTCGTTCAGGTTGAGATTGATGATTATATTTGTAGGTAATGTGGTAGGAAACGTTGGTTCTTCTTGAATTTGAAAGTCACTGTTTTTCATGTTTATGCCTTTTCTAATGTTGTTGTCGTACTGAAGTGTTGAAGATCTTTTAAGTCTTTCTTTTTGTGTCCAGTTTAAATAGGTTCTATGGGATATGTGTTCGGTTTTTTTACTTTTTAAGCTATTTGTGAATTTTATTGTTTTTAATTGTCTTCTGCTTTCGAGTAGGTCTAGGCCACATTCTCTTTGAATTTTCTCATTATTGGTGGAAGAAACAGCACCAGTGATTATTTTGGCCGCTTTTGCTTGAACACTGTCTAGTCTTCCTTTTAGTGATGAGCTTGAGGGAGCCCAGACAGGTGTTGCATATTCCATTATTGGCCTTATTAAGGTGGTATATGTTGTTCTGAGGGTTTTGCTCCCCAATTTGTTCCACATAACCTTCTCAGAATATTTAGTTTTCTGGTAGCTCTATTTGAGGTGCTAATTATGTGTTCTGTAAATCGCAATTCCTCATCAAGTATCACACCTAGGTATTTTGGATTTCTAATTTTATCAATTATTTGGTTGTTTATGCTTATTTTGGGATTAAATTTATGCCTGTTTTTCCTGTCAGTGGAGAAGACGCATAGGTTTGTTTTTAATGGGTTTATGGTCATTTTGAGTTCCATTGCCCACTTCTCCAGTCCTCTCATTGATGTGTTCAGTATTTTTTTCTGATTTTTCTATGCTGCTACTTGTGTGCCATATGGCTATATCATCTGCATAACAGGCAACCTTTGTGTCTTCAGTGAGGTAAGGATGGATGTCGTTAATATATAGCAGGAAGAGTAGAGGACTGAGCACAGATCCCTGAGGTACACCAGCCCATGTTCTTCTGTCCTTGGAAAATACTCCATTAACCCGAACCTTTATCCTTCTTCCCCTTAAGAAGTCTGCAATCCAGATTAAGGCTTTTCCTCTTACTCCGATGTTGTGCAGCCTTTCAAGTAATTTCTCCCTCCACACTCGATCAAAAGCTGAGGTCATATCCAGGAATACGGCCGTTGTCTTCTTTGTTGGTTTTTCCTGGAAAGAATCTATTATTGATTGGCAGAAGTAGAACAGTTGATCAGTTGTACAGTGTCTGGATCTATAGGCAGTTTGGTAGAAGTTTATTTTATTATTGTTAGTGAGCCAGACTATGAGCCTAGAGTGGATAATTCGTTCTGTTATTTTACAAAGTATGCTGGTGAGAGCAATTGGCCGATAATTCTTGCATTCCTTGGCATCTTTGTTTGGTTTCAGTATTGGCACTATAATTGATATCTTCCAATTCTTTGGTAGTTTACCAGTTTGCCATGAAATGCTCAGTATTCGTAGGAGTTGATTTTTAGCTTTGTCTCCAAAGTGTTTAATCATTTGACCAAAGATTAGATCATCTCCTGGTGACCTCTTGGGATCTAACTTTTCTATTGATGAGTTTAGCTCATTCAGTGTGAAGTCTCTCGAAAAAATATCTTGTTGATGGTAATTTTTTGCTTGTTTAACTAACTTGTTTATATTATTTTTTAGAGTCCTGTCTTCATTCGTGTAGTTGAGTCTAGAAGTGCTTGAAAGATATTCAGCAATTATGTCAGCCATCTGTTTGTTCGTTCTCGCTGTTCTATTCATATCGGTTAGAGTATTGGAGGATTGGTGTTGGTTTTGATTGTTTTCTAACACTCTAATTATATTCCAGTGTTGGCTGTCCTTTCTTGGATCCATTTTTTCGCAAAATTCTGCCCATTTTTCTTGTTTGCATATCCAAATTTCTTGTTCTATTTTGTGACTAATTTCAATGAGTTTCTTTCTGTTTTCTTCCGTTTTATTTGTTTTGAGAAGTTCATTGATATTGTCTCTCTCTGCAATCATTGCCTCGATGCTGTGGTCCTTCCAGTAAGGTATCCACAGGTCTTTACGTCTGCCTCTAGGTATCGATGCTTTTGCAGCTTTGGATATGTTCGAAGAGAATTTTTCCAAGTTTTTGTCAAGCGTTCTGTAATTTGATTCTTCTTTGCACAGTTCTTCGAGCTTTTCTGTGAATTTTTTCCAGTCGGCTTTCCTAAAGTTCCATGTTCTTTTATTTTGTTGGACATTCTCAATTTTGAAGTTTAGGGTTGTTAAAATTGGTCTGTGGTCACTGATTGCACTTTTCAGGATTTTCCATTGTGTTGTGGGTGCGATGTTGTAATTTATCGCTGTGATGTCTATTGCGGATTCTGTTCCTGTGGACTTGGATAGATAGGTGTTCTCTCCATTATTTAACGGTGTAAGGTCGAGGTCGGTTAACATGTCCTCAACCTGCTGACCTTTGTTATCCTGGACAGGTGATCCCCAAGTTGGACTTTTGGCGTTAAAATCGCCAAGTATGATTGTGATATCCGAAGACGCTTCACTTAATGTCTCTATCAGGCCTGTATTGATGCTAGTGTTATCGGGGTGATAAACATTTATGATTGTTATTGTTTTTTCTGGGAGGTAGATTTCTATTGCCTGAATTTCTGTCGTGCTTTCTGTAGGCTTACTCTGATTATAGGCTCTTTCCTTAAATTTGATTTCTGGTGTTTTAATCAAAATGGCAAGTCCTCCTCCAAATTTTCCCGGTCTGTCCTTTTGTAGTGTCGTATAACCTTTGATATTGAATCTCAGATTGTGATTCAATTTTGTCTCCTGAAGACAAGCAATATGCACATTGTTGTCACGGAGAAGACAAGTCAGCTCTTCAGTTTTCCTCTGGGTGCCATTTATATTGAGCTGTAGTAGATTCAATTGTGTCCTCGTAGTAGATTTCTCATCAGGAGCCCGGGCTGCAGCTCCTGACGCGGCGGTTACCCCAGATGCGGTAGCATTGCTGGAGATATCGGTTTTGCTCTTCATTGGAAAATGGGTGCCGTTGCCACGTTAGTCACCTTGGAAACGAACCAGAATTTGGTCGAATATTCCAAGGGTCCAGGAGGGACCGCAGGGAGGTGTGGTCGGACTTCTCCCCCCCTAGATAAGTAATTTACATGTAGTGTCATCTCCAATATGGAGTTCATGGAATGCTATTTCATCCCCAGCACTGTACAATTTTATTCATCTACCTTCCTTCTTTTTTTAAGGTATGGAAAAATGATAGGGTACCATTTCTGGCTTCTTGATAAGGTAACAATCCAACCAATTAATTTATGCATGGCATTTTAATAGAGTATCGAACTATCTCCTCTGTAAAGGACACCTAATTGCAGAGCCAAAGTGTCCTTTAGAGAGAGATGTCCTCTTACCAGATAGTTTCTAATTAGTAAAATCTGTAATTTTGGCAGTGAAACCTGTCCTCTTAAAAGAGGTGTCCTCTCATGGAGATTTTACTGTAACAGCATTGTTAGCATCTTCAGACAAATTGGTAACAATACTGTTATCGAAATGTCGCAAAGGAAATACTTATTTGGATTTGGACTTATTTCCCAGAAAGAGATAGAAAAAATAGCCACGTTGCCTATAAGGGAAACCAAGAAAAAACAGAAAACAATTTAAACTTAAGTATCAACACTCCAAGAAAAAAACGGCACAATCTATCCTACCAACCAGGGATAGAATGAGATGTTATAATTACTAAATGATCAATGGGATTTGTGTAATCTTTGCACAAGGGGATAAGAAACAACAACTAAATGATCCAAGGTTCAAACCTAGCATTAGCCACATCTTGACTGGTCTTATTTTGTTCATTTTCAGTAAAGTATAGGTATATTTTTCATCAACCTTCTCAGAGAAATGCATCATAGTCAAATTGATCTAGTTTGAAAACATCTCAACAAAAGAATCCCATAATAGAGGGATCTAAAGAATGCTCAGCTTTACCTTGCTTCATCCCATGATATGTCATTATATCTTCAACCTATTTTAATGTATTCAAAATGTATTCTATCATTTAAAACCTACTGTCATTTTGTTAGTACTCTCCATCCAAGGAACAAGGTTGCAACGTCGCTCATAACTTATTTGGTCTTGTTACCACCTTGGGATTCTTATCTAGACTCCATCTATTCATTCAATCAAAATATTTTTTGAAAATTCATACCCTCACGGACAATACATAAGGAATTTGTACCTTTCAGCATGTATATCAGGATTCAGACAATAACTCTGAAAGATATTTGATGCACAATGACCTTTATTGAGATAACCAAGTGAACAAAATTCCTTCTCTCTCCCTAAAAAAAAAAAAATAGATGACGCTAACATCAAAGATTTTCCACTTTCTTAAGTTTTGTACATGAGTATATATTTACATAGTGTCATCAATATATTTGCATACTTCCCATTTTAAACTCCAGCTGTATGTTCCAGGGAAGTACAAAGAGAAAGATGAAGCCAAGATTTCCCCATCACCAGGATATGTGGCTGAAGATTTCCCTCGTGCCGTCGACTACATCCTCAACTCCCTGCCAAAATGAGTCACCTCCTACGGCAATTCCACATTGACCACCATTGGTGTACAGAGCCTCACAGATGGAATGTTGGGTTGTTTATTTAACCCTGTTGTTGTTGTTAGATATTAGTGTTGATATAAATAAATATACTTTTTATTGTTGTGAGAGTTGTTAAGTGAGATTCTCTTTTCTTAACCTATTAGAGAAATGGAGCTCGAGGAGCTTGAACTCATGGAATTCGTGTAATCTTTACACAAGGGGATAAGAAACAACAACAACATTAGAGAAATGGTAACAATATATGAAACACAAGGTTATAACACCAAATCCAAATAAATAAATAGTGTGTGACATTTCGGTAACAGCACTGAATAAGAAAATATAATCACAGCATGTTTTAAATAGTTACAATTTATAAGTTACAATTCTAACAATTTAAAACTTGCTGTGATATATTTTCTCATTCAGTACTTTTGTCTGATGGCGGTAACAATGCTGTTACCAAAATGTCACACACCTTTTATTTGGTCTTATTACCTTATGTTTCTAATCTATAATCCAAATTGTACCATATCATCTATTACAATATCTATATATATAAAAATGAATGTTTGTATGTTGGTATGTCCGGTATACAAATTCACAGTAGTTCACTAATTCAAACCAAAATTTCCATACATAGGTAAAAAATAACGGGGATGACGATAGGCTATTTTAAAAAATATATAAATCAATTATTGATAAAGCACAATTTGGATTATAGATTATAATAAAAGAAAACAAGACCTAATCCAAATAATTTATTAGTGTGTGACGTTTCAGCAACAACATTGTCACCATCATCAGACAAAAGAATAAAAAAAAAAAAAAAAAATGATGGTGACAATGTTGTTGCTGAAACGTCACACACTAATAAATTATTTGGATTAGGTCTTGTTTTCTTTTATTATAAATCAATTATTAAAACTATATATTCAAATTATTCTACTTAGCTCACGAGCAGCGCCCTCTAGAACGCATGGCGGTCTGACGGCGGGAGGCGCCATTGGCTGCCGGCGAGCACGTGACTTCCCTGCCCCCGGCCCCCCCCCTCAGAGAAAATGGAATCGTCCGGCTGCTGGCCGGTTGGCCAGTTCACGTTCCCACCGCGCGCGGTCCTGGCGTTGGTGACACAGCTGTGCCAAGTGCCAAAAAAGCCTCGCAGGTGACCTCCGGGAACTACGTCCATCTTCCATATGTAAAATACATTTAATCGTGTAAACCCGGGCGTTGCCCGGGTCATTCGTCTAGTATGGTATAAACTCCCAGTGTTTGAAAGTATTGAAGAAATATCAACAGATAGCCATCAACAACATTCAGTTACAGAGGGTGCCACCTTTCATTACATTACACCCATTATTAAGGTCTTCTATGGGAAAGAGATTGTGGGATCACAAAGATGACAAGTGGCTGGATCAATGTGATGAAGAGAGAGTGTTCTAGTTTACTACATGACCAGTTTTGACTGAATCCACCCCGTTTGATGAGTCAAAGATATAGTTCATCACACCTTGCCATTGTTTATAACCTCTCCACACCACCTGGGAATCTGCTCCAAGAGAAATATCCTCAATAAACTTATTCAGTAATTTTGTCTGGAGATGGCAACAACACTGTTACTGTCTCATAATACCTTATAGATGGAAATTTGCTGGAAGAAAATTTATCTATAAAAGCATAGGGTCCCTCTCCTGTCAAAACTAGACGCCATCTATTGACTGCTGCTGCAAACTAGTGGCCTCAGGTCAGTGACAAAGCCACAACACCAGCTTTGTCAAACTGAGAAGTGTCCGCCTAGAGACCATGGTGTCGGGCTAATGGCCCTTGTCAGCCTAGGATGGACTTTATTCCATGAGATCTACACAGGATCTAATGGAATCTTAACAATCTTCCAAAGAGGTCTTTAGCTAGCAAAGTGGCTGGGCCAAATTTAAAAAAATGGAGTCTTTGATCTCGCTGGTCATCTTTTTTTTTTTTTAAGGAGACAGGCAATTTTGTTCACACTTGGTTATTTTGTATACAGTCTGCTCTCGTTATAACGCCACCATCCGGATTTTGCAAAAGGACGGCGTAAGGCGAGGGCGGCGTTGTATCGAACATGTTTAAAATGTGAAATTTAAAGATATAATAAATTATTTATAACAATTACTAATAACAATTTATACTCTAAGTCAATGTATAGAATGCCGGCATTAATTAATTAATATGATAAATAGAAAGCATTAATTTATAATTTATTCATAAAAAAAGTAATTACATTTTCTTGAAGAAGCCTGTGATCACAACCTGTGTTTTCTCTCCCTCACTTATGGCATAGACACAGCGTAACAAATCCGCAGATAGATTGACGTCGTCAGATGTTGCTCTCTTGGAGTGCTCAAGAAACAACAAAACTGTCTCAGCAGCTGTTCTGGCTTCCCTTAACGACACTAGGAGCTGAGTCACTGTTGCATAATCATCCTCGCCAAGTTTTTCTTTCGCTGTAACAGTGGACACCAGCAAATTGTCATCTGTTAGCTTCATTTCCACCTCCTGGGAATCATCAACCAGTTGAAACTCCCTTTCAGTCATCAAATTCTCTGGTGTAATAGCGAAGATGTCGCGAATGCGATCGAGCAGATTTCCATAATTAAGAGGCTCAACTGCAGCAGTAGAAGTGAAGCGAATGCCTGTGTGATTCCAGCAAAAAAAAAAAATAATCCTGCTTCGTCTGCATTGTATATGTTGGCTGGGTCATATCTGGAGTTTGCCAGCATACTGTTCAAATTTGTAAGGTGTTCATCAATGATAGCTGGAGAAATCGATGCGCCTTCCCCACAGAGCCGTCTTTGCGAAATATGGAATCTCCCTTTAAATCGCTGCAGCCACCCACTGCTGTACGCGAAATTTTCTGGTACGTCCAAATGCTCGCAAAGTTTTTTTTGCCTTTTCTCTTAGGAGGTCATCAGTAATAATAATATTATTGGCACACTTTTGGGTAAGCCAGTTGAAGAGAGCGTCTTCCAAGTCACTAAATTTCCCGACTCTTTGAAGAACCAACAGTATAATTTTCCCACTTCTCAGCCTGAGTGAGAATATCACTGACAGTTGTTCCTGGAAGTGAGAAACACTCTCCAATCTCATTCTTCGACATCGTGGGGTTATTTCTTGCCAACTGGCATATCTCCTTCTTCTTTTCAATGGTGATCGACTCACGTTTACGCTTCAGGGAACTCATGATACGACAATAAGGTTGTTGTGTTGACGTTAGCAGAGGATGAAGCGACTGTATATGTCCCAGGCACAAGCAGGAAAATGGTCTGCTGGCTGTTCACACAATCTGTTGTGTCAACAGCAGGCAAAGTCCAGCGCCGCTGGCGAAAAAAATGCAGACAGGTAAAGGGGAGCGGGGGGGACGTTGTGAGCGGCGCTATAACGAGTGGTTTTTGCTACTTGGGATACTAAAAATCAGCGGCGGAAGGCGAACAGTGAGGGAGTGGCGTTATATTGAGAAAGATACATTGATGTCGATTGGGACAAAACGAAAAAGCGGCGTAAGGCGAGGGTGGCGTTATAACGAGAATAGACTATCTTCAATAAAGGACAGTGTATATCAAATATCTTTCAGATCGGTTGATAGACCTCAGCAAGGGCCCTCTCCAGGGATATGGAGAGCTGCCTAATGTACTCATGTTAGAGTTGGCAGCAGCAAAGGCTTCCGTGTTAGGAACAGCCTCAAAATACAGGCAAAGTCAGACTTTCACCAAAGTGTGCCTGGATCATGGTGCCATGATCAACGAAAGTTGTACCCCCTGCATCCCATTCCATGAGTGAACTCATGGAATTTGTGAAATCTTGGCACAAAGGGATAAGAAACAATAACAACAGTTATTGTCTGGATCCTGATATGCATGCTGAAAGGTCCAACTTCCTTAAGTTATGTCAATGAGTTTATATATATTTGAAAAGAAAGGTAGCATAAAAAAGGTGCAGTAGAACCTCCCTGTAAAGGACACCTAATTGCAGAGCCAAAGTGTCCTTCAGGAAGAGATGTCCTCTTAGCAGAGAGTTGCTAAATAGTAAAAATGGTAATTTTGGAAATGGAAACTGCCCTTTGTGTAGAGGTGTGCTCTTAGCAGAGAGTTGCTAAATAGTAAAAATGGTAATTTTGGAAATGAAAACTGTCCTTTGTGGAGAGGTGTCCTCTTAGCAGAGTTGCTAAATAGTAAAAATGATAATTTTGGAAATGAAAACTGTCCTTTGTGGAGAGATGTCCTCTTAGCAGAGTTGCTAAATAGTAAAAATGATAATTTTGGAAATGAAAACTGTCCTTTGTGGAGAGATGTCCTCTTAGCAGAGTTGCTAAATAGTAAAAATGATAATTTTGCAAATGAAAACTGTCCTTTGTGGAGAGGTGTCCACTTAGCAGAGAGTTGCTAAATAGTAAAAATGATAATTTTGCAAATGAAAACTGTCCTTTGGGGAGAGGTGTCCTCTTACTAGAGAGTTGCTAAATAGTAAAAATGATAATTTTTCAAATGAAAACTGTCCATTGTGGAGAGGTGTGCTCTTAGCAGAGAGTTGCTAAATAGTAAAAATAATAATTTTGCAAATGAAAACTGTCCTTTGTGGAGAGGTGTCCTCTTAGCAGAGAGTTGCTAAATAGTAAAAATGATCATTTTGCAAATGAAAACTGTCCATTGTGGAGAGGTGTCCTCTTAGCAGAGAGTTGCTAAATAGTAAAAATAATAATTTTGCAAATGAAAACTGTCCTTTGTGGAGAGGTGTCCTCTTAGCAGAGAGTTGCTAAATAGTAAAAATAATAATTTTGCAAATGAAAACTGTCCTTTGTGGAGAGGTGTCCTCTTAGCAGAGAGTTGCTAAATAGTAAAAATAATAATTTTGCAAATGAAAACTGTCCTTTGTGGAGAGGTGTCCTCTTAGCAGAGAGTTGCTAAATAGTAAAAATGATAATTTTGCAAATGAAAACTATCCTTTGTGGAGAGGTGTCCTCTTAGCAGAGAGTTGCTAAATAGTAAAAATGATAATTTTCCAAATGAAAACTGTCCTTTGTGGAGAGGTGTCCTCTTAGCAGAGAGTTGCTAAATAGTAAAAATGATAATTTTCCAAATGAAAACTGTCCATTGTGGAGAGGTGTGCTCTTAGCAGAGAGTTGCTAAATAGTAAAAATGATAATTTTGGAAATGAAAACTGTCCTTTGTGGAGAGATGTCCTCTTAGCAGAGAGTTGCTAAATAGTAAAAATGATCATTTTGCAAATGAAAACTGTCCTTTGTGGAGAAATGGCCGCTAAAGGAAGGTTCTACTTTACAATCTTCAGAGCTAGATGCTGCCAAGTTGATAAAGATGACACTACTGTAGAAGCACCAACAAGGAAGGAATACAACAAGAAGTATAAACACCATTTATGTAACAAGAGCTGTAAATTATTACTGGGGAAATAAATATGTACATGTGGCAGTGTGTTAAAACTTGATGGAGGGGAGGTCAGGTAGCTTCATGTCCTTGATCTGTTGTGGAATGTTCATGTTCTTGACTGCAGACACTGCACGGGCGGGGGCAGCTGAGATACCAGCCTGCATTCACACTTCACTATAAACCTATCTTGTGCAAACTAACTTGGCACACAAGATACAGAAATTAGAGTATAATCATCCATGATAATGGGTAGGAGTTGGCAACGGATGATATAAACCGTTTTCGACTGCTACGACCTGGGTTCAATTCCCGCATTGGGCACTTTCTCCGATTTAAAAAAAAAATGCTCCAATGGCCCCTAAATCTTGCAAAATTTCAAACCCACCAGCGAGTGCAAGTAACCAAACATGGCTCTGGCACATTTGTAAGTGCAAAGTCGAACTACTTTTCACATGTGTAGAAATGTGGTGCACTTACTGTAAAAGCAGTCGCCTACTTCTACCTACCATGATTATCATGGCCTGTACCACGTGTACCAGGGATAAGAAAAAAAAAAGGAGTAGGCGACTGTTTTTACTGTACATACACCACATGTCTACACATGTGAAAAGCAGTTCGACTTTTGCACTTACAAATGTGCCTGGGCCCATTTTGGTTACTTGCACTCGCTGGTGGGTTTGGAATTTTGCAAGAAACAGGGCCCATTGGAGCATTTTTTTTACAAAAAAAAAAATGTGCCAAATGCAGGATTCGATCCTGTAGTTGCAATTTTACTATTTTTGTTTGGGTGATAAGGTACAATTTGGATTATAGATTAGAAGCATAAGGTAACTAGATCAAATCCAAAATAATATAAATGTTTCTCATAATTTGACAACAGTGTAAATATTTGTGTTTATACATATATTATATTTTAAAAATAAAACTACAACCTTTTGCAATGAGTTTCTTTTATTGCGAAAGGTTGTAGTTTTATTTTTAAAATTTATAGCGCAATTTTTTCGTTTACTTCACATATATTATATACACATTTGAAGATATAATATCCAAATATCAGCATTTTATGAGCTAATTAAATAAAATAGGTAACTATTCTCTAGCTATACTTTCTAGCTTAAATTTTACACTTGATGGTGTTTTTTAAATGCTGAAAAGAGTTTAAAGCAGATAAAAAGTGGATCAGTGTGCTAAATTAATAAAAGAGGTCACCACTTCCTGATTGTACAACTGTATGTAGGTGATTGCTCACTGCCATCTATGGGGAAAAATACTAACTGACAGTTGATTAACAAAAAAGATTTTAAAAAGCTCTTTTAAGTGTGCATTTAAACAGGTCAGTATTTTGGTTCTATATACACACGTGACAGGTTAATTTCCTCTTGGTATTTATATGGTATGAATATTCTCAAATTTATGTTGTTTCTTATCACCTTGTGTAAATATTACACAAATTCCACGAGTCCATGCTCCTTAAGTTTATAAGCAGCGGCCTCTCCCAAAGAAAGGTCCTGTTTAGTACATCTAATGCAAGGCAAAATTTGTTCTGGAGCTACAGGTGCCAAGCTACATTTTGGGCAAGTGGGGTAGATTTTGTTATTTTCTATCTTCAATGGCTTGAAATGGCCTGTTCTAAATCTTGTTAGCGTTGTTTGATGCTGTCTGAGGTTCAGAATTCTTCCTAGGTCCACTCTACTCTGCTTAGGTGCGATCCTCCAGTTCTTGTTTATATTTGAGAAGGGCTAATATACTAGTACCTTATTACAGATAAACTGTCTAGTCCAGGGCTCAGCAAACTTTTGAGTCGGAAGAGTAAAAAATTACAACTTACAAAATTTCAATGTTTTTAAAGAGCCACAACAATTTTTCTTGTCAACAATAAATAGTACTTGTATAAATAATATTTACATATGGAACTATATAAAGAGCTTCACATCCAAAGAGCTGTATATGGCTCGCAGTTTACCGACCCCTGAACTAGAGTATAACAACTAGACCACTATTGAATCTCATATCTTGTCAATCACACGTTAATGGGCTAGTCCCATGGGGAGACTGTTAGAAATGGAATAGACTGTAGGTAACTAATCAAACCACCCAATGGGAGAATGGGCACAAAAAAAGGGGGGGGGGGGGGGGAGGGGGGGAAGAGATAGTCTAACTTACCACTATTTCCAAATTGTCTTGGCCTAATTATGGATTTTTTGAAAAAAAAAAAATAATTATGTTAGAAAAAGCATATTCACACACAAAAAAAAAGTGAAATAGAGAAAGCAAAAAAAAAAAGAGAGATTTGAAAAGGATAAAATCAATATAGCACTAGAGTGGAACTCTAAAAATGTAAATAATAAAAAATATTTAATGAAAGAGCAATTTTTTGGTCACTCTTTTAAACTTGTTTCATGGAATTCGTGAACATGTCTTTAAAATATCCTTGCCTTGGATAAAAGCAAAAATCTCTAAGGCCAACATGGTGGGGTATGTACCATGTTAACAAGACCAACAGCTAGAAATGCCTAAGTGGCTGCTTTTTTTGTTCAGTAGTAAAAAAGCTATAGAAAGCTACTCGGATTGCCATGGACAGATGAAAGGACAAATATTTCAATCTTAAATGAGAATTGACTATAACTAAATAACTATAACTAACTAGAATTTCCAATATGCAAACAAAGACTGACCTATTTTGGACACATTATAAGAATAAGTGGATAAGAATAAATATTGGCAAAATTTGAAGGAAGAAGAAAGAGAGGAAGAACTATCCAATGAGCTGGATGGAAGAAGTCAAGGAACTAACATATCAAATTGGAGAACATTTGTCCATATAAACTGGCAGCCAGGATCCAACTGCTTTTCAAATCCCAAAAAGGCATTTTTTCTTTCATTTAACCAAATATAATTCAACAGACTTTAATTCAACTGAAAATTCTGATCTCTTGAGGTGTTGAATTAAAGAAGTTGGAGAACAGCATGTACTTTGAATAGGTACACAACCAACTTGCATAATTTAAAACTTCAGGATTTGCTTTTGATAAGGTTCAATTTGGATTATAAATAGAAACCATATTTTTTTTTTTTGTAATTTGGTTCCTTTATAAGTGTAGTTAATACTTTGAGATATAATAGACCAAAGTACCAAGGGCAAGTAAGAATTTCAGATGTGATATTTGCTACCATCTTCAGACAAAAAGAGTCTGAGGATGATAAAAATACTGTTACTCTAACACACATAAAAAACACCTTGTTACTTAACAAGTGTTTAGCCATTATAACTGAAACAGAATGTCCACAACATAATCTGCTTGTCAACAATTGAGCATAAGGGACAGAACTCAGGAGGACATATGGACACAAGTACGGTACCTCTTGTTTCTCCAACTTGTTTTGTTCTTCAATGCGGGTCACTATCTCGTTCATGTTGGTCTCCAGGACCATACCTCCCATCACCAGCTCGTTCAGAATACTGTGGACCTGCGCAAACAACAAGTCTGATCAACATCCGTGTGAAATTTGTATTAGAGTTGAAGTGATTATGTGTAGGTAGGTGTGTGACATGAGGTTCTTTAAATTACATAAACAAACTCTTCATTTTAAATGGCAGTCAACTTTAGATTGGAACAACACTTGCTGGTTGTGCAAAGAAAGAGACAAAATTAGTTTCAATTATCAGTATAAGATAGAGGATCCTGTGAAAGAGAAGTTTGTTAAAGATAATCTTCAAGGAATTGCCACTCTCATAATTGAGTTTTCAATTTGCATATCTGATGAGTCCTTTATCATGGAAGAAGACTGCCACTTATTAGCATAATCTAATCTTAATAGGATTATACACAAGAAGGATC
The DNA here is from genome assembly GCA_030710605.1 of Cordylochernes scorpioides. Classification (NCBI taxonomy): domain Eukaryota; kingdom Metazoa; phylum Arthropoda; class Arachnida; order Pseudoscorpiones; family Chernetidae; genus Cordylochernes; species Cordylochernes scorpioides. The sequence continues at coordinate 60,207,701 of CP092868.1, forward strand.
CATGAAAACAGGAACTTTGGCAGAGGCCGCTGCTTATTATAAAACAGCTTGAGGAGCATGAACTCATGGAATTTGTGTAATCTTTGTACAAGATCCATGAAAACAGGAACTCTGGGAGAGGCCGCTGCTTATTATAAAACAGCTTGAGGAGCATGAACTCATGGAATTCATGTAATCTTTGTACAAGAGGATAAGAAACAACAACAACAGGATCCATGATTATTCATCGATTCTAATTCCCACTTTCTAAAGGACAACGTCTAGTTACAGAGTGTCCTTTAGAAAGAGGTGATCTCTAACTGGAGAGAAACTAATTGTTAAATTTGGAGATAAAATTTGCCCTTTGAATAGAGGTTACCACTAGCAGGAGTGTCTGCTTACGGGGGTTCTACTGAATTACTTTGTAAGAATATTTTCCTATTTTTGATAAGGCACAATTTGATTTATAGATTACAAACACAAGTAATAAGACCAAATTCAAATAAATAGTGTGTGACGTTTCAATAACAACGTTGTTACCATCTTCAGACACAAGTGCTGAATGCAAAATTTTTTTGAAGATGGTAACAACGTTGTTATTGAAACGTCACACACTATTTATTTGGATTTGGTCTTATTACCTTGTGTTTTTCTATTTTTCAATTCCAGTTGACATTGTAAATCTCCCAACAGTAAATAAAGGTAAGTGGTATGAAGAGAGAGAGAGAGAGAGAGAGAACAACAAAAGAAACAACTTACATAATATACTTGGTACATACAATGTTTATGTGTATGCAGCATATGCAGTATGCATAGAGCAGTGATTCTCAACCAATGTGCCGCGGTAATTTTGTGTGCCGCGAAATTCTAAAAATGTGCCGCCGAATTTTAGTCATATGATTATGTTCACGTTTGTATTGGTTTTTATTTTTTTCTTTTTCATTTTTTTACTTTTTAAAATAACGAAATTAGCAAATTGAATGTTAGAGATGTATATTACTTATATTTTGCATAGAAATATTGATACATAATTTGAATTTTCTTGCATTCAAGTTAGCAAAAGTGTGCCGCGAAATTCTAAAATTGTGCCGCCAAATTTTCAAATCTTTAAAATAATGCCGCAACAAAAAAAAGGTTGAGAATCACTGGCATAGAGTATCCTATATCTGGGTTTTCTCTGCAGGCTTCAGAAAGTCTGTTATAGTTTTTTGGTGGTATTTGATTGGGCACTGTTTCAGACACTCCCTTCTTATTTTATCCAGGTCATCTTCAAAATGAACATCAATATCCGCAGAGGTTTTGGACAGCTTCTGGAGGGTTTCGAGGGCCGCGATTACTTCCCCTCTAGTAGGCATCATTATCTCTTCTTTCACCTCATCGTCTTCTGTTTCTTCTTCTATATATAAAAGTCAGTGGTATGAATGCTGACAGAGAAAAATGTTGACAATGTAAGCATTTAATGCATTTTTAATGGGAGAGAATAAAGATCAAGTTAGCCCCTGTACACTCTGTAATGAGGAAACAACAGAGAGAATCCTGAGACTGTGTAGATGTACTCACCTTGTCTACGTGGAATATCAGATCTAATTCACAGACATTCTCAAAACACTTGTCAAGTGTCTCCACAAATACCTGGGACACAAATACCACGTCTACAATAATACACAGATACAATAATACTAGACACAATAGATAGAATAACCAGGTATGGAAGCATTACCATTACTACAACACAGCTATAGGTGAATCAGTTTATAAAAGAACTACTACTAATCGCTATCCATTTACTTGAGTCATAGACATATATATAAAATGAAAGGATTTAAAAGCACGAATGTTTCTTTTATACATAATACAAACTTCTACTGCTCTTACTGCAATGAAAAAATATATTGGGAGGGCTTGGCTCATCAGTGGTGAACGCTCCCAGCGGTTTCGCCAATTTAATCCTCCAGACCGCTTCTCAGAGCTCTAATACTGTATTGGACGATTGTGCTTATGCTACACTGAAGGATGGAATCTCAGAGATATATGAAACATATATAAAAATGATAAAAATATGCAAAATTCATTATATTTTTTAAATCAGTAAAGTCCCTATTTGAATTTTAAAAACAAATTATTATATTTTTTAATTAAAGAGAGAAAAACAACCCCCCCCCCAAAAAAAATTCAGTTTTTAATAAACAAGAAATCCATTATATTCAAGAAAAAAAAAAAGAGAAAAAATTACAAAAATGATATATTCTTTAGGGAGAATTCAGAATTATTTGAAAATCCGATCCTCAGTAGGAACAAACCTTCAACTTAGAATATACTATCACAAATAGTTAGTCGGTCGGTTAGCTCCTGTTAGTTGGGACTAACCGAAGAATCCCAAATTGATCACTGGTTCAATAAAAGTTACAATAGAACATACTCCATGATAGAACACCTCTTTACTGAGGTCAGATTTCATTGAAAAAATTACCATTTTTACTAATTACAACTCTCCGGTGAATTGACTGTATTGACTCATTCATTGATGAGCTCTACTCTTCCCCAGCAGACACCATCAAAAGTCTCAAGCTTTACAAGCTTGATACCCTAATATGATTGAGTAGAGATAAGTAAGAAGAGAAGAAGAAGACAACTCTCCGGTAAGAGGATATTTCTCTCTAAAGGACACTTGAGCTTTGCAATTGAGTTTTTACAGAAATTTCATTGTATTTACATCTTAGTGGGTATTTGGAACAAAGAATTTTTTAAAATTATAATTATAACATTGTTATCACCACTGTTAAAACAATAAGGAGCTAAAACTTGGGAACCTTTCTATAAAAGACAACACCTAGTTGCAAAGTCAAAGTGTCCTTCAGGAAACACAAGGTAATAAGACAAAATAGTGTCATCCTTGCGCAGGGGCCATGCTAATCTTCTCTGTATCGTTCCAAGACAAAATAGTGTGTAACATTTCAGTAACAACACTGTAACCAAAATATCACACACTATTTATTTATTTGGATTTGGTCTTAATACCTTGTGTTTATAATCTATAATCCAAATTGTGCCGTATCATGCCCTTTAGGAAGAAGTATCCTCTCATCGGAAAGAGCTCATTGGTAAAAAAAGAGGTAAATTTTGAGGGTCAAAACTGTTCATTTTAAAGATATACAGTAAAACCTCCATGAGAGGACATCTTTCTACAAAAAGGACAGTTTTCATTCCCAAAATTACCATTTTTACTCTTTAGCAACTCTCCGGTAAGAGGACACCTATCTCTAAAGGACACTTTGGCTCTGCAATTAGGTGTTGTTCTTTACAGGGAGGCTCTACTGTATCTGCTAACAAGAGTGTCCTCTCATGGAGGTTCTACTACACTGATGATGATGACACAAGTAGAAGATAGCTAGATGATCATCATCAACAGTGTTGTTATCCAATCAACACCAGACCAACAAACAAAATCAAGATAATAAACATCCAAGGATGAGTATCTTTTTATTAAATGTTTTTCAAGCTTTTTCAAGATAACGCCCTTCTACAGGAAAAGGTAGAAGGGCGTTTTCCCGAAAGCTTGAAAAACATTTAATAAAAGATACTCATCCTTGGACATTTATTATTAAAAATTACTAACAAAGGATTATAACAAAACCAAGACTTACCTGAATTAGATCAAGAATCCCCAACTCACTCTCAGAGGAATCTACGCAGAAGACAAAGTAGAGGGTGGCGTAGTGACGGTAGATCAGCTTGTAGTCGGAACCACCAATCAGACTGGAACAACCCCTTGCTTGTGTCTACCATATCACATTTGATGTACACAGGAGTAGCTGTAAGTGTAGTCTCTTTCTCAATGTTTTCATCATTTTAAATCATCATCACCTATCATTGGCACAAATAAAGAAACAAAGAGAGCTAGATATATATGATGTAGAGATATTTACAGAATGCAAAAATATCTAAAAGGGAAAATCTGCCTAAGTGCATGAACACAAGGTAATAAGACCAAATCCAAATAAATATAAATTTTCTGATTTTGTCTTATTACCTTGTGTTTATAATCTATAATCCAAATTGTGCCTTATCACTAAGTGCAAGAACTTGTTGCAAAACAATTGAGAATGAGATAAATAAATAAATTCCAGAGACCTCTGTCATTGGCTATTTCTATTGCTTACAGAACATAAGACCTCAGTTATGGAAAATTCCATGCACTTTGCAGCAGAGGAGTGATCTAGCTTACATACAAGAAGATAGATGGCATCAGGAATGGAATGAAACTATGGGGTGAATAAAAATGGAAGCCATCAAAAGGCAGTTATGGAGGGATTAAGTGCCACCTACTTTTAAAATGGATAATAGTGCTAGGAAGAGACAATGATGAAATTGGACAAGACCGTGAAAGATAAAGGCATTTCTCTCAAGACAAAGAGGAGAATTGTAGAGGCATTGGTATTCCCTGTGGTCACTTATGGATGTGAGACTCTCAGAAAAGAAAAAAAAAAAAGGATTGAAGCCTTTGAAATGCGGACATGGAGAAAGCTACTCAGAGTGCCATGGACAGATAAGAGAACAAATATTTCAATCTTAAATGAAATCAATCTATTATATCCCTAGAATCTCAAATATGTAAACAAAGACTGACTTACTTTGGAAATATAATACGAGTAAATGGTTTGGAAAAGATGTTGATCTCAAGAAAGAAATCTCTTGAAGAAAGAAGGAAGGGTGTAGGATCTCCAATGAGCTGCCAGTGATAGTCACTAAGAGATCAAATAGGAGAATTTTTGTCCATAGTCACCAAAAATCGAACTCAACTTGATTGACACTAAAAACCAATCTTTAAAAACAATGAAAAAACATGGCCTCTCTTAATTTATTATTATTTTAATTTATAATTTTAAAAGAATTTTTAACAATTTTATAACTTACTATGGGGGTCGGTGGAAGGATGGTCTAAACCGTTGGTTTTTGACCGCTATGACCCGGGTTCGATTCCCGCATTGGGCACTTTTTTATGTTTAAAAAAATAATGCTCCAATGGCCCCCGATTCTTGCAAAAGTCCAACCCCACCAGTGAGTGCAAGTAACCAAACGGGGCTCTGGCACATTTGTAAGTGCAAAGTCGAACTTCTTTTCACATGGGTATACATGTGGTGCACTTACAGTAAAAGCAGTCGCCTACTTCTACCCACCATGATTATCATGGCCTGTACCACGTGTACTAGGGATAAGCAAAAAAAAAACTTACTATTATAGTAAAAACCTGTTTTGGGAGTTTCCATTTGTTTCCAAACAAAATTTCACTCGCTAGACAGGTTGACTCCTAAGATTAGTTGAATAAAATTGGTTACAATAAACCTATAACTATTCTTATCAAAATTTAGCGATGTTCTTAATATAGGATATTCAATGAATTTAGCCTTTAGGAACTTGAACTTTTTTTAAAAAAGTGAACGCATTAAGGCAGGGCAAGATACCTATAAAAACTAAATGGAATAAAAAATGGCTCCCACTAAAAATTGACTCCTTGGAAAAAATGAATAAAGTTAAAAACAAGGGCAATAATAAAAAAAAAAAGAATGACTGTATAAATCTTTTCAAGCTGATTTCAATCCAATTACCAACCAATGTAAGCAATGGGAGAAATGAGTTATTTGGATAACAGAGATCAAAAGGGTAACTAGACCAAATATCCTAGGGTGTTAGCTGGTAGCAAGAAGTGTTAAAAAGAACAATGAAGTCTGATAGGTTCATCTAGAGTTTATCTATTTGGTCTCTTGTTTCCACCCATTCATTCACCCACCTGCCACCTTCCAGAAAGTTGCAGACATTGTCGTCCCGCTTGGAGACCAGCTGAAAGGTCTCCCGGATGATATTCTGCTGCATGTCTTCTGCCTGGAAATACAAGCAAGAGAGTTAGCAGACAGCGTTTGGTCAAAATATGGGAGATGTGGGATTACAGCAAAACTTTATCAGAATTCTAAACTGTTATAGACGTGTATGATTCTCTTGTCGGGGTCGGTGGAAGGCTGGTTAAAACCGTTTGGTTTTCGACCACTAGGACCCGGGTTCGATTCCCGCATTGGACACTTTTTTCTGTTTAAAGAAAAAAAATGCTCCAATGGCCCCCGATTCTTGCAAAAGTCCAACCCCACCAGCGAGTGCAAGTAACCAAACGGGGCTCTGGCATTAGTAAGTGCAAAGTCGAACTGCTTTTCACATGTGTAGACATGTGGTGCACTTACAGTAAAAAAGCAGTCGCTAACTACCCACCATGATTATCATGGCCTGTACCACATGTACTAGGGATAAGCAAAAAAAAATGATTCTCTTAAAATTAAATAAATTTTTACCGCCCTTACTGCATTCAAAAAGTAATGGAAGGGCCTGGCTCATCAATAGTGAACCTTCCCAGGGCGGTAGAAAATTGTAGGTTTTCTAAAAGAATCATACGTGTCTATAATAGTTTAGAATTCTCATAACAGATGGAGCGCTATTGTATGATAACAAAAGTTTATTTGGTGGTGAACCACATTACATAGAGTGAATACATGGGGTAGATAGCTGTAGGACACAAAGAGTTTCGGGAGAGATTGCTTCCTTTCTTTACTTCTTAAGTATGAAAGGGCACAATTTGGATTATAGATTAGAGAATCACAAGTTAATAAGACCAAATACATATAAATTATTAGTGTGTGACATTTCAGTAACATGGATACCAGGATGATGGTAGCAATGCTGTTACAGAAATGTCACGCACAATTTATTTAGATTTGGTCTTATTACCTCATAGTATTTCTTAAGTATGATAAAGCACAATTTGGATTCTAGATTATAGCTACAAGAAAATTAGACCTAATCCAAATAAATTAATAGTGTGTGACGTTTCAGTAACATCGTTGTTATCGATACCTCACACACTATTAATTTATTTGGATTTGGTCTTATTACCTTGTAGATACTTCTTAAGTAAGAAACGAGGAAAGAGGGGTGCAATCCCTCAGAATATATTTGAGAGTTTGTGTAAAATATCATTGCCATGTGACATATCCTCAACACAAGGTAGACAGACAGACATTGAAACAAAAAATTGTTAAGATTTATTTATCTTTAAAACTGAATATCATTATCTCTGCGATGAAGAGATAAGAATGCGGACCGGTGCCAGGGTAGCAATTGACTGTTGTTGACACTTTGGGTTCATATCATTAGAACATCAGGCCTCATCGGACCACCTCTAGGAATGTTTGGGAGCTTCAAGACAGGGCCTATATTCCAACCCTACCAAGATTGTCAATTTAATCCATGAATTTAGTCTCTGTGACCTGTATAAATATACAATGGAACAATAATTTTTGAAAAATCAGCTCACTGTAAAACAGTGTAACAATATGATGTCTAATAAAGAATCAATTCCCCAACACTAAGGTCACCCCAGAAGACGACTGGACCAAGCTGGACTGGAATTCCCAATAAAAGAATCCCTTAAGAAGTGGGAGCATTAACAAGCTTGCTAAAAAACCTGGGCTCAGCTGGCCTGGCTGATAGTACCCTGTAAGAGCTCCAGGGATACAGGATGAGCAGCTTGTTTCTTCTGCTTACCCTGATGCATCTGGGGAGCTCATGAGAATATACCGCCCCATGAGATCATAAAGAAGAATTAAAAAAAAAAAAAGAGAACACTGAATGGAATCACATAAGCTGCCTTCATTGGCCTAGTGTGATAATATGATTTTCTATTACTTAGAAAAAAAAACAAACACTAGAGTATTTCTGTGGTGTGTTCAAAGACATTGGATCAATCATTGGAGGAATTTTGGGGGTAAACAGTAAAAAAAACAGGGCCATTCCCTTTGTAGAAGTACTGTTCTCAGGATATAGCACATATGCTCAAATTGTTCCAAGTTCAGCTCTCTGACAAATTAAACAAAAAATAACTCCGCCTTTGCCAGTCCCAAGCCTGGATTAGAAAGGAGAAGGGGGAGCAGTAACAAGTTAACTAAAAAACCTGGGCTCAGCTGGCCTGGCGAATAGTACCCTGTAAGGACTCGTGATCCAGAGATACAGGAAAAGCAGCATCTATGCTCCATGTTAAGAGTGACTGCACATGGCATCTGTTCCTCATGTCAGAGACGGCCATTTCATATTGGAGCTAAGTTGGCCTTCTAATGAGTAGTGCTCCCAGTCTTGATGACAAAAACAGACACATTCTTCTTCACCCAATTATTATGGATGTCAAATCTTTTTGATGAGATCTACTCATCCCCAAGGAAAGACACCATCTCAAGCTCTACAAGCTTGATACCCCGATATGATTGAGTGGTGATAAGAAAGATGACACAAGAAATTAACCTACAAGAAAATGAGACCTAATCCAAATGAATTAATAGTATGTGACATTTCTGTAACAATGCTGTTATCGAAACATCACACACTTAATTTATTTGAATTATATCTTATTTTCTTGTATCTACACTCCAAAATGTGCTTTATCAAGAAATAAACCTGTATAACTTTTTTTGGCAATGTCCTTCATCAGTAGCTGTGATATTGGGAGTAGTTGTGAAACCAGCAGAATCTGCCAGGAAGTTCACATTGTTTTAATGTATTTTTACAAAGGAGATGTGAATTGCATCTTTTGCACATGTTAACATCCTCCTCCAATCACACTGTTGGGACTGTGGCAACCACAAACGGCCGCTGGAAGCAAGCCTTGTTGTTCGAACCACTCGCGTGGCAAGAGTCCCGGATGCCGTGAGCGCATGCGTAGTGAAGCTTTGTCCCAGTTCGCGCTCGCTGAAGCAAAGTGTGGTCGCCACAGGACCTTCATCAGGGAGGGCAAGAAGCCAAACTGATACCTTGCAAGTGTAAAAGTCAAACTTCAATAATCCCTTGAATCAACATAAGATGAAAACATCAGGTTTTTCCAGATACAAGTTTCAAGCATGAAAGTTAAAGATTTGAATTAAAATCTTAAAAAAAGAAACTTATCCCTGGAAGCCTTTCAAAATCAAACTGCTTTCTACATGTGTGGATTTATGGTGCTATGTTAGGTAAAAGGCACCTACCATCCACCATGATTATCATGGCTTGGACTAACCATGTACTTAGGATAAGTGAGAAAAAAAAATTCAGCACTACTTTGAATCGTGATTTTTTTTTTTTTGTATTATATATAAAAAATCATTACAAAATTAAAAAATATATATGGTGCAATAAATACTTATTTATATATTAAATTGCCTATTGTATTGCATGTCTAATTTATGTACAAATATTAAGTGCTTTAATATTTTTTCATTTTATTCTTCTTCTTTCTTATCTCCACTCAATCATATTAAGGTATCAAGCTTGTCAAAAAGAATCAAGGTGGATAAAAATAAAGAGTTAAAATTTACATATGTTGGTTAGCTAAATTTACATATTGGCAGAAACGCTTTTATATATTAATTACATATGAAATATGTAATGGGGTAAAAATGCAAATTTTGAAAATCAAAACATTGTGAAATGAGATTAAATAATATCAAAATATCAGAAGTTAGGGAATTTTAAATATAATATGGAAATTTGAAGGTATAAGGTATTGTGGTCATTAGCAAAAATATATAATGGAAAATATGATTAACACACAGTAAACAATGATGTATCCCAGACTATCAAAACCATTTCTTTCTTATTGATATAAAAACAAAAGTTATAATTTTGGAATCTCTTTCCATAGAAACAAACTTCACAAACTAAAATTAAACTTTATAGAAAAGTTTTTGCCGTGTCTTATTATATAATCTCTTCCCATTGATGAAAACTAATTGATGCATGTGCCTGTTAGAATGTGATAGAGAAATGAAACTTTTGATTCTCTCATTTTTCGTCTTGTGTGAAATCATGAACAAAGCAAATTTTAAATGTTTGTTCTATTTATGCTTTAGAAAAATTATTTTAAAAACATCACCTCAATATATTCGAGATTAATATTGAGTAAAGCTTTTCACATTTTTGATATGGCAAACGGCGAAATTAGCATGTTTTAGAAACAAAATGCCTTTCCACAAGTCTACAAAGGGTTACATAGTGGAGTAAGGCATTTTTATGCCAATTTTCATCACATTACGTGTGAATATTGGGCACTTTAAATTATTTTACACGTCAATATATATAGTAAAGAGCTTAAAATATTATGGAAGAAGTATAGAGAAATACCAACTCACATAGTATTGATAAAACTTGGAAAGACGAGGCTTTCCTTGATTATTAAATACTAAAATAGCTTTAATCATTTTGCGACTTTTACACCACAAAGATAAAATGAATTTTATAAACAAATAAGAGTTAATGTAATATGGTCAGATACGAACTAATATTTTTTCACAGATTTTTGAAAATCTGATATTTTAACAACAGAGTAATTTTTAAAGATATAGGCCATATCGTAAATAATTATATTTTTAAAATAATAATTATTTTATTATTTTTCCTATATATTCATTCTTTGAAAAAAAATATTTTTAAATATTGATTTTTTGTGTTATTGTTATTTTGACCTGTGTTTGTTTTTGCGTATTGGCCGTAGTTTCTGGTGTGCAATAATGTGGGTTTAAAGCGCGCCAGAAGAGAAATTTAATATGCTTTTAGTGGAGTAAAATAATGTTAATAACTTCAAACTGTTTAATAGAAATCATATTAAATGGTACGCATAATGCTTTTTCTTTATTTTATTCTCTTAAAGCATCCACCTTGTGTATATTGAAAAAATAAAATTTTTCATTTTAATATCAAAATAAAAGCATCAAAAGAAATATTTTAATTAAAGATAATCATAACATATGCAATTATAAAGTTTTAAAAATCAAATCTAGGGTGATATTACTGGGGTAAACAATATAGAGCACACTGTGCAGTCAAAAGATTTTAAGACCATTTTTAAATGAATAATCATGCTTGTGATTTTTGAAAGAAGAAAAAGTTAATAAATATGCACCATTTTTTTTTTCACAAAAATTAGTTATTTATATGTTTGGATATATAAACCCAAGTAGTTACTTACCTATTTGTAGGGCATATAATAAGCAGTAAATATATTAGAAAATGTCAAAAATAGAATCTTTTAAGAACAAAATATTGGATCAGCTTAATATAATTTTAAAATAAGGAACATTTTGGCCAGAAAAAGTTTTATTATCTCATGATAAAACCTTTTCTTGCCAAAGTGTCTAATATTTTAAAGAACTATGAATACAAGCCAGGCAACCTCATCTTCAAGATAATATGTATTTCAGTTTTTTTTTTTTTTTAATTAGAATTTTTTTTCCCTAAATATCAGTTTAAAAATTAGGCTTAATCTATTATTTTTTTAATATTTAAGCTTGTAAGATTATACATTTTCTGCATATATTTATTTTACTTTAGAATTTTTTTTACCTATATGGATTTAGTTTAAAGAAAAATTATCTCTTGGTAATTTTTAACTCTCCCTCCTTCTTGTTTCTGATTGGCTGATGGAAGCATTTTCAGATAGATTAAGATTGCAGAAATATCATCTTACCTTCCAATTAATTTCAAAGACATATTCAGGAATCGACAGTACATAACTGTTATGCATTCATGTAATGAAATCACACTTTACTTTTTTAACTGAAATTTATCAAACCTAACTCACAAATTCTTTATATATACTTAGATGTAAATTTTGCCAGGAAGATATTGATCTAAAAAGACAAAAGTTGCTTCTCCCATGAGATGACATCTAGCTTTGACGTCTATTTTGAAGAGAGGAAGAAACAACCTTTATCTTTTTAGATATATACAGTCGAACCTCATTAATTCAACACCCCAAGGGATCAGAGCTTTCGGTTGAATTAAAGGAAGTGTTGAATTAAGGTTAGATGATTAGCTAATCATCTAACTAGCTAAAATAATATATATTTTTATAAATAGCTTTGTAATATAATTTAATGATATTAATTGAAACCATTGTGTGTGTACTTTTTTATATTTATTTTTTTATTTTCATGATTAACTTTTAGTATCTGGGACAAAATGGCAATAATACATATTTTTGAAACAAATAATATTTTATTCCAATTGTGTGTGTGTGTGTGAATAATAGTTTAAAGAAAATAAATATGGAAAATAAAAAGAAAATTAAAAAATATTATTTGAAAAGAATCAAGATTAAAAAAAAAAATCTTTTATAGATGTCTGTTTTTTCTCTGAAATCCTATTCAGGATGTATTCCAAATAGTCTATTTTTAAAAGACATGCATGCCTTTCTTCCTCAGAAATGTCTTTTAAATAACAAAGAGTTTTTATTGTATTAAAGGCATCCACTGCTGCTGCAGGTGTTATTGATGTTTTGTTTAAATCTTTTTCTGTTGGCTCTACCTCTTCATCTTCTTCTTTTCCCATTACCTCCTTTACAATTTCTTCAATGGACTGTTCCCCAGCAACTTGCACATCTTTATCAACTTCCAAGAAGTCAATATAGTTGACATCAATGGCTTGGTGTTTTTTTAATGCCTCAAAACATCTGTTCATTTCTTCTTCAACAACTTCTTCCATTGCTTCATCCATCACAAATCCTGAATGGGAAAAACATTTTTTTATTGTGGAAGAACTAACCCCAACCCATGCAGCCTCTAGCCAGCTAATTGCAAAGAGTAAATGTACTTGAGCATTTTTTTTCTTCCATGCAAGTGAGAAGATACTTTATCATTCGTTTCCTATATTGGTCTTTTAGGGCTTTAATGATACCCATATCACAGGGTTGTAATGCACTTGTAGTTAGGGCGGGCAAAAATCTTATTTCAATGTTCTGTAACCCTCCAGGTATTTGGTGGGCTGGGCAATTATCTAAAATTAATAATATTTTTCTTTCTCTTCTTTTGAATATTTGCTCCAATTTTTTCAGTCAATCCGTAAAAATTGCCCCAGTCATCCAGGCTTTTTTATTAAAATGATAATTTGAGGGAATATTCATGCCATGGAAGCATCATGGTCTTCTATATTTCCCAATATAAAGTAAAGGCAGTTTTTCACTTCCATCCATATTACAGCATACCAACACTGTAATTCTCTCTTTAGACTTCTTACCCCCTTCACATTTCTCACCTCTGATAGTCATTGTTTGATTAGGCAAAAGTTTATAAAATAACCCTGTTTCATCAGCATTGAAAATGTCCTATGGGCTGTATTTAGCTAAAAGTGAAGGAATAATCCCACCTTTCCAAGTGGCTACACTATTGGCATCCACACTTCCAGCTTCTCCATGAAGTCGTTTAAAAGCAATATTCCTTCTGGCCTTAAACTTTTCTAGCCAGCCATTGCTAGTTTCAAATTATCTTGACCCATTTTCAAGGCCAAGAGTATAGCCTTTTCTTTCAAGGTATTGCCATTTATGGCAAGTTTCATGGCATTTGCCTGCCTTATCCACCTAAACAGGGCTTCTTCAATCTCTGGGAATTCCCCGTCACGATCACATTTCAAGGTAGAGTTAAAATTAGATTTTAAAAAGGCAGATTTTATGGCGAATTTATTTTTAAAAATTGTGCTAATGGTGGACCGTGGAATATTTCTCTCTCTGGAAACTTGACTATGTGATTTTCCTTGTTCTATTTCTTCTATAATTTTCATTTTTTCCACATAAGTGAGCTGGTGATACTGACTGTGTTTACAATTTTTTTTGGCAGAACCTGACATTCTTGCCCCACTCATTTATTCAAATTAACACAGAATATTGAATTAAAATGTTATCATAATCATTGTTGGATCATTTTATAAAGATTTATTTATTCAAAAAGAAATTATTTATAAATTTAAAAATAGCTAAAATATTTCAATGTTAAAAATAAAAATTATTATTAGTTAGCGCATGATGCCGAAATTCCCGCGTAACAAAAAACAACAATAACATCCGCAAAATTGCGCAACGGCACTGTAAAGTGAAACTTAAACTAACCAGAAACCAAAAGTGCGCAGGCGTGATCCTATCGGCGCCCGCCGATGCCGATCGTCACTGCCATAATACCGTTTAGCGGTAAAGTTGCATGTAAAATAACATTCAACTGTCGAAATTCGAATTTTAAAATGGTCGAACTATCGGAACTGTCGTATTAACGATACTGTCAAATTACGGTTTGTTATTTGATAGGCCGGAGGTCGGGACATCGGAACATGGTCAAATTATCGCCGAGTGTCGAATTGGGGTGTCGAATTAAAGAGGTTATACTGTATATATATATATATATTAAAAATAAAGAAGGCATTTCCTGACCACGAGCACATGTGCTTTTTAGATGGCATAGCGCCATCTAGTGGAGCAAAAATAAACTAAACGTTTATTTAACTTGCTCCGTGATATTTGGCCAACCCAATTTCTTGATAAATCAAGAAAAGCCATCCACTAGATAGCACTCTGCCATCTAAAAAAACACCTGTGCTCGTGGTCAGGAAATGCCTTCTTTATTTTTAATACCAACACCTGACCCACTTTTATTTTTTTCTATTGTTTTTTCATATATATGGTGATTTCCCTTTATAGAATTTCAAGATTCATCTTCATCATTGATAGATATTTATTTATTTTTGACTAATATCTTTATTGTTGTTGTGTGAAGCTTTTTTTCTACTGCTCTTGTTGCCTGGAATGGAAGGGGAGGAAGAATGTATTTGTAAGTATTTTGTATATTTGTGAGAGGAGACTCTGATAATGAACTGGGATTCACCAAAGTCCAGGTTCAAAACCAGCGCTGAAACAATATTTTAAATTGTTTCATTGGCCCTTGGTTAGAGCAAATACTCAAACAGGAGGCTCTGGCACCTTGTGTTGAAGTTGATCCACTTTCTACCACTGTGTAGACAAGGAGTGTACTTTATAAACCATAACTACAAGAAAATAAGACCTAATCCAAATAGTATGTGACGTTTCAGTAACAATGCTGTTACTGAAACGTCACATACTATTTATTTATTTGAATTAGGTCTTATTTTCTTGTAGCTATAATCTATAAACCAAATTGTGCCTTATCATTTAGAAACAATAGTAAACACCTATAGGATAAGTCATATTGAATAGCCATATTTTTAATTATATCTCCCACCACAGAGCTTAAAAAGACCAAATCCAATAACCCGCATTAGAGACCACCTATATAAACTGGGAATACTACAGGCCTCTCATGGAGGTGGTCTCTTATTGGGGAGATTAAGTCATTATTGTTCAGATCTTGATAAGGTACAATTTGGATTATAGATTAGAACAAGATAATATACAGGCAAAGTCAGACTTTCACCAAAGTATGCCTGGATAATGGTGCCATGATCAACGAAAGCTGTACCCATACCTACCATTCCATTGGAATTTGTGTAATCTTTACACAAGGGGATAAGAAACAACAACAACACAAGATAATAAGATAAAATTCAATTAAATAGCTTGCGACATTTCTGTAACAGCCTTTTTACCTTCACCAGACAAAAGTACTGTTATTGAAACATCACACTATTTATTTATTTGGATTTGGTCTTATTACCTTGTGTTTGTTCACATCTTCATTCTTATCTCTACACTCTGTGAACTTTGTGATTGGGAGAAGACAAAGGTGTCAGCTTATACTCATAGAGGGAAACTGGGAGATTTCCTCAGTTCCAAAAGCTGCCTTGAGGAACAGATGTCATTCTCTCCTAACTTAAAGTACAAATGATTATAAAGCTATAATGTGCTATCCATATATAAGAAATAAAAACATTTTGCTCATCTTGTATCCCTGGATCAGAAGTCTTCATTAGCCAGGATCTTAGCAAGTTTGTCACTGCTCTCCCTCCTTCTCTATCTGCTAGCATAATGGTGATAGGTCACTCAGGGTTTAGTGGGATACAAACTACTATGCTCACATAGACTAGTACAGTTTGTTAGTACAGTAGAACTAACTCTCTGTAAAGGGCAACTTTTAGTTGCAGAGCCAAAACGTCCTCTTACCAGAAAGAGCTCCTATTTTTTAGATGTTGCAACTAAAAAGAAAAAAATACTGTTGAGCATATTTTATTTATCTGTCATTATTGGAAATCTACTGGTACACATATGACTGGTACAGAGCAGGAGGGACAAGTACCAATCTCTCCTCCCCAGGAACAGCAGTCCTTGATTTCCAGACTAAAATCTGGTCATCTACAGACAATGATTTCCAGATTGGTTGCAAGGTTTTTTCACTATGTACTAAGTGTAATTTTCAACCTGCAACCCCCCAAACTCTATCATTGACGTATTAACTCATCCATTGATGAGATCTACTCATCCCCAGCAGCCACCATCTCAAGCTCTACAGACTTGATACTCTGATATAATTTCTGAGTGGAGATAAGAAAGAAGATTTCTTATTACCACATATTATATCCTGGTTTAACATTCAGTAACTGGTTATAGTAAGCTAGTTAAATACCATTGAACATAGAAAAAGCACAATTTGGATTATAGATTATAGCTACAAGTAAATAAGACCTAATTCAAATAAATTAATAGTGTGTGATGTTTCGGTAACAGCATTGTTACCATCATTAGACAAAAGAATAAAAATATATAAAAATAAATGTTTTTATTATTTTGTTTGATGATGGTAACAATGCTGGTACCAAAATGTCACACACTATTAAATTATTTGGATTAGGTCTTATTTTCTTGTATCTCCATTTGAATTATTTTAAATCATTCAATACATTCAAGGTATTTTTTGGTTTTATACACAAATATTTAGGTTGTATAAGGACACTATTATAACAAGACGTATGTGGCCGTCCACCTGAAGCTCCTTAGTTAAAGCTGACATCTGGGAGAGAAGTTTTCAAAAACAGAAAAACTCTTAGAAACATAGGCTATATATTAGATTGTTTTTCTTTATTTTTGTCATTTTATTTTGTTCTATTATAAAAAGATCAAACAAACCTTTAGCAATAAGTTTATTACAAAAAAAAAAACACACACTTTCAAACTCTCCCCTCTTCAATGGACAAAATGATATCAAAGAGTGAGCACTCTCAGATATAATTTTGCCTGTTGAAGAGCGAGACTTGAAAGATCACTGTGTAAAAGTATTTAGTAATTTTCTTATGATGCACTAGCGCGCCATCTGTTATCAAAATTCGAAACTATTTTAAAGGCGTAAGATTCTTTTTGAAAATAAACAATTTCTACTGCCCTTACTGCAATGGAAAAAATTAAAGAGAGGGCCTGGTTCATCATTAATTTTTCCATTGCAGTAAGGGCAGTAGAAATTATTTATTTTCAAAAAGAATCTTACGCCTTTAAAATAGTTTCTAATTTTCTTATATTTATTTATTTTGTTCTATTTTGTTTGTTTGTTTTTATTTTATTTATTTATTTTTAATTTTGACATGTTATATTAAAATTAATTTTTTACATCTTATATACAGTTATTTATTTTTATATTTTTTGTCCTATTTTTTTATTTTAGTTATTTATTTTGACCTTTTTATGTTTTAGTTGTACATTTATTGTGGTCAGTTGGCTATCCCTGTTACAATCCTCCCTAAAAAGGAATTGGTAGGTTCCTAAAGAACCAATAGGTAAGTTGTTTTATTTTTCCCTTTAAGCTCCCCTCCATATCAATATGCTAACATTACCTTTGACCTAGCTTGTTGTCTTTTTGGTGTCACACCATTACAGTATAAAAACTCCCCCATTAAATCCAATACCACAAAGGATAAATTCTTCCTGCCAAATTGTGGTTAACATTGAAATATTTTCAGTTCAATTAGGTAATTTGGTCTTTGATTTAAAAATGGTTGAATTTTAATGAAGGAAGAAATGTATCTCTTGATTGTGCAACTCAGCCTTGTTGATAGCTTGCACCATCTACCAGAATAAATATTAATTAATCATTGCATTTTTTTATTTCAATACCAGAATATTGGTCAGAAACCATTTTCTTTATAAATCATATATGCATTTTAGGTAAAATTACAGTACATGTTATTGGGCAGAGAGTTAGAGATGTTATACTGTATAAAACTAATTCCAATGTCAGGCTCTCCTGGCACTGTCTTGCAGCATCATCCACAGAGGCAACTCACTGTGCCTTCTACTACTGTTGATATCACCAGAACTGTCTGTTCTACTCCATGCTGGAATACTGTCCTGGTGCTTGTTCCCCTCACACGTGGGCTATCCTCCTGTAGCTGGATTCCATCCATCTTTCCCCAACTTTACTCTGGAATCTTGGCTTCTTGGATATATAGCTTGACATACATTTTTACAATATACAGTAGAACTACCTCCCTGTAAAGGACAACACCTAATTGCAGAGCCAAAGTGTCCTTTAGGGAGAGGTGTCCTCTTACCGGAGACTTACTAAATACAGTAGAACCTCCCTGTAAAGGACACCTAATTGCCGAGCCAAAGTGTCCTTTAGGGAGAGCTGTCTTCTTACCGGAGATTTACTAAATACAGTAGAACGTCCCTGTAAAGGACACTTAATTGCAGAGCCAAAGTGTCCTTTAGGGAGAGGTATCCTCTTACCGGAGACTTACTAAATACAGTAGAACCTCCCTGTAAAGGACACTTAATTGCAGAGCCAAAGTGTCCTTTAGGGAGAGGTATCCTCTTACCGGAGACTTACTAAATACAGTAGAACCTCCCTGTAAAGGACACTTAATTGCAGAGCCAAAGTGTCCTTTAGGGAGAGCTCTCTTCTTACCGGAGACTTACTAAATACAGTAGAACCTCCCTGTAAAGGACACTTAATTGCAGAGCCAAAGTGTCCTTTAAGGAGAGCTGTCTTCTTACCGGAGACTTACTAAATACAGTAGAACCTCCCTGTAAAGGACACTTAATTGCAGAGCCAAAGTGTCCTTTAGGGAGAGCTGTCTTCTTACCGGAGACTTACTAAATACAGTAGAACCTCCCTGTAAAGGACACTTAATTGCAGAGCCAAAGTGTCCTTTAGGGAGAGCTGTCTTCTTACCGGAGACTTACTAAATACAGTAGAACCTCCCTGTAAAGGACACTTAATTGCAGAGCCAAAGTGTCCTTTAGGGAGAGCTGTCTTCTTACCGGAGACTTACTAAATACAGTAGAACCTCCCTGTAAAGGACACTTAATTGCAGAGCCAAAGTGTCCTTTAGGGAGAGCTGTCTTCTTACCGGAGACTTACTAAATACAGTAGAACCTCCCTGTAAAGGACACCTAATTGCAGAGCCAAAGTGTCCTTTAGGGAGAGCTGTCTTCTTACCGGAGACTTACTAAATACAGTAGAACCTCCCTGTAAAGGACACTTAATTGCAGAGCCAAAGTGTCCTTTAGGGAGAGCTGTCTTCTTACCGGAGACTTACTAAATACAGTAGAACCTCCCTGTAAAGGACACTTAATTGCAGAGCCAAAGTGTCCTTTAGGGAGAGGTATCCTCTTACCGGAGACTTACTAAATACAGTAGAACCTCCCTGTAAAGGACACTTAATTGCAGAGCCAAAGTGTCCTTTAGGGAGAGCTGTCTTCTTACCGGAGACTTACTAAATACAGTAGAACCTCCCTGTAAAGGACACTTAATTGCAGAGCCAAAGTGTCCTTTAGGGAGAGCTGTCTTCTTACCGGAGACTTACTAAATACAGTAGAACCTCCCTGTAAAGGACACTTAATTGCAGAGCCAAAGTGTCCTTTAGGGAGAGCTGTCTTCTTACCGGAGACTTACTAAATACAGTAGAACCTCCCTGTAAAGGACACTTAATTGCAGAGCCAAAGTGTCCTTTAGGGAGAGCTGTCTTCTTACCGGAGACTTACTAAATACAGTAGAACCTCCCTGTAAAGGACACTTAATTGCAGAGCCAAAGTGTCCTTTAGGGAGAGCTGTCTTCTTACCGGAGACTTACTAAATACAGTAGAACCTCCCTGTAAAGGACACTTAATTGCAGAGCCAAAGTGTCCTTTAGGGAGAGCTGTCTTCTTACCGGAGACTTACTAAATACAGTAGAACCTCCCTGTAAAGGACACTTAATTGCAGAGCCAAAGTGTCCTTTAGGGAGAGCTGTCTTCTTACCGGAGACTTACTAAATACAGTAGAACCTCCCTGTAAAGGACACTTAATTGCAGAGCCAAAGTGTCCTTTAGGGAGAGCTGTCTTCTTACCGGAGACTTACTAAATACAGTAGAACCTCCCTGTAAAGGACACTTAATTGCAGAGCCAAAGTGTCCTTTAGGGAGAGCTGTCTTCTTACCGGAGACTTACTAAATACAGTAGAACCTCCCTGTAAAGGACACTTAATTGCAGAGCCAAAGTGTCCTTTAGGGAGAGCTGTCTTCTTACCGGAGACTTACTAAATACAGTAGAACCTCCCTGTAAAGGACACTTAATTGCAGAGCCAAAGTGTCCTTTAGGGAGAGCTGTCTTCTTACCGGAGACTTACTAAATACAGTAGAACCTCCCTGTAAAGGACACTTAATTGCAGAGCCAAAGTGTCCTTTAGGGAGAGCTGTCTTCTTACCGGAGACTTACTAAATACAGTAGAACCTCCCTGTAAAGGACACCTAATTGCAGAGCCAAAGTGTCCTTTAGGGAGAGCTGTCTTCTTACCGGAGACTTACTAAATACAGTAGAACCTCCCTGTAAAGGACACTTAATTGCAGAGCCAAAGTGTCCTTTAGGGAGAGCTGTCTTCTTACCGGAGACTTACTAAATACAGTAGAACCTCCCTGTAAAGGACACTTAATTGCAGAGCCAAAGTGTCCTTTAGGGAGAGGTATCCTCTTACCGGAGACTTACTAAATACAGTAGAACCTCCCTGTAAAGGACACTTAATTGCAGAGCCAAAGTGTCCTTTAGGGAGAGCTGTCTTCTTACCGGAGACTTACTAAATACAGTAGAACCTCCCTGTAAAGGACACTTAATTGCAGAGCCAAAGTGTCCTTTAGGGAGAGCTGTCTTCTTACCGGAGACTTACTAAATACAGTAGAACCTCCCTGTAAAGGACACTTAATTGCAGAGCCAAAGTGTCCTTTAGGGAGAGCTGTCTTCTTACCGGAGACTTACTAAATACAGTAGAACCTCCCTGTAAAGGACACTTAATTGCAGAGCCAAAGTGTCCTTTAGGGAGAGCTGTCTTCTTACCGGAGACTTACTAAATACAGTAGAACCTCCCTGTAAAGGACACTTAATTGCAGAGCCAAAGTGTCCTTTAGGGAGAGCTGTCTTCTTACCGGAGACTTACTAAATACAGTAGAACCTCCCTGTAAAGGACACTTAATTGCAGAGCCAAAGTGTCCTTTAGGGAGAGCTGTCTTCTTACCGGAGACTTACTAAATACAGTAGAACCTCCCTGTAAAGGACACTTAATTGCAGAGCCAAAGTGTCCTTTAGGGAGAGCTGTCTTCTTACCGGAGACTTACTAAATACAGTAGAACCTCCCTGTAAAGGACACTTAATTGCAGAGCCAAAGTGTCCTTTAGGGAGAGCTGTCTTCTTACCGGAGACTTACTAAATACAGTAGAACCTCCCTGTAAAGGACACTTAATTGCAGAGCCAAAGTGTCCTTTAGGGAGAGCTGTCTTCTTACCGGAGACTTACTAAATACAGTAGAACCTCCCTGTAAAGGACACTTAATTGCAGA
This sequence comes from Cordylochernes scorpioides, assembly GCA_030710605.1. NCBI lineage: Eukaryota > Metazoa > Arthropoda > Arachnida > Pseudoscorpiones > Chernetidae > Cordylochernes > Cordylochernes scorpioides. Next base: position 60,229,274 of record CP092868.1, read on the forward strand.
GCCAAAGTGTCCTTTAGGGAGAGCTGTCTTCTTACCGGAGACTTACTAAATACAGTAGAACCTCCCTGTAAAGGACACTTAATTGCAGAGCCAAAGTGTCCTTTAGGGAGAGGTATCCTCTTACCGGAGACTTACTAAATACAGTAGAACCTCCCTGTAAAGGACACTTAATTGCAGAGCCAAAGTGTCCTTTAGGGAGAGCTGTCTTCTTACCGGAGACTTACTAAATACAGTAGAACCTCCCTGTAAAGGACACTTAATTGCAGAGCCAAAGTGTCCTTTAGGGAGAGCTGTCTTCTTACCGGAGACTTACTAAATACAGTAGAACCTCCCTGTAAAGGACACTTAATTGCAGAGCCAAAGTGTCCTTTAGGGAGAGCTGTCTTCTTACCGGAGACTTACTAAATACAGTAGAACCTCCCTGTAAAGGACACCTAATTGCAGAGCCAAAGTGTCCTTTAGGGAGAGCTGTCTTCTTACCGGAGACTTACTAAATACAGTAGAACCTCCCTGTAAAGGACACTTAATTGCAGAGCCAAAGTGTCCTTTAGGGAGAGCTGTCTTCTTACCGGAGACTTACTAAATACAGTAGAACCTCCCTGTAAAGGACACTTAATTGCAGAGCCAAAGTGTCCTTTAGGGAGAGGTATCCTCTTACCGGAGACTTACTAAATACAGTAGAACCTCCCTGTAAAGGACACTTAATTGCAGAGCCAAAGTGTCCTTTAGGGAGAGCTGTCTTCTTACCGGAGACTTACTAAATACAGTAGAACCTCCCTGTAAAGGACACTTAATTGCAGAGCCAAAGTGTCCTTTAGGGAGAGCTGTCTTCTTACCGGAGACTTACTAAATACAGTAGAACCTCCCTGTAAAGGACACTTAATTGCAGAGCCAAAGTGTCCTTTAGGGAGAGCTGTCTTCTTACCGGAGACTTACTAAATACAGTAGAACCTCCCTGTAAAGGACACTTAATTGCAGAGCCAAAGTGTCCTTTAGGGAGAGCTGTCTTCTTACCGGAGACTTACTAAATACAGTAGAACCTCCCTGTAAAGGACACTTAATTGCAGAGCCAAAGTGTCCTTTAGGGAGAGCTGTCTTCTTACCGGAGACTTACTAAATACAGTAGAACCTCCCTGTAAAGGACACTTAATTGCAGAGCCAAAGTGTCCTTTAGGGAGAGCTGTCTTCTTACCGGAGACTTACTAAATACAGTAGAACCTCCCTGTAAAGGACACTTAATTGCAGAGCCAAAGTGTCCTTTAGGGAGAGCTGTCTTCTTACCGGAGACTTACTAAATACAGTAGAACCTCCCTGTAAAGGACACTTAATTGCAGAGCCAAAGTGTCCTTTAGGGAGAGGTATCCTCTTACCGGAGACTTACTAAATACAGTAGAACCTCCCTGTAAAGGACACTTAATTGCAGAGCCAAAGTGTCCTTTAGGGAGAGCTGTCTTCTTACCGGAGACTTACTAAATACAGTAGAACCTCCCTGTAAAGGACACCTAATTGCAGAGCCAAAGTGTCCTTTAGGGAGAGCTGTCTTCTTACCGGAGACTTACTAAATACAGTAGAACCTCCCTGTAAAGGACACTTAATTGCAGAGCCAAAGTGTCCTTTAGGGAGAGCTGTCTTCTTACCGGAGACTTACTAAATACAGTAGAACCTCCCTGTAAAGGACACCTAATTGCAGAGCCAAAGTGTCCTTTAGGGAGAGCTGTCTTCTTACCGGAGACTTACTAAATACAGTAGAACCTCCCTGTAAAGGACACCTAATTGCAGAGCCAAAGTGTCCTTTAGGGAGAGCTGTCTTCTTACCGGAGACTTACTAAATACAGTAGAACCTCCCTGTAAAGGACACTTAATTGCAGAGCCAAAGTGTCCTTTAGGGAGAGGTATCCTCTTACCGGAGACTTACTAAATACAGTAGAACCTCCCTGTAAAGGACAACACCTAATTGCAGAGCCAAAGTGTCCTTTAGGGAGAGGTGTCCTCTTACGGGAGAGTTACTAAATTGTAAAAATGGTAATTTTGCAAATGAAAACTGTCCTTTGTGGAGAAGTGTCCGCTAGCTGGGTGTCTGCTAAAGGGAGGTTCTACTGTATTTGAATATTTTTATTATAGTTTTTTATTTTTTATTTTATTTTTAGTCCTTTGTGTGTGGGAGGTGACAATAGTCACTTCGAAGATTTAGTCTGTAGGGTTGTGAAGTGACTTTAGTCCATGTGCTATAATAATTAAATCCTTTCAGTGCGACAGTCTTTGCTAGTCGCCCAATTAAAATATGACATTGCTGACTCATTTCTGCTCGCCTGCCGTGGGAAATTTGATATTTGTTTAGTTAGTTCACTGGCTGGGTTGGCTTCAGAAAGACTTGTAACATTTTCCCTCATTTTTAGTTAAAAAGAATTTAGACAGGGAGTCAATAATGGATTTTTAAAAGATTCTAAAAGCAAACCTTCCACAAGCAAGTGTAAAAGAATCTTTCTGGTTCAAACTGAGCTTCACTTAGAAGAAAGACACTTCCCTGATCAATTTGAAGACAAAAATTCAAACTTAATTCTGTTGTTTGCAGCATTTTTCCTAGTAAATGTAAAAAAAGGGGGGGAAAGACTATGCATCCCAGATAAACAAAATTAATTCTTTGCCTCTAGCTACTGTTAAACCTCATGGTGTGATAATAACACCTCAAGTTGGAAAAGTAACACATTTGTGTATAGATGAAACCTTAGGTTAATGTAGGTGTTGTGTGGGTCTCCAGTTTCAAAGATTTGGTGCTACGAATGCCACTCGGAGTCCGATGCCAGATGCACGCCGTCCTTTAATGAGACCACTATCGACCTGCCCCCTCTCAAGAAGTGCGAAGGCTGCTGTGTCAAAATAATACAGAACCAAGGACTCCGTAAGTTACATCGCCCAGTTGGTGCAATGTCATGTAGGATTATTGAAAACTCCTCTTACCACTACAATATCTTAAGTATGTTTATTTATTGAAATATTTGTTTTACAATCTCCCACTTGCAGTAAATACCTCCTATTGATGAATGTGCCCACTTCCATATGTGAGCACAACCACCTTTATATATACCTGATATACATGATACCTGATATACATGATTATATATACCTGATACAATGGACAGTAGTCTTTTGATTCCAGAAGACTGAGAATTTTGAACATTTTCATAAATAATATTGATAAGGCGCAATTTGGATTATAGATTATAAATTCATTCATAAATAATACTTTTTAAAAAATGTTTAGTTGATATTCATTCTGAGAGAGAGAGAGATTCTATAGATAATGCAAAGATTATCTTCTTCTTTCTTATCTCCACTCAATCATATCAGGGTATCAAGCTTGTAAAGCTTGTTGATGGTGTCTGCTGGGGATGAGTAGAGCTCATCAATGGATGAGTCAATACAGTCAATAATGTGTTTTGGGGTTGTTTTCTGCAAAGATTATAGCTTTCTAAATTAAGTAATTAAAAGTGTAGAGGCCACTTCTGGGGCCTCCACAAAGTCACCCACAGAATCAAAGAAAAGCCGGTGGACAATGAAGCGGACTTCGAGAATTCTTCTCTGTAAAAAACCAGCCCATCTCTTCACCTCCTTTTTTATTTCTAGTTTTTTTTTTTTAATAACATATAGTACTATAATAAATTTTCCTTTTATTTTAAATAAGCAGTTATTTTTGGGCTTTCTATTTTTTAATTAATATTTTTAAATTAATATTTCGAAAGATAATTTTTTTATTATAATTTTATTTTTTTTAAATGTCTTTCTTATCACAGATAAAGATTTATTTTTAATTTTTTTAATTTTTGTTTGGTCACCCTGGGAGAAAAAAGTTAGTGGCAAGCAAGTTTTTGGGGGGGAGCTGGTCAAGTGGTAGATAAGATAGTCACGAGGAAGTTTTAGTGGGGGGCGGTGCTGGTTAGAAAAAGATAAGAGAGTAGGGAAGCTCGTAAAAATGTAGTCCTAAAATAATTTTTGGAAAGGGGTTACCAGCCTTCCAGCTGAAGCACTATAGTTAAGTATTTTCTTTTTATAATGATTTTTTTTGTTTAAACAGGTATACATATGTAAACTTTCCCACTCAATCGTCATTGCATATTTATTTATTTTTTTCTTATCTTTGTGTTTTTCTTTTGGTCAAAAGAGATAAATAAATATATAATGTAAATTTAACCAGAGTTTATGTCCTTCCTTTTTTTTAACCCCAGTGCGTGCAGGATACATGCAAACTATATATCTTTTTATAGCAGGATGTGTTATTTTTGTGAACTCCCTGAGAAAGAAAGAGGCTCATGGATATCAGACAATAGCGTCAGATATTCGGCTCATCAAAAGGAAATTGAAATTTGGTCACACCGTGTACACACTGAGGATTTATATATATTTATGTAGGAGCTTGAGATTCAGTCTATTAACCCTACTGGAGGGATACAAAAGGTAGGAGGGACTGGTTCATTAATTTCAAAGGATGGTCTTGGTTTTGAAGAGATCAGTTTGATAAGGTGGTGTGTTCCATGATAGCTGATATCCCTATCAGAGAAAGCATTATGTGATATATTCACAAGAAGTCATTCATAATGTTCATATGCCCAATCACTGCTCTTCACATGTGTAGACATGTGGTGCACTTACAGTAAAAGCAGTCCCTTCTACCCATCATGATTATCATGGCCTCTACCACGAGTACTAGGGATAAGCAAAAAAAAAGCCCAATCAGGAGATGGTTATTTTTATGGTTGGAAACGCTCCATCGTGGCACTCCTTCAGGTAAACTCTGGACTTCTTCCCTGCCTTGATTCGAGTGTTGGTGATGGCAGCGGATGAGTCAGTCAGACGGACCTGCACTTCCAACCTTCACATCAACCTCTTCCTGGTGGACCACGTCTGTATGATGGAGGCTAAGGGCTATGGCAGCATGTGCTTCTGTGAAACTGATGCCTGTAACTACGCAGCCCCACGCACCCACCTCAGGCTACTCCTGACTTTCTCTCTGCTCCTGCCTGCGCTGCCATGATTCCTCCGCAGCTTCGCATAGCCCTACAGGGCTCTCTAATTGGCAAACTGGTTCTCCTCACCTACATCTTGCTATCTTGTGTCCTTCGCGTGACCTTCTGCTGCTCGTACTTCTTCATGTTCCCCGTCAACATCCTCTCCTGTCTTCACCTCAAACATCTTGTGATGAAACTGTGCTTCTTCTTCCTCCACAGTTTCATCCTCTACTTGAAGAAACTCTACTGACCTTCTAGTACTTTCTATATCTCCAAACTGGGATTGTTGTGTGAGCAAACTGTTGCCTCTGTGACAGCTGAACAAACCCCTCCTCTTTTAGGGCAGTGATTCTTAACCAATGGCCCAGCGAACTAACACAAACTTTAATGAAGACAATATTGACAGAAAAACATATGTCTGGATTAAAAAAGAAAAATTTATTTTTTAAAAAACATAAATAATAAGATTTTATACAATATTTTTTTACGTTAAAGCCTTAATTTGAAAAGAATTAGATAAAGAATATATTTTCTAACTTAATATAGAAATTCTCTCTAATACCTAGTAATTTTTTCTGTTATAAAAAACATGTCTGCATACTTTTTTCACTTAAAGTTCTGATGGCCAAAAAAGGTTGAGAAACGCTGGTCTAGGAGACTGAAATAACAAGATCAACTTACCAAAGAAGCCATTTTTGTCTTTACAATGGGGATAAAAATTGTGTGTTGGATCAGCTATCTGGACCTTAGTAAAAGGACAAACCTAATAAACAGAATTGAGGGGTTTTACTGTCTATACAACTTTAGCTCAACTTGGCACTTTTCTTAGGTGCCGTGATTACACCCATTTGGATGAAAAGGCATTTCAACCCAGAGTGGCAGTAGTAAAAGTTAGTTGTGTGTTTCGCATGCACCAAGCTTGGTGACTTGTGCCGCTCTATTTAGAGGCATTTTTCATCTCCGGAGAGAACTATTTTGGATCCTATTCTTGGGCATTTTATTCATCGCTGCTTATAAGGTGGCTAGTGCAAACATGAATGCATATCTCAGTTTTGTAAGTTGTTTTACACCTAGTTGTTGTTGTTCCTCCCCACTCTCTGTGTTTTTAGCGTTCCTCCTTTGCAGTTTAGAATGATTGTTCATGTGAAGATTAGTGTTAGAGGTTTATATCACTGATTGATGTTGCTAGAGAAGCATGGTGTGTTGTTTGTTTCCATGTTTGGTAAAACGGCTCAAAATTTTCACTCTTCTCATCTTGCTATGCTTTCCTCTATAGTTGTGTTGGAAGTTGCATAGCAAAGAAGATATGCCTATAGGAAGGTTAGTAGTTGCTGAATGAGGGTTGGCATATATCAATCTTATCAACTGCCATTGTCATGATTTCATCAGGCAGCTCAAACTTTCCATTCTAACCTACTGTATATGCAACTCTAGTTTATTGCAGAATCTCTGAGTGAAAGCAAAACTTCAGTCCCATTTCCTAAGAGTATATTTGAGTCCTATATGGACTGGCTTCATGAGTTAGTATTGTTTGAAAATAAGGTTAAAAGCCTATAACTCTCAGAAAAATAACTGGATAAACCAACATCACAAATTTGTTCCCAGTGCATGAATGTGCTGCTGCCTACTCTTGTGTAGTCTTAAATATTAAAGTATATATATTGATCCAAAAAAATAATAATAGTTCACATAAAGGGTTAAATTAGCATTATTTAATTTCCTTTGATGATAATTTTGTCAAGGAATGCAAAACAGACCTTATATTTCAGCAATTGTGTGAAAATTGGGAGAGTGAGAGACTCCTCAGCTGTCAACTCCACTGAATCTACCAATCCACTCAGTGTTGTATTAAGTTGGTTGGCCAGCTCTTTTACTCTCAGTAATTGTTAAGGAATGTAGGCAGCCCGGTATTTAAGGAAGTGTCTATTTCAAACTGCAGTCTTTTGATATAATAAAACTTCAATAATTTCTTTCTAATTGGGACATTGTTAATTGGAATTACCGATGATTGGGGCTAATTTATGTGCTTTCCTTGTGAGTTCTGACCAAATAGAGTTGAATATACAATACTTCATAAAACTTTGGTTTTTCTGTCAAATGTTAAAAGCTTGATGCACACTAAGCTATTTTCCTGACTAAAGAGTCAATTTTAAATGAAAATTTCAGAACTATATTATATATTTATCTGTTTCTCTCTCTCTTTCTTTCCGGATAAATATTAACGACCATTTCTCATCAGATAAGATGTTTTCATCCTATTTGCATGCTGCGCTATTCAAATCAATTTCACAGAGCTATTCTTATTTTACATAATATCTATTTTTCAAACCTTAGCTACGATTTATTCTCTTCCATTTGACCAGTCAATGGGGAATGTGTTTTTTAATGTGGATTTCCAGTGTACCAATTTTCATTCCGCCCAATTCTAGCTCAATGTGTATGAGTGTTTATGTGTGTGTGAATGGGGACTAAGCCGTATATAGATATTTCCAGTTGAGTGTTGCTTTCAAATGCTGTAGATGATTTTTCTTGTGTTGTCTTCATTCCCTCTCTTCAAAATATTCCAATAGAAATGTTTCCATATTATGAAGATTGTATAATGTGATGGGAATACTTTTTATTTTTCTTCCCCACTTTTCCAATATTGCCCCCTTTTTTATATATATATTGTAATGAAACCAAATAATTCCAGGTGTCAAAATTCATCTATTAAGTCTATAAATATGATAAAGAAGAAATATATATATATATATATATTTTAATTATTGAATGGATAATATTTATTACCAGTTGCAAAAAAGACACGCTATATCTGATCTGGATAATTGCGCATGAAACTAGAACTTGAGTGTATTAAAATAATTGGGGGATTTGGGGTGAATAAAAGTAAAAATGTAATAAACAGAGATACTATTACATTTTTATACAGAAAGATATATAAGTGGGTATGTATCTATAATTGTTCTGTGGAGGGGCAATATTATATCAGAAAAGATAAAGTGAGGCCTGTCTGTGAGATCATGTTTGCACTCCCACACAAATATATATATGCCGTTATTTATTTTATTAATACAGTTTTTTCTGGAGCCCCAGATACAAATGTCTGTCTACCCAGGAAAATGAAGATTTGATTCATAAGGTGGACGCCAAGCAGATTTATTTCTTGGATTTTTGAAGAGGTTCTGTGGACTTTGACATTGGATTTTCCTAAAGAAGATGATTGATATGCACTTTTAGGTATTTGGTTAACCCAGGTTCAACCTTTATAACTCACATTTTAAAAACCTACTTGACAAAAAATGATTACCGTTGATGTATTATTATTGAAATAATTGTTTTAAATGTGCAATAATATTCTATCTCTCTATATATAACCAAAGAGTTTTAGTAGATTTGTATATATACTCATGGATAAAACTTGAGGAAGTTGTACCTTTCAGCATGTATATCGGGATTCAGACAATAACTCTAAAAGATATTTGATACACAGTGATCTTTATTGAAGATATACAAGATAACCAAGTGTAAACAAAATTGCCGCTGTCTTCTTTAAAGAAAAAATAGATGATCGGAGACATCAAAATATGAAGCTTCCTCAAGTTTTGTCCATGAGTGTATATATCTTATCATATATCATTACTATTGTTACTATCAATATTATTGTTACAACCTGTTTATTATTATTATCTAACATCCTATCTCTTGCATCCTATTATTAATATCTAACATATTTACATGTTATTTATACTTCCCCCCCCCTTTATAAACATACAAGAGTACTTTCTTTCTAAATGTGTAACAATTAAATTTACTGGCAATGTACGTTTCTTTTTTAATAATATTGCCACGTGGAAATTAGGGAAGACAAAAACTTCAGGAGGAAACAACAATTTATTTCAGGCAAGAGCGAACTATGAATGGTAAACAAAAGATAAGCCACGAGGGAAATTTACAGAGTAGCAAAATATAAACATAAAAATGACCACTCTGTTAATAAAAATAATAAAATTAATAAATACTTTGTTACAATATCATCAAATATTATCTCTACACACCTTACTGCAATGAGGACTAGCTCTCTCATTCAACAACGTTTATCATTGCAGTAAGGTCTATAGAGATAATATTTGATGATATTATTAAAAAGAAACACACATTGCCAATTTTCCAAAATAACTTTATTAGGTACCAGTCAAAAAGAGAAACCTAGCTTATGTTTACAATGAGTAATGCTCGAGGAGCATGGACTCATGGAATTTGTGTAATCTTTACACAAGGGGATAAGAAACAACAACAACAGCCTGTAGAGCTTGAAGAGTATGAACTCATGAAATTAGTGTAATCTTTACACAAGCGGATAAGAAACAACAACAGCCTGTAGAGCTTGAGGAGCATGAACTCATGGAATTTGTGTAATCTTTACACAAGGGGATAAGAAACAACAACAATGAATAAATATGTACAGATTCTTCACATAGTTAAAAAAAAAAGTGTCCAATGCGGGTTCGATCCTGGTTCATGGCTGTTGAAAATCAATGATTTATACAGCTCATCCACCGACTGTTGAAACACACATTCTTCTTGTTCCAAAATCACTTTATTAGCTACAGCTCAACAAGAGCAACCTAGTTTATGATATTTACAACAATGAATAATAAGTGAAGGAAGTAAAAAAGGATTCGATCCCGGTTCATGGCTGTCGGGAATCAAGGGTGTTATTACCCACTTGTCCCGCAAAACACACATTGCCAGTAAATTTAATTGTTACAAATTTCATGAATAAATTGGTAATTGATGAATTTATAAATGGTTAAAGAGATTTTGGTTGTAGGGAGTGTAATATAACAATATATTGATTGATCCTCACCTATTTCTGCAATAATAACATCAGAGATAATACAGATGGACAAATTTTTTATAGTAAATCATCAGTTTTTTGACAATATTTAACTATCCGAGCTTAATAATATTTCTAAATGTTTTTTATTTTGATACATTCTATGACTAAAAAAAAATGATGATGATAAACTAGATTTATTATAAAAGTGAATATTTCCTTTCTGTTTGTTTTTTAGAAAAAAGGGATGTCTCTAATTTTGTTTTTGTCTAACAATTTTTAAATCATTGTTAATTCCTCCTTTGAAGTTACAGTTAATTCTCATTTATGGACCAAACCAGGGGAACAGAAATATCTTAGTTGATATTTTATTATCATCCTTAAATTTAATGAAATGCCTCTAAATTTGAGTTATAAATTCATTGTTGAGTTTAGACAAATGGAAAAATAATCATTTCCACAAAGCCTCATCATTTAAAAACAAATATTTTGATGGTAAATATGCCAATGGTAAATATACAATTTGGGACTTTGAAATCTTGGTTCTTAAATTCATTTTGGTTTTAGTTGCTATCGGTTTTCAATTGTATTTGGAATTCTGGCTGGAAAATCAGTCTTAAGTTCTGTTTGGTTTTTGTATCTGGTAGATTTTCAATCAAGACTGTAATGGTTTCTATGATTATAGATGGCTTTACTTGGTCTTTTTCCTGGAGGTGGTCTCTCATCAGAGGCTCTTGTTCCAATTAAAAAGCTCCTCAGGACTTTGCCCGACATGACAGCGGCTCTGATAAAAAAAACCAACTCCAGGAGAGACTGTCTTTAGCTATTTTTTAGGTTATGGTTTCTCATGAGAGATTGTTTATATTTGGTAGAGAGGAGGTTTTTTTTAATGTTATCTTTAAAGATTAATTGATAAGGCACAATTTGGATTATAGATTATAACCACTATTTATTTATCTAGATTTGGTCTTATTACCTTGTGTTTAAAAGTGTAATTATTATACAAATCAATGTTCTCCGTATTAAGGCATATATTGACATAAGGTAAAATAAGGTGTTTTTGAGATTTTATATAGAAATAAAGAACATTTAGTATGCATCTTCAGATTACAAATATCTTGTTACCCCCATCTACACACTCCCCTATTGTTATTATTATTTTTATAAATAAATCTAGCCTAATACAGTAGAACCTCCCTGTAAAGGACATCTAATTGCAGGATTACCAGAGAGTTTCTAAATAATAAAAATGGTAATTTTGCAAATGAAAACTGTCCTTTGTGGAGAGGTGTCCGCTGAAGGAAGGTTCTACTGTATTGCCAAAACTGCCACCGTGGGCTTTCCTAAAGCAGCACAGATGTCAGAACTGACAGGTTTCATTCAGGAGGTCTCTATTCTAGTGCTGGAAGGCTGACATTATCCTGAAAACTGCCCCACAATTTGTGATGTTTTCTGTTATAATATCTCTTGTTTTGGTAGGGTTTAACTTGGGAAAGTAGGTCTACCACCTATAACACCTAAATGATTTACCTTTTTTTTTTTTTTTTAAATTTATTATCCTATTGTATAATTATACAAGGTCATGGAGAATAAATTCAGGGATCAAATTTACAATCTTGGCAAGATTAGCATACAGGTCCTGTCTTGAGGTTCCCATACATTCCAAGAGGTGGTCCGGTGAGGTCTCTTTGGTCCTACAGATGGTTCATTGTGGGAAAGTCTTTACACCATTCTGGAAGAGGAGCTGTCTTGTATGGCTGCAGTTTTGACTTGGAAATACAGTTTGCTGCTTTGTCAGTTCAATCCACATTCCAGAATAGTTCCAGGCTTTTGGTTCACCATTATCTTCTATAACTAGGAAATAGTAATAATAAAGAAAGAGTTATATAGGGTTGCTATAATCTATATGGAAGGAACTTTCCAAGGAGAAGAGACAACTCCTAGAGAGAAGCTAGAACTCTCCTCCTCCTAAAGGGAAACAAAAGATAAATGAAACTTTCCAATTAAAGAAAGATGCCTATTTAAAATAGTCGTTTCTCAATTTTTTAAACCCTTTAGGGCTAATTATTTTCAAAACCAAGATTTTCTTGTTCCAAATATAGTCCCAATTATCTACACAGTCCCAATTAACAAATGCATAGTGAAATTACTCTCAATCTTCACAAAATTACAAAAATGGAACTTCACAAGAGATTCTGTCTCTTGGCAGAGGTCAATTCTACCTATATAGTATATTTGAAAAAATATAAAATATGCTGTGTCATCTGGATTTTCTGTCTATACACTTGTTTACTTCTTATATGCTTTACCTATATATATGTGGTAAGTTTGTCGCAACACCCACAATGTTTAACTTCTCTAATTACATATCGGAAGATTCCTAGTAAAATCCTAGCATGCTCTTTTTCTTTTTTTTTTAATAGCTGTGGAGCTATCTTCTGTAACACACAATTTCATAACACAATTTTGTAGCACATTTTTATGAACAAGTTTACTGACATATTAACATAATGTTTTTTTTTTTCCAGATGGGTAAATCAACCCCAAAATTTTATCCTCTACCAAAATTGGTCAATTGGGACTCCTTTTTTTTTTTTCAAATATATATTCTCAGCAAATAAATTCCAATGAAGAGTATTGATTGTGTTGACTGTGTGTTCCTATAAACCCCAGTATATATATCTGCTATGTAATTAGCAATTGTATGCCATATATATATATATGTGTATGCCATATATATATACCTCTATGTTTATGCCACCAATGCTATATATGGATAGATATCCCCCGTAGATATGTAGATGTGTGTTTTCTATGTCTGACCCATTTGATAATCTATATTTGGTGTGAAATTTTGTTTTTTTGTCTCTCTTTCTCCTTTTAGATCTTATACGACCGACGTATACATTACTGTGTTTGGATGTGCTTTTCTTCTTGAAATATACACCTTTATTTTTTGTATATGTGTATGTATATATATGATACCTATATATATTATATGTGGATGGATATATATATATAAGAAAGTATTTTCTCCCAATTTCTTTGTCTCTTTATTTATTTTTATACACACTGGTTTATATGGATTCCATTTTTATAATGGGGAAGATTGGCTCGCTAATGCATCATAATATAATTGTTCTAATAAAAGACCCAATTTGATATTTGCGGAAGAGCGATTGCTCGAAGCATATTATATATTTATAATTGTATGTAATTCTGCTGTCCTCAAAGATTATGTCCATAGTTTATCTAAAATACCCATTCCAAGATTCTAACATCAGTATCACTATAAAAGGAAGATCGATAAATGAAATATAACAGCGGTATGGTAAATTAAACCGGCGAAACCATTGGGAGGGTTCACCACTGATGAACCAGGCCCTCCCATTAATTTTTCCATTGCAGTAAGGGCAGTAGAAATTGTTTAATTTTCAAAAGAATCATATGCGTCTATAATAGTTATGAATTTGCATAATGGGGAAGTGTTTATACACACTACAACTTCTCTTTAAAGGACAACACCTAGTTACAGTTATAAAGTGTCCTTTACCACAGGAAAGCTAATTGGTTACAATGAACCTCAAATTCTATCCTCACTATAAGAGAATGCTTACATAGTTCATTTTTGACTGAAAGCTATTTACATAGCCATCTTCCATTTCCAGTAAAATGTTATATTTCACAACAAGAGAATACTCCATTCCTTTTTTAAGGAAAACCAAAATCTCTTTAGTGAGGTGAATACAATGTGCCATCTGTGCAAAGAAAAAAATAGAAATATCTCATTACATCTTTGGGTACCAGTATAATAGCGAAGAAAGAGAGACGTTCTTCTCAAAAGTAAACGACAGCCAACTTACCTCAGTACAAATTATTTTAACCAGCGCCATATCAAGTCGAATGGTTGCTCTGTCCCTATATAACTTTTACTACTTTTTAGTAGGAAAAAGAACTTGGATTTATTGTTTTGTCCTCTATTTCATGAAAGTGTGATTGTTATACAAGAAAATAAGACCTAATCCAAATAATTTAATAGTGTGTGACGTTTCGGCAACAGCATTGTCACCATCATCAGACCAAAGAATAAATTGAGAACACTCCATTTATTCACTCTCGTTTATTCTTTTGTCTGATGATGGTAACAATGCTGTTACCGAAACGTCACACACTATTAAATTATTTGGATTAGGTCTTATTTTCTTGTATTATAATCTATAATCCAAATTGTGCTTTATCATGAGAGTGATTGACCATTGTGAGGATATCATTGCAAACCGACAATGAGAGAGGAGAATCTGTATAAGACTGGTGTCTTAATAAAAGCTTTGTGTGTATAGTAAAAATTATCATTTAGGTGATGAAAACTCCTTTGTTTAGAGGTGTCCACTTATGGAAGTTGTATTGTATAAATAAAATTTGTGGTTTGGTACATATCCCAATGTGGTACAGGCAGCCATGATGGGTTACTGTAAATGCACTACATGTAGAGAGTACTTAAGACTTTTGCAAGAATCAGGGACTATTGAAGCATTTTTCTCTCTTCAAAATAAATACCCTAATGCAGAATACAATCCCAAGTCATAACTATTGAACATTGATGATTTATACCTTCCTTGTTCCAAAATCACTTTATTAGGTACTGCTTAAAAAGAACAACCTGTTTTATGATATTTGCAACAATGAATAATATTGTAGAACGACATTTTAAAATTATCCCGCATGTGTTTATTTTGGACAAAAATTCAAAATTTATTTTAAGGAGAAATAACGTTATTTCTAACCTTAAGGATGAATTGTAAAGAGTAATGATAAACGGAAAAATAAAATTTTTGTTCAAAAGAAACACATGCAGTATAATTTTCAAATGTCGTTCTACAATCATAAGCCGCATTAAATTGTATTATAAATGAATAATATGTGAAGGTTATTCACATATTAAAACAAATGGTCCCACGCAGGATTCAATCCTGGTTCATTGCTGTCGGGAATCAAGGGTTTTAACCACTTGTCTACTGACTCTGTGGTTTATATCACACTTCCACTGACCCCAACACAATATTTAAATTTATTTTATTGGGAGCTTTTGTGTTGTTCCCTATCTCAGCAATAAAATAAAAGATGCAATGAAAGAAGAAAGATAAAATCCTAATGAAAAAAAAAATAAAAATGGTGAAGAGAGAGAGAGAGATGAAAAATTCTCAGCTTGTTGGAAAAAATTTCAAAAATTTATTTAAAAAAGCAAGCAAGAATCACTTTTCTACAGGCTTCTATCAAAAAGATATCGACTATGTCTTAACTAAGACAAAATTTACATGTGTACTCATGTAAAATATCATTGCAAACGGATCTCTGACACATTTGTAAGTGCAAAGTCGAACTACTTTTAACATGTGTAGACATGTGTTGCACTTACTGTAAAAGCAGTCGCCTACTTCTACCCACCATGATTATCATGGCTTGTACCGTGTTTACTAGGGAAAAGCAAAAAAAAAAAAAGAAGATCATTGCAAAAATAATCTTTTTTAATACTTTTTACAAATTCACCCCTTAAATCATGAAACATGTGGTGTTAGTGGTGGTGATTTTCTTAGTTGTTAAACCAGTTGAAGAAGTCTTGACTTTATTTTATTATCATAGAAATATAATTGGCATCATCATTATTATTAATCATCATTACTATTAATGTAAGTGCAATTCTCACAGCCTGCAACCCCAAGACATATTATTGACTGTATTGACTCATCCATTGATGAGCTCTACTCTTCCCCGTCAGACACCAAAAATCTCAAGCTTTACAAGCTTGATACCTTAGTGTGATTGAGTGGAGATAAGAAAGAAGAAGACTATTAATATCCAATAGATTCAAATCTCAACAGATTGCTAGCTCTCTTTGAATCTAGTCTAGAGCTACATCTTCTCTAAATATTTGCTACACACATAATCAAAACTACATATAAATAAGTTAAGTAAATATTGAGTGATTGGAAAAAAATCGTGCATGGGTGTTATAATTGACCTCTTCCTTCTGTTGAAGATCTCTAAGCCCCGAAAGCTCGAGTTAAATTATATTTTTTGTAAGAAACTCTTTGGATAGAATTTTTTAAAATCAAACTTCTCTTAATATAGTTAAATAAAGCAATTCTCTTCCCTTTAACACCCTTCATTATCACATGGTGCTGTCTCCAATATGGAGGTCATCCTGGCATGTCATTTCTCTCTAAGTAAATGAGTGACTTAGGGGTTCATACTACATTGGGAACCCTGTTGCAATCCATAAATACTACCTTTAAGACAATGTATTCATATTTATAGTTAGAATCTATGTATTTATATGCTTTCTTTTTAATGCTCTTTTACTTCGATGATAAAATATTTGCTGGTGTGGAACTAACACCTACCCACATATTCTCATGTCCAGCAATGGCCCAGAGCAGCAGCTTTACACACCCAAGATAGTGGACATTGCTGTGATAGAGATATACGGAAAGATCTGAGGCTCTAATTGGACACCACAACAACAACAATAAAATATTTGGCTGAGGGCTTGCTATTCAAAAAGGAAGCATGAATACAGATGGTATGTTTATATCAGGTTATTAATTGATGCCACCATAAAACCCATTATTAATGTTTTTGCTAAGGTATTTAGAGCAGAATATTTAGTAAGTTTGGATATATGTAAAAAGGTACACCACGTGTGATGTTGTTTCTTATCCCCTTTTACAGAGATTACACAAATTCCATGAGTCCATGATCTCATGGAAAGGGTTGTAGGGGTGCAGCTTTCATTGATCATGGCACCATGATTCAGGAACACTGTGGGCAAATTCTAACTATATTTTTGGGGCCGTTCCTAACATGGAAGCCTTTGCTGCCGACTCTAACGTAAGTCCTCCGTATCCCTGGAGAGGGCTCTTGCTGAGGTCTATCAACTGGATCAATTGAATTAAGGATTTTTAAAGGTGTATTTCTACTCTTTCTAACAATTTTTCTGTTGGTCTGTGACTGCTTATTCGTCAGAGTTATTCTGCTTGTTTCACAGCTGGCCTTCATATTCGAAGATCCTTATGTATGATATAAACTTACTATCATTGTCAGATTTGCTATATTTGATGAGCTAGTTCTTTAATATTTTTTTCAGCAGTAGTATTAACGATAGAACTCTGGTGTAGGTGAAGAATGCTCAAAATCACCATGATTGACTGACTAATAAGAAATTTCGGATAGATTTGAATAAGGACTAGGCATTTAGGAATATCAATTCGTAATGGAAGTTTGTAGAACATGTACCTCGAGGATCAATGGAAGATCGTCTATTAACCATACTGTAGGGATGTCCCCTGAAGAATTGAGGGAGATTTGAGATTTAAAAATATTTTATTGACCTCATACACAAGTCAATACACAAGAATGGAGGGAGAGATATGGACTAAAGAATAATTATTTATATTTAATCCGGAATATTAGGAGATAGATGTAGAGAATTACACAGAACTCTGGTAACGTTCCATGATGATTGACTTCAAGAATTCGAAATTATTATAGACGTGTATGATTCTTCCAAAAATTAAACAATTTCTACTGCCCTTACTGCAATGAAAAATTAATGGAAGGGCATTGATCATCAGTGGTGAACCCTCCCAGAGTAAGAGCAGTATAAAATTGTTTAAATTTTAAAATAATCATACGCGTCTATAATAGTTTTGAATTCTCATAACAGATGGCGCGCTAATGTATCATATACAAGAATATCATTAATGACACTTGAAGAATATTTAGTTTTTTTTTAAATAGAAAAATTATATATCAATTTAGTTCTTAGTAAACATAAAAGCAAGAAGACCAAATAACATTGACTATGAAGTGACAGAAATGAGAACATCAGAAACAATCTGAATACACTAAAACCACCCATATACTAAAACCGAGGATATACTCGTTCTTTCACTCCAAGGAAGTTAGTTGTGCTATACACCTATCCCCCGATTTACACGGTAGATACGTTCCTGAGAAAAACGTGTAAATCGAGGGATAGGTGTATATTAAACTGTCAAATCTGAATAGGTGTTCGCCCCCTCATGAATCAGAGCCTCCCAATATTCTTTTCAACATAGGTAGTATAGAGTAGAATATCGCATTTTAGTATAGTTCGATTAAAAAAAATAAATAAAAAACTTATTTGGAAAACCGTGTAAAAGCGAAAACGTGTAAAACAAGTACCGTGTAAATCGGGGGATAGTTGTACTCTGATCTTATTCCGTCGATTCTCGACCAAGCCACTGACCAAAATGTCTTAAATCAAAGACTGTCTCAAGCTGAGATATCTCTTGGCACCATAATCAGCTGTCATGGCCAATGATTGTCTGGTCGGCATTCTGAAATTACCAGATCTAATGCTGTGGCTTTGTCAGTGAGTCTGTTAGATTTCAGAGCTAGCCAAGAGCTGGAACACAGTTGTAGAGTCTAACGATATGAATGTCTTTCTATTTAAATATTTAACATCGTATGACCTTTTAAATACACTCATAGACAAAACTCAATGAAATTTTACCTTTTTAGCATGTATATCGGGATTGAGACAATAACTCTGAAGTGATCTTTATTAAAGACACACAAGATATATATATATCGTAATATACTATGCTGGGAAACCTTACTCTTGGGATTGATGATTGTTGAAGTGGTGACGCAGTCGTGGTGGCTGAGTAAGAAGGTTTACACACAAGGGAAATAAGCCAGGACACTTGATGGGTTGAAAATTAAAGGCAACTGGTTGGAGGAGAGAAAGGCTTGAGAGGATGGAGCGGATTTTATTAGTGGCCTATTGATTCACATGGCGGTGATTGACTTAGCTATGGGATGAACGGGGGGAGGTCTTGAGAGCAGATGTTACCTCGGTGAGAGCGAGTTCCTAACTCTAGGTGCTGTCTCGGTGGGAGCGAGTGAACAACTGACAATCCTTGCTTCTCGATTTAACACGAAGACCTTTCTCCTTTCCCATTGGAGGAAAGCTGTGACGTGGCCTTTTTCTATTGGTTGACCTTTGGGAAAGTGTTCCCTCATTGGTCCTTGCTCATTTCTTTGTCTTTTGGACTTGTTCTGACACGACCAGGAAATACTGTGTCGTTGAACTCAACTTTTATTATTTCCGCGATCATAAAATCGGCTGTAATTTTGCTAATGGTGCTGCTGACTTCTAAGCCTATTTTCTAGGCCTCGTTTCTCTAAGGCGTTCTAACCTCCAGTTACCTTATTCTTTATTAAGTCTTTGAAACATACATTGCATACATATTGGGTCGGGGTTGCATACAGCTATTTACAAATTATGACATATATATATGTAGTATATTTTGAGTTAAGATAGTTCACAACCTTCTTCTGATATTTATTATAACCCCATCTCTATATAAAAATATGTATCGACCTTGTAACAAATAAACAAAGAGGTAAAGGTAGTCTAGACGGAGACAAAGACCAGACGACGCAATAACCCAGACGAACAGGTGTTTATGATAATGAGTTCAATCACCCCGTCAACAGGTGGCCAGACGTGATAAACAACCCGGCGCCTGACAGGTGGCGTGATTTTACAGGAACCAATCAGGACTCTCCGCCATATGCGGGCAGCCAATATAAAAGAGCCCAGAAATGGGACAAAGTTAGTTGTTCAGTTAGTTGTTTTCAGAGCAACGCCGTTATACGGTCAGTGTGATCTCTCACCTTCTATCCGCGATGTAGGCTTTGGGCATCCGTGGCGCCCGTGGTTCGACTGCCTTCGTCCGTGGTCTACCTATACCTCTTGGAGTACCATCTAGACCTGCCTCTGTCTCTTGCTGTCCCAGTGCGGGAATCCCATCACGCACCCACAACCACGACTGCCCAGTACATTCCACGTCGGGATTACTACAGAACCCGTTAAAGTCGACAGGATGACTGAGGACAGCAGCATGCAGAGGATGACGGAGGTCAAAGACGAATATGTCGCGGATGCCCTCACCAACATGCAGCCCCACTGCGAAGACCTAGTAGGCCGCCTAAAAGGACAATTAAATCCCCAAAATGGAGTCCATTGCCACGACACTATTCCAACCATCGTCTAATTTGCGTTTATAAGTATTGCATCACGTGGGGAACACACTAACCTAAATACTTAATATATTTTAAAATCTTATTCATTTATATTTTTACGATCCTTGATGTGTGCCATTTTATATTTTAGAATCAATCCATATATTTTAGGATATTTCTTTTACATTAAGATATTTCTTTTCCTTCCATCCCTAGACAATTAAAACCATTAGCCAACCTATATAAATATAACCTGAAACCTTATATTCTTTGACATCATTTGTTTTAATTTTCCATGGCCTACGTCTAAGCTAATTTAACTTAAACATTTTGTTTTATTAGTGACGCCTTATACCAACTGTCCCTTCTTATATCTTGATCCTTCCAACTCTGCCTTCCATACTTCTCTCGTCTCTTGATAATTTTCCATTGGCCTTCTATGCCTTCATGCTAACCACCCCTCGTCCATCGCAAAGTTCCTGTTTGCCGATTTTTTTTTATTATTGATTTGTCCCGGTGGACTACTCCTTCCTCGCCATCCCATCCTGATGGTGTGTTCAGGAAAATTCATGGCTTATTATTTTTTTTATTTACGCCTGGGTCACAGTCCCAGCATTCTTTATTTCATTCTTTTTTCCTCAAACTCGGGTTCAATCAATCAATGGCAACAGTCGAGCCCTGTTTTCACAATCTACCTTCCATACTCTAACCTCTTCAACGGTTCCTGAGACTCCTGCTCGTCAACATTTTTTAATTTTATTTTTTAATGATTCATCGACCTGGTACACTCTTCCTCCCCATGTTAACTCCACACAGAGAGCTTGGGTAACCAGCGAGATATTTTTTTTCTCTAACGCTCGACCCAGGCCATCATCAGCACGAAGCGCCCACTCAATTTTCGTTTACTTTTATTTTTCATCTGGTCGAGTTCAATCACCGACAGCAGCGCAGCTCTTGAGCCACCATCTCTTTTTAATCTCTCTCAGAAGAATCGTCTTTCCCATATTCTCCCATTACCTACCTCTCCTTGATCGTCACGCCTTTTGCCCATCTGATCTAATGCTACTTACAGAGCATCTTGAGATTGCTGAACCCTGAAAACAATACTTCGCTTCTAAGCTCGTATTGCAGGGCAGGACTCCTGAGATGTCCTTTGCAGAAACCAATTCAGACCTTCTTCCTTTATTCCTCACTGCGTCACTACCTATCGTAAACCTTTTACTTAAGTCAATTTTCTTTTATATTTTATTTTACTTTTATTATCTCTACTTCTCCTCCTTCCTGTATTACATCCCTGAAACTATGTTGTGAATACTTAAGGCACCTTAAGTAACAAAAAACTGTAACTAGTATACCAACTTTCCCAAATATTTATTTTCGCTATTGTGTGTGTTTACTTTAAATTTATACTTCCTATGTACTCCTCTTATATATTTTTTGTAGTTTTATAATATTATATCAGTGTGTCACCACTTCCCCTTTATCTTTATTTTTATTCTAGTAACTAATTTTTGTGCCCCAAATTATTTCCCATTTAATAGGTTTACTAGCTTTTCTCTCATTAATTTGTAAATAGACTTACAGTTTTACTAGTTTTGTGGTGTTGGACTTTGTTTTTTAACTTACAGATGTAGATAAAACATTTCACTATTAATCGATAATATCATTTTGTTTATTAATGCCTTCACAACTACCAATCAACCCTTTATATATTATTACCTTTAATATTTTTATTTTCTTTTTTTTTCATCATGTTTAGACCTAGCATTTTACAACTTCAACTATTTTAGGCACCATTTTAAAAACCTACACCTAACAATATTTATAATATTTCTTAAACAGATAAAACACTTATCATTTTATTTTTCTTAATAGATTTTCAAAATGTTATTTTTGACGCTTCCCTTACAACCTCTAACTCTATCCCATGAACCTTTCCTCCCAACTTTTTACATCCATCAAGAGATTATTGTTCGTCAGCCATTTTCTTTTTTTTTTTTTTATTGATTAAACTAACTAGAAGACCCTTCCTCGCTGTACATTTCCCAACAGTGAGCTCAGGAGACCCTGTTAGATTTTTATTTTTTTTCCTCTCATCGTCCGGCTCATCATTTTTTCATTTTTCAACTTTTTCTTTTCACCACACAAGCCGGACACAATCAAAATTGACAGCAATGAATCTCTTACTCCCACCTTTCCTTTTCCGCATCCTTCAAACCTCCAACTACCTTCCAAGGGATTCCAGTTCGCCGAACATTTTTGATTTTTTTCATTGATTAATCCGACTGGAACAATCCTTCCTCGCTATACCATTCCCGATAGTGAGTTCAGGATATCCAGCGCGATCTTTTTATTTTTTTTTTCTCATCGCCCGACTCATCATATCAATTCACCATTTTTTCAACTTTTCACTTTTTTTTTTTCATAATTCAACCGGGCACAATCATTATGGACAACAGGGATCCCTCTTACCTCTACCTCCCCCTTTTACCTCCATCAATCTCTCCACCTCTTTTCGCTGTCTGAGCTAATGATGCAGACGGAATATCTTAGGCCTTCTGTTAATGAAAACAATGCCTCACTTAAACAAGTTCGCATTGCATTGCAGAATGTTTGGGATACTACTTTGCAGAAACATGCTCAGATACCCCCTTTCCCTTTTTCAACCTTAGCGTCACATTATACGTTCGGTCAATAAACTAACTTCATTTTTTTTTCTCTCATCTTTAATGCAATAAGATATTATTTTCCTTGTACGATTCATTTTACCATATTTACCATTTTGTATTATATACTTTCTCTTAATCTTTTATCATTCATTTTGTGCGTTTTTATTTTTATAACCTTGATTTTTATTTCATTGATACACCACCATTACAACATCTTTCTCCTTTTAACTTGTAACTTCATAATAATTTTAACTAATTTGTATACAAATTATTTCTTTTATCTTTTTTATAATAGGTTTGTTAGGTTATCATTCATTACATGTCATTCCCCCAACCAAACCTTCATCACCGGGGACACATTCTGTAGTATATTTTGAGTTAAGATAGTTCACAACCTTCTTCTGATATTTATTATATAACTCCATCTCTATATAAAAATATGTATCGACCTTGTAACAAAGTGACAAATAAACAAAGAGGTAAAGGTAGTCTAGACGGAGACAAAGACCAGACGACGCAATAACCCAGACGAACAGGTGTTTATGATAATGAGTTCAATCACCCCGTCAACAGGTGGCCAGACGTGATAAACAACCCGGCGCCTGACAGGTGGCGTGATTTTACAGGAACCAATCAGGACTCTCCGCCATATGCGGGCAGCCAATATAAAAGAGCCCAGAAATGGGACAAAGTTATTTGTTCAGTTAGTTGTTTTCAGAGCAACGCCGTTATACGATCAGTGTGATCTCTCACCTTCTATCCGCGATGTAGGCTTTGGGCATCCGTGGCGCCCGTGGTTCGACTGCCTTCGTCCGTGGTCTACCTCTACCTCTTGGAGTACCATCTAGACCTGCCTCTGTCTCTTGCTGTCCCAGTGCGAGAATCCCATCACGCACCCACAACCACGACTGCCCAGTACATTCCACGTCGGGATTACTACATATATATATACAGTCTACTCTTGTTATAACGCCACTCGATATAACGCCACCCTCGCCTTACGCCGCTTTTTCGTTTTGTCCCAATCGACATCAATGTATTTTTCTCGATATAACGCCACTCCCTCGCTGTTCGCCTTCCGCCGCTGATTTTTAGTATCCCAAGTAGCAAAAACCACTCGTTATAGCGCCGCTCACAACGTCCCTCATCCCCCACTTCCCTTTTCCTGTCTTTTTTTTTCCGCCAGCGGCACCGGACTTTGCCTGCTGTTGACACAACAGATTGTGTGAACAGCCAGCATACCCTTTTCCTGCTTGTGCCTGGGAGATACACAGTCGCTTCATCCTTTGCTAACGTCAACACATCAACCTTATTGTCGTATCATGAGTTCCCAAAAGTGTAAACTGGAGTCGATCACCATTGAAAAGAAGGAGATATGCCAGTTGGCAAGAATGTCGAAGAATGAGATTGGAGAGTGTTTCTCACTTCCACGAACAACTGTCCGTGATATTCTCACTCAGGCTGAGAAGTGGGAAAATTATACTGTTGGTTCTTCAAAGAGACAAAGAGTCGGGAAATTTAGTGACTTGGAAGACGCTCTCTTCAAGTTACCCAAAAGCGTGCCATAATATTATTATTACTGATGACCTCCTGAGACAAAAGGCAAAAAAACTTGGCGAGCAGTTGGACGTACCAGAAAATTTCACGTACAGCAGTGGGTGGCTGCAGCGATTTAAAGGGAGATTCCATATTTCGCAACGACGGCTCTGTGGGGAAGGCGCATCGATTTCTCTAGCTATCATTGATGAACACCTTACAAATTTGAACAGTATGCTGGCCAACTCCGGATATGACCCAACCAACATATACAATGCAGACGAAACAGGATTATTTTTTTCAGCTCATTCCTGACCGAACACTTGCTCACAAAGATGAAAACTGCCGTGGTGTCGAAAGGATGAAGCAACGAATCACTGTTCTACTGTGCTGCAACTCTACTGGAATATGGCTGAAAGGGATCCCTACAGAAGCCAAGGTTTTATGGTCTGGGCTGGAATCTTCTTGGGCGGTCGCACAGCACTCCATATTTTTCGGCAAGGAACCTTGACTGGACAGAGGTATCGGGACGAGATCTTGGCAGCATATGTGATGCCTCAAGCATTGGAAATGGGAGAAAACTTTCTTCTAATGTATGATAATGCCCGTCCACATAGGGCTGGTGTGGTCAACACTTTTCTCCAAAACCATGCAATTGCTCGGATGAATTGCCCAGCTCGATCCCCAGACCTAAATCCCATTGAGCATGTATGGGACAACCAAAGACGGCGGATCTCATCCCTCCAACCCCCTCCTAGAAACACTCTTGAGCTAGAAACAGCCTTAACACAAGAGTGGGCGTTGATTCCACAGGAGCTGTGATAAACTCCCCAATTCTTAGTATGGGTCACCGATGTAGAGCCTGCCTATCAGTTAAAAGCGATCACACCCCATATTAACAAAAATATCCAAGATATTTATGCACTGACTGCAAGAAGATCATTGCTTGACCGGCTAATTTGCATAAAATACGTGTTAGAATTTTCTGATTTCGGGTATTCTAATCAATAATGGAATATTAAATTTGTGTATAAAATTTCATTGATATATGTTCAATAAAATTT
The DNA here is from genome assembly GCA_030710605.1 of Cordylochernes scorpioides. Taxonomy (NCBI): domain Eukaryota; kingdom Metazoa; phylum Arthropoda; class Arachnida; order Pseudoscorpiones; family Chernetidae; genus Cordylochernes; species Cordylochernes scorpioides. The sequence goes on from CP092868.1 coordinate 60,254,454, forward strand.
GAGATAAATGAAAAAATATGTTGTTCCTTTAATTTTGCGGACCAGTGTATATCAGCGATATGAGGATTATGGTGATCACTGGAATAAGACCTAACTGTGTTTAGGAACAGAAATTTCGAGTCCCATAGCTCAGTCTCAAATCGAGAATAGACATTAAATTCACTTGTATTCCTCTATAAGGCATATTCATAGTGAAGTATGAAAGACAACTGATATTTGATAATGCAAAATGAGAGGGCAAACGTCTGAATTTGATAATTTTTTTTCACATTTCATCATTTTATATATTTTAAAATATACATATTATAAGCTTCAAAGCATTTTATATAAATAACAAATGTTTGAATAATATTTCTTTTATTATTTTTGAGGTTATTGAAGTAAAAAATTTAGTCATAATCTTATTGTTCCAAATTCTATTTCATATTGAATTCAAAATGATGGAGATTATTTTAAATATATTTCAAACAGATAATATATAATTTAAAAAGATACATATTATTTTTTATTTCATATAAATATTAATATATTGAATTTTTAGGACGCTATAAAAATTTCGTTTCCAACGGTCCAACAATGGGCCAGTCGGTTGGGAATTGAGGTGGAGGCGGGTCTGCTTTGAGACTCTGTCCGAATATACTTGTTTCCTCAGATATTGAGGCTTTGTCTTCCTCTCCCCCGACTCTTTGATCTTTGAGACGGAGTCCATAGCATCGGCAGACCAGTTCCTGGCAGGGCCTGGACCATCAGCTCGGCCGAGAGCGAGTTGGATGCTCTGGTTGTGCCAGAAGAGTGGAATAGGGCTTCTACGGAGGCGAAGCGCCACTATAAACAAAGGCTAACGCGCTGAGCAGGTACCTCCTGGGTGGCGTGGAAACCCTTTGCGAAAATATTCATGACCTGGTCTGGACATGCATGGACTTTGAATGAGATAAAATGATAACATTAAATGCCATAAACCATTAACGATGAAACAAAATAAATTAAAAACACACCAAGTAAGAACATACATAGAGTTACAGAAACAAAATAAAATAAAATATCAGCTTAGCTCAAAATATTTCCAGTATTCTTCAACAAAATCAAACTACATGATAGAATCCATCTATTACAATAATTGAACGGTCTGGGGATTAAACTGGCGAAACCGATGGGAGAATTCACCAATGATGTACCATGCCCTTCCTTGATTATATGACGTTGAAAGGTTTCATTAACTTCAGTGCCATTTTCGAACTCTGGGTGACCCTCAATCATATACTAGATTTTTAGCAAAAAATAAACGTCGCATTTTGCATCAAAATAGACGCCAGAACTATGCCTTTATTGATTGAATGCCTCATCAACCTTGTAGACTCTCTCTCTCGGTTATGACAAATTTACATATATATCTCCCCCATAGAATTAACTAACCACTTTGAGAGCGCTGAATAACTCTTTGGATAAATTCTACGCATCCCTTGCGGATAACAAGAAATCAAAGCTCTCCCTAGACTGCCGAGAGCCATATACCAAACCATGGTCTCCTGGTGACATTCTGAATTTTACAAAGATGTTATTGTGGCATTGACCTCCACCAGAGTCTGCTAGATTGAATAAAATGATTGATAGATATATAGCAAAGTTATTGTATCTATGTTGACGGGAGAGAGAGGAGGGGCCTTTATATATTTTAGGTCAGCTTCGCCTAGAAATGTTTCCATCCATAAACTCATACTATTTCTAGTATATTTACCGCAATGATAAAAATGATGGGAGGGCCTGGTTCATCATTTGTGAATCTACTTGGCGGTTTTGTCAGTTTAATCTACCATCCCGCTTAATTTTTGTATTTTCCTGTTTTTATTTTATATTAATACTGGAGATAAACTATTGAAAAAGGTATTTTAAACAACTATGAACATAAGCTTATGTACAGTAGAAATACAAATATTTATAAATTCCTAAACATGCTTCGAGCGCTGCTCTTCCGCAAACAACAAGTAAAGTTCATTTAGACTTAATATGAACATTATGAATTAACTCGCCATCTGTTTTACGCAATTTATGATTCATTTGAAAACAAAATCAGATGGAAAATATGAAATTAAATATTCAGAAGTCTATGATAAGGTCATATTAACGATCGGATAAAATAATTCTAAAAACTGGTGAAAAACGAGAACAAAACATTTAACTTGGAATTCAAGATGAATCCAATGAAAGCACCTTATTACATAAAAAGCATTTGCGCGCCATCTGTTATGAAAATTGAAAACTATTATAGAAGCGTATGATTCTTTTGAAAGTTAAACAATTTTTACTGCCCTTACTGCGATGGAAATATTATAAATTTATAATTGTATGTAAAATTCTACAGACCTCAAACCTTATGTCCATAGTAAATCTAAATACCCATTCCAAGAGTCTAGTATCAGTATCACTATTGTTGTTTCTTGAGCACTCCAAGAGAGCAACATCTGACGACGTCAATCTATCTGCGGATTTGTTACACCGTGTCTATGGCATAAGTGAGGGAGAGAAAACACAAGTTGTGATCACAGACTTTTTCAAGAAAATGTAATTTTTTTTTATGAATAAATTATAAATTAATGCTTTCTATTTATCATATTAATCAATTAATGCCGGTTTTGCATTCTATATATTGACTTAAATATAAATTGTTATTATTAATTGTTATAAATAATTTATTGAAACTTTAAATTTCACATTTTAAACGTGTTCGATACAACGCCACCCTCGCCTTACGCCGCTTTTTTGCAACATCCGGATGGTGGCGTTATAACGAGAGTAGACTGTATATATATTGAAAATAGAGCAATCCATACTTAATTCATTAGATATAAAAAGGCATATTTTGGATTTAATAAAATATTTATTTTGCCAATATTTCGGCTGGCTGAACGCCAACCTTTATCGAGGCATTACATTTTTGTATACACAAACTCAGCGCCGCATAGTGTCATAATATCACAGTTGAAATCAATTAAAATACAGAGTAGGTGGGAGAAATTTGGGCATGAAAAAAATTATTATAAAAAAAAATGCAATCGAAAATGTAAAGTATCTTAAAATATAAAAGGAAAAAGTTCTATCTTATATTTAAAAATTGTAATAAAAGTACATAAAAATAATTCATTAATAACTCATAAGGAGATAAATGTAAAAATGTATGTATCTATTAAAACATTTGAAAATAAATTTAAAATGATTTAAACAAAAAACTGTAAGAACCTTATAAAAAGTTTTTTAAAATGTGGGTATTTAAAAAATTCATTTCAAAATTTAGGAGATCGATTTATAAATAAGTTAAAAATATTTTATAAAAATGCATTAAAATGGAAGTTAAAACAATTTAGGATGAATAAATGAGAAATAAATTTAAAAATGGAAACTAAAAAGTTTAAATTATTGCATGTAAAATGTTATATATTTAAAGTATCAATACTTTTGCGTTTTGAAGCGATAAATGTAAAAATAATTAAACAAGTGGTATGTATTAATTACAGGTAATTACTAATGTGTGAAAATATAACATTTTACATGCAATAATTTAAACTTTTTAGTTTCCATTTTTTAATTTATTTCTCATTTATTCATCCTAAATTGTTTTAACTTCCATTTTAATGCATTTTTATAAAATATTTTTAACTTATTTATGAATCGATCTCCTAAATTTTGAAATGAATTTTTTAAATATCCACATTTTTAAAAACTTTTTATAAGGTTCTTACAGTTTTTTGTTTAAATCATTTTAAATTTATTTTCAAATGTTTTAATAGATACATACATTTTAACATTTATCTCCTTATAAGTTATTAATGAATTATTTTTATGTACTTATTACAATTTTTAAATATAAGATAGAACTTTTTCCTTTTATATTTTAAGATACTTTACATTTTCGATTGCATTTTTTTTTATAATAATTTTTTTCATGCCCAAATTTCTCCCACCTACTCTGTATTTTAATTGATTTCAACTGTGATATTATGACACTATGCGGCGCTGAGTTTGTGTATACAAAAATGTAATGCCTCGATAAAGGTTGGCGTTCAGCCAGCCGAAATATTGGCAAAATAAATATTTTATTAAATCCAAAATATGCCTTTTTATATCTAATATATATATATATATATATATATATATATATATATATATATATATATATATACTAGCGGATGTGTACCCGGCTTCGCCCGGGTTTTATCTAAGTGAAAGTTTGCCTAACGAATATTATTGAAAATAATTTTCCGGAACATAGACTATTATGATAATAATGATAATAATATTCATTACATCATATTTTTATTATATGAGCCCCTCAATGCACAGATTGATTAACTCCATAAATAATCGGGAAAAAAATGTTTAATTTTTGCTGAAAGTCTAAAAATCTATATGTCATATAGATTTTTAGACTTTCAACAAAAATTAAACATTTTTTTCCCGATTATTTATGGAGTTAATCAATCTGTGCATTGAGGGGCTCATATATTTATATAATACGAATGGCCCGGGCAACGCCCGGGTTTTACCCGAGTGCGTATATATTTTAAAAACGTTTTAATTCAAATACTATTCGTTACAATTATAAATTGGCGCCATGGATGTCACTCTTGTGAAACGTCCCGTTCCAAACTGTGTGTTTTTAAAATGTTTTAATTGAAATACTATTCGTTACAATTATAAATTTGAACGATAGGCTCATTATTTCTTTATACCGTTATTATACCGTTATATTATATATATTATATTTATTATATATATATTACACGTTATTTGTTTTCTTGGCCGACTGTTTTACATATGGTGTTATCTTAAAATTGCTTGTTTTGAATATTTTTTAGATTGAGATTATTAGCTAGTATATAAAAAATTAACTCTGTTGAAATTTAATTTTGTATTTATATATAAATAAAATTAACTCTGTTGATTTTTTTGTATTTAATCGATAACAGCGAAGTTACGCATGTTAATGTTAGGGAAAATATTTTTGATGTTAAGCAAAACCTGCTCCATCTCGTTTTACATAAATGTTGAAAATTTGGTCGAAATTGATGCATTGTAACGAAAGTTTTTAGTGAACAACACTTATGAAATTTGCATTTTATTAATCTTCTCTCTATATATAAAAATGAATGTTTGTTGGTCCGTCCATAAGTGATAATCTTCTACATCGCTCAACCGATCGTGATGAAACTTTGGGAAGTTGTTTAGTATACTACCGGGATGGTTTCTGGCTAATTACTCTTTAGAAATAACCTTTCGTTGCATTTTTATTTACAATAAAACGTAAATTCACTCGCAATCAGCGCCCCCTCGCGGCAGGCGTATGGCCTGAAATAGCCTCGCATGAGCGTATTTGTAACGTCAAGCTTAGCCTATAGGTTAGGTACACAGCTTCGTACCCCCACAACCTAGGTTGAGGCTCAGCGTGGGTGTTTTTTTTTTTCATTTCTTTTATATTATTGTAGCAAATTATTAAAAATATTATTTTATTTAAAATGTAGGCTTTTTTAAATAAAAATTAACATAAACAATTTTTAAATAATATTTATAACAAACCTAGGTTCGAGGCTCAGTGTGGGTGTCTTTTTTTATTTTCATTTCTTTTATATTATTGTAGCAAAGTCTTTTTTTTTACAGCATTATTATATTTTAATTGGTTTATTTTAAATATGTTTGTTATGAAGGCTCTATGTAATACTATTTAGAGCACATTTTACATTTTAAACACCTAAGCACCCCTCTTTTTAATATTGTAGCAAAGTATTAAAAGTATTATTTTATTTTAGATGTTTGCCATGAAACTTTGGGAAGTTGTTTAGTATACTACCGGGACTGTTTCTGGCTAATTATTTTAAAATAATATTTATAACAATAATTATAGCAAATTTTAAGACATATTTTTAAATTCTGTGTGTGTGCATATATAAATATTTTACAAAAATTGTGAGAACGTTCTATTAGAATATCTCAAAAACAAAAAACAATACATATAAACAAGTTCACTGACATTTATTAATGCAGTGATTATAAAGGGCTATATTATCTATATATATAAAAATCACTTTCAAATTTTAACGTAACGTTCCATTCTCAATCCCGTAGGGCTTTAGATCGGATAAAACATTTTTATCTTTATAAGTGAATATTAACTTTACTGTACTGAATAGTTTAGTACAGTCGAACTTGGATAATTCGAACCCCAAGGGACCACAAAAAAAATTCGAATTATCCAAAAATTCGAATTAAAAACGGAAATTATATTTATAGGAAATTCTAGGGACCAAGATAAATATTCGAATTAAAGAGGTTTTCGAATTAAAGAAGTTCGAATTATCCAAGTTCTACTGTATAATATTAATTTAACATATTACAACTTAGCCACAGCAATGCGTGGCCGGGTTCGCTAGTATAGATATATAACCAAGTATGAACAAAATTTCCTAGCTCCTAAAAAATAGACGACCGGCGGCATCAAATACTTTCCACTTCTTAAAGTTTGTCAATGAATATATATATATACACTCGTATAGTGGGACTCACCAAAATAGGGTGCTATAGAAAGGGGGTGCTATAGACAGGTCAATTTTAATGTAAAATGTTTGCATTTTAATGCTTAAAATCGGGCGCTATAGAGAGGGAGGCGCTATTTAGAGGGGGCGCTATAGACAGGTTTAACTGTATCAACATATATAGTCACGACCGTCTTTCCACCGTCATGTCACGGATGCGCGCGCATCATCATTATGATCATTATCATTATCTAATGATAATAATAATAATAATTATTATTATATTATTATCCCTATATATAGTCACGACCGTCTTTCCTCATCGCTGTCCTCAATTCCTCATGTCACGGACGCGCGCGCATCATCATTATGATCATTATCATTATCTAATGATAATAATAATAATTATTATTATTATATTATTATTATTATCTTCTATATATATAAAAATGAATGTATGTGTGTGTGTGTGTGACAATTTGACAATTAAAAATTATTTATTGTCATCTAGACAATTTTACATCTCACATGAGAGAGAGAGAGAGAGAGAGAGAGAGAGAGAGAAGAGGAAAATATATACATATAGAATTAAAAATATACATATATGGTCTAATTTACAAAGGGGACGAAGGTAGGAGACCTCGGCGCTGGAGGGTCCTGGACCAGGCGAAGAGCGGGTCCTCCACCGCTTCTCCGAGCCCAAATGATTTCAACAGGAGGTCAGGGCGGCAAGGCGACCCTAAGCTCAGAAAGTCCCCTGAGAGTAAGGGAGTCTAAGTCCCGAGTGGAAAGCTTATCCAGGGTATAACACCGCTTCCACGAGGTCAAGCTCGAAAGAGTAAAATTGGGGTAAGGGCTTCGGGTTGAATTCCTTCATCAATTCAAAGGTCAAAAGTTGCAATTCCTTGCAACGTTTATCGATTGGATCAACTTCCATTTGGGCAGATGGGGGAGGCGGAGGTGTGGCCATGGCCGGCGTCGACTTCCTCTTTTGGGGAGCGGGTGGTGCTGGCTCAGCAGGCCGAGGCGCAGGCAGTGTGGTTGCTGGAGGCACTGCGGCTGTACCGGTCCTCAGCTCCGACAAGACCTGTCGCAGGACCTTATAAATAGTACTATTACTGTCTCCTCCGGGCCTTAGGTTAAGGATTTGATTTACCAGGCCGGCAAGAGCATTGCTCTGCGGAGGGGTCAGATGGCGACCGCGCTTATGTGCCTTGGTCCTTGAGGAGAGGAGGTCCAGAACCTCCTCCCGCCCAAGGCCAAGGGCGTCAGTTCCAGCGAAGGACACGCTGGGATTTCTCTTTATGAAGGCTGCGAGGTCAATTCTCGTGCACTTCTTATTTGATGACGCAGAGGGAGGGATGGACTCCTCCACGGCAGTCATCTCGATGTCTTGAGCGATGTTTGCAGGCCCGAGGATCTCCTGGGATGCGGGATCTCTAGGAGCCTGCGATGACGGATCAGGGGTCACAGGTGGAGGTGCAGGAGGCGTCTCCTCCGTAGGTGAGGCCGAGGGCGCTGTTGGTGATGGTCGGGGTGCGCCTGCTGGGTGGATTGCAGCTCGGGGCGCGGGCGAGGCACCGGAGATCTCCAAGGGAGGCGCCGGTGCTGAATGCTGGGGCGTAGGCCGCTGTGGCGGTGCAGGGGTGGTAGTTGGTGGGGGGCGGCAGGGGAAGCTGGTGGGGCCGATCTGGTGGTGTTGACCCGCCCTGCAAGCAGGGGGCAGTTGGCCCTCCGGTGCCCTTGTCCGTGGCCTCTGGAGCACTTGATGCCCGAAGATAGGTAGGCGGGCCAGGCCTCGCCTTTGATGGTGATGTTGAGGCGGGTGGGGAGCCTCTCGGTGGTCACTCCTTCGTGGAGGACGATGAATGCCTCACGGCGGCCGTCGGTGTAGGTGTAGGGGCCGGCCTTCATCATTTTGGGCGCGATGGATGTAATGCGCCCATAGGGCCCAAGGGCCTTGATGATGGCTGAGTCCTCCACGAAGAAGGGGAGGTTGCCCACTGTTATCCTTTCCGCTCTTTTGCGGAAAGGAAAGGCCCTGAGGAGTGTGCCCTCAACCTCGAGGCCCTCGTTTATGAGGCGCTCGGCCAGGCCTCTGTTCGCCAGTCCCAGGAGTTGGTGGCCGTTCACCTTGGAGACTTGGATGACTCCGGCGGTTCCTCCAAGCATCCTGTCGATCGCTCTCAGGTAATGGAAGGGCTGTAACTCGGGGCCGTGCTCCAGGTATACACAGTGTTCCTCAGAGGAGGATGCCTGCCGCGCCCGGGTCTCTGAGATGTGGGCCCTGGTCGTTCTTATTTCTTGTGCCCGCGGCACGGATCCTGCCGAAGATTGCGGTCGGCGACTTGTCCTTGCACCTCCGATGTTTGAGGATGGTACAGCCGCTGTAGGCGAATTCGTCGATTCGCGGCGCCTCTTCTTACCCTTGACGACGGTAAAAGCGTCGTCCGCTTCAGGGCCCAAATCTTCAATGCAGTCCGCCCAGTTTCCCAGGACACGGGCAGCGCCATTGAATGACGTACTGGCCGGCAGGCTGAGCGTGACGTCACGCGTGGCGGCCAGATTTACATCTTTAACGCCTGCCGGCGGATTTGCATTTTCACGATTTTCAGAATTTTCTCTTGAGATTGTCTTCTGAATCTCATCTTTTTGTAATTTCTGTCCACCAGTTGGAGATGGGATGCTGGGCCTTCCAGGCTCTTTTCCAGCAGATCCCGAGGTCCCTGGCGATGCCGAACTCGGCATGCTTAGGTGCATTTCATCGCTCGCCAGAGGCGAAAAACACGGAGCTCGCGCGACGCGTGGCCGCACGGCCGAGTGTGTGTGGTCTGTTTGTCCTTTATGCCTGACCAAACCACTCATTGGAACGCCATGAAACTTTGGGAAGTTATTTAGTATAGTACTGGGAAGGTTTCTAGCAAATAAAATTTTTGAAATAACTTTTCGCTTTAAAATAATCAAGATAAATATTCTAATTTATCTGTTATAATTTAACAATCTGCTCTAAATATTATCATGATGATACGATGCTTTTGTAATGTAGAAAATTAGGAAAGACAAAATTCAGGATGACACGGCAATTTATTTGAGACAAGAATAATGATACAATTCCAAGACAAGATACTATTCCTTTAACTTCCAATTACCGAGGGAACCAATTAATATTGATTTTATTTAACTTATCGAGTATTTTTCAAGGGACCGGGAAAAAATGTTCACTTTATTGAGAGATTCGTTAGACAAACCTTTACTCGGGTAAAACCCGGGCGAAGCCGGGTACGTCCATACAAGAATAATGACACAATTCCAAGGCAAGATACTATTCTTTTAACTTCCAATTACCGAGGGAACCAATTAATATTGATTTTATTCAACTTATCGAGTATTTTTCAAGGGACCGGGAAAAAATGTTCACTTTATCGAGAGATTCGTTAGACAAACCTTTACTCGGGTAAAACCCGGGCGAATATATATATAAGTTTCACATTTAACCTTCATATATCCAAATGGCCACAAGTTGAAATACCTTGTGGAAAAAAACCCGACCTGAGATGCGGGCAATAGATGTGCAAATTTCGCCATCCAAACAAGCCGCCGTTAAACACATGTTCACACTCCAAGGATATTGACAGAGATTGATGTAGGTTCCGAGGACATCGTTTCTCAATGGATGCCATTGATGGTATCAAGGTTTTGTGATGATGACCATAACTCTAGCTTAATTGATGATTTCTTCAGTTTTTATTCTGTGAAGGGTCAATGTCTGGATGCCCTCGATAAATAAATGACACCTGTTGAAGAATAAACATGCTCGAAAGCTTGTGAAGTCAGTTTAATCCAAGATGAAAACACGAAGCCTCCAGAGATCAATTTCTTATATGATCTAAAGAGACAAAGGTCGCCTCTCCCGTCAAAATAGACGCCATCTATTGACCGTAACCGCAAACTAGCGGCATCGGGTCGGTGACAAAGCCACAACATTTTGACGGGAGAGGCGACCGTTGTCTCTTTAGATCAATATCCTCCCGGCAAAATTTCCATCTATATTCTTAAAACATGTTTTGTTTTTTTTTTTTGTTTCAAATCTCATACACGAGTCCTTTTGTGGATTTATTGTATCATGCTTTCTCCTGTAGAAGGGCTCTCATGCCCGAAAGATGGAGATTTGAAAAATTAAAAAAATCTTTTAAGAAACTTATCTCTGGAGGCTTCGTGTTTTCAACTTAATATTGATAAAAGGCATTATAAGAAACATGAACAATCTTCGACATGTATGGTTCTTTTTGTATTAAAACAATTTTCTACTGTCCAAAATGCAATGATAAAATAATGGGAGGGTTTACTACTTATGAGCCAGGCCCTTCTATTGAAGGTAAACCTATCCCCCGATTTACACGGTAGATACGTTCCTGAGAAAAACGTGTAAGTCGGGGGATAGGTGTAAACAGAAATAAAAATAAAATGCATTGACAGGTTAAAATATGTAGTCAGCACATAAGCTCGGGATTCCTCGTGAGATGTGTACACAGCGCATGTGTTCAATCACAGTAGCATTTAGTATAGTGCGATAAAAAAAAAAACTTATTTGAAAAACCGTGTAAAAGCGAAAACGTGTAAAAAAAGTACCGTGTAAATCGGGGGATAGGTGTATTTTATTCAATATTATTTTATCATTGCAATAAGGACAGTATAGAAAATTGTTTTAATTCAAAAAGAATCATAAGCGTCGAAAATAGTTTATATTTCTTATGACAGATGGCGCTCTAATACATCATATTAATACAAAAGATTATTTTTATAGAATCAGTAATCCAAATAAAAACTCTGTTTCCCTCTTAATATTTACATATTATCGTCGGTGGAAGGATGGTCTAAACCTAATGGTTTTCGACCGCTACGACCCAGGTTAGATTCCCGCATTGGACACTTTTTTTTTACTGATTTAAAAAAAAAATGCTCCAATGGGCCTCCGACACTTTCAAAAGTTCAACTCTACCAGCAAGTGCAAGTAAACAAACAGGGCTCTGGCATATTTGTAAGTGCAAAGTCGAACTGCTTTTCACATGTGTAGACATGTGGTGCACTTACTGTAAAAGCAATCGCCTACCTCTACCCACCATGATTATCATGGCCTGTACCACATGTACTAGGGATAAGCAAAAAAAAAAACATATTATCGTCTGAATCAAATGTTGCCGTTATAGTTAAGAATACTCTTCATCAGCCGAGAAATTATTTTATTCAGACGAAAAATCTTAGTGCATGTATCACATGTAAATTCCAGTGTTTTTTTTTCTCATTCCTTTATTTTGTATCTTTTTTTCTTTTCCTCGGATTTACACTTTCAAATCTGTTTATGAGCTCAATTGTTTTAATTATAATGTTTAAATTTCATTATCTCAATATTCATTGTGATCAGCTTTTGTTTTTTTCATTTTCATTTGCGGTGAATCCGTGGTAAATCCATGTATAATAAATTTATTTTCCTCCAATTTACCCAGACTAATCTATTAGCTTGATTGTCTTTATATAATTTTTCCTGTATATAAATATCATATTACCATTAAGGTACTATTACTGTTGTTCCTACATGTATCCTACATTTCTGCTTGGAGAATCTGTATAAGACTAAAAGGTCTTAATAAAGCTTTTTGTTGTTTTTGTTGTTGTAGTTAAGAATGCTCCTGTAGAAGACCGTTACAGCCCGAAAGCTAGAGATAATTATTCTTCTTCTTTCTTATCTCCACTCAATCATATTAGGGTATCAAGCTTGTAAAGCTTTACACTTTTGATGGTGTCTGTCGGGGATGAGTAGAGCTCATCAATGGATAAGGGGAGATTTGACAACCATCATGATTGGGTGAAGTAGAATGCGTCTGCCTTTGTCATTAAGACTGGGAGCACTACTCAGTGGCAAGCCGACTTAGCTCCAAAAGAAATGGCCACCTCTGACATGAGGAACAGACGCCATGTGCAGCCGCTCCTAACATGGAGTACAAACTCATCCTTTTTCCTGGAACAGGAGCCCTTACAGGGTACTATCAGCCGGGTCAGCTGAGCCCAGGTTTTTTAGCGAGCTTGTTACTGCTCCCCCTCCTCCTTTTTCATCCGGGCTTGGTACCGGCAAAGGCAGAGTTGTTAGAGATAATAAAATTATTAAACAATTCAGCAAGTTTCTGGATATGAAAAGAAACTCATCCCCAGAAACCTGGTGAATTGTTTAATTTATGTCCAGGAGATTTGAATCAATTGATAATAAAATTATATTTTTGAAACTCTTGTAGGGGTGTAGACAAGGTACTTGGTTACACTTAGGACAAGAGCCTTGCACTAACTAATTTATTAAAGCATAGGTTATATAAAGATTAAAAAGGGAAAGAGAGGAAACAAAGAGGTTACATCCTCCGTAGAAGGTAAACAAACAACAGCGTCGTTAGGCTAAACATTTACAGTCAGTTGGAGGGGCGGCGGGTGCCGACGTCATCCTTCCGGTCACGTGTTATACTTGAGTAGCGGCGCTCGGTGTCCAACATATCCCCTCCCGGAAAAACTTCAGCTGGACGTTTATTCCGATAGTCCATCAGCGCTCTACAGTACTTTTCATGCTGGCTTCTAGCAAGAGGCTTGGTAAGGAAGTCAGCAGGGTTCTCAGCACTCGGAGTGTAGAAAAGTTCGATTGCTTCTTCTGAGATCTTTTCTCGAACAAAATGGTACTTTACGGCAAAATGTCTAGTTTTCGATTTGTCGATGTAATTTTCCGCATGGGAAATTGCAGCTTGGTTGTCGCAGAATACTTTTGTTTCTCCACAAATCAAACTTGACATTTTTAGCTGTTCCATCAGATTCCGTACCCATGTGATGTCCTTCACAGCTGATGACAGTGCAATGTATTCCGATTCCATAGTACTCAAAGCGGTAACTGTTTGTTTGGTGCTTCTCCAAATTATTGGTGCTCCAGCTAAAATGATGAGATTTCCAGATATTCCTTTTCGGTCTACAATGTCTGAGGCCCAACTTGCATCCGAAAAGGCAATCAAAGGTTTGCCAGTGGATCTGTAAGTTATGCCAAAGTCCTTGGTGCTCTTCAGATAACGCAGCACGCGTTTCCCAGCTTCCCAGTGTTTTCTTGTGTAGTTATCACAGTATCTGGATAGGATCCCGACTGCGTAGGCGATGTCGGGCCTGGTTCTCTGAGAAAGGTATGACAGTCCTCCGATCAGTTCACGGTATGGAAACCGCTCATTGGAATTTCCATTTTTCCTTACACGCAGGTCAAGATTGGTTTCCATTGGAGTCGAGACATCTTTTGCATCCTGTAGTCTGAAACGTTGAAGCAGTTCTTCTATGTAGTTACTTTGAGAAAGAGTCATACTTCCATCTTCTGACTTCTTGAAGGATACTCCAAGCATATGAGAAATTGGTCCTAGATACTTCACTTCAAAACTGGAATTTAAGAGTTCTCTGCATTTGTTTATCGCTGCTTGATTCTCTGAAATGGCAAAGATGTCATCCACATAGATTGAGAGAATGATCCTTCCTTCTTCAAGTTCAACTTCGTAGATGCTCGGATCAATTGGGTTACGTTGGAATCCTATTTCGTGAAGTTGATTGTTTAAGAATTTATTCCAGCATCTTCCGCTCTGTTTTAATCCATAGATTGATTTCTTAAGCTTGCAGAACAAGTTTTCTTCTCCTGGTTTCTTGAAGCATTCAGGTTGTTCCATGTAAATAGTCTCATTGAGTGTCCCATGAAGATAAGCACTCTTCACGTCGAATTGGTCAATGAACCAGTCCTTTTCTGTTGCTATCGCCGTTAATAGCCTTATAGTTTCAAAACTGGAAACAGGAGTATAGACTTCGTTGTAGTCAATTCCTCTACGTTGAGTGAAGCCTTTGGCGACTAGACGTGCTTTGTATCTAGTGGTACCATCCACTGCATTGATTTTCTTATTTAGTCCCATCTACATTTTAAAGGTTTAATACCTTTCGGCAATTCCTGCAGTTGCCATACATCATGTCTTTCGAGCGATTCCCTTTCTTCTTCAATGGCTTCTATCCAATTAGCTACCTCAGGGCTGTTCATGGCTTCTTCATAAGTGGGGTTATTGTCCTCTGCACTTGTGGCATTTATCTGTCCACCACTATTATCCTCTTCCGGAGATTCTGCCGTCTTTCCATGACTTCGGAGTGTCATTGGATGGCTTCTCAGGTTCTCTGGGAGAGTCTCAGATAGCTGATCTATTCCACCTGTAGTTCCAATCAGTTCTTCAGTTTCTCGGTCTACTGGTTTATCTGCATTACTTTCTTCTTGAAAGGAGGCCTCTTTCGAGGAGAAATGGACAGATGGTAGAGTATCCCTTTCTCTTTTGGGCTGTTTATAGAGGATTTCTTCTTTGAATACACAATTTCTAGATTCCACCACTTGGCGTTTTTCAGGAATCCAGATTCTCCAACCTCGTCCCTGTAGAGAATAACCCACGAGAATTCCTTTAGTGGCTCTTGGCTGAAGCTTCGAATTCCTTCTTTGTTTTGGAACATGAACAAAGGTTTCGCAGCCGATTGCTCTCAGATGTTGCAGAGCAGGTCTTTTTCCAAACCACAATTCAAAAGGCGTTTTCTCTTCATTGTGTCTGTTTGTAACACGATTTCTCAAGTATGCTGCTGTGTTGGTGAGCTCTGCCCAAGAGGCGGTTGGCAGATTGCAACTGTTCACAGTACTCCTCACTAAGTTCAGCAAAGTCCTATTCATGCGTTCGGCGACACCATTCTGTTCAGGTGTGTAGACCATGGTGCGTTCATGTACTATACCATGGGCCTTCGTGAAAATATCCCAAGGAGATGAACAGAACTCTAGTCCGTTATCTGTACGGATCCTCTTGAGAGAAAATCCCGTCTGATTTTCAGCTTCTTTCATCCATTCCTTGAATTTTTCTAGAGTATCGCCCTTCCTTTTGAGGAAATATACCCTTGTATATCTTGATGCGTCATCAATGATGGTCAAGACAAATCTTGATCCACCCCAGCTCTCAATGTTGAACGGTCCCATTAGATCACAGTGAACAAGGGCTAGTGTCTGGGTTTCCTTGGTAGATCTCAAATTCAGGAAAGGTCTTTTTGTCGATTTTCCAATCATACAATCAGAGCACTTATCAGGTTTTCCAGCCTGACAGTTCAAACCAATGACAACTTCTCTTTTCATCATGTCTACTATGGTGTCATAGTTGATATGCATGAGTCTCTGATGCCATAAATTTAGTGGGAATTTACGAAAATTGTTGGTTTGAGCAATGGAATTTGAACATTCTCCTGATTCTGGAAATCTGGACGGAGCAGTCCTGACGAGATAGAGCCTTCCTCTCTTCTCTGCTCTGATCATCAAGTTATGATCATTGTCGTAGATATGACATCCCTTCTTGTCGAAGATAACTCATGACCCTTTTCCACAATTTGTAGAACAGAGAGTACACCATGTCTGATCCCAGGTACGAACATTGCATTCTGAGCAACTATGCTTCTAAGTTGTCCAGAATTGTTGATCAGATCTACTTGAGCATTACCTCTTCCTATGTTTGAATGTGATGTACCATCAATGGTGGTCACTTGTCCTACATTCTCGTCATTCAACGTGGAAAAATACCTTCTGTTCGGAGTCATATGATGAGTGGCACCTGAGTCAATTACCCACGTATCCTCTTCTGATACAACTGCTGCATTATACATCACATTCAAGTTCTTTGCTTAGTGATGTTGATATATCGCTCCCTTTTCCTGTTGTTTACCGTTATTCTTTTTCAGTTTGAAACAGTCCCGTGCAATATGCCCTGTTTTCCCACATCCGAAACATTTTCTAACAGTTTTAGAACCTTGATGTTCATGAGGGAATTGTTTCTTGTTAGAGTTCCTGACTGACAGTGCACCCATCCCTTCATTTGTTGTAGCATTCCGGCGCTCTGCCTCAGCTAACAATTTACGTCTGATGTTGGCACTGGTAAACTCTGACTCTGGTAAGTTACACATTGTTGATATAACATTATCCCGGTCCTCGGGCATTCCACAAAGAATTAGCATTCTTAGATCACCGTCTTCAATTTTATCCCCTACACCTGTGAGTTCACTCACTATTAGATTTATGCTTCCCAAATAGGCATTCATGTTCGCATGTTGACAGAATTTCTGGGAGTACAACTTTCGACGCAGTTGGAGAATTCTGTGTTTGCTATCCCTGGGTGCATAAAGTCTTTGTAATTCATCCCAAACTTCTTTGGGGGAATTTAGATGTCTGATATGGTTCTGCTGCTCCTCACCAATAGAGAGACATATCTTTGCTAAAGCCTTATTCTGCCTCGTATTAAATTTGTTGATTAGACCAACATCCCCTCCCTCGGGTTTGACTTCGCCTGGGTCAACAATTGACCATAAGTCATTGTCCATCAGAATGAGCTTAATTTGGAAGCTCCATGAGGAATAGTTTAATCCATTTAGCTTGGTAATTTTCGTTAAACTTTCGTTAGCTTCCATTATAAGATGGCGTCCACTGAAGGGGGGGAGAGAGAACAAAAGAATAGGCTTACCGTTCAATGCTTCAGGCAGCTCCAATCAGTCTCATAATCTTTTCTTGTAGGGGTGTAGACAAGGTACTTGGTTACACTTAGGACAAGAGCCTTGCACTAACTAATTTATTAAAGCATAGGTTATATAAATATTAAAAAGGGAAAGAGAGGAAACAAAGAGGTTACATCCTCCGTAGAAGGTAAACAAATAACAGCGTCGTTAGGCTAAACTTTTACAGTCAGTTGGAGGGGCGGCGGGTGCCGACGTCATCCTTCCGGTCACGTGTTATACTTGAGTAGCGGCGCTCGGTGTCCAACAGAAACTTTTATCTCTAAATGATATTAATATGATGCATTAGCGCGCCATCTGTTATGAAAAATTTGAATTATTTTTGACGCTTATGATTCTTTTAAAAATAAATCAATTTTCTACTGCCCTTACTGCAATGATGCCATCCCATTATTTTATCATTGTAAGGGCAGTAGAAATTGATTTATTTTTAAAATAATAATACGTTTCAAAAATAGTTCAAAATTTTCTTATAAATGATATTATTTATCAAACGAACGTATAATTAAACATTGAAATTGGTTTTTGTGTTTTCTCTTCCCCGTATTTTATTGTTGAAATAAGTATAGTAAGTGTTTATTTTCATCTAAACTTTAGTTCCATGTCAATTTACATTGGATATACAGTAGAACCTCTCTGTAAAGGAGAGGTGTCCTCTGACCGGAGAGTTGATAAATTGTAAAAATGGTAATTTTGCAAATGAAAACTGTCCTTTGTAGACAGCAACATCCGCCCAAAATGTGGATGGGTTACACTTACATCGCCCTCTCAAGTCCATCTGGGGACTTTTATAATTGTCCTTTCTAGAGAGGTGTCCTCTTGCCGGAGAGTTGATAAATTGTAAAAATTGTTATTTTTCAAATGAAAACTGTCCTTTGTAGAGAGGTGTCCTCTTAACGGAGAGTTGCTAAATAGTAAAAATGGTTATTTTGGAAATGAAAACTGTCCTTTGTGGAGAGGTGTCCGCTAAAGGGAGGTTCTACTGTATTAACTCTAAGGCCATACAAGATTGTTTAAAGAGTCATATTTTTATATTATTGACAATGGGGATTGCAAAATTACATTAAAATAGAACAATGAGGAAATGTGTTAGATGGCAAAATTAATAAAATCACCATCTACCGGAATAACTATCAACTAATCCTTGATTTTGGTTTAATCCAGAATAATGAAAAAGTTATTTTCTATATTTATTTAGGAACTTTTTTTTTTTTTTGGAGGAGGAGTCAATATTCTAGGATAAAAAAATCAATTATCAGTGATGAATTTCCGATAGATGGTGCAAGCCATCAGCAACGTCAAGTTGTACGATCTGTAGATACATTTTTCTTAATGTTTTTTAAATGCGAATTGTAGTTGAGTTTGTAGATGAGTATCTTGAATACACCTTCTTTAAAGAGACTGCTTATTACATCGAATTGTTTTTGGCTTCCCAGCTCTATGGTCTCACTTATTTAGAGTTGGCGGGGGATATATTGAAGAATGAGGGTCGGTAGAAGGATGGTCTAAACCGTTGGTTTTCGACCATTACAATCCGGGATCGAATCCCGCATTGGGCTCTTTTTCTAATTAAAAAAATGCTCCAATGGCCCCCGATTCTTGTAAAAGTCCAACCCCACCAGCGAGTGCACGTAACCAAACTCTTGACATATTTGTAAGTGCAAAGTCTAACTGCTTTTCACATGTGTAGACATGAGGTGCACTTACATTAAAAGTAGTCGCTAACTATCTACCATGTTTACCATGGCCTTTTGGGGCTCAAAAATCTTCCATTCTGGTTAGCAACCCCGTAAATAAAGATATTTACATTACCATGGCCTGCATCACGTGGGTACTAGGGCTAATAAAAATAAATATATTGAAGATTGTATATATATATATATATATATATATAGTATATTTTAAACTGTATGACACTTTTAGTATATATGGAAATTTTGCCGGGAGGATATTGATTTAAAGAGACAAAGGTCGCCTCTCCCGTCAAAATAGACGTCAAAACTAGACGCCATCTATTGACCGTCACCGCAAACTAGCGGTCTCGGGTCGGTGATTTGGCCCAGCCACTTTGCCAGCTAAACACCTCTTTGGCAGATTGTCAAAATTCCATTAGATCCCGTGTGGATCTCATGGAATAAAGTCCGCCCTAGACTGACGAGGGCCATTAAGCCCGAAACCATGGTCTCTAGGTGGACGCTTTTCAGTTTGCCAAAGCTGGTGTTGTGGCTTTGTCACCGACCCGAGACAGCTAGTTTGC
Organism: Cordylochernes scorpioides; assembly: GCA_030710605.1. NCBI lineage: Eukaryota > Metazoa > Arthropoda > Arachnida > Pseudoscorpiones > Chernetidae > Cordylochernes > Cordylochernes scorpioides. Next base: position 60,273,855 of record CP092868.1, read on the forward strand.
GGTGACGGTCAATAGATGCCGTCTAGTTTTGACGTCTATTTTGACGGGAGAGGCGACCTTTGTCTCTTTAAACTTTTAGTATATGTCACATATCTTCCAATTAGTTAGAGCCGATAACTTAAAAGATTCTACCCTTCTTTTAAAATGTACACCGTTTCTATTTGCTACCACCCCCATATTTTGTAAATATGCTATATCTTTATTGATAATACCAGTAAGCCCCTATTTGTATGTAACACTAAAAATGTTGACGTCAAAATAAAGATCCAAAGAGTGTTCGGTCAGCTGGTGGCAGGGAACGAGGGGAGGAAAAAAGCCAATGCCCAGCCCATGTGGGGCCCCCAGGGACTCTTTATAGACGACCCCTGAAAACAGGACAGGTTTTGGCGGGGCTCAGCAGCAGATGGTTCTAGGGTGTGGCCATCGACAGACGGCACACTCTCTCTCTCCATGCCTCGGTGATAAGCATCCAAGTTTGTGTCATGGCCTCTACCTCTGTCCCGTGGGCTGTCCCCGACCACTCTCGGTGCTAACATCTAGCTCTGCCTCTGCTTCTTGTTGTCCGCGTGTGGGAAGAACATCAACACTCGCCTCACGTACACGACTGCCAGTTCATACATACGTCGGCAGAATCACATTTGCAACAATATTATAGAAAGTCGACAGGATAACTGAGGACAGCGGCATGCAGAGGATGACAGAGGCACCGGTGGTCAACGGCGCAATCGTGTGGATGCTCCTTCTACTTGCCCACACCTTGACGATCCAGTGGGCCATCTCTCAAAGACGCCATGCGAGGACTACCCATACCTCGCATCGAGCAGGTCATCATCGCCCCCATCGACATCTCCTGCGCCACGAACATCTTCCTCCATCGGATCGAACAAGCAGACAAGATTCATCGAGAAATCCTGGCATTTCCCCGCCAACCAGCATCGACGATGTCGCATGGCAACCACCGCAAAAGTGATCACCAAGCCTCATCGCAGCCCACTCCACAAGACCCATTCAAGACATCCATCTGGTAGGAGAAATTTCTCTAAAGAACTATTTAGTGTAACACTATTTCCGTTTTTTTTTCTCCCACTAAATTAGCTACTCAATCAATACCCTATTTACGACAATAGCATTATTATTGTAAATTCATTAAGTTCTTCATTTCACCTGCCCCATTACTATTTAATTAATGCAACTTTAGATCTATATAAAACATTTTAACATTAACCAATTATATTAATCTTTATTAATATTTTGTGTTTCATTTAACCATCATTAGCAATGCCGTCAGCCCCATTAACAAATAATTATATCTTTTTTTTCTTCAAATCGTATTTTTCATCATCTCTAGGCTTATTACGCACATATTAACTTCAACCATCTTTCTCATCATTTTAAAACTTTTAATATATTGACAACGTCAATAATATTTTTTAATAGTTTAAGATATTTTTGAATTTATATATTTTATCTATTTCGTTTTCTAATTTTATCGTTGACGTCTCCTAAACTCCCCCACCCATACCTTCTCATGCATTACCCCAAGGGCTTCCTGTTCGCCAAACATTTTTTTTTTCATTGATTAATCCAACTGAGAAATCCTTCCTCGCTTTATCATTCCCAATAGTGAGTTCAGGATACCCAGCTAGATTATTTTTCGTATTACCCGGCTCATCATTACCAATCATCATTTTTTCTTTTTTACTACCATTCAAGTCGGGTGAGATCGTCATTGGCAACAGAACAACCCTTGCAGCTACCTTCCCTTTCTTCATTCCCCAATCTCATATAGTCCCCTCAAGAGATTCTTGCTCGGCAGATTTTTTTTTATTAATCCAACTGGAAACATCCTTCCTCAACCTACCTACGTCTCCCTGCTAGTCTGAACTAATAATGCAGACGGAACATCTTGAACGTTCTGTTAATGAAAACAGTACCTCACTAACACAAGTTCGTACTGCATTGCAGAACTCGTTAAGATGTTTCTTTGCAGGAACATACTCAGACATCCCATATACTCTCATCAACCCTCTGCGTCAACTTATAATCTTAGTTCAACTTAATAGCTTTATGCCTTTCATTTAGTTATTTTTTTATTCAATAGGTTCTCAATTTTTTTCACTAAGTAAATTATTTTTACGGCATTTCTAATTTTAATTTGCATATTTTCTCAATTTTATCATTTATTCTTATGTATTTTTCTTTTATCATATTCTATATATTATTGAGACGTCATCATTATATTATTGTCTTATTTTATACTCCTATATTAATAATAATTTTAACTAATTTGTGCCCAAATTATTTCTTTTGATTTTATAATAGAGGTTTGTTAGGTCATCATTCATGTTATTTAATTTCCCCCAAACAAACCTTCATCACCGGGGGCACATTCTATAGTATATTTTAAACTGTATGACACTTTTAGTATATGTCACATATCTTCCAATTAGTTAGAGCCGATACCTTAAAAGATTCAACCCTTCTTTTTAAATGTACACCGTTTCTATTTGCTACCACCCCCATATTTTGTATATATTCTATATCTTTATTGATAATACCTGTAAACCCCTATTTGTATGTAACACTAAAAATGTTGACGTCAAAATAAAGATCCAAAGAGTGTTCGGTCAGCTGGTGGCAGGGACAGAGGGGAGGAAAAAAAGCCAATGCCCAGCCCATGTGGGGCCCCCAGGGACTCTTTATAGACGACCCCTGAAAACAGGACAGGTTTTGGCGGGGCTCAGCAGCAGATGGTTCTAGGGTGTGGCCATCGACAGACGGCACACTCTCTCTCTCCATGCCTCGGTGATAAGCATCCAAGTTTGTGTCATGGCCTCTACCTCTGTCCCGTGGGCTGTCCCCGACCACTCTCGGTGCTAACATCTAGCTCTGCCTCTACTTCTTGTTGTCCGCGTGTGGGAAGAACATCAACACTCGCCTCACGTACACGACTGCCAGTCGGCAGAATCACATTTGCAACAATATTACATATACAAGGTGCGTTCATTAATTTCCAGGACTGGCTAAAAATAAAATTAATAAAAAAGCTAAAGAATTTTTTTATATACAGAGTTAAATATTGGACATTCGACCACACCTGACTGAAAGCATGAGTCTCGTGGCGCACGCGCCGATCTAAAAATAGAACAAAACAACTTCCTTGTAAGGTTCGCATTTCTAATTTTAAAATGGCCATTTTCGAAAAGCAGAGAATCTGCATTAATTTTTGTTTTAAATTGAAAAAAAAAGTGCTACTGAGACACATGAATTGATTAAAGAAGCTTTTGGCGCTGCAGCTTTATCCCGTTCAAGAACTTTTGAATGGTTTTCACGCTTCCTAAAAGGTCGGGAAAAGGTAAACGATGATCAGCATACTGGGCGTCCAAGATCATTACGTTCCGAGGAAAACAAGCTCAAAATAAAGGAATTAATTAAATCTAACGGGAGAGTTTCTATTAAAGACTTATCTTCAGAGACTGGACTATCTGTAGGACTGTGTCATCAAATAGTAACAAAAGATTTGACATGATCCGGACGTCTTCAAAATTTGTTCCCCGGATTCTAACAGAGGAACGAAAGGAGGTTAGAATGGATGTCTGCAAAAACATGGTTGAAATGACTCGGACCGATCCAGAATGGATGCAAAAAAAATCATTATCAGGGATGAGACATGGGTGTATCAGTATGACCCGGAAACCAAACGTCAATCCAGCCAATGGATTGAAAGAGGAGAACCGAAACCCAAAAAGGCAAGATTTACAAAATCCAAAGTCAAGACATTGCTTGTTATATTTTTTTTATATTAATGGTTTGGTTCACCATGAATTTATTCCTTTCGGACGTACAATTAATCAAGAGGTTTATTTGGGGATAATGAGGCGCTTAAGGGAGGTAGTGCGCCTTAAAAGACCTGAAAGATGGCAAAACAATGACTGGATACTTCACGTCGATAATGCGCGGCCGCACACAGCCCATGTTGTTTTGCAGTTCTTGGCCAAGCATTCAACCATACAGATCCCTCATCCACCCTATTCCCCCGACTTAGCCCCCAATGACTTTTTCCTCTATCCTAAATTGAAAATGAAGCTAAAAGGAAGCAAATTTGACAACGTTGATATGATACAAGCTGAATCGAAGGCAACCTTGAGGAACCTCTCAAAAAGTGATTTTATCTCCTGCTTCGACAATTGAAAAAAAAAGATGGAACAGGTGTATTGAGGCAGGAGGGGCATATTTTGAAAAATATTAAATTAGTTTTTTTATTGTTTTATTTTTTCAAAGATGCAGAGCAGTCCTGGAAATTAATGAACGCACCTTGTATATAGAGAGAGAGATGGCACCACCGCTTTACTTCACCTAGACAAATCAATGTGGGCTTTGTTGTGTGTTTTGTTGTTTGTTTCACATACATTACCACAATATCTAACACAATATCACACTAGAACTGTGTTTAGGTCTGGAAGGAATGACTATCATAATTTATTATGATAATATATAGTTGAAATACAATCATTACTACTACAGTAGAACCTCTTTATTAAGTACAATACCTATTCGGAGAGCCAAAGTGTCCTTTAGAAAGAATTGTCCTCTTACTGGAAAGCAACTAAATAGTAAAGATGATCAATTTGGTGATGAAATAACTGTCTTTTATAGAGATGTATCCTCAAGCTGGAGTGTCCTCTCATGGAGGTTCTAGTATGTGTACAAATAGTAATAATAAACTTTAATAATACAATATAACGCGGCTTATGATTGTATAGAACGACATTTGAAAATTATCCCGCAAGTTTTTCTTTTGAACGAAAATTATTTTAAGGAGAAATAACGATTATTTCTAACCTTAGTGTTGTATATATATATTAATTAATTGTTTCACAGAGTGTGTGTAAGCTCACAGGTAAATAAGCGCTAACCGAAAGAAGAAAAGTTCCTTTGTTTAATATTAGTTTCCCTTTTATATTTTGTTCTCTCTCTTGTAAATCAATAAATATAATGTTTATAAAGGACTGCGGCGTATGATTATAAAACAACACAAAGTTTCACCGCATAAGTTGTGGGTTCGATTCCCGCCCCAGGACACTTTTATTTTTCCGTTCGCCATTACTCTTCATATTTTCACCCTTTCATACTTCATCCAAAAAAGTTAGAAATAGTAAATATTTCTCTTTGAATAAATATTGTTTTTTCACAGAAAAGAAACTTATGCGGTGAAACTTTAAGTGTTGTTTTATAAAAATATAATGTTTAATTAATAACACAGGTCTACAAAAAAAACTTTTTTTTTTGCACAAGAGAACCTGATGGTGTTTCTAGTGTAACTTTTCATGCTGAACTCAAAAATCTAATCAGAAATTTCCCATCACCCATGGTTTTTGCCTGACGATCTTTTTTTAGTATTGGGATAAATACATGCATCCAACATGAAAGAGACTTACGAAAACATGAAACTGCTTTTGAAAAAGATAGAATATGAAAGATACGGTTGGAAAATATGCAGCGATTTGAAAGTCGTTGCTCTCTTGCGTGGATTACAGCTTGGATATACAAAATTTTGTTGTTTTCTGTGTGAGTGGGATAGCAGAGATAGGGAAAGGCATTACATTAAAAAAATCTGGCCAAACCGTAAAATCTTTACCCCAGGATATAAAAATATTGCAAATCTACCCCTGATCGATTCAGAAAATATTTACTTACCACCATTATATATTAAACTGGGATTAATGAAGAACTTTGTCAAGGCAATGGATCGAAATGCCAGTGGATTTGCCTACCTAAAACAAAAATTTTCGAGTATAAGTGAAGCGAAGATTAAAGAGAGCATTTTCGTTGGACCTCAGATTCGAGAATTGCAGCAGGATGGAAATTTTCAAAATAGTTTGAATGAAGTTGAAGCAGCAGCATGGAATTCCTTTAGAAACGTTTGTAAAAACTTCTTAGGAAGTGTCAAGGTTGAAAATTACCGAGACATAGTTAATGATCTGTTGCTTTCCAACAAGGCACTGGGATGTAACATGTCCCTCAAGATCCATTTCCTGCATTCACATCTAGATTTCTTTCCAGACAATCTTGGCGCAGTTAGCGATGAGCATGGTGAGAGGTTTCATCAAGCTATATCAAGCATGGAGAAGCGGTACCAAGGTGAATGGAGTCCCGCTATGCTTGCCGACGACTGCTGGGCACTCAAGAGGGATCTACCACAAGCAAAGTATAGAAGAAAATCCACTGTCACTGCTTTTCAATAATAAATATGTTTCGTTCATATATGCCTATATATTAACAATATTTCCAAATTCAAGTAGGTGTATCTCAGAAATATTGTGTAATAGAAAAAAACTAATGGTATATTTGGATTCAGGACATGTAGATAAGATGCTATTTCTTTGTGGACAAAGAAAAATATTTTTTGATAAACCAGTTACGTGACATTGTTTGCATTTTTTAGTGTATTTATCCCAATACTAAAAAAAGACCGTCACGCAAAAACCATAGGTGATGGGAAATTTCTGATTAGATTTTTGAGTTCAGCATGAAAAGTTACACTAGAAACATAATCAGGTTCTCTTGTGCAAAAATCTTGTTGACCAGTGTAATTATTGGAATCAGTTTCATTAAAAATTTCAAGCAAAGTCAACAGTTAGGAATGAAGTATGAAAGGATGAATTGTGAAGAGTAATAAATTTATATTTTTCCTTCAAAAGAAACACTTGCGGGATAATTTTCAAAAATCGTTCTACAATAATAAACTTTGTGATGAGAGAAGCCCCCCCCCTTTTCTGCCGCCGTCATCTTGTATATAGTTTTAAGCCTGCCTTTGTTCTACTGCTGTGTGCGGTTGCTATTCTTGTGTCATCATATATATCCTTATATTAAATAATAATCCTATATTTATAAAATCACTTATTTGGCTGTTCTTTTGCATCACCGACCCACAACACTTTGTTATACAATTTTGGTTTCACTCGGGCAAAAACCAGAAGACACATGAACATTCATCCTGTTTACAAACAACATAAGTACAAATAGACGAATTAGTTCAAAAAAATTTCTTCTTTGTAATGTTTTCCATGTCTTTCGTGTGTGATGAATGTTATAAAATAAATAAAAACAGCCATTCTTTACTATAATATATATTTATATTTTTAATTCTGTCCTCTTTATATATATATATAAATGAAAAAAATAAAAAATTAATGGCACTTTTTGAGTGAAAAGTGGTGAGGGAGAGAGTGAATAACATAACCAAAAAAAAAGGACAAAAATAAAATTTTGAAAGTAAAACAATTACCATATAGAATATACAATAATACACAAAATTTTTAAAATGTTAAAAAAAAATAGAGATTAAAAAAAATTATTTCATATATATACTATATAAATTTGTATGAAAATCAATGATATACAAGATGTTTTCTATATATGACTTGATATGAAGAGGAATATATGACTAGGATATGAAATAATGATTATTTACAATGGTAGTTGATATTCTTTAACATAGCCGTTAGTTGGTCTTCCCATATAGTGGTTTAAAGGGCTATCAGGAGCTGGCGTTGGTCCTGGGTTCCATTCCCGTGAACGGAAGCCTAATCCAGACAGACGATGATTTTTACTTTTTGGTCGTCCAACATCACCATTGTTGGTATGATAATATGACATTCTACTCTGTGGTGAAGTATTTCTTCCTTCTTCATCAGGTACGAATCCTCCATTGATTTGTTCTTTCCAACTGCCATTACTACTTTCTTCACCACTTGTTCCTAACCCTAAATCTTTTTCTTGTGTTTCTGTTACCCAGTTCTTAGCATTGTTTGTATCTGTTGGTCCCATTTGATGATAAGTACGATGTGGTTCAGTATAACTAGGTCTTGGAATTGCTAAAGCTGATTTTGTAGGTCCCTTCATTGTAACGATATCTCCTTCTTTTGCTGGAATAAAGAATGGATGAGAAACTGCTTTGAACGATTTGTCTTTGGATTTGGAAAGGCAACAGGAATCAGAGAATGATAGAAGAACAGGGAGTAGAAGAATACCATGAAGGGCACCGAAGAGAATCACCAAAAATACGGTTTTGAAGAATGTCAAGAAAATATACGATGGAGCGAAGTAGAGTGCAATAATACCTAGAATAGTAGATGCACTACCTTGGAAGATAGGCATACCTACAGAATGTAAAGCCATTTTCATTCTTTCATTAGGCGTTGTCTTATCACTAGTGATATATGCATATGAAATATGAGCGGAATAATCCACAGAGAATCCGATACACATGATAAGATTGATCATAGAAATGGAATCTAAATTCACCTCCCAAAGAGTCATATAACCTATAACTCCAATTTCAATAGAAATGATGGAAAAGGCGACCCATAATGCGCACGTTGTGCTTGGAATGAAGAGCAAAGAAATAACCATCATGACTGCAGCTGCAACGCAAATTGCTTGAATGGATGTATCCCGAACAAGAATAAATTGATCGAAGAACACAAAATAGGTGTTAAAAACAGAAACGGGGAATGAAAAACTATCAGCAATTCTTCGTAGATCAAGTACCATATCTTTTTCTTCATTTGCATTAGTTACTCTGCTACTTTGGATAATATATCGCGTGGCCATGATGTCTTCAAGATTTTCTTCAAAAAGAATATCATCTTTGAAATGTTTTCCGACAGGAAATCGGAAGAAAACATCAGAAATTCCTCGAATAAAATCAGCCTTTCTTGTCAGATTGTAACCTTGGAAGAAAATCGATGTTCTTTCAGCTTGGATGAATTTCAGATAAGCTCTTAGCCAGGATTCACTTAGTTCAGCTTCAGCAACGAAAGGACTTTCTTCAAATTTATCCAACATGTCAAGGATTTGACGTTGAACTGATGGATCGGAGTAATCCAGAGTACCATTGACGATAACTTGAATACGGAATGGATATTCTCTGAAGTTTAAATCTTCAAGCTCGTAGAAGTGAACGGAATAGGAGTCTGAACGTGACAGCTTCTTACGTTCAAGACCTTCCTTGACTCGGGTGCATCCCCAAAGTCCACCAGCAAGGTATGCTAAGAAGAGTACAATAACCAATCCCTTGACAGAGAAATGGCAAAGTGCTCCACCAACGGTATCGCGGAAAAATACCATCATGGCGTGTTCCATGTTGTCCTTCGGGTTGTCAGGATCGGCTGGGTTTCTTCCACCAGTACATAGCAACCGGAACAGGCCGTTTTTACCACCTGCAAAAACATCAGTGTTAATAAACCATCGAAATACATGTTAAAGATCATTGTAGTGTTTTTGTGTGTGTTGTGAAAGATTTATACAAGTATACTTGTCTAAAGAGACAAAGGTCGCCTCTCCCGTCAAAATAGACGTCAAAACTAGACGCCATCTATTGACCGTCGCCGCAAACTAGCGGCTTCGGGTCGGTGACTAAGCCACAACACCAGCTTTGGCAAACTGAAAAGCGCCCATCTAGAGACCATGGTTTCGGGCTAATGGCCCTGTTTAGCTGGCAAAGTGGCTGGGCCAAATCTATGGCTAAAATATAGATGGAAATTTTGCCGTGAGGATAATGATGGCGTCTAGTTTTGAGGTCTATTTTGACGGGAGAGACGACCTTTGTCTCTTTAGATCAATATCCTCCCAGCAAAAATTCCAAGTAAACTTGTATTTCTACGTATCTAGAGAGGCATATCTCCCTTTAATTGTGCATCAGAACAATGGCATTGTGCATCCTCCTAGTAGAAATACTTTACCAGTGAAGATAAAGGATGGGCCACAACACCGGTTTAGGCAAATTCAGACAACCTGTATACCATGGTTTCGAGAGAAATGTCTCTCTAGGTATATGAATATAATCCTCCCGCAGCACACTTTATGTTGTACGAGGGTATTATACTTTATATATTACTATATTTAAAACTCCGCCCTTGCCAGTCCCAAGCCCGGATGAAAAAGGAGGAGGGGGAGCAGTAACAAGCTCACTAAAAAACCTGGGCTCAGCTGGCCCGGCTGATAGTACCCTGTAAGGGCTCCTAATCCATGGATACAGGATGAGCAGCGTTTGTACTCCATGTTAGGAGCGGCTGTACATGGCTGGCGTCTGTTCCTCATGTCAGAGGCGGCCATTTATTTTGGAGCTAAGTCGGCCTGCCACTGAGTAGTGCTCCCAGTCTTAAAGACAAAGGCAGACGCATTCTACTTCACCCAGTGTGGAGATAAGAAAGAAAAATAAGATATATTTAAAATATATTTTAGAACTTCTCTCAATACATTGAGAAAGGTTTGGATATCTCTTTTAAATAATTTCATCCCAATTATCAAATAGAGAATATAATACTAGTAAAAAAAGGTTATGATAATTGTGGTGGGTAGAGGGTTAGTATATTACATGTCTACACATGAAATACTAAGTCAGGGTGGGTAGAGGGTTATGCTTGAACATACAATTTATAAACCTAGTAGTAGTAGTAACATAAAGGTAACCCAGGCTCCTGGAGCGTATCCATAGATCGCTAACTACCCGGGGAGTTATAAACGTATGCTAGCATTTCTTTATAATTAAATTCATAGGACCAGTCAATGGTCAAATAAAATTATTTATATTTCAGAGATAGCACAATTATCATATTTCTCAAGTTAGGAATATTAAATTGACAGTCAATTTTTTTATTTTCTACGTATAGAATTAAGAAATGTATAGATGTTTGTCTAATATTCAGAATAAAGAACATAAAGGAGTTTTTAAGATTAATAAAAAGTTTTATGTTTTTAGAGGTATGCTATCTTATAAGGAAATTGGTAGGTCAATCCACTTGGCCTTGAGTCTGCTGCAAACATGGCGGATCAATATTGACATTGTGAAACATAGAGTGGGCGTAGTTCCTACACTAGGTGGCAAACACTTGGGTGGTGTGATGGCGACATGTGATTACATTACTTGGTCGATTTGGTCTTCTGTTTGTCATTTGCTTTGTTGCTTGTACGTTGGTTGTGTAAGTCTTGACACTAAGATGTCATATATATCAGGTCAAAAAAGGTTCTTTGATAAGCCAGTGGACAAACCAAGCATTGAAGATGCTGCAAATTACTCTGAGAGTGTAGCATAATCCATAATAAGACCTGAGACAATTATTGTTGATGCTTAAATCTACAATGTTTGACTAAACCTTTATTAACCATCTCTAATGTTAAAGACCATTAATGCTGAATGCATCAATTACCAGCCAATCATTGGCCATCATCCTCATTGAGTCCTCTGTCATTATCCAATTCCATCCAAATTCAAACCATCCATTACGAGTCTACCAAGTTGAAGATGAAATCATTCAACTTTGTTTCTTTCTCAATATACAGGACTAAAATTTAGTGAACTGATGATTAAAAAGAATTCAAACGATATATTACAAAAGAAAAACGTTGAATTATTCCATGATCAACATAAAGACTACGCTCACTATGTGTATGGCTTATTTATGCTGTTTACTATAGGTACAAGAAACCAGTTCAACCCCACAAATCAAGTTAGTTCAAGGAATGACAGGGAAATGCATTTCTGCATCAGGCACTAAATCTTGAAGTAGGGCAATTTGACCAGGGAGTTCAAGTTTGAAGTAGAGCTCAAACATACCTGTGCTGTCATGGATACTCATAGTACAAGCTACCTATCAGAATTACCATGGACTATTATATTGTAGCATGCATATACAAGAAAGAAAAAGGATACATTGGACATTACGTGAAAATGTCTGCAAGGTTTCTTCCAGTAAACAAAAGCTTAAATCTAAATCATTTATACAAACTTTTCCTATTTGTATATTTTCTTATTTAATCGCATTAATTCCTTTAAAATGTTGTAACAAATAAATTTACTGGTAATGTGTTTCTTTTCAATAATATCACACATCAAATATTATCTATACTATTTGATGGTATTATTGACAATAAACACATTACTCTAGTAAATTTATTTGTTACATTTTATCGATAAATGCCAATTAAATTTATAAATTTAATTTATTAATTCCTTTATTAAGATTTATTAAACCTCAATAATTATTTTATATGTACGTTTTTGTGTGTGTTAATTTTATTTTTAATAAAATAAATAGCAAATATTTCTTCTTTTAAAGAGAGAGAGGGTTTTCACACCCTTACAATAGAAATAGTTAGGATCAAGATACAAAAATGCTAACCTCTTGTATCATCAACAAAAATAATTATTCGGTATTTTCCATCAATTCCATTAATGAATTTAGGAAAAGGATTAATTCTAAGTTTTAATTTGTTTGTTGTTTTGTTTGTTTTCTCTGTAATAGGCGCAAATATTTCAATATCGCGCCTGTTTGATTAATAAATAAAAAGAAAGGATTTGAGTTATAAATTCCTGCAGTAAATATAGGCTCACATATTGGCAAAGTAAGGTTTATGAGGAGGTCTACAAGTTGTTCAAGGATCTACACCAAGGTCTTTGAGTGTTGCAATGGCTTGAGTTATGGATCATGGCGTTGGGCAATGGTCCTCACCTTGATCCATGGTCAATTATCATGGAACTTTCTGGAGTTCCTTGGTCGACACTTCCTGCTTCAGTGGATCGATGCTATCGTCTGATTTATTATCATTTCTCTTTATTTATATATCTTCGTGGATGGCTTTTCTTGATTTATCAAGAAATTGGGTTGGCCAAATATCAGGGAACAGGCTAAATCAACGTTTAGTTGATTTCTGTTCCACCAGATGGCGCTCTGCCATCTAAAAAGCACATGTGCTTTTCTTGATTTATCAAGAAATTGGGTTGGGCAAATATCAGAGAACAGGTTAAATTGATGTTTAGTTGATTTCTGTTCCACTAGATGGCGTTCTGCCATCTAAAAAGCACATGTGCTTTTCTTGATTTATCAATAAATTGGGTTGGCCAAATATCAGGGAACAGGCTAAATCAATGTTTAGTTGATTTCTGTTCCACTAGATGGCGCTCTGCCATCTAAAAAGCACATGTGCTCCTGGTCAGGATATACCTCTTTTATTTTTAATATACATTTTTATCTTGACCTTGTAGTTTTTATATTTATCTTTATACATATACCACTTGTATAACTTATAGACTCTTGAAGTCGAATGTCTTTTTGGTAGTCTGATGTATCATTTGAAATATTGCTAACATGTTATTTTATGTTGTTTTTTATGTTGGAAGAGTTGTTTTTTGAAGTTTATCTATGTGCATAACTTTGTCTCTTGGAAGGTACTTAAGTTTGTATGCCTTTTTTATCTCGGTTGTCTTGATGTCTTTTTTTATCTCTATTGCGCGTTAAGTTTTTATTATCTTGGTTGTCCCTTTTCATAAGTTTTCTATATCGTGTACGAATTATATCATTTTCATGATTGTGCTATCTCTCTTCGTGTCACGTTATTTATATGTTCTGATATTTTTTATGTCTTTCTTGATGACATTTCATCTTCATTGTGATGGGGGATAGTTGATCAATTAAAATATTGCTTTTTGTTGTCCTTTGTGTCATACTTTTATAGTGTGACATCTTTTTGTTGTGTTTTTTTTTTAATCTTGGTTATATTGTTTTATATCGTAGTTTTTATTATTTATGACTTTTGACCCATTTGCAGTTCTAATAACGGATCTATAGAACTACAGCCCCAGTTTTTTTTATAAACCTTATTAAAGTTTTATTTTAATTACAATTTTTTCAATATATTTTATATTAATATGATGATGATGATTATTATACTACCCCAACACATATAAACATTATCATTATTAATATCTTCATTGTTTTAACTAATTATTCGAATATATATTCAGTTCTATTATCTTTATTATATCATATTTTATATAGGTGTATATAGATATGGAAATTTTGCCGAGAGGAAATGGATCTATAAAAGCATAGGGCACCTCTCCCATCAAAATAGACATCAAAACTAGACACTATCTATTTACCGTCGCCACAAACTAGCGGCCTCGGGTAGGTGACAAAGCCACAACATCAGCTTTGTCATCAACCCGAGGCCGCTAGTTTGCAGCGACGGTGAATAGTTCGTGTCTAGTTTCGACGTCTAATTTGACGGGAGAGGTGCCCTATGCTTTTATAGATGTATATATAGACTGGCTTCGCCAGAAACTTGCCCAGAGTGAAGGTTTGGTTAACCAATGTTAACTTATAATCATTAACATCACATAAATATATCATTCCATCATTATTATCTGCACTGGGGATCACTCCACATAAACAAACTGAGAGAATTAGACAGTGTCTAGATATGTATTTCTCGCTATTACACACATTACGCTTTACATCCACACTCATGGACAGAACTTAAGAAAGTGGAATATCTTTGATGTCACCGTTTTTTTTTTTTTAAAGAAAAGAGACAATTTTGTTCACACTTGATTATCTGGTTTGTCTTCAATAAAGGTCACTGTAATATCTTTCAGAGTTATTGTCTGAATCCCGATATACATGCTAATAGGTACAACTTCTCCAAGTTTTGTCTATGGGTGTATTTTGTTGTTAAAATTGTGTGTGTGTGTTAACTTGGATGTGGTTTGTCTTTTGTGTTTGGTTGTGTGTTAAACTTTGTATGTGGTTGTCTGTACTATGATCACGACCTTATTTACGTCTTCCTTAATCTTGTGTAATTTATGTTTTTGATTCATCCTGACGTATATGATACATATTCTGGTATGTGTAGGATACATTTAGTTCTATGTCCCATGTTATGACACTCGGCGGTTTGAACCTGTGACAATTGACAATTAAAAATATCGATTGTCATCTAGACAATATTACACATCAAAAACAAAGAGAAAGAAAGAGAAGAAGAGAAATATATACATGAAAGAATGAAGTATAAACATGTATGAAACAAATATTTTACAAATTGAAGATGGGGGATGAAGGAAGAAGCAATTTGAACCTATGGTTTGAACCTGTGGCCTGTAAGATATAACAATTATTGCGGCGGGTCGGTGGAAGGATGGTCTAAACCAGTGGTCAGTAAACTGTGGTTCTTTGGATGTGAAGCTGCGGCTCTTTATATAGTTCCATACGTAAATATTTATTTATACAAGTACTATTTATTGTTGGCAAGAAATTGTGGCTCTTTAAAAACTTTGAAATTTTGTAAATTGTAATTTTTGACTCTTCCGACTCAAAAGTTTGCCGATCCCTGCTCTAAACCCTTGGTTTTCGACCGCTACGACCCGGGATCGAATCCCGCATTGGGCACTTTTTTTCTGATTAAAAAAATGTTCCAATGGCCCCCGATTCTTGAAAAAGTTCAACCCCACCAGCGAGTGCAAGTCACCAAACGGGGCTCTGACAACTCATAAATACAAATTTGAGCTGCCCAAACGGGATTCTGGCATATTTGTAAGTGCAAAAGTCGAACTGCTTTTCACATGTGTAGACATGTGGTGTACTTACAGTACAAGCAGTCACAACCAACAATGGTCTGGTTCTACATGTGTAGACATGTGGTGTACTTACAGTACAAACAGTCACTACCCACCATGGCCTGGTACTACATGTGTAGACATGTGGTGTACTTACAGTACAAGCAGTCACAACCCACCATGGCCTGGTACTACATGTGTAGACATGTGGTGTACTTACAGTACAAGCAGTCACAACCCACCATGGCCTGGTACTACATGTGTAGACATGTGGTGTACTTACAGTACAAGCAGTCACAACCCACCATGGCCTGGTACTACATGTGTAGACATGTGACAATTAAAAAATCTTTTATTGACTGTTAGTCAATGTTACAACTCAACCAGGAGGGTGAAAAGAAATATTTACATTTTAAGTTGTCAGGAATCAAGGCATCGCCGCCTAAGTGTGTCCATATCGGTGCCAACATCGTGATGGTAGCTCCGAGCCAGTTCTATGGCCGCGCCGAGGAATTCAGCGAGGACCCCCTTCAGCGCAGGTGAAAGTTTCGTCATGAGGGACGCTCTGTCTTCGGTGAATAAAATGGCGTCCTTAAGGTCACTAACATCGATCCCTGTATCATATAAGGGCCTTAGGCAGGTCATGTGCTTCAGTTTTCTGAAGATTTTAAAAATCATGACATCCTCTTGCTCTTCTGTCATCTGCTCCTCGTGGGGAACGGGCGGTGTCGGCCCAGTAGGCCGAGGCGCAGGCAGTGGGGGTGTAGGTGCTGCGGCTGGTGTTTTCGTTAGCTCAGCTCTAACTTGACCAAGGACCTTATATAAATTAGAGGTGAGTCCGGGCTTCAGGTCCAGAATTTGACCGATCAGGCCGACGAGGGCGTCGCACTGCGGAGGCGACAGGAGGGGTCCATTCCTCTGGGCCTTGGTCCTCGAGGAGAGGAGGTCCAGGACCTCCTCCCGCCCAAGACCAAGGGCGTCCGTCCTAGCAAAGGACACGCTGGGGTTTCCTTCTATGAACGCCACGAGGTCATCCCCCGTTGCGTTTCTTGTTGATGACGCGGAGGACGCAGTGGTCTCCTCCACGATGGACATCTCCACGTCCTGTGTTGGGGCTGCAGGCCCGAGGGTCTCCTGGATGGGCGGAGGGCCACGCGGGGCAGCGAAGTCAGGTCGAGCAGGAGGCGTCGGCTCTGGATGACACGGCGTCGCCGAGCGAGGGTCCACGGGATTCTTGGGTACCTGCAGGGACGGAGCAGGGATCACAGGTGGAGGGGCAGAAGGCGTCTCCTCCATAGGTAAGGCTGGGGCCGCTGGTGGAGATGGCCGAGGTGCGGATGGATGGAGCACAGCTCGGGCCATGGGAGGAGCGCTGCAAACCTCCATGGCTAGATTGGAGGGAGCTGGCGCAGGAGGCTGGGCTGCTGACCGCTGAGGCGGTGCAGAGGTGGTCGGTGGTGGGACGCCAGCAGGAGTGGTTGGTGGGGCCATTCTGGTGTTGTTGGCCAGCCCTGCAAGCAGGGGGCAGATGGCCCTCCGATGCCCTTGTCCGTGGCACCTGGAACACCTGATGCCCGAGGATAGGTATGCAGGCCAGACTTGGCCTTTGATGTTGATGTCGAGGCGGGTTGGAAGCCTCTCTATGGTGATCCCCTCATGTAGGGTGATGAAGACGTCACGCCGGCCATCGACGTAGACGTAGGGGCCCGCCTTCATCTGCTTAGGGGCGATGGACGTAACCCGCCCAAATGGAGAGAGGGCGGTGATGACAGCAGAGTCCGCTACAAAGAAGGGGAGGTTACCCACTGTAATCCTTTCCGCTCTTTTGCGGAAAGGGAATGCCCTGAGGAGTGTTCCCTCAACCTCGAGGCCCTCACTTATGAGGCGCTCGGCCAGGCCTCTGTTGGTTAGTCCCAGGAGCTGGTGGCCGTTCACCTTGGTGATCTGGATGACTCCGGCAGTTCCTCCGAGCATCCTGTCCAGTGCCCTAAGGTAGTGGAAGGGCTCCAGTTCGGGGCTGTGTTCGATGTACACACAGTGTTCCTCGGAGGAGGACGCCTGCCGCGCCCTGGCATCCGCGATGTGAGCCCTGGTGGCCCTGATTTCTTGGGCTCGGGGCACTGATCCCGCCGATGATTGAGGTCGGCGAATGGTCCTGGAAGCTCCGGCATTGGAGGAGGGTGCAGCCGTCGTAGGTGAATTCCCCGAGCCACGACGCCTCTTCCTACCCTGGACGAGGGTAAATCCTTCCTCAGCTCCAGGATTCACCTCTTCTGTGATGTCAGCCCAGTTTCTCCGGACTTGAGCAGCGGCGTTAGAAGTTGGAATAGCCGCAAGAGGTCGACCGGCGCGGCAGAATTTGCATCCTGGCCGCCGGCGGGCGGATTTACATAGTTTTGATTTTTTCTCAAAACTATTGGAATTTCGTTCTGCAAATCTTGATTTGCGGATAATTCTGCACATGGTTGTGCTAGTGAGTCGTGCCTTACAGGCTTTTGCTCGGCTTTTGACGGGCTTTCAGCCCGTATAAAATTTGTCGCCATCCGCGACACTTTTCGCCCGCCAGAGGCGAAACACTCAGGAGCTCGCGCGACGCGTGGCCGCACGGCCGAGTGTAGACATGTGGTGTACTTACAGTACAAGCAGTCACAACCAACAATGGTCTGGTTCTACATGTGTAGACATGTGGTGTACTTACAGTACAAACAGTCACTACCCACCATGGCCTGGTACTACATGTGTAGACATGTGGTGTACTTACAGTACAAGCAGTCACAACCCACCATGGCCTGGTACTACATGTGTAGACATGTGGTGTACTTACAGTACAAGCAGTCACAACCCACCATGGCCTGGTACTACATGTGTAGACATGTGGTGTACTTACAGTACAAGCTGTCACTACCCACCATGGCCTGGTACTACATGTGTAGACATGTGGTGTACTTACAGTACAAGCAGTCACAACCCACCACGGCCTGGTACTACATGTGTAGACATGTGGTGAACTTACAATACAGGCAATCACAACCAGTTATAGCAACTGTAGTAAATATATATTCTCCCCACACATACTCTATTAAAGAATATGTACTATACGCATACTAATGTGAAATGTCTTTTATATTTATTAGCTTATCTGCAATGCAGAATCTTTTGGCCTATGTGGCCATCATCCCCTTGCCCCACTTCATACAAAGGGTTCAGTATCCCCTGAATACTAATCCCAGAAACAGGGAAGTACTACAATTGTAGACAAGAGAGAATGAATTCTTATCCAATCCTTCAGCCTCTAGTGTAGAAAGTAGGCTTAAGAGCTCTAAGGAAACTCGACGTTAAAAATACAAAGTGTCTTTCGTAATTCTTCAAGTTGGGACCTTCCAAACAGTAGAATAGGCGCGTGGTCAAATGTAACTATAATCTATTTTTGATTTAATCAATGAATATTCTGTCTTAAATTCTATTTGGTTTTATACAGTAGAACCTCCATGTAAAAAGGACATCTAATTACAGAACCAAAGTGTTCTTTAGAGAATAATGTCCTCTTACCGGAGAGTTGCTAAATAGTAAAAATTATAATTTTATGAATGAAAACTGTCCTTTGTAGAGAGGTGTCCTCTAACGCGAGTGTCCTCTCATGGAGGTTCTACTGTATTTTATATTGTTAAAAAATGGTAATATCTCAACTCAATCACTCATAACTTGCCATGTATTATCCTATTTCGGGAGGAAGAAACTAATACGCAAACGCAGGCCACCTATCCAGTTAAAAAATGCATCAAAACAATTTATTATCAAATAAACAATATGTCTTATCTGGGTGATGATAAACAAAAAGTATTGTTTCTATGTATTTTAAAAGAAATGCCTCTTTTAGTACGTATATGTGTTTTGAAAACTGAGGACATTCCATATTTCATATATTAAAATGGCTATATATATTTGGGTTAGCTAAATATCACAGAACAAGTTAAATAAACGTTTAGTTTATTTTTGTTCCGCTAGATGGGGTTCATATGAGCCTGGTCAAGATATGCCATTTTTATTCTTAATATATATATTTGCAATATTTTGTATGGCTACCCGACAAACTTCGTCGGGAAAAATGAATGAAAAAATGAAGCTATTTGATCCAAAAAGAACATTTAAAAATTATATGTATAGATATTTTAAAAATATCACATAAATAGGTATATCATATTAAATAAATAGCAATATATAAAACAAGAATAAAAAACTTAACAAATAAATTTTAAAAAAAGATATCTCCTTATCATGTAACTAAAAGTTGCTGATGGCTTGCGCCATCTGTCGGAATAAATATCAACTATTCGTTGATTTTCGTAACAAATAAAGTTGTAAAGTTGTTCAGATATTGTGAAAAAGACGTTTAAGTCAAATAAACTATCAAATTATTATTTAGGAAAGTCTATATGTTAAGAAATAAATTTATAGATATAAAAAAATTGTATCAAAATCCATGAAAATGGATAGAACATGACGAAAACATAACAAAGAACTGAAAATCTCTTTCATTATTCCAAAAACAGAACCTGTAGATAAGAAAAACTGTAACCACACTAAGTTAAAATATCTTCAGAAAGTAATATAATAGAAAAATATAATATCAGAAGAAGAAAACATGGCAAAGAAGGAACAAAAACATGTTCAGTTTCTCCTATAAATAATCTATAGCTATGAAAATATCAAATGCCATTAAAAATAAGTTAATATAAAATGTTAATCATATAAAAATATATAATATAAAAATGATATAAGATTATATAAAAAGGAAAGAAAACGAAGAAATGGTAAAGTTTCTACAGCAATCCATATGGACTTTTGGAGGAAGAAAGAGCCGGGAATTTAAAGGAAGTGACCTTAGGTCAATGACTGGCCTAGAAGGGGTCCGGGCACCCCTTGGTACCTTGGCTGGCAGCTCTCTGTGCTCCTTCTCCTCGTACACTTCACTTAGCGGCACCCCTTGGTACCTTGGCTGGTAGCTCTCTGTGCTCCTTCTCCTCGTACACTTCACTTAGCGGCACCCCTTGGTACCTTGGCTGGCAATTCTCTGTGCTCCTTCTCCTCGTACACTTCACTTAGCGGCCTCCCCTTGGTACCTTGGCTGGTAGCTCTCTGTGATCCTTCTCCTCGTACACTTCACTTAGCGGCACCCCTTGGTACCTTGGCTGGTAGCTCTCTGTGCTCCTTCTCCTCGTACACTTCTCTTAGCGGCACCCCTTGGTACCTTGGCTGGCAATTCTCTGTGCTCCTTCTCCTCGTACACTTCACTTAGCGGCCTCCCCTTGGTACCTTGGCTGGTAGCTCTCTGTGCTCCTTCTCCTCGTACACTTCACTTAGCGGCACCCCTTGGTACCTTGACTGGCAATTCTCTGTGCTCCTTCTCCTCGTACACTTCACTTAGCGGCCTCCCCTTGGTACCTTGGCTGGCAACTCTCTGTGCTCCTTCTCCTCGTACACTTCACTTAGCGGCCCCCCTTGGTACCTTGGCTGGCGACACCCCTTGGCACCTTGGCTGGCAGCTCTCTGTGCTCCTTCTCCCCGTACACTTCACTTAGCGACACCCCTTGGTACCTTGGCTGGAAACTCGCTGTGCTCCTTCTCCTCGTACACTTCACTTAGCGGCACCCCTTGGTACTTTGGCTGGAAACTCGCTGTGCTCCTTCTCCTCGTACACTTCACTTAGCGGCACCCCTTGGTACCTTGGCTGGGAGCTCTCTGTGCTCCTTCTCCCCGTACACTTCACTTAGCGGCACCCCTTGGTACCTTGGCTGGCAACTCTCTGTGCTCCTTCTCATCGTACACTTTACTTAGCGGCCCCCCTTGGTACCTTGGCTGGCAACTCTCTGTGCTCCTTCTCCTCGTACACTTCACTTAGCGGCCCCCCTTGGTACTTTGGCTGGTAGCTCTCTGTGCTCCTTCTCCTTGTACACTTCACTTAGCTGCCCCCCTTGGTACCTTGGCTGGCAGCTATCTATGCTCCTTCTCCTCGTACACTTCACTTAGCGACACCCCTTGGTACTTTGGCTGGTAGCTCTCTGTGCTACTTCACCTCGTACACTTCACTTAGCGGCCCCCCTTGATACCTTGGCTGGTAGCTCTCTGTGCTACTTCACCTCGTACACTTCACTTAGCGGCCCCCCTTGATACCTTGACTGGTAGCTCTCTGTGCTACTTCACCTCGTACACTTCACTTAGCGGCCCCCCTTGGTACTTTGGCTGGTAGCTCTCTGTGCTACTTCACCTCGTACACTTCACTTAGCGGTCCCCTTGGTACCTTGGCTGACAGCTCTTTGTGCTCCTTCTCCTCGTACACTTCACTTAGCGGCACCCCTTGGTACCTTGACTGGCAGCTCTCTGTGCTCCTTCTCCTCGTACACTTCACTTAGCGGCATCCCTTGGTACCTTGGCTGGCAATTCTCTGTGCTCCTTCTCCCCGCACCCCTTGGTACCTTGGCTGGCAGCTCTCTGTGCTCCTTCTCCTCGTACACTTCACTTAGCGGTGGTTTCTTTCTGTGAGTGTACGGTAGTGGCTGCATTACTGCTTCTTACTGACAACTTGATATACAGTGTATGTATTCCTTCTTTGAAATCTCCCTCGTACACTTCACTTAGCGGTGGTTTCTTTTAGTAATGTTCAGTGAGTGTTAATAATGCGTTTAGGTACGCTAACGGCTACCTTCTTACTGACAACTTGATATGCTTCAACAGGATGAGTCTATAAAGTTGTTCGTTTCCCCTATCTTTTGAAAAAATCATTTAAAGATTATTTAAGTAATATTCGTAATATTTTTATGTTTAGATATGCAAATGTAACATTGCTTATATCTTGACAACTTTATATATGCGATGCGCTTATACCTGTCTCACATATCAATAGCAAAAAGCATATTTTTCTCTTAGTATTTTTGCAGTAGGTTTAAAATTGGGTTATATTGGATTTAGGTACGTGAATGGGAACATTGACTTCTTAGCTGACAACTCGATATTTATCTACAGAAGGCGTCTATACATTTCCCTGCTTCACATTTCGTACAAATAACGTTTTTTTTTTTAGAATAATTAGGTATTTTTAAAAATGTTTATAGAAATGCGAATGGGTAAATTTCTGTCTTCTTATTGACAACTCGATATACAAGGGCCGTCTATACCCGTTTAACATTTATAGCGTAAGATTCCCAATACAGTAGAACTACCTTCCTGTAAAGGACACCTAATTGCAGAGCCAAAGTGTCTTTTAGGGAGAGGTGTCCTCTTACCGGAGAGTTTCTAAATAGTAAAAATGATAATTTTACAAATGAAAACTGTCCTTTGTAGAGAGGTGTCCTCTAGCGGGAGTGTCCTCTCTTTCTCATGGGGAGGTTCTACTGTACAGATTAATCATTTAAGTATTTTTAGTATTAATATTGGATGTAGATATGTTAATAGGAACATTGCTGCTTTCTTGATGAGACAACACGCTACACCTTTGACTTATCAATTCCCAATTTAACGAATTCCTCGATATTACACGTTTTCCATCCCAATCCCGACTAATATAAAAAGTAAAATGAACCTCCATTTAATACACAAATATATCACTCAATATAGAACGAAGGTTTTTCATTACGTCCAATCGAAATACATTAAATGAATCCCTATTTTTTATTGAATCAATAATTGTTTGGCGACCACATTCATAAGGGCGAAGCCGGATGTCGTTCGGCTAATTTATATATATATATATATATATATATATATATATATGAATGTTTGTATGTTTGTCTGTTTGTTGGTTTGTTGGTTTGTATGACCTGTATACAAATTCGCAGTAGTTCACTAATTCAAACCAAAATTTCCATACATAGGTAAAAAATAACGGGGATGACGATAGGCTATTTTAAAAAAATATATAAATCAATTATTAAAACTATATATTCAAAATACTCTACTTAGCTCACGAGCAGCGCCCTCTAGAACGCGGGCGATCTGCCGGCGGCGCGCGCCCGTTGGCTGCCGGCAGGTCGCTTTAGCGTTCTAGACGAGAAGCTTTTTCTTAATTACAATGCAAGTCCTTAACTATATTTACAGGTTTTCTAATTTATAACTATTTCACATATTTACATAATTCGCCGTTTAAAATAACCGCTCTTGCTATATTTGCTATGTTTTATTTTGCTATGTTTAATGTGTTTGAATAATACATTTAATCGTGTAAACCCGGGCGTTGCCCGGGTCATTCGTCTAGTATACTATATGTAAATATGTTTTCTCAGACAATTTCCGTTGTGTTCTCCGGTGCTAATTGGTTCTCTTCTGCTTCCCATCGCCGTGGCTAGCGCATGCGTAGTTCGTTTTCTTTCTGTCACCGCTATAGGTGTACAAGCGGGCCGTGAGTCCGACAGATTCGCGGATAAAGTATTTTAAAGCAGAAGTGGCACCGTTAAATAACCTTGACCAAAGTTTGTTTACAATTTTGAAACATAAATCAAATATCCAATTTAATTTGTAGCCAAATGTAATTACATTTTGCTCTGTTTAAGACTCCATAGATTATTTTTTGCTTATCCCTAGTACACGTGGTACAGGCCAAGATAATCATGGTGGATAGAAGTAGGAGACTGATTTTACTATAAGTGCACCATATGTCTACACATGTGAAAAGCAGTTCGACTATTCATAGATATAGATTGTGTAAATAGAGATTTGTGTACCGAATTTTAAGCCCTTTCTTTTCGAAAAGAGCATCACACGAAAGAAGATTATATGTAAATATTAGAAGACACAAATAAATTGAATAATCAAGAAAGGGTATTTGGCCAATTCTGGAATAATTAAAAAAATCAGCGGATAGTAGATATTTATTGCGACAGATGGCGCAAGCCATCAGCAACTTTTAGTTACATAATCAGGAGATGTCATCTTCTTAATTTATCCACCTGATCCAGGTACAATTTCGTTTTCGTAGTGTTTTTTTCACACACAAAAAAAAAAAAATTACATATGTGATCAATAATCACATTCTTTGGTGGCTCATCTGAGGTTTTCATTTTACGCCTTAAACCAGGCAGTACTTTTACCAAATTATGTTATTATATATTCCTTTAGCGCAATTAAAGCTATTTTTGATAACTAATTTTATTATAATCTTTTCCACGACTGCATACCAAAATCAAGCAGAAAATCTCTTTTTTTTATTTATAACATATATATATGAAGTAGTTTCCTTATTTCTAAAGATCGCATTGTTTAGATATTTAGCTAAATCACAAGTAAACCCCATATAGATTTATAATTATTTTTAACCCTTTCTTTTGTATTTTATTGTTATCTGTTTTTTAAGGATATAAGTAAGTTTGTTATATCAGTTTATAAACTTGCTAAATATTTGGAAGACCTATATTTTAACTGTTTATTCACTGAACATTTTCAAAAGACTTTTTTTTTTTTTTCGTCTGGCACCAATTTCCTCCAATCACAGCGTGAGTCAGGCTTTGACGTCATCAGGCTGCAGGTGTGTGCAGCCGATTGTTGCAGGTATCGAGGCCGCAGACGACACCCAGGAAGTTCAAATTGATGCAGACGTAATTATAGGTTTCCATACGATCCCAACCCAGATTACACGGTGTCACCTGTCAGTAATATTTTGATATCTTTTGGTACGGAATTTTTTAACATTCTATTTTTATTTTAACATTTGAAAAGTATATTAATCTATTGTTTGCTATATAAAATAGTTGTATTTTAGAAGGTAATTTATATATTTGATATACAAGTATATTCAGGTGAAATTTATGATATATAAAGGTCACCTCCCCCGTCAAAAAACACTAAAAATTAAGCGTTATCCAATGACCTTCTCCGCACACTAGCGGCCTCGGGTCGGTGACAAAGTCACAACACTAGTTTTCGACCTGCGTCCACTTGAGTCCACTAGTTTGCGTAGATGGTCAATAGATGACGCTTAATTTTTAGCGTTTTTTTTTTTTTTGACGGGGGAGGTGACCTTCATCTATAAATTTAATCACGGCAAAATTTCCATCTATATTTTGGCTAAGCCACTTTATTAGCTAAACGTCTATTTGTCAGGTTATGAAGATTTCAGTTGATCCCTTGTGGATCTCATGGAATAAAGCTAACGCCTTAGACAAGTACCTCCTGGGTGGTGTGGAACCCTTTGTCAAGATTCTTATGGCCTGGTTTGGTGGAACATAGACTTCTTGGAATGAAAATAAAAGTTTATTTTTTTTATAATTTTATATTTATAATTCGGTTCCGAATTAACTTTACTATGAGCCGCTTAAAAAGAGAAACCTAGCTTATGATATTTACAACAATGGATAATAAAAAGGCATATATTGGATTTAATAAACGATTTATTTTGCCAATAATTCGGTTGGCTGAACGCCAACCTTTATCAAGGCATTACATTTTTGTATACATAAACTCAGCGCCGCATAGTGTTATAATATCACAGTTGAAATCATTTTAAAAATATTTTTAAATATAGGATAGACCTCATTATTTTTTCTCCTTTAATATTTTAAGATATTTAAATTATTCTCATTGTAACTTTTATAATAATTTTTGCTTGCACAATTTCTCTCACCTACTTTGTTTCTTAAAAATGATTTCAACTGTGATATTATAACACTATGCGGCGCTGAGTTTGTGTATACAGAAATGTAATGCCTTGATAAAGGTTTGGCGTTCAGCCAACCGAAATATTGGTAAAAATAAATCTTTTATTAACTACAATATATGCCTTTTTATTATCTAATGAATTAAATGTGGATTGCTCTATTTTTAAAATGAATAATATGTGTAAGGTTATTCACATATTAAAACAAAGTTTTCAATGAGGGATTAGATCCCGGTTCATGGCTGTCGGGAATCAAGGGTTTTTAACCACTTGTTCACCAACTTCAAAAATTCAATAAGAGATATCAGTTCTTCATCACAAACTTTTGAAAATATCTCACAACGGTCTTTTTTTGCTTTACACAATAATCCTCAATGGTGTTGAAGACGTTTTACCTCTCCTCATCAGTATTACATAGCATATTTATAGGCTTATTCTAACAGCAACACCTAGTGGGCTTAATACAGTAAAATTTAGTTGTACATGCTGTCTTTGAAAACTATCTTATACATATGGTTCAAATTCACATAAATAGGTACCGCTCAGCAAAAGCAACCTAGTTTATGATAATTGAACAATGAATAATATATGAAGGTTATTCACATATTAAACAAAATTTAACGCGGGATTTAATCCCGGTTCATGACTGTCGGGAATCGAGCGTGTTACCCTCTCATCCACCGACTTATTGTCGGGAATCGAGCGTGTTACCCTCTCATCCACCGACTTTTTTTTAATACATATTTCAAATGCAGGGTGTGCAAATATAATATGCAAAAGATGAAATTGTTGTTTTTAACAGAACATACGATATCGTGGAAATATACACTCATGGACAAAACATAAGGAAGTTGTACCTTTTAGCATGTATATCAAGATTCAGACAATAACTCTGAAAGATATTACAGTGACCTTTATTGAAGACACAAGAGATAATCAAGTGTGAACTAAATTGACTCTGTCTCCTTAAAAAAAAGAAAAATAAGACCAGCAACATCAATTCCACTACCTTAAGTTTTGTCTATGAGTGTATGTAACAAAGAGCAGACCAGCTTGAAAGTTTACCGACTATTTTTACAATAATGTAAGGTACGATATTTTAAACGTAACGTAGCAGAAGCGTTGGTTTAAAACTCAGCAGCCGATCTTGTTGATTTAAGAAATCAGACAATTTTTA
Source organism: Cordylochernes scorpioides (assembly GCA_030710605.1). Taxonomy (NCBI): domain Eukaryota; kingdom Metazoa; phylum Arthropoda; class Arachnida; order Pseudoscorpiones; family Chernetidae; genus Cordylochernes; species Cordylochernes scorpioides. The sequence continues at coordinate 60,301,074 of CP092868.1, forward strand.
TTACAAGCTGTAAACCTACATAACAAATACACACATCAAAGGCCCAAAAAACTCTTTGAACCTTGTAGACAATATGGACCTATATATATTATCACCTACTTCACCAACAAACATTTCAAACCCTTATGGGAATTTGAAACTATTTTAGACGCGTATGATTATTTTAAAAATGAAACAATTATATCTACTGCCCTTACTGCAATGTAAAAATAAATGGGAGGACCTGGCTCATCAGTGGTGAACCCTCCCAGCGGTTTCGCTAGTTTATTCTACCATACTAGTGTAATATCGCATTTTTTGGTTTTCCTTTTATACCGATACTGAAGCTAGCCTCTTGGAAATGGTATTTTAAATTAAATATGAACATAAGCTTTGAGGACAGTATAGCCTACTCCACGCTGACGAGCGCCAACAGCGCGAAACGCGTTCGTGGATGGCTTTTCTTGATTTATCAAGAAATTGGGTCGGCCAAATACCATGGAGCAAGCTAAATAAACGTTTAGTTTATTTTTGCTCCACTAGATGGTGCTCTGCCATCTAAAAAGCACATGTGCTCGTGGTCAGAAGATGTCCTTTTTATTTTTAATACATTTATAAATATACAACAATAAACAAAAGCCTAAATACTTAATTTAATACCGCCACAAATCACGAACTATCATTCTATGTTTCTAGCACTTCTCATTGATGGCATGTCTTTTTCAAACTTGAATCAATAAAACATGCAGGGATAAATATACACATATAAATCCTGATAATCCAAAACGTGATTTAAAAACAACAACTAAAATTGCTCATTAAAATATTTCTGGATCTAATACAAAAACACCCTTAGCAAATAACTAAAGAGAAACTAAAAATAAGGGGTTTCCCACACAAAACATCAGAACATTAGAAGCACACAAACATAAACGCGGAAGAAAATATTAGCAATCTTAACATAGATACGATTCAAGCAAATGCAAAGCAGCAAGAAACAATAAACATAAACTTTAAGAAATAGAGACAAACTAAGGAAACACGGAAATAGGGGAAACAATTCAAAGGATTGCTTTTTCTGCTAGAAATGAGCCTTAGAAACACATTAGGAATGCCATGATACAACAGCTTCAGTTAATACGCTTTCACTGCATTCCAAATTCATTGAATTCACCAGCACCGGGAGCTTTGTACAACACAGATCTTGGAGACATTAAAACATCAACAAAAATGTACCAAAAATCTATTTCTAACAGAAATATAAAATACAAAGCTTCATAGAAAACATTTTCACAAATTTTTCACAAAAATCATAAATTTACCTGGTCAGGATATGCCATTATTAATATTGATTTCAACACCTGATCTTTTTATCTTTTATTTTTTTCTTTCGTTTTTTTTCATATATATATGTGAAAAAATAGTACAAATGTAACATTGTACTGGGATAAGGTGCATAAATTAAGAAAAAGGCATCTCCTTATCGTGCAACTGAAATTTGCTGATGACTTGCGCCATCTATCGGAATAAATATCAACTATTCTCGTTGATTTTTGATTATTCCAGAATATATATATATATATGTACTTGAAATATAGATGCAAATAAAATTATAATTGAAAAAATTAAATACATTTTAAAATATTTGCAGAGTTTCTTTATTCAGATATTGGAAGGCAAGCTTTCACGTGGTCGCGCTTCATCAGGACATTGGTTCCGCAAAAGCTAAAGAGAGATATATGCCAAAAATTCTATAATAAAACTAACACGTGTGCACCTTTCCAAGAGACCACACACACGCACTACAACCCAGAATTAAGATTCAAACATCTACTGTAGATAAGTAATAGGAAAATTTCATAAAACACGATCAAATACAAAAATGACGACAATATTAATCTTGAAACTCATCTTTCCCAAAACAAATCGACCATTGTCTTTCAACAAGATAGGAAATTTCCACCCGAGGTAAATACGTATTCTCATTTTTTATCTCAAGGTGAAGCTTGCATTCATTAGAACAGAAAAGGGTGAGTAATGGATTCAAAGTTGATTTACTAAAAAAGTCAACATAAATTTTCGAAATTATAATAAACATATACAGTATTATAAAAGCGGATATCTCTCAGTTTTAGCAATATATCGAATGGGTTATACATAACATACAGTTTTACATGGATTATGACGATAAAATGAAAGTGAATTTGATAAACAACCAAAGAATGATCCACAATAACTAGGAAGACCGTTCCTTAATATATTTTTATATTTTCTCTAATGATGATAATACTTATCTTTGTATTATGACTGCTCTGTAAAATGATAAATTCTCAAGCAATTTTGAAGTTTGAAAGTGACGTTTAAAACACAAGAACTCAGCTTATAACGATTCCCTTCTTTTATTTCGATAAAACTGAGCTACGAGCTTTCAAGTCAAAAAGGATTTTCTTCACGGCCCTAACTATGTGTTACCAAAGCCGCTCGGAACCTCACTACCAACCATACCTTCCTGGACCGGTGATACGTAAAGAACTAATGTGAGATGTTCTGACAAAGATGGAGTTTTACTATATGATCCTTAATAAGATTGTAAAAAGAGCCAACAAAAGAGTATAGAATGTAATTATATGAATAGATCTGCTCTCTCTCTCTTATATTGGAGATGAACAAGTATTTGCTCAGAGTGATTAATGACTGAATAATAACGACTACAGTTAATTACGACAACAGCCAACAAGCTGTACGCTAAGTTTCGATCAATAGCTCTCCTTCATTAGTGTACCCTAGTAGTGCCTTAGTGTGCCATAGTAATGCCCTAGTAGTACTCTAGTAGTACCCTAGTGTGCCCTAGTAGTGCCCTAGTGTACCCTAGTACATACATAAGCACAGTTCCTTCTCATCCAAAGAACCTACTCACTCTCTGTTTTGGTTCCAATCTACAAGGTTGACACAAAAGTTCGTAAACACTTGCAATAAATTGAAATACCAATATTACACTCACCATAATATTATTCGCCGTTATATATAATGTATTTGTATCATGTATAAAGTAATTGTATTATGTATTATGTATTATTATGTATTCACCATAATAATATCATTCGCCAAGTAATAAGAAAAACAACGTTTTAAGAAAAAGACCAACTTTTTGGATAACCTTATATTTATCACTCTTTATTTATTTTTTGATAATTTCATATCAATTTTTATAGTCTTAATGTAACTTCTTCATTAAAAAATTCAAGTTCTTATAATATTTTAACTATTTAAACCCACCTTTCACTAACTAAACTTATGGTTCTACTGAATTAAGACATTGGTGTCGCTTTACCATTGCTGTAGCCAGGATTGACTGAAGAGACAAGGATGAAGGATGGATCATCAGTACAAGGGCAGCTACGACTTCACACAAAGTCCTCAAAGGAAGAAAGATTTTGCGTGACATCCTTGCGCAGGGACCATACCCCTGGAAAGAGAGAATGTTTATAAATTCAGAATCTTCCTAAAATACGTATTAGCTGGTAAACTGTGTAGATACTGCCTATTTCAGATAAATCTTCCTTGTTAGTTTAATTGCCATTCTTTTTTGTCTCTTCAGACCAAATATTTGAGAGCATGTTTTCACAGAGCGAATTTTCTTCTCTTTTCATACACAATAAAACAGAAATACTTTAAAATATATAATGAAACGGCAGTCATTTTTCAATAAAACATACCTACAGAATTCAAAACAAGCTAAATTTAAGATTCCGAGACCCAAAGATAATTCCGAGAAATAATCGAAAAAAAAAAAAAGTAAGAACGTATCGCATTTAAGACCAAATATTGAAAATCCCTAATTAAATTTTTGAACTTATATAAAATCGAAATTTCTATTTTAAGCTTGACCATCTATTTTTTAAACATAAATATATATATTAAAAAAAAAAAAAAAAATTCATCTCTTTAATCGTGCAACTAAAAGTTTCTGATGGCTTGCGACATCTGTCTGAATAAATAACAACTAATTGTTTTTTTTATTCCGATAGATGGCGCAAGCTATCAGCAATTTTTAGTTTCACGATCAGTAGATTGCTTTTTCTTAATTTATCCACCTGATCCTAGTAAATTTTGACATTTATACTATTTATCATTGTGGCGGCCTCACTACGCCGCGGCAAGCGCGAGCTGGGAGAACACCTCACTACGCATGCGCGGGCGGCATCCGGGACTCTTAGGACGCGCGTCGTTCGAACAACAAGGCTTGCTTCCAGCGGCCGTTACTTCTTTCCCCTCTATATATTTCGAGGCTTTAAATAAATTAATTTATTTTATAAAAATGATTATAATTTTTACGGCGGCCTTTCCACAAGCGACACCAACACGCACACAACCATTCCACAAAATTGGTGAGCCGGACGTTATCCAGAAGTTATTTTAATCACACTTCTTTTATTTTATTTCTTATTATTTCTGTTGAAAAAATAGGAAGGAGAATGCCGGGAAATTGTCTTTAAAGATAGAAAGTTTTATTAAGGTTATGCTCTAATTTTACATAAAGTTAAAGCAGCTTGCTTTACATAATCCGCCACAACAATGGTAGAAATAATTTATATACATAGCGGTCAATTGGTCAAAAACAAATAAAAGAAGAGTAGAATGTTGAAATTGATTATTCCAACACCCTCCCTCAATTTCTACATTCCCAATCCAGCAACATGTTTATCATACAAGACTCTTGGCAGACCTTTAGTAAGGATGTCGGCAACATTTTCCTGGGTTGGTGTGTGAACGACCTCGATAAGACCATCGCTGCAAATGCTTCTAATATAATGCCATTTGATGTCAATGTGTTTAGTTCTGGCATGATGGACTGGATTTCTCGCCAGCTGTTGAGCGCCCTGGTTATCAGTCTTTAAAACCGTAGGTTCATTCAATAATTCACCAAATCCCATCTCATCCAACAGCGCTCTAAGATAGACTGCCTCCTTTCCCGCTTCACAAAGTGCTATGTACTCTGATTCCGTGCTCGAAAGAGCGACAGTCTGCTGCTTCTTCGATTCCCAAGCTATTGGACCTCCTGCTAAGAAGAAAACAAGTCCCGTTTGAGATTTTCTATCCGCGAGGTTTCCACCCCAATCAGCGTCGACACAACCATAAAGGGTCTCATTAGTTTTCTCGTAAGTTATTTTCAAACATAAAGTGCCCTTTAGATAGCGGAGGACACGCTTGGCCGCATTCCAGTGCTGTCTCCTAGGATCATTGCTGAATTGTCCCAAAGCACTAACCGCATAGGCTATATCAGGCCTTGTCGACACTGAAAGATATATTAACGATCCAATCAGTGATTGGTATTCTTCCTTTTTTACTGGCTCATTCTCACCCTCTATAGATGAAATCTTTGTTAACTTGGAGTTCGAGTCCATGGGTGTAGAAATCGGCTTGGCCTCCTTCATTCTATATTTCGCCAGAAGTTCTTCAATAAATTTCTCTTGATCTATGGATATTGAGCCATCCTTTTTCGTTTGTATTCTTATACCCAAACAATAATTTATCTTTCCAAGATCCTTTATTTTGAATATCTTCTTCATACTTTCTTTAAAGGATATCAACGTGTCTTCTCTTTCAGCTGCAATTATCAAATCATCAACATAGATTGCCACCAGAAGAATGCCTTCATGATGTTTGATGTAGACACAGTTATCAGTTTTCATCTGTTCTAGGCCCATTTCTTTTAATACTGAATCGAGCTTTGCATGCCAAGTCATTCCAGCCTGTTTCAGACCATATATAGCCTTCTTTAGTTTACATACCCTTCTTGGATATTTCTTTGACTCGAAATTTTCTGGTTGTGTCATGTAAATTTCTTCTTTGACATCACCATTCAAGAAGGCAGACTGAACATCCATTTGATGGACCAGCAAATCATATTCAACGGCCAAGGCTAAAACTGTTCTGATCGTACTGTGGCGTACAACTGGTGCAAAGGTTTCCTCATAATCAATACCGTATTTTTGGGAATAACCTTTTGCTACAAGTCGAGCCTTATACCGTTCAAGAGAACCATCACTACTATACTTTCTCCTGAATACCCATTTGCTTCCAATTACGTTTTGGCCCTTAGGGGGATCAACCAGTACCCAAGTTTTGTTTTCAATCAATGAATCAAACTCCTCCTTCATTGCTTTCCTCCAAAAATAAGAATCTTTTCCAGACAGCGCTTCCTCTGCGTCTTTTGGATCTGGGGAGTACTTCACTTCTGAAAATTCTTGCGTGGATAAATTTGCCGTAGGATATTCCTTTCTTGGTCGGCCAGGTTTTCCCGTTCTAATAAACCTTGGTCTTCCTCTTCCTCTCTGCGAGATGACTTCCATTGTTTCTGATGGTTCGCCTAAAAACTCCGAATCAGTTCCGGGCAAAGTGTTTTCATCATCCTGAAGACTTTCCTCCTCCAATGATGTATCTTCCTTTTTCTGTGGTATAGCTTCAATTTGCACCACGTCATTCCTTAAGGTAGAGTTTTCAGATTCGAGGAAACGTACATCTCGACTTTTTATCATCATGCCTGTTCCAGGCTTCCATAATCTGTACGCCTTTGATTCGGGAGAATAGCCAATCAGTCGGTATTCTTCACTACGAGGAGCGAATTTTCCTCTTCTCGGACGGTTGTCAACAGCGAAACATTTACATCCAATAATTCTTAAATGAGAAACGGTTGGTTTTCTTCCTGTAAATATTTCATACGGAGTTCGACTTTCATTTGTTCTTGGGCATCTGTTTCTAATGTATGTAGATGTATGCACAAGTTCAGCCCAAAGTGGATCTGGGAGGTTCGCTTGAATTATGAAACATCTAGTCATTTCTACCAGAGTTCTGTTCGCTCTTTCAGCAACTCCATTTTGTTGCGGAGAATATTCAACTGAGAGCTGATGTCTAATTCCTTCCTCCATTAAATATTCTTTAAAATCTGAACTCAAATACTCTGCTGCATTGTCACTTCTAATTGCTTTAATTTTCTTGCCAGTTTGTTTCTCAGAAAATCTTTTAAAGACTTTAAATCCTTTGAAAATTTCACTTTTTCGTTTCATAACAAAAGTGAATATCATTCGTGAGAAATCGTCAATGAAAGTTGCGAAGTACAATGCACCGCCATATGACTTTGTTCTCATCGGTCCACATATGTCAGAATGAATAAGTTGCAGTGGCTCTGTTGACTTTGTCAGAGAGACTTCTGGGAATGGTAATCGAGTCTGTTTACCCCTAATACAAGTTTCACAACTTGTTATACTTTTAAATTCACCCTTGGGTAATCCATTAACTAAATTTTCTCTCTGCAATTTCCTGAGGTCATCAAAATTAAGATGACCAAACCTATTATGCCAAATTTCACTGCTATTTTTGTCTATACACATTCTGGTAAATTGCGTTTTTGCATATTTAGTTTGACGCAATATGTAAAGTCCGTTTCTTTTGTAAGCTTCTATGCAAATTTTTCTCAATGGATTCACAATTTCCGCTTTTTCTCTCATAAATTTTACAAAGAATGATTTTTCTGTGCAGGTGCTGACTGAAATCAAATTTCCCTTCAGTCCTGGGACAAACAACACATTTTCTAATTTTAATAAAAATGATTCACCATGTTCGAGAACTTCCAATTCTACCGTTCCTGTACCTAAAGCTTCTATGCTTTGGTCGTTCGCTAATTTAACGGGTATTGGCTCTGTTTCTCTTAAATTTGAAAATGCTGTTCTTAAGCAGCACATGTGTGCAGTTGCACCGCTATCCAGGCACCACTCGTCAACCTCAAGAATATTTTCATCTCTAATTCCTAGAGAAGCAGCCATTCGCGTATTGTTTCTTTTAGAGTTCCTTTTTGACCAGCAGTCAGCCGCTTTGTGGCCTTTCTTTCCACAGTAATAGCAGTTAAGTTTGAACTCCTTCCGATTTGGTGGTTTAGTGGAATTGGTAGTTTTTCTTTCTGGATTTCCAAAAAAGACATTTTGTTCTCCAGACGAAGTTCCCTCCATTTCACGTTGTCTTTGATCTTCTTCTATGATCTTGACCTTTAAAGTTTCAAGTTTTGGGAGCTCATCTCTGGTTTCTATTGCAGTCCTGAATCCTTCATACGATTCTGGAAGACTACACAGCAAGAGTATAACTAAAAAGTCTTCGGGTACTTGAGCCCCAATTTCACCTAGATTGTCCACTAATGAAGTAAATTTACTCAGGTAATCTTTCAAATCATCATTAGGCCTCATTTTCATCTGTATTAGCCTTTTGGTCAGGGAAACTCTCGTCGCAGGTCCTTTAGGTCGATAAACTTCTTCTATCTTTTTCCAGGCCTCCTCGGCAGTCTTGCAATTCTTAACATGTATTAGTTCTGATGGATTCAAGCTCAATACAATTGTAGCAAGAGCCTTCTGATCCTTATTTTGCCAATTAGTAAACTCTTGGTTACCGGGTTCAGGTTTGACATTGGCTTCATTAACATAAATCCACAGATCAGAGTGAACAAGAATCATTTACATTTGAAGCCTCCATGTCTCAAAGTTTTGCTTATTCAACTTCTCAATTTGATATAGACTGGACATGCTTGATTCTTAATATCTTAGACAATCAGTTCTGGGCCCATAACCTGTTGAAAAAATAGGAAGGAGAATGCCGGGAAATTGTCTTTAAAGATAGAAAGTTTTATTAAGTTATGCTCTAATTTTACATAAAGTTAAAGCAGCTTGCTTTACATACTCCGCCACAACAATGGTAGAAATAATTTATATACATAGCGGTCAATTGGTCAAAAACAAATAAAAGAAGAGTAGAATGTTGAAATTGATTATTCCAACAATTTCATCCACGAAACTTTCAACAGCCCCAGAATGCAAGACGCAACTACGGAACATCCGGAAGGGTCAACATCCAGGGCTTGCTTCCAGCATTATTAGTCTAATATTAAATACATGAAGCAATCACCATTTTGTCACATGGCAGAAGAATGACAATGGCTGACAACTAACCATTGGATCGAAGAGAACATCTGATTGACAGCGATTCAATATACCGGGATTATAAAACAAATTGAGAATTAAAAAATGAAATATCCTGTGGTTTTGAATAAAGAATCAACAATATAAATTGTAACAACACACTGAGAATAAAGTTTCTTGGTTTATCTAAACGATCTCTCAAGTTTTCGGGTATTGCAAACCCTTCTACAGGAGCATACAACGAAATGAATCTTTAAAAACTACTACAATATACTACTATAATAACTACTACTACATTTATATAAGGTTGTCCCAAAATTTCCTGTTTTTCTTATTACTTGGCGAATAATATTATTAAAGGCGAACACATAATAATACAATTACTTTATACATAATACAAGACATTATTCATAACGGCTAATAATATTGGTATTTCAAAATTTTTGCAAGTGTTTACGAACTTTTGGCACAACATTGTATCATATTGTTGTTGTTGTCATGTCTAATGAAGAGCCTCAGATGTCTCCATGCATCTCTATCACAGCAGCAGCAATGTCCACTATTTGTATCTTGTATATTGACCATATAGCCAAAATTTCTACATATAACGAGAGAGAGAGAGAGATTGAAACTGATTTTTATTTCAATGTCCATATAAGATTATATAAGGTTAAATACAGAATAAATATAAATATATGAATAAATAACATTATATAATGATAAATACATGAATACAAGAGAGAGAGATAAATTGTTCGTTCCTGTCCAATTCGTTCTAGAACCTTTTGTCATTCTATGTTGATGACTATCCATGGAAACTCTTTACAGCATGATCACACACACTATACGTTGCTCTCAATAACCCTATATAAAACAGAATGTATATCCATGGAATACATAGGGATGGCAGAAAGTTAAAGAGAAATCCGAAGAAGCAAAAGAAAAGAATAGTTTGAGAAAATATCCATTCAGTCTGCACAACACTAGAGAAAAATGGGCCATGGAGGCTGACATAGTTCCAGTAAAGTAAACACATTTGCATAATGGACCTAAATTACTGACAATCTGTTCTAGTGTTCGGCCGGCCTTAGTTCTTTAAGGTTAGAGGTCGCGTCATTGGACCCTTGGCTCATCATCCTTAACCCTTACCACCACAAGCGACCTTAGCAGCGAAAAATACATCGCAAAGTACAGTCAGTCACAACCCATCATGGACTGGTACTACATTTGTAGACATGTGTGTACTTAGAGTACAAGCAGTCACAACCCACCATGGCCTGGTACTACATGTGTAGACATGTGGTGTACTTACAGTACAAGCAGTCACTACCCACCATGGCCTGGTACTACATGTGTAGACATGTGGTGTACTTACAGTACAAGCAGTCACTACCCACCATGGCCTGGTACTACATGTGTAGACATGTGACAATGACAATTAAAAATATTTTATTGACTACATAGTCAATCATTACTCCTAAGAGTTAAGCAGGAGGAACCAAATATTTACAATTCAAAACAAATCAGGCGGTGTCCCCACCGAGGCTCGTCTGGGCCCAATCAGGAGGGCAACATCCCCCTGAGCGCGGACATGCCCTCACGCACAAAGGGATCGGCGTCCCGAGCGCGCTCGATGGCGGCGCTGATGAAACCAGCGAGAAGGCTCCTCCTCCGAGTGGACAGGCGCCTGATGAGAGGCTCCCTATCCTCGGGGTATATGATGGCTTCTGTGATGTCACTCTCACTGATCCCCAATCCCCAGTCGCGTTCTTTGTTTAATTCTTGTAGTATGTCGTCTGCCTCCGTCCAGCGGTCATCAATGAATTGGCAGGACAGTGGAGGTGGAGGTGTCGCGATGTGCGGCGACGTCTTTTCCCCGTGGGGAAAGGGTGGTGTTGTCTCAGCAAGCCGAGGCGCAGGCGGTGGGGGTGTGTCTCGCTCTTTCTCCGTCATTGGATCGTCCTCCTCCATGTCCGTCGGGGCGGGCGGCGGAGGTGTCATCAAAGGAGGTGTCAGTTTCTCCCTGTGGGTAGTGGGCAGCATAGGCTCAGAGGGCCGAGGCGCAGGCAGTGGGGGAGTTGGAGGCACTGCAGCTGGTGTTGTCCTCAGCTCAGCTTTGACTTGCCCGAGGACTTTGTAGAGGTTGCTGGCTGCTCCGGGCCTCAGATCTAAGATTTGCCTGATAAGTCCGGCGAGGGCGTTGCACTGCGAAGGCGGCAGGAGGGGTACACTCCTCTGCGTTTTGGTCCTCGAGGAGAGGAGGTCCAGGACCTCCTCCCGCCCAAGACCAAGGGCGTCCGTCTCAGCGAAGGACACGCTGGGGTGCCTCTCGATGAACGTATCGAGGTCGAACCTCGTTGCGTTCTTTGCTGTTGACGTGAAGGACGCAGAGGTCTCCTCCACGATGGACATCTCCACGTCCGGTGTTGGGGCCGCAGGCTCGCGACTCCCAGGTGTTCGCAGGGACGGAGCAGGGGTCACTGGTGGAGGGGCAGGAGGCGCATCCTCCGCAGGTAAGGCCGAAGGCGCTGGTTGTGGTTGCCGGAGTGCTGCAGGTGGATGGAGCGCAGCTCGGCTTGTGGGAGGCACGTCGGAGACCTCCATGGTTGGGCTGGGGGATGCCGGAGGTGGAGGCTGGGCAGATGGTTGTTGAGGCAGCCTAGTCGCAGTCGCTGGTGGGACGCTGGTTGGAGAGGTTGGTGTGGCCGGTCCAGGAGCGGTGGTTCGCCCTGCAAGCAGGGGACAGTTGGCCCTGCGGTGCCCCTGCCCGTGGCATCTGGAGCACTTAATGCCGGAGGACAGGTAAGCGGGCCAGGCCTCGCCTTTGATGGTGATGTTGAGGCGGGTGGGGAGCCTCTCGGTGGTCACTCCCTCGTGGAGGACGATGAACGCCTCACGGCGGCCGTCGGTGTAGGTGTATGGGCCGGCCTTCATCATTTTGGGCGCGATGGATGTAATGCGCCCATAGGGCCCAAGGGCCTTGATGATGGCTGAGTCCTCCACGAAGAAGGGGAGGTTGCCCACCGTTATCCTCTCCGCTCTTTTGCGGAAAGGGAAAGCCCTGAGGAGAGTGCCCTCAACCTCAAGGCCGTTGTTAATGAGGCGCTCGGCGAGGCCTCTGTTGGCCAGCCCCAGGAGTTGGTGGCCGTTTACCTTGGAGACTTGGATGACTCCGGCGGTTCCTCCAAGTAGCCTGTCCAGCGCCCTCAGGTAATGGAAGGGCTGCAGTTCGGGGCCGTGTTCCAGGTAGACGCAGTGCTCCTCAGCAGAGGACGCCTGCCGCGCCCGGGCCTCCGCGATGTGGGCCCTGGTTGTCGGGATCTCCTGCGCCCGCGGCACCGAACGCGCCGATGATTGCGTTCGGCGACTGCTCCTGGCACCTCTGATGTTGGAGGATGGTGCAGCAGCTGTAGGCGAATTCGAAGATTCGCGGCGCCTCTTCCTGGTCTTCACGACGGTGAAGTCGTTGTCCGCTCCAGGGCCCGAATCCTCAATGCAGTCCGCCCAGTTTCCCAGGACACGGGCAGCGCCATTGGATGACGAACCGGCCGGTAAGCTGAGCGTGACGTCATCACGCGCGGCGGCCAGATTTACATCTCTAACGCCTGCCGGCGGATTTACATGATCTCGATTTTCAGAAATTTCTTTGGAGATTCTTTTCTGAATTCCATTTTTCTTGGAATTCTTCACGCCAGTAGGAGGTGGGATGCTGGGCCTTCCAGGCTCTTGTCCAGCAGATCCCGAGCTCCCTGGCGATGCCGAATTCGGCATGTTTAAATTCATTTCATTGCTCGCCAGAGGCGAAAATCACGGAGCTCGCGCGACGCGTGGCCGCACGGCCGAGTGTAGACATGTGGTGTACTTACAGTACAAGCAGTCACTACCCACCATGGCCTGGTACTACATGTGTAGACATGTGGTGTACTTACAGTACAAGCAGTCACTACCCACCATGGCCTGGTACTACATGTGTAGACATGTGGTGTACTTACAGTACAAGCAGTCACTACCCACTATGGCCAGGTACTACATGTGTAGGCATGTGGTGTACTTACAGTACAAGCAGTCACTACCCACCATGGCCTGGTACTACATGTGTAGACATGTGGTGTACTTACAGTACAAGCAGTCACTACCCACCATGGCCTGGTACTACATGTGTAGACATGTGGTGTACTTACAGTACAAGCAGTCACTACCCACCATGGCTTGGTACTACATGTGTAGACATGTGGTGTACTTACAGTACAAGCAGTCACTACCCACCATGGCCAGGTACTACATGTGTAGACATGTGGTGTACTTACAGTACAAGCAGTCACTACCCACCATGGCCTGGTACTACATGTGTAGACATGTGGTGTACTTACAGTACAAGCGGTCACTACACACCATGGCCTGGTACTACATATGTAGACATGTGATATACCTACAGTCACATAACCTTCTACCCGCCATGATTACTATGTCATGTACCATGTGTACTTGGGGGTAACTATAATACAAACTCTATATTTCAACAATAGTCAAAAATGAAACTTCCAAAGTTTGATTGCAACACAGCCATTACCAAGAAAAAGTCTTCAACTACAGACTCACTTTCTATAGAAATAACATTCTACAATAGAATGGTCTGGTAGACTAAAACTTATGAGTGTTCTCCACTAATGTGAGCCAGGCTGTATCTATTTTCCTTTCAGGGTTATGCTTTCAACTAAAATATAAATGTATAATATAGTGTAAAACGTTAAAAATGTTTTCATTAGCGATATTTTGAGGGATATATACAAACCGCTATATCTCCACAGACAAAACAACCAACCAATCAGATTAAAGCACACTATCTAAAGAGTATTCCCATACAAAACGATAGGAAAAAAGCCCAACGTTACCAAATTTCGAGCCAAGAAAAGTTGTCATCAATATAGACGCAGTAATTTTAAACCATCAAATTGTCAACATTTTACAGAGAAAAATCTTCTACAGTTCTTATATTGAGATGAGAAGTTACGAACCCTTCCAGTAGTTTCGCCAGTTTATTTTTCTAGACCCGCTATATTATTGTAAAGATAGAGGCTGCCTGGCCGGTATTCATAGTTCCTCAAATTAATGATACTTCGGCCAGTAATTATATATTTTTTTATTATAATAATTTTTAACGCTTTGCTAAATGTTTTAATTTTTGTTCACTCCTGACGAGTACAAAAGATTTTTGTCGAAACGTCGAGACAATAAAATATATTTACTGACCGAAGTATCTTTAATTTGAAGCGCTATATTATTGTTTTCCCTTTTGTGTCACATTTGTAGGTTTTTTACGAATGAAATCATAATAAAAAAAGTAATTTTAGATAACAATAAAGAAATGACCGAGATACTGAAAATTGTTCTATTGATGATATAGTCGCAAGACTACAAAAGAAACAAATCAATAAAATAATAAATAAAAAAGACATCTCCTTATCGTACAACTGAAAGTTGCTGATGGTTTGCTCCATCTATCGGAATAAATATCAACTAATCGTTTTTTTATTCCGACAGTTGGCGCAAGCCATCAGCAACTTTCAGTTACAAAATAAGAAGATACCTTTTTTTATTAATTTATGCATCTTATCCCAATACAATATCACACATTTGTACTATTTATTCACAATAAAATAATAATTTTACATAATACATTTCAAAAATAAAAATGGCATATCCTGACCAGGAGCACATGTGCTTTACAGAAGGCAGAGTGCCATCTGGTGGAACAGAAATCAACTAAACATTGATTTAGCCTGTTCCCTGATATTTGGCCAACCCAATTTCTTGATAAATCAAGAAAAGCCATCCACGAACGCGTTTCGCGCTTTTGGCGCTCGTCAGCGTGGAGTAGGCTGTACCACTGCGACCAAAAAAAGATTTTTTCGTCTCAGAGGCTTCTTGAAAAACCAAGAAATGGGTATTTAAGGCCAAACATTATATATATAATACATTTTCTTATCATGCGTAGGTTGAAGGTAGCTAATTTCATCTATCGGAATCCATATTAGAAAGTATCAATTTAAAAAATACAATTATCGTATGTAGGTCAAAATGTTTTCTAGAATATAATTGAGGTAAAGTTAATGTTACGAAATATAATAAAAATCGTCGCTTAATTGACATTTTTTTCTGATAGATGACGTAAGACGTAACATAATCAGATACAACTTCACTTTTGTGCTATTTTTTTCCTAATCAGATAAGTATTTCATCATTTTACTTCTCGGAATATCTTTGTTTTCCTTTTTTAAACCGATAAAGATAACTCAAAATCAACGAGAATAGTTGATATTTATTCCGATAGATGGCGCAAGCCATCAGCAACTTTCAGTTGCACGATAAGGAGATGCCCTTTTTCGTAATTATGCACCTTATCCCAGTACAATATCAAATTTGTACTATTTTTTCACATTGTGTCGCGGTCTCACGCAATTCTGGCCTCAACTACCCATTTCATGATTTTTCAGAATGCCTTGAATGACCAGTTTTTTGGTCGTTGAGGTATAGCTTGCACCACGCTGATGAGGGCCAACAGCCCGAAACGCGTCCGTGGTTAGCTTTTCTTGATTAATCAAGAATGGGTAATTGGACAATTCTGGAATAATTGAAAATCAACAAGAATAGTTGATATTTATTCCGATAGATGGCGCAAGCCATCAGCAACTTTCAGTTGCACGATAAGGAGATACCCTTTTTCGTAAAGATAACTCAATTTGATAAAATAATCCCTTGAATCAATATTGAAATAAGAACATTAAGCATCCAGGAAAAAGTTTCTTTTATAAATAATTTTATTTAAAAATCTCTCAAGCTTTCAGGAAAGAAACCCCTTCTACGGGAGAAAATATCTTACATCATTAAAACGCCAATAAAATAAGATTTAAAATTAAATAAAGTGTTTTGGTTGTTTACATTTCAATGCAGAATCAACGCGGGCTTCTGTTGCGCGTGCTTTCCCCCAGGTGAAGATATCGCCTTGGAATATTATTATTATTTATTTAAGTAACCCAGGTTCCTGGAGCGTACAGAAGTCGCCAACTACCCGGTATGTCCTTCTGATCTAAGGCTTCTTGGATTTATATACAATGCCAGTGGAAGTCCAATTAATGAGGTGTCGCCAGGCAGATTTCTTTCTTGAGAGATTTTCTAGGGATGCTGGACATATGTTGGTGATACCTAGGAGAGTGGCTGTCTGGAATCTTTGGTATTGGAAGGTTGGGCAAGTGAAGAGGAGGTGGTCTACGGTTTGGTCTTCATCTTGGCAGTGGGGGCAAATTGGGCCTTGGAATAGCAAACAAGAAAGTACGCGCAACAGAAGCCCGCGTTAATTCTGCATTGAAACAAATGTAAACAACCAAAACACTTTATTTAATTTTAAATTTTATTTTATTGGCGTTTTAATGATGTAAAATATTTTCTCCTCTAGAAGGGCTTACTTGCCTGAACGCTTGAGAGATTTTTAAATAACAAATATTTTAAAAAGAATATTTTCTCTGGATGCTTAATGTTCTTATTTCAAAGATAACTCAAATAGTCCAAAACTTCCAACCAAAGTATTCTTTCCAAACGACAGACGCTATACCATATAGAAATATCAACAATAAATCTCCACAAACAACAGTTAACAGATTTGTGTTTCAAAACCTTCATTGAAGAGAGAAATGTGTGTTGCGGATGAATGGACCACAACAATAACTTCTATTGTTGTATTCTTGTCGTGTTTGTTGCCATTGATCGTTGGAGTTCACTCTCACTGATATTCGGATGTTTTATATTTGACTATTGACTGATATTTATTTATATAATCTATCATTGACCCATTTAACGAACGATTCTAAAACGATAGCCCTTTTATTATTATAAAGTAAAAGTAGTTCCGATAGTCTTAACATGGGATGGAATAGTAACAAAATATAACAAACAATACAGGAAAGAAATAAACATAAGAAAAAGGAACTTCGCATATATTCAATCCTTGGTGCTAAAAAAGACGATGGAAATTATCTCAAAAGAAAAGAAGAATGAACTTCACGATAGGTTACAGAGAAATAAAGAAATGGAAACCATGGATAGATTGTTGGAACGATGTAGGAAGCTGGCGTGTGAAGACGAGGAAGGTGGAACACCGGACATGGATCACAGGGATACGACGACCATAGAAGAGATCCAGGAGAACGACCTAGAGCAGATGACACGAGACCTGACAGACAAGAATGGTTCAAGGACAGGGAACCATATTATCAAGGAATCACCAGTCATAGAAAGACTGCTGGAGAGCTGCAGAACATCAGGGGACCATAACGGCAAGGGCCACAACATTGACCAGGAGTCAAGATAGCAATATGTAAATATCTTTGTTTACTTTTACTGTTATTAGTTATTGAAGTTGTAAATAAAAATATGTAAATAGACTGACCATTCGTTACACTTTTTAGAGAAAAACTTGTAATATTTTTGAAAAATAAAGTTATTATTATTATTATATATTGCGCTTTACTTTTTAATTGAGTTAAGCGATAATTTTGTGTGTCCACGAGTGTACATTATTGGACATATAAAACATCCAGAAAGAATGAAAAAAAAACATGGAATTTGGCTCAAATTAACTCGTGTAATGAAAGATTTAGTTTTTAAAACATCTGAAAACTAGTTCAATGCCTTCACATTTCATTTTTTAATCATTTGGTCTATGTAATAGGTTGTGTATGTGTGAACGTTTTGCTTCCAGGTTCGTTGATATTTGACCAGTTCCTTCTGAGTGTAACACATTCAATTTTACACGCGATCCAATCCGACCTTGATAGGATGTATCTCCTCTGCTCACTCTCCTCTGAGAATTATTCTCGCCAAGTTCCTCAAACCTATCATCAAGCATGTTGAGCATGCAGGCAACATGAACTGGCCTGGGACTGTCTAAACTTATGGAGGGCTCCTGAGATCAGGACGTCCTTTCGGTGAAGGCCTCGTCTGGTGTTTCCTACACTGTTTTAAACTTTGTAAACTCTCTTTTGACCGTTGACTAGATGTTAATAAACTCTTTTTTAATTGTCATTCAATTTTACACAAGTTAATATAGCCATGTATCCTTTTATCATGAACCATTGTAGTGAGGTTTTAGTAAGAATTGGCCTAAAGAATTAGCATATAATTACAATATATTTAAATACTGAGAATTCCAAACTATATATTATATATAGACGCGTATGATTATTTTAAAAATAAACTGGCGAAACCGCTGGGAGGGTTCACCACTGATGAGCCAGGCCCTCCCATTAATATAATTAGAATATAATATATTTATATACTGAGAATTTGAAAATGTTATATATAGACGCGTATGATTATTTTAAAAATAAACTGACGAAACCGCTGGGAGGGTTCACTACTGATGAGCCAGGCCCTCCCATTTAATATAATTACAATATAATATATTTAAATACTGAGAATTCGAAACTATATTATATAAAGACGCGTATGATTATTTTAAAAATAAACTGGCGAAACCGCTGGGAGGGTTCACTACTGATGAGCCAGGCCCTTCCATTAATTTTTTTTTTCATTGCAGTAAGGGCAGTATAAATTATTTTATTTTTAAAAGAAACATACGCGTCTATAATATTTTCGAATTTTCATAACAGATGGGCGTGCTAATGCATCATAATATTTAAATACTATTTTGAAAAGTTTTAAATATCATTTTAATAGAGATAAATATTTTTAAAAATCATTTTGAAAATTCAGCTTTATTAAAAATCGAATACAATTCGAATAATTTAGAGAGTTCTAAATGTAAAAATTGAACGTACATTTTAAGAATATAAAACATACATTAAGAAGATTATCAATGTTTCAAATATACTAAATACTTTTTAAATATTAGAGTAAAAAGGGAGAAGAGCGACTCAATAATATACATCACTGATAATTTCAAGCCATATAAAAACAACTTCTATTTAAACACAAGCATATGATTGAAGATAAGAGAAAGAATTTTAGCCAGACGAAACTATTACAATTCTTTATTTTGTCAGACGATAGACAATAAAATTATTTGCAGCCACCCCTTTTTCATGCTCTTCCAATGATATCCTTCTTTTTCAATCCCATTGTTTTTCTAAGCCTTCTAAAATTACCCATTGTTCCCCTTCTCTATAATTTTCGAGTGAGAAAAGATCTGGCAACACTGGCTTGATAACTCACAGAATATTTACTTTTCGCACGCTGAAAATATCCAAGTTAATTCTTCTCAGAGAGGAGTAAATATTTAGTTGAAACTTTTACTCTTTTTTCTTTCTATTCATAGAATTTTATATTTGGTACATTGAGGAAAGTCATTATTTAAAAGAAAGTCAAAAAAAAAAAAAAAGAAATCGTAGAATTATTAGAAGTAAATCATCTCTGAATAAATATTTACAAAGAATTGTTCGTTTTTCAATATATACATATTTATATTCTATTTAAATGATATAAAAACACTCTTAAGAGCCTTAATTAATTTCAAATAAATAAAAAATAAGATATGGTGTGAAATTTAGAATAAAATTCTATTAATTTACAGAGATTTCTTTCAACATTTAGTATATATGATCTCAAGCTTTACAGGCTTGATACCCTAATATGATTGAGTGGAGATAAGAAAGAAGAAGGAATATATGAGAAAATGAAACTACCAGTATATAAAATCTATACAAAATCATCCCCTTCTTGGCATTTTTGTTATAGAGGCATAGTTTAAAACAACATAAATACTATAGCACTCACTCTAATAAGCGATCTAGAAAATACTCGATTATAGTAAATTTATATTTTTTCTTAAATGGAGATTTCGACAATGGTTCCCTAAGGGGTGTTTAGAGAGCCTAAACAACCCCAAGCAGCCTTTCTTAGTAAATTCAGGGGGTATATAAAACAATCCACATCTAATTCAATAGTAGAGCGTTCTGAAGATTAATTTGGCGAAATCGCTGAGAGGGTTCACCATTGATGAGTCAAGCCTTCTTATTCACTAGTTTTATGATTGCAGTAAGGTCTGTAGAGATAATATTTGCCAATATATTGCAACATTTAATTTAGTTATCACGTGCGCGTGCCTCGGCGGGAGGGTCGCGAGGAAAATAACTCTTGTATATCTTTTATAAAACTATTTTAGAGGCGTAATATTCTTTTTAAAATAAAACAATTTCTACTGTCCTTACTGCGATGGAAAAATTAGAGGGAGGGCCTGGCTCATCAGTGGTGAACCCTCCCAGCGGTTTCGCCAGTTTAATCTACCATACCGCTGTTATATTACATTTTTGGAACTTCCTTTTATAGGTGACTGTTGTAAGACTCTTGGAATGGGTATTTTAGAAGAACTATGGACATAAGCTTTTAGGACAGCAGAATTAAATATAATTATAAATATATAATATGTTTCGAGCAATCGCTCTTCCGCAAATATCAAATTGTGTCTTTTATTAGAACAATAATGTTACGATGTACTAGAGCGCCATCTGTTATCAAATTATAAACTATTTTAGAAATTGTTTTATTTTAAAAAGAATATTACGCCTCTAAAATAGTTTTATAATTTGATAACAGATGGCGCTCTAGTACATCGTAACATTATTGTTCTAATAAAAGACACAATTTGATATTTGCGGAAGAGCGATTGCTCGAAGCATATTATATATTTATAATTATATTTAATTCTGCTGTCCTAAAAGCTTATGTCCATAGTTCTTCTAAAATACCCATTCCAAGAGTCTTACAACAGTCACCTATAAAAGGAAGTTCCAAAAATGTAATATAACAGCGGTATGGTAGATTAAACTGGCGAAACCGCTGGGAGGGTTCACCACTGATGAGCCAGGCCCTCCCTCTAATTTTTCCATCGCAGTAAGGACAGTAGAAATTGTTTTATTTTAAAAAGAATATTACGCCTCTAAAATAGTTTTATAATTTGATAACATATGGCGCTCTAGTACATCTTGTATATCTTGTTTAGGTAAATGAATGTGATTAGCCTTATTTCATATTTTGACCTTTAGATTCATAAATAAAATATTCTATCTTATCTATCGATAAATTTGTCTAATTTATTTATTTATTTCAATTCAAAACGCTATGTCCCCCTAAGGACACTTGCGCTAAATGTACATACAAATATAACAAAGAAAATATTCAACATGGAAAGATACACAGAAAGTAACTTAGAAAGATTCATATATATTATTTACATATAGAGATATTCTTTGAATTTTTTTTTAAATTAATTACCTTACAATATCATAAGAAACACATTACCAAAAATAATCACCACAAATTTTATTCAATAAAATGTTATGCTAATAATAAATACGCATTTAATGTAATATTCTTTCGTTTAAAAGGAAGTGCCGTATCGTTAATTTGTCCAGAGAATTAGCAGAGAGCTGTGATACAGTTTTATGGACAGAAAGGTATAGCCTAACGGATGGTCAAAGAAGAATGTTTCTCGTCTACGACGAAACATTGACAGTCCATATGTAAATGGTGCAGTTGACTTAAGACGTCGTGTTTGTGGGCTTGAAGCCTTCTAGAGCATCAAAGACTGTGGGCCATTCAGAAGAAACGCTTGTAAAAAGCCATCGAAAGAGATGATTTCAATTTGCCATAGGAAAATGGCTGTTCATATTTCTTAAGATTCTGTAGGAAAATTCGTAAAGCGATTCTTGCAGCTTTTGAAGAAATGTTCATATGTTGCCCTCATTGTTTAACACCTTCTTCAGGAAGAAAAAAAGGAAATGCCGCTGAAGAATTTCTAGATAAAAATTGACTAAAGGTATCCGAATAACTCAATTACTGGTTAAACCTAATGCTTAATGTATGAACGTTTTACAACGATATTTCAAATTGTATCACTAAATCCTCTTGACTTGAAGGTGTAGCAGGCTTCCTGCCAAAACCGAAACTTATATATTTTTTGACAGACGACTGGCGTCATAAAAATATGAAATTCCATAAGTTTTGTCTATGATTATAAATATATATAAAGTTTTCCAAATTATAAAAATTAGCTGTAAAATATGAGATATACTATATATTTTCAAAATACATTTTCAAATACTAATTTAAATCTTTAAACACTTCAATAGAAACTTTTCTAACGGTTTGATTAAAGCTTTTTCATGATGTTACAGCGAAAGACTTGTGTTCCAATTCTACCAAATACAAATGAACACATTTTCGACATTTCAAGTATCTTTCCAAACTTTTAATTAAAGTTGCAAAAGGTTTTCAATTAAAAATGTAGAGTATTTTTTAAAAAATATATAAGGATATCCTATATTTAATAAATATTTTTATTTGGGTAAACATTATTTATATTTACACGAACTGTATATTTATATTTTGAGAAAAACTTGGGTAAGTTTTAATTATACCGTTAAAGGGCAACGCAACACCATAGAAGTAATCTATAGTAACAAACATCACATAGGCAATATATATGATGTATTATAATTAATAAATCAATATACTTTATAATGATATATAAAACTAATTAGCATATAATATATAATGATATTAAGAAAAAGGTATATCCAGATCGTGTAACTAAAAGTTGCTAATGCTAACGCCATCTGTCGGAATGAATATAAACTAATGTTTAATTTTTAATTATTCCAGAATAGACTAAATATCCATTTATGATTCATCAAGAAAAGCTGACCACATACGCATTTTGGGCTGTTGGCTCTCATCAGCGTGGTGTAATTAAAAAACAACGAATAGTTGATATTTATTCCGAAAAATGGCGTGAGCCAACAGAAACTTTCAGTTACACAATCAGGAGATGTCTTTATCATCATTTATCCACCTGTTACCAGTACAATTTCACTTTTTTTCACATATAATGTTTTTGTTTATTTAATAAAATCCACCTCTTTATATTTTGTAGAATAATAAAAAAAAGGGGGGGGGGGGGGAGGAGGGAAGAAAAAATTATAAATATAAAAAAGTTTGAGATACGATTTTTGAATTTTCAAATTAAAATTCGAAGAAAGTTCCACTAATAATTTAAAATGAGTTTTAAATTATATAAATATAACTAAAACATAATTTTAAAATTCCATAAGCGTATATGTCTAAAAGTTATTTTTAAAGTTGAAGTCTATAAAATATAAAATGATAAATGGATGTTTTTGTTATTCAACCAAAACTACTGAATCAATAATTATAAAATTTCATATGTTGGAATATAAAGATATATTCTGACATGTATATACAATTTAATGTTTATAAGATTAACCGAAAAAGAAACTAATTTGTGTATATTAGGATAATAAATTATAATAATGATAATAAATTAAAGATATGTTAATTGTAGATATTGCCAGAAATCTTTTTCTTGTTCTGTATACAGTTCTCTGTTCTCGCTAAGGAATTTAATTTGTCGTTAGAATGTTTAAACGCATATACAGTGGTACCTCGACATACGAGTTTAATTCGTTCCGCAACCTTGCTCGTATCTTGAATTACTCGTATCTCGAAGCAAATTTCCCCATACAAAACAATTGAACTACCATTAATCCGTTCCAACCTCCAAAATGTCACCCCAGTTATTTTTGTTACGTGGTTTTAAATAATAAAAACGTATTTATAAATATCAAATATTTATTTCACAAAAACAAAAAAGAGAATGTAAATAAATAAATTAGATATCCTCACTGGTCTTTGCCTTTTTCGCTACATTTTTCTCGCTTTCACCGCTTTTTTTCTGCGTCAAAGTATCTCCTTGGAGCTGCTTTTCTGTCACCCACACCATCAGCAGTTTCTCCATATTTTCATGAAGGGAGGTTCGCAGCTTGGAAATTATCGTAAGGCCCTTAGCCGGCGTTACACTCTTTATCGGCTCCTTCCGTTTAAGCACAGAACATATCATGGACGTACTACGGCCATACTGCCTCGATAAGTCAACAACTCGAACACCTTGCTCATGTTTTTCTATAATTTCACGTTTCAATTCAATACTCATCATCTTTTTCTTAGCACTTGACTTTTTATAAACTTTCTTCCGATCCATGGTTATAAAAATAAATGAACTAAAACTGTAAATGTAAACGCAACACAAAACACAACTTATCACAGCGGAAGCACGCTGTTAACTGATCGTGATGGCGCGACTGCGTGTTACTACCTGTTGTGTTTTAACTTTAAAAGCACACAAAAATATAATAAACTTGAATTTGTTTATTCAAGTCTCAAAAAACAAAGCTTTGCATATAGAACAAATAATAATGAAGAAGAAGAAAGAAACATTTTAGGAAAAGCAAAAACAAAACAAAAGTACTGGTCAAAAAGAAACATTTAAAATCACAGATTAATATCTTCAACACTACCGAACCGAACTCGTATCTCGAATTTCGCTCGTAACTAAAAGCAAAAAATCACTTGCTCGTCGGCTCGTATCTCGAAAAACTCGTATGTTGGGGCGCTCGTATGTCGAGGTACCACTGTATAGGATTTTAACTTTTAATTAGACATTTTAAATTTATATTTAGACATTTTCAATTTTAATTTAGACACTTTTCATTTTAATTTAGACACATGGACTTTTTATAGAAAAGTCTATGCGTCTAAATTAAAATGAAAAAATGTCTAAATTAAAATGAAAAGTGTCTAAATTAAAATTAAAATTGTCTAATTAAAAGTTAAAAATCTATATATAATTTTTTATCTTCTCTTTTAATAATGATGATAAATAAACTATAATTTTGTTGTAAATATTTGATGACAATGTTTCCTTTTTATCTTTCTTTCTCCTTGTTAATATCATATGACTATTCTTTATGGCCTAAAAATGATTGTAAATATGTATAGATAACTGTAGAAACATACATGCGTGTCAACGCACGTTTCCTTAGGGGTCATAGCACTTTATAAATTGAAATAAAATAAGTAATAAATTAAAGATAATTCCTTTAATATAGATACTTCTATAATAATAAGAGAGATAATGATATCATTTTAAAGAGAGATTTAGCAATCCATAATATTATCTATAAATAAATATAAATCATATATTGGAGCTAAATTTATTATTCAACCAATATTACTAGGGGCAAAACGCCTCTCTTTATCAAGGCAAAATCAAAGAAAAATCTTGATAAAGAGAGGCGTTTTGCCCTAGAAATATTGGTTAAATAATAAATTTAGATCCAATATATGCTTTATATTTATTTATAGATAATTATATGCTTTAATAATAATTAATATTCCCCTTGTACGATGGACTTCATTTTATGGTTAATATAAAACTTCAAAAGAGCTAAGCTTTATTCAATTTTATTTTATATATAATCTATTAATTTCTCATATCAGAGACGAGTATCTGTAGAAGTATGATAAAGTTCTAAAGAACTTGTGCAAATATGTTGTATTCAAAAGAAACTTTTTACCCTTAATTATTAGAGCTATCGTTTATTGATCCTTGGTCAAATAACATTAAAACCATATTCGTTGAGTAAACATTCACTCGAATAGAACATGGGTGAAAACGGGTTATTTGGCTAATATATTGCATAAATATATCTTCAGAAAAATATATATTTAATTTTGAAATGAATATATAAGATATTAGAGTCATCTTTACGCTTGACATACAAAGAAACAGACCATAAACAAAGAACTAGGTATAAAAATTTACAGATATTAAGATAAATACTATAATAGATAAAAAATGACACTGTATTTTAATGAAAAAAAAGTAGGTCATAAAAAATTCCAAGATAATTTGGGGAAACAGAACCGCCTTGTTGGCGAAATGGTCCCTAGAAGGTGTCCCACTTTCTGACATTTCCGTGTCCATTGTCCGCCTCACTTGACCGAATCTGAAGAAATCCACCAGCGGTCACTTGAATCCATCCCATTTGCTATTCCAATTTCATCGTCTGCTAAGCGAAATCCTATACCTTTTATTTAAATAAGGTATGCCTAAATCATTTTATTTCGGTCTAAATGGATCTACTTATTCATTGAATCTTAAGAAATCCACCAACGGTCACTTAAATCCAGCCCATTTGATATTCCAATTTCATCGTCTGCTAAGCGAAATCCTATACCTTTTAAGTATATAAGGTATGTCTAAATCCTTTTATTGCGGTCTATATGAATCTACTTCGTCAGAAGTTCATCTAGGAGATGGAAGATTCTTATTTCTAACCAAAGGTAGAAGAATTCCTCATAGCGTTGATCGATAAAAGTGACAACTTTGTTCCTGTCCAAAATTGACTTTATTAGGTATCGCTCAAAAAGAACAACCTAGATTATCATTGTTACAATAATGATAAATTATAGACAATATTCAAAGCGGGTCTTATAGTTCAGTAGCTCGTAAGGGCTGTTTACAAATATTTATTTTAAATTTAAATATTTTTAAGAGAAATGCCTGTAGAAAAGTTCTTAAACTCGAAAGTTACTAATTTGAATAAATTAGAAACCTTTTTCGGAATAGTTAATCGAGTATTTAAAATATAAAAGAATTCGTCATATTTACAAATAAATGTATTTAGAAAATAAAAAGGCATATATTGGATTGAATAAAATAATCCAATCAAATTAAATATCAAATTATTCTAAAACTTTAATCAGTATAAAATCATCACATCATTGACTGTATTGCCTCATCCATTGATGAGCTCTACTCATCCCCAGCAGACACCATCAGCAAGTTCTATAGGCTTGATACCCTAATGTGATTGTGTGGAGATAAGAAAGAAAAATATTAAATGATAAGTCAGGCATCTAATTTTTATGAGAATATCAGAAAAAAAACCTTTAAAAAACACAACCTTCCATGAAAAAATATAACTATAACAATTAACAACAAAAAGTGACCTTAAACCAAGGCAGCTGCTCTATTAACTGAGGCAAAACGAAGTTAGGTAGAAAACAAAATAAAAAAACACGTAGTCAAAACTAAATAAATGAAAAAATAAGTCACGGGAGAGAAAACCGGAACCAAAGATCCCGTAACAGAAGACACTAACCTTGTAACTATGGAGAATAAAACACTGCAATCTATGAGCTTAACCTATATAAAAATTTCATTCCACATATTATGACCTGCGTTTTCTGTCTTGAGCCTCACCTAATAAAGCTCTTTATGAACTGGAAATGTATTATTCATAGAAATTAAAAATATATCAACAAATTATTTGACACATTTGAGATGGAAGACTTTATTGTAGCCCCTTTCCATTTGATTAGGCTTTCGAAAAAAATATATGAAGTAGAATATATTTTAAAAGATATATATTTATAAATATGTGTAAATAATATATTTTAGGAAGTGCATATTAAAAAGTATATGCGAAAAAAATGAAAAAAATAGAAATGATATGCCTTTTTCATTTTTAAATACATAAATATGAGTTTGGAATTTAAAAAAAAAAGAATTAAAGTCATGTGCTCGCACATTATATGCCCATATTTTGCCAATTTAATAATTTTTTTCTAAAAAGTAATTATAATATCACTGAATTTTATATTAAAATTTTCGATTTTCACAATGAATAAATATATTTCTGTAAATAATACTGTAGCGAATTATTTATTATTTTATTAACAGAGTATCATTTTTAATGTTTATATTTTGCTACTCTGTAAACTTCCCTCATTGTTTATCTTTTTTTATTATCATTCACAGTTTGTTCTTGCCTTGAATAAATTACTGTTTCATCCTGAATTTTATCTTCCCTAATTTTCCACGTGGCAATACAAATAAAAGACGAATCAGAGAATATATTAAAAATGAAATAAAATAGCAGACGTTTTCACTTTCATGCGAAAAGGCGCCAAAAATATTGAGCGTAAGAGAAAACCAAACGAATCCATTTTACTATGGGGTACTGTAGATAAGTGCTGGGGTCCGGGATAGAGAGAAGTAGGTCGAGGAAGTATTCTTAAGGCAGTATTGTGCTTGCTACTTTTTCCTATTGTACAGATGACGGACCTCCTTAGCGACCTCCTTATATAGGCCTAGTGTTAACTTGAAAACACCCTTATTTAAAATAGGCTTTCTTCTACACCCGTTATTTAAAATTTTCTGAATATATACGACAATTTATTTTTGTGAATATGAAAAATATAACTTAGTATAAAGAGTAGTTTTTATTTTATTTCAATTTAAAGCGCTACTCCCCATAGTGACACTTGCGCTGTCATACATGTATATCTTTACATTTTTATAAGAAAAAGGCTTCTTCTTATCGAGCAACTGAAAGTTGCTGATGGCTTGCGCCATCTATCGGAATAAATATCAACTATTCTCGTCGATTTTTAATTATTCCAGAATTGGCCAAATACACATTCTTGATTAATCAAGAAAAGCTAACCACCATTATTAGCTAGAATTTTAGCTAATTGCTATTAGCAAGAAAAGCTAACCACCAGCCAATATTATTCTTAATTTATGCACCTTATCCCAGTACAATATTACATTTGTACTATTTTTTCACATCTTTACATTTGTATATACATTTACAATAATTTTAGGCCGTGAATAGAATAGTCATATGATATTAACAATGTGAAAGATAGGAAAAAAACGAGAAAAAAAGAACTGTATACAATAGAAAGAAGTGCTGGCAATGTGCACAATAAGCATAATATAAATTATCAGTTTCTTAAAATATATTTTTTGCTATATAATTTAAAATATATCTACAAAAGGTTAAAGTATAAAGAGTGGTGCTTTATGTTTGTGATATAAAATATTATTTTGAATTAAAATTATTATCGTTCTTTTTTGGACAAACCGTTATACAAATATATAAAATTATAAAGAAAATATTCCTATTTAAAACCATAGTCACTATGTAAAATAGGTATTTTTGGTAGTTTTGGGAAAAAATTGTGTTTATTTTTAAAAGAAAAGTATTACGTTAAAAGTTAAATATATAAATTGAATATATTTTATTTTTATAAAAATGTACAAATGTGGATTGTTTGTAAAATTATTAATTTGGTAAATTAAAAAAATGGGTATTTTGATAAACATATTTGTATATTCTTTGTCAAAAGAAAAAAAAAAAAAGGGGGGGGGGGGTGAGGTAACTAATGGTTTTTAACTCATTTTATTTGATTTAGGCAAAATAAAGAATATTTATTAAATCCGAATACAGAAATTAATTCTTTATATATAAATGAATAAATAAAAAATATTCTTGATTCATATAATTCAATAGATAAAGTTACCCTTTTATTTACTTATTCAAATTTTTCTTTTCAAAATTGATATTTGCATCACGTCGATAAATATTTAGATCCTGCATATATTCCTTTTTGTTACTCTACATATGCAAAGATAAAATATGATGATATATATTAATGAAAATTTTATTAAATTTACGTATTAAAATATTGCAATTTATAATAAACCTTTTCCACTTTATATATTACTTTTCAATTATGAAATAATAATTTTATATGCAAAAACTGAAATAATATGCTTAATTATTTTTACATATCCTTAAAAGCGTGTGTTATATATAGGTGTTGCAATTTTACGACAACAGTTTACACTTTAATAACAACAGTTTACGCTATAATGACAACATTTCATACTTTAATAACATTTTCACTTTAATAGCAGCACATTTTCTACTTTAATAACAACATATTCATTTTAGGCGATATTTCTCCATTTAAAAAAAAAAACTTTAACAGTTATACGTTTAAAAAAATTTAACTGAAATACTTGTATGTTAAATGAAATTGGTTTAGTATTTTTTTTTTAAGGTCACTTTTAATTTCAAAAAGCACATTTTTGATTTTAATAAAGACTTATTTTATTTAGATGCGTATATTAAAGGTTTTGGACTCATAAGACGCACATTTAAAGGTTTAATAACGACATTTTATGTTATAATACCAACATTTTATAGTGTAATATACGCACAGAAATGTCTTTATTAAAATAAAAATAGGCTTATTGAAACCAAAAATATGTTTTTAAAAATTAAAAATTGCATTAACAAAGGAAAATAGTAAATACCAACCCAAACTAATTTCACATAAAATAGGTGTGTTTCAATTTAAAATTATAAAATTATATATATTACTGTTAAAGTTTCAAATAAAATCTAAAAATGTCGCTTAAAATGAAAATGTTGTTATTAAAGTGTGAAATGTGTTTTCATTAAAGTGTAAAATGTTGTCATTAAAGTGTAAAATGTTGTTATAAAAAATTGCAAAACCTATATATAAACATATAAATACGAAATTATAGAGTACAATGCCAGACAAAAATAACCAGAAAATATGTATTTATTTTCCCACTCAGTGACGTTTGGAGTAGGCTTAAAGTGGGTTGGGTTGCTACGTCATGCAAAATGCAACGCCACGCACGCACACACGTGACCTCCTTATATGTGATTTGAGAATCAATACGTTAAATAGGGTAATGGCCGGCCAGATTTGTGCAGACGATGCCAGCACACAAAATGGCGCTCACGGATTATTTAACAGACGACGCCCCGTATTTATCGTCTGCTTGCGCCTATTTACATACCCATTAGTTTTCAAATTTATTCATATATTAAAAATGGATGCTATCTCTGACCGGCACAAATATATGGCCGTCTCGGCCATATGGAATTTATTTATTTTCACTTTAAAAAATAATTTTCACATCTCGTTAAAGTATTCCTTCAATATTTATTCATGATACCCTCTTTTTTGTGATGTTTATGTTTTTAACTTGCATATTGTAAGGCTATACATTTTTAAATTGTATTTTTTAATATGTGAACTTAATTTTTAACCTTAAATTATTGTAAATAATATATAGTATTAATTAAAATGGCTAAATATTCAATAATATATAGTATATGAGTGAAAATTTGATTTCAAAATCTATATACAAATTGCTATTTGCATATAAGGCATTTGATGCAATTTTTCTACAGACACATACCATTTACCAGCTATGATTGATATATGTGAAAATGATATGAACAAATTTCATAGAACTTTGATGTACAGTAAGATGTCTCTTTAACGACAACGCCAGGTCAACGACCACTTTTCGAAAGTTCCCAAGTCATTGTCATTAAAACAATGTCCTGGACAATGGCCATCGCCTCAAATCCGACCACTTAACTTTAACTCAAAAGTTAAAATATCTTTCTAATTGTCCTAAATGGCTACCAGCTTTTATATCCCCATTTCTGAATTAAAGCAAGCAAAGATGTTTTTTTTTTTAAATGGTTGAAGGTGAAGATGAATAGTGTCAATGAAAAGATTATATAATACAATATAATGCGGCTTATGATTGTAGAAGGACATTTGACAATTATCCCGCATGTGTTTCTTTTGAACGCGAAAAATCGAATTTTATTTTAAGGATAAATAACGATTATTTCTAACCTTAAGGATGAAGTATGAAAGGATGAATTGTGAAGAGTAATGATAAATGGAAAAATAAAGTGTCCAGGGATTGCAGAATTAGTTAGTTCCTCATTAAAGGCCACTCATTATTTTGTTCATAGAAGCGATGTTTAATAAGGCGTTTTACTGAACCAAAGTATCCTGGTAAGTTTCAATCCATATTTATATATATAATTGAAGATAAATTATAAATAATCACAGAATGAGTTGATAGATTCTAAATAAATATCAGTCAATAGTTAAATATAAAACATCCGAATATCAGTGAGAGTGAACTCCAACGATCAATGGCAACAAACACGACAAGAATACAACAATAGAAGTTATTGTTGTGGTCCATTCATCCGCAACACACAGTTCTCTCTTCAATAAAGGTTTTGAAACACAAATCTGTTAACTGTTGTTTGTGGAGATTTATTGTAGAGATTTCTATATGGTATAGCGTCTGTCGTTTGGCTGATATTCTTTGGTTGGAAGTTTTGCATATTTGAGAAACTTTTGCGAGTATTTGATTTCCTTGAGATATTACAGTCCATTTTTTACAGCTCTATTTAGATCTAATATTATACAGCCGATCCCGTATTTTAGGCATGAAACCAGAAATATTCTGTCTCAAATCAATTACATATAACCATTACATATATGGTTTGTTACTTCTTCATTCAACAGCTGCCAATTTAAAGGTCAGTGACCGTCGCCATCTTTTGTCAGATTCTGTGATGGAAATATGGTATGATGGTGACCTCTTTATGCATCTAATATTAAATAAATAAAGTACATATTTACATTTGAGTTATATAATCACGCCTGGAGCAAATTAATAAAAAGCGCAAAATCATAAGGTGAAAGGTTTTGCCTTAGATAGATATAATAATTTTAAAAACTTTAAAATAAACTTTTCGCCTTATGATTTCGCGCTTTTTATGATATTAGAATATGGTTAATTTATTTACATAATTTTTCATTCCAGGTCCGACAAAACTAGTAAGATTCCTTGTCTAATGGCTGCAAGGGCATCTGGCATCAATTCTATTTGATAATGTCACTTCTTTTGATAAAACTATTCTTTTCATAGAGAAGTGACATTATCAAATAAAATTGAGGCCAGATTCCCTTACAGCCATTAGACAAGGAATCTTACTAGTTTCGTCGGACCTGGAATGAAGCTCCCTCTCCCAAAAGGGCAGTTTTCATTTGCAAAATTGCCATTTATTTACATTTATTTATACAGTAGAACCTCCCTGTAAAGGACCTAATTTCAGAGCCAAAGTGTCCTTTAGAGAGAGAGATACTCGATTTGTATTTAACTTAGTATTGATAAAATCTTGGTTTAAAAGAGATTTTTATTCCTAAATCCGATAAGTTTTAAATTGAAAATCAACGGTATATATTGTTTTGTTTTTACAAAAACATCTTGAGATATATGGTTGGCTTTTCTTGATTTAGAAAAAAAAAATGGATTGGCAAAATATCACGAAACAAGTTAAATCAACGTTTAGTTGACTTTTGTTCCACTAGATGGCTCTCTGCAATCTAAAATGCATAGTGAGCGGTCAGGATATGCCTTTTTTGTTTTTTAATATATATACAGTTCGATACAATTGACATTTCTGAAGCGACATCAATGTTGTCACAGATCAATGGTGACAACAATATTGTTATAACGACACGACACTAAGTACGGGATTGACAAATTTGACGATATTCCTTCAAGTGGAATTTCCCCAAGACTGAGTTATGGATGACACTGAGTATTTGTAAAATTGTACTAAAACTGTTGTACTACAGCGGTAGAAAAATTGAAGCTATGTGCTGACATTCTATGTAGAACCGCAGAAGTCGGGGTGTGTTATGGGACTACACAGTATATTACCCATTTAAGGCGCGCCAGGAGACCAGAAAATTCAGGTCTTAAATACGATTTGGTTTTAAATCGGAGATCACCATTATCAGATGACATTCCTATTTAAAGATATCAGTTGTCATCAACCCTCTCCTTTCAGGTTATGAGGTGGCGATATATCCTATTGTTCTGAAGATAGAGCAATCCATATTTAAATATTTAGATAATAAAAAGGTATATATTGGATTGAATAAAAAGATTTATTCGCCAATATAAAAAAAGCCTTTTTATTATCTATATATATTCTCTCTATTCTGAATTAATAAAATCATTAACCCTTTCAGCTTTAATTTATTTTGATTACCAATTGATAAACTATTTGAAAACATTTTGGTATTTTTAAGTGTGATCAGTTAAAAATAAGTTTTTATTTAGGATTTTAAAATTTTAGTGTCCAATCAGATTGGACCATAGAGGTGATATATCTGACTTCTCATTGGCTATCATAATGTTTGGGAGAGATTTGATCATATTGGCCGTAAATGTGCAATTTGGTGTTAAATATGACAGGTGCTAAATAGAAATGAATGTTTAGCATTTCTGAATTCCCCACAGAAGTCGTGTACAAAGTTCGTAAACACATGCAAAAAATTGAAATACCAATATTATTCGCCGTTATGTATAATGTGTTTTTGTATTATAAAATAAATAAAGCTTCTAGGGTTAAGTTCCTTGTTCAATTTTTATTTTAAAGCTTTCGGACTTGTCAGTCCTTCAACAGGAGTATCACGTTAATAAATTGATGAGATATATACTATTTTTATATATCATCAATTTATTATCGTGATACTCCTGTTGAAGGACTGACAAGTCCGAAAGCTTTAAAATAAAAATTGAACAAGGAACTTAACCCTAGAAGCTTTGTTTATTTTATAATATTACTAGACGAATGGCCCGGGCAACGCCCGGGTTTTACCCGAGTGCGAATATATTTTAAAAACGTTTTAATCTTCATCTAGATCTTCATCTTGTCTACACCTTGTATACATCTTGCTTCCTAGGGTTGCCCGGCAACGCCCGGGTTTACATGATTAAATGTATTATTCAAACACATTAAACATGTGCCCGTTGGCTGCCAGCGAGTAAATGTCGGCGCCCGTTGACTCCCGGCGAGCAAGCGACCGCTCCCGTCGGCTGCTGGCGGGCGAGTGGCTTCCCGGCGCATGCGCGCGCCCGTTGACTCCCGGCGAGCAAGCGACAGCTTCCGTCGGCTGCCGGCGTGCGAGTGCCTTCCCGGCGCATGCGCGCGCACAGGGAAGCCACGTGTCGCAGGCCGTCCAATGGGCGCGCCCCGCCATCAGATTCCACCGCGTTCTAGATGAGCTATTTAGAATAATTTGAATATATAGTTTTAATAATTGATTTATATATTTTTTAAAATAGCCTATCGTCATCCTCGTTATTTTTTACCTATGTATTAAAATTTTGGTTTGAATTAGTGAACTACTGCGAATTTGTATACCGGACATACAAACCAACCAACCAACAAACATACAAACATTCATTTTTATATATATAGATAAATCAGGGAAGAACGTTCATTTATAATGTTTTTATATTATGTATGAAGTAATTGTATTATGTATTATTATCTATTCGCCAAGTAATAAGAAAAACAACGTTTTAAGAAAAAAACGAACTTATGGGACAATCTTATACTAGAAGTAATGGATGATACACACAACCAGATATAGTAAAATCGGTAGATGGGGAACCTACCTGCAAGAGATCGTGGCATGGTCGGCACACAGACGAGGGAATGGAGATTGCGATGCTCGGCATACCCGCTGACCGCCAGACATCCCCCGAACATGGTGATCTGATAGATGTAAGTGAAGAGCACCGCCATCGCTGTGTAGATACAGAAGATACGAACGGAGGGGAAGGGAGTGATGATACCGATCCAGAAGGAGATGAAGTTGGTAAGAGAGGTGATGGTGATCGAGACGCCTGCTTCGCCAAACGCCCGAGCCAGACGTTCCTCCACAGATCTGGATGGATCGGTCCTCCGCCAGGCTCCTAGCAGGACGAAGGTATCGTCCATGCCGATACCTGTACAAACAGCTATTGTAGATTATCGTTTATAATGGCCCTTTTAGTTATTTTAATTTAAAGAGCTATTTCCCCCTAGGGTAGGTGTCGGCAAACTTTTGAATAGGAAGAGTCAAAAATTACAATTTACAAAATTTCAAAGTTTTTTTTTTGACGTGACAACGTCTTAAATTAGGTTGCGGCTGGGAGTCACTTATGAAAAAGTGTAACGCCCGGTAACGTTACGATGAGTCACCGAACGAGAGTGCTGCGCGCGCAGCTGCGCACGCAGCGCTAGAGAATTAGGCGCATTGAATCGGCGCATGCTTGTCTCTGTCTTTGTCTTTCTCGAACGTTCTTGGCGTTGGAAAAACAAGAAAGCGTCATAATACAAGTTCACACGTGTGGTTAAAGTATCGTCAGCTGTGTCTGTAGTGAAAATGTGGAGTGCTTAGATTCGTCATTTACAACAACTACAACAATAAAGGTAAATAATTGTACACTGATATTTCATTATCGTAAACTATGATTGATTGATTAATTGTTAGATTGACACAAAAGTTGAGAAACTGAGTTTATAGGTTATGTCATACTATTGATAAATGTTGATAGTGTTAAGTAAATTATTAGTTTAAAATTAATTAATTAATTAATTATTATTTTACAAATTTTAAATAGTTTCAAATTTATTTAGCAAAAATTTGAACCTTCGATCTGAATAAATGTTTTGATTTTCTAATTGATTCTTTAAAATTACAAATATTAAGAAAAAGTGGCAGATATAAGAAAACTTTATTTAAACTGTGTTGAGCAAGAATTTTAACATCTAATTTAAGTAAATGTTTTAATTTTCAACTTCATCATTTACAATTACAAATTTTATTTAATTTCAAATTTATTTAGCAAAAATTTGAACCTTCGATCTGAATAAGTGTTTTGATTTTCAAATACCAACGCGGCTGGTGGAGTGGCGATCTATCGTAAATTATCATCGACATCTACGGCGGAAGTGTTCCAAGTTGCGATTACAGACGTAACTCGTGTCATTAAAACCAAGGGTGACATGTGCATGACTGAAGTTACTTGCTTCGCCGCTAATACTAGCTTCAAGTTTATACTCGGTGCTGTATATATTCATCCAGGAGCTAGTATGCAGGATATTGGAATGTTACTATGGCAAGGACTCGGTCCGTACATTCACAACAGCCAGTACGTGCCACCGTTCGTGCAAGTTGATTCTAGTATACCGATTCTTCTGTGTGGTGATTTTAACAAAAACGTAAAGCCTGACAACTCGTTTCTTAATTTCATGAAAAATACGTATAATCTTGATTGCGTATCAAACGTTTCTAAGTCAACTACGTTAAAAGGAACAACTTTCGACTTGACTTTCGCAAGACACATTACAGCAGAAACACTTCCTTTCATTTCATATTTCTCCTATCATCGTCCTATCCTCAACAAAATCACTCAAATAGGAATTAGTTAAGTTTAAGTTTACATGTACAATGTTTTAGTAAACAAAATATATTTCTATAGTTAAAATTTGTGCAATTCTTATTTTCATTCAATTCCTTGTTCCTATTGTGCAATTTAATTATATTCATATCAATAAATATTCTACCGTTGTCACGTAAAATCTTCGCCCGTAAAACCGACTTTACAGGCAACCATTGTTTTTTTGCTTATACCTAGTACACGTGGTACAGGCCATGATAATCATGGTGGGTAGAAGTAGGCGACTACTTTTACTGTAAGTGCACCACATGTTTACACATTTGAAAAGCAGTTCGACTTTGCTCAATTTTTTTTGAAGAGCTAAAACATTTTTTTTCTTGCAAACAATAAATAGTACTCGCATAAATAATATTTGAATATGGAACTATATAAAGAACCGCAGTTTCACATCCAAAGAGCCGCATGTGGCTCGCGAGCCGCAGTTTGCCGACCCTATGGACACTTGCGCTGCCATACATGTATGACTCTATATTTGTCTATACATATTTACAATAATTTTAGACCGTATAGTCATATAATATTAACAAGGAGAAAGAGAGAAAATAATAATAATAAAACATTGCCATCAAATATTTACATCAAAATGTTAATATTCTCTTTAACCTTCTGTGATTGGAATTCCAAACCAATGCTAGTTAAAGATTGGCATGTCATCTTTGATCGAAATCCTAAGCTACCTTCCATAGTAAATACAGGGTAATATAAGAAAACCAATCCAATACAATAGTAGAGCGGCCTGGAGATTAATTTGTCAAAACAACTGAGAGGGTTCACTACTGATGAGTCAATCCCTCTTATTCGATAACGTTATTATTGCAGTAAGGGTCTGTAGAGATAATATTTGATTAATCATTAAAAAGAAACAACAAATAAATTAATTGTTACCAATTTTACATATGTAACTCTGTATAATTCCTGTTGTAAGAGTTTGATCACCGTCTATGAGCGATAAATTGTCGTTTAAGGCTGACAAAAGCTCTTCAGATCCCATCTAAGAGAGAATGAAGACCTTCATTGTTTTACATTTACAGACATTAAAGTTCATTATAACGGGATTACGGATTTAGACAAATTGCAAAATACCATAAGTCGTCGCAATTCTTTTTATTAACTTGATTAAAGGAAGCTTTCGGGGAAACCCTTTTTCAGCTATCTAAAACGTCTAAACAAGGCAATGGAGTGAGAATATATAGCATTTTAAAGCACTTTAAAGTACCTGATTAAAGGAATATTTCAGACAAGCCCTCTCTCTCTCTTTTTCATCTATCTAAAACGTATAAACAAGGCAATGGAGAGGGTCATATAGAATTTTAAAGCACTTAAAGCAATTGATTAAAGGAAGCATTCGGTAAGTCCTTCTTCAACAACTAAAACGTCTAAACAAGGCAATGGAGCGAGATTATATAGCATTTTAAAGCACTTTAAAGTAATTGATTAAAGGAATCTTTCAGGCAAGCCCTTTTTAATATATATAAAACGTATAAACAAGGTAATGAAGATGGTCATATAGAATTTTAAAGCACTTTAAAATGCTTAATAATCTTTCTCCATTGCCTTGTTTTATGTTTTAGTTGGGTAAAAAAGGGCTTGTCTGAAATATTCCTTTAATTAAGTTAATAAAAGAGTTGCGGTTCCTATGATTTTTTGTAAAGACATTTGAGTATAAAACTTCTGAACAAAAATTACCATCCATTATAAACCACATGGTCGAATTATCCCGTGACACCTCTCAAGTATAAAGGATAACTATGAGAAACTAACCTCCATGTTGATGTGAATTCACCGCAATACTGGAACATCTCAGATGTTTGCAAATAGAACTCTTTTATATGATTTGTTACACCGGGGGATATGTGCGAAGAGAAGGCTCTGTACAATCGATTCTCGATTTAAGACAGAACCACGAGCACCAGACATTCCTCTTTTATTATCTTCAAGTGTCTATGTCGATTTGACGCCATCCCTCGACTGATTTGTCATCTTCTGTCAGTCTCCTAGGTGTGGGGTCTGAACCTCCAATATTATAAACATTCTTTGTGTGAATCCAAGTGTTTAAAGTTTAAGTCCAAGGTGTGAGGACAGGACATCGATGGGTGAGGACAGGACATTGAGGTGTACAGGCAGGACATTGAGGTGTACAGACAGGACATCAAGGTGTACAGACAGGACATCGAGGTGTGAGGACATCGAGATGTACAGACAGGACATCGAGGTGTGAGGACATCGAGATGTTAGGACAGGACATCGAGGTGTGAGGACATCGAGATGTACAGACAGGACATCGAGGTGTGAGGACATCGAGATGTTAGGACAGGACATCGAGGTGTGAGGACATCGAGATGTACAGACAGGACATCGAGGTGTGAGGACATCGAGATGTTAGGACAGGACATCGAGGAGTGACAGAGGACAGGACTTCGAGGAGTGACAGAGGACAGGACATCGAGGAGTGACAGAGGACAGGACATCAAGGAGTGACAGAGGACAGGATATCGAGGAGTGACAGATGTTCCCCCAAGACGCGAGGACAAGCAAACACACAGAGCTGCGGCGGCCATCACCTGCTAACACGGATATCAAATCAAGCGTGAGGCGGAAGCCGACCACGGGGTCACCCACGCTGTCTCCCAGTGGTTCCCGACCTTTTTACAACTCCTTTTTCCTCTCTTTGTTTACATCGTCCACTTCACCTACTGACCAATCAAAGGACTCTTTTTTAACTTCTTCTAAGTTTGAATATACAGAAAAAAGTTTCACTTATTTTATTAGTTTGCTCGTTTTAAATATCTTTTCGCTTCATCTATATCTTTTATATTTTATATATAAGCGATATATATAATAACGAAAAGACCAAAGCGAGAAACCATTTAAAGAAAATATTTATAACTGTAAATACATGACTACTTAAAATTATATCCATTATTCCTGTAGAAGGGCAGCTTACGCCCGAAAGCTTGAATTCATTTTTCAAATAAAGAAACTTATCCTTTTGAATCTTTTCGTTATTATAATTATTGAAAGGATTATTCGTCTTAATTCAAAAAATAAGCGATATATATCTATTTAAAATTTTAAATAAATCTTATTTTGGATCAATTATTTGCATATAACACAAATACTTGGAATAACTCGGTGTAGTTAGTTTTACTTCTTCTCTTTGTAGATGTGATCACTTTAAACGTCATCAGGTTTGAACAATCAAGTGTCAAACATCGTCAGGTATCAAAAATTAAACGTCAAAAACTGTAATATTTAAAGTCACAAACATCGTCAGGATTCAACAATTAAACGTCAAACATCGGCAAGTTTCAACAATTAAACGTCAAACATCGTCAGGTCTGATCAATTAGACGTCAAACATTGTCGGATTTCATCAAATAAACGTCAAACATCGTCAGGCTTCATTAATTGAACATCAAACATCGTCAGACCTCAACAATTAAACGTCAAACATCGTCAGGCTTCATTAATTGAACGTCAAACATCGTCAGACTTCAACAATTAAACGTCAAACATCGTCTGGTTTCAACAATTAGACGTCAAACATCGTCAGGCTTCATTAATTAAACGTCAAACATCGTCAGTTTCAACAATTAAACGTCAAACATCGTCAGACTTCATCAATTAAACGTCAAACATCGTCAGACTTCGTCAATTAAACGTCAAACATTGTCAGGTTTCAACAATTAAACGTCAAACATCGTTAGGTTTCAACAATTAAACGTCAAACATTGTCAGGTTTCAACAATTAAACGTCGAACATTGTCAGATTTCATCAATTAAACGTCAAACATCGTCAGGCTTCATCAATTAAACGTCAAACATTGTCAGGTTCTAACAATTAAACGTCGAACATTGTCAGACTTCGTCAATTAAACGTCAAACATTGTCAGATTTCATCAATTAAACGTCAAACATCGTCAGGTTTCAACAATTAAACGTCAAACATTGTCAGGCTTCATCAATTAAACGTCAAACATCGTCAGACTTCAACAATTAAACGTCAAACATCGTCAAGTTTCAACAATAAAACGTCAAACATCGTCTGGTTTCAACAATTAGACGTCAAACATCGTCAGACTTCATCAATTAAACGTCAAACATCGTCAGGCTTCATTAATTGAACGTCAAACATCGTCAGGTTTCAACAATTAAAACGTCAAGCATCGTCTGGTTTCAACAATTAGACGTCAAACATCGTCAAGCTTCATTAACTGAACGTCAAACATCGTCAGACTTCAACAATTAAACGTCAAACATCGTCAGGCTTCATCAATTAAACGTCAAACATCGTCAGACTTCAACAATTAAACGTCAAACATCGTCAGGCTTCATCAATTAAACGTCAAACATTGTCAGGTTTCAACAATTAAACGTCGAACATTGTCAGACTTCATCAATTAAACGTCAAACATCGTCAGGCTTCATTAATTAAACGTCAAGCATCGTCAGACTTCAACAATTAAACGTCAAACATCGTCAGGCTTCATTAATTGAACGTCAAACATCGTCAGACTTCAACAATTAAAGGTTAAACATCGTCAGGTTTCAACAATTAAAACGTCAAACATCGTCTGGTTTCAACAATTAGACGTCAAACATCGTCAGGCTTCATTAATTGAACGTCAAACATCGTCAGACTTCAACAATTAAACGTCAAACATCGTCAGGCTTCAACAATTAAACGTCAAACATCGTCAGGCTTCAACAAATAAATGTCAAACATCGTCACGTTTCAACAATTAAACGTCAAACATCGTCAAGTTTCAACAATTAAACGTCAAACATCGTCAGGTTTCAACAATTAAAACGTCAAACATCGTCAGACTTCATCAATTAAACGTCAAACATCGTCAGGCTTAAATAATTAAAACGTCAAACATCGTCAGACTTCATCAATTAAACGTCAAACATTGTAAAGTTTCAACAATTAAACGCCGAACATCGTCAGATTGATATTTGACCGACTTTACCGAAGATGTTTTGGCATATTTACTGGTATCAGAATATATTAACACCCGCTGTTTGAATACAGGTGACGTACCTTGCTTCCGCAAAATTGGAAAAAATCTACATAATATACCGATAGAATTATCTTTAAGATCAGGATTCCTCAATGAACATATTTATTTACCCTAAAAGAAATAGAAACACATCTCAGGAGTTGATTAAGAAAAAGAGATATGCAATATTCTATTTATAGATATCAAAATATTCCATAAATAACAATTCGCCTGAAAAAAAAAGGTTTATCGATCTAAAATGAAAATATGTAATAGAGATATGGGGCAGTGGAGGAAAACGCGAGATTTGGTATGCAAATATGGAATAAATGTCTAGCGGCGCCGAATTACGACCCATCTGTTTGGTAGAGCGTGATCTCCGCCCTCTGTCGCACATGGGTAGCTGGTACTACATGTGTAGACATTTAGTACCTATAGTACAAGATGTCACAACCATGGCCTGGTACTACATGTGTAGACGTTTAGTACTTAGAGTACAAGCTGTCACAACCATGGCCTGGTACTACATGTGTAAACATTTAGTACTTATAGTACAGGCAGTCACAACCCACCATGGCCTGGTACTACATGTGTAGACTTTTAGTGTGTGTCTACTTATAGTACAAGCAGTCACAACCTGGCCTGGTACTACATGTGTAGACATGTGGTGTGTGTACTTATAGTACAAGCAGCCTCTACACAACACTCTACCTACCCTGGCATGGTACAACGGGTGTAGACATGTGGTGTACTTACAGTACAATCTGTCACAACATTATATAACTCAGTAATAAAAAACAATCCTACGCCCAGGAATCAACCTAGCACGAAATGTTCCAACAACTAACATTCTCTATCATTTTTATATATGTGCGTCATGGTGACATAACTGGCAGTCTGTTTTGATTTCAGTCTTTCTTTTTTGATTCGATTATCTATGACTTTTAAGAAGGCCGAAACCTAATAGTTCTATTTCATATCTTTTTGTTGTTAAATTTTCCAAAGAATAGTTATGTCTATATATTTGTAATAAGTTATCCACCCCCCCCCCCTCCCACGTCCCACATGTCGCCGGTCGTCTATTTTTAAAGAGACAGAAGCCATTTTGTTTCCACTTGGTTATCTCGTGTGTCGTCAATAATGGTCACTGTGTATCAAACATATTCCAAAGTTATTGTCTGAATCTTGATATACCACGTGTACCTCAGATAAATAAAAAAAATGATTTATTTACACCTCAAGTTTACTGTTATCATTCACTACAAGCACCAAGTATAAAACTGATAATGGAATTCCCCAAAAACAACTCCTTGGTTGTATCCAAGACACCAAACAGGATCTTTGGGACAATCCGGGAACAAACTTCTGAGACATTATGGAATTGATGTGGGATAATTCATTTGACGATATATTGTGGAACCCACAGAATGAAGAGAGAGATAGATAATGAAAGAATTAGTTTGGTAATCTAAGTGTATGGTGATAGAGTATGAAAGGACACAACATGGCGTTCCAAGATGGCTGAATCACTACACGGTGATGAATGTTACGTAAGACAAGGCCTTCAACAGACCATATCACTACCAGGAAAACATTCAAGATAAGATACAATTGCATGACCTTACAAAGAGAAGCTAAAAATAGGGAAATTATTAAATTATTCTTTTCCCTCTTTCTAGAAATTATTTATTTTATATAGCCTCGCTTCAATTTTCGTTTTATTTTTGGTATCTTTTAATTTAGAGGTTATACAGTCTATATTTAAGACATCAAGATACTGAACTAGAAATTCCCGATCTCTTAAATCCGATTTTAATCTCACACCCGGTAGTTTATCATGCTCATTATAATCAGATCGGTTATTAATTGAACTCATAGTCATAACCTAGGGAGGGAGGGGTAGCAAAGTCCGACTGTCATGTGGTGGATAGCCAGCCTACGACAGCAGCTTTCCATCATGGAGACGTATGGACTAAATATTGGAATACTTTAATTATAGGGTAGCAAAGTCCGACTGTCATGTGGTGGATAGCCAACCAATGACAACAGCTCCCCATCATGGAGACTTATGGACTAAGACAGGACCCCCCTATATTACACAACCCTACCAAGATTGGAAGATAGAATCCTCTGAAATATAAATTGTAGCAACACACTGTCTCCAAGGATAAGTTTCTTGGTTTATTTACATATTGTCTCAAGCTTTCAGGTATCATAAACCCTTCTACAGGAGTATAAAACGTTGTATACCTCTTTTGGACGATAAAAACATGGCGAGGGAAGACGAGTTTCTTATACTTAATACTCCATTTCAGACCTATTTTATGCTTCATTAATATTTCTTTCTTTCAACTATGATTTTGCATATCTTGAATTATCCTCTATGATTTTTATTTTTACAAATAGGTAAATTGCTCATTTGCATGCTTTTCTCTATATTTATGTAAATTAATATGTGTATGTATATATTCACTACAGCCATTGGTATCGTTCATAGTGTCGTTTTTTTATCGCGCCTGTTGAAGGGCTTTTGCCTGAAAGCTTGCTCAATGCGTCTTCCTTCGCCATGT
Organism: Cordylochernes scorpioides; assembly: GCA_030710605.1. Classification (NCBI taxonomy): domain Eukaryota; kingdom Metazoa; phylum Arthropoda; class Arachnida; order Pseudoscorpiones; family Chernetidae; genus Cordylochernes; species Cordylochernes scorpioides. Next base: position 60,345,478 of record CP092868.1, read on the forward strand.
TTTTTATCGTCCAAATTCAATCCAGGAAGAGTTTTTAATCTATATAGTTGTATACCTCTGTAGAAAGGTTTATGATACACAAAAGCTTGATTGTTTAAATAAACCAAGAAACTTATCCTCGGAAGCAGTATGCCCCTACCTAGATTAGAAATTGAATCCATGAATTTAGCCTCTATGACCTTGTATAGGTTAATAAATTAATTAAAAAGTCAAAACTTAAGGAAGTTTCATATTTTAATGTCTCCGGTTGTCTGTTTTTTAAAGGAAACAGAGGCAATTTTGTTCACACTTGGTTATCTCGGTCTTCAATAAAGGGCACTGTAATATCTTTCAGATTTACTGTCTGAATCCCCCGATATACTTACTAAAAAGTACAACTTCCTTAAGTTTAATATATGAGTGAAGATAATTTGAGGATCTTTTGCCACAGGCTGAGGTGGCAATATGACTTGGTATTGGTCTCTTCAATTAAACTTTATTGAATTAATAAATTTTTATTTCTTTAAATGCAAATCTCCTAATATATGTAAATATGTATATATGTTTTGAAAATAGAGCAATTCATAAATAAATCTTTAAATAAAAAGGCATACGAGGTGTGTTCAAAAAGTATCGAGACCTTTGAATTTTCGCGGGTTACGTATATTCGAATTTCGATCTTTTTGTGGCTTTATGTTGGTACTCATGTCTCTCACTTATGCCGACAAGCTCGGCCATTTTGAATGTTCACTTAATTGTTGACAGCTGCTTTGCTTGCAGGTGTTTTGGATCGTCTTCGATTTTTACCTATTAAAAATAATGGATCAAAGAACCTGTATCAAATTTTTTTTGTGAAAAACGAAATTAAGTGCGCGGACGCATTCAGAATGTTGACTGTGGCATACGGAGAAGCTACCTTGGACCGAAGCAACGTTTATCGGTGGTACAAAATGTTCTCAGAAGGCCGAGAAGATGTGAACGACGAAGAGCGTGCCGGACGCCCGAGCACTTCAACAACAGACGAAAAAATTAATGAAGTGGAGAAAATGATATTGGCCAATCGTCGAATCACCGTTAGAGAAGTTGCTGAGGACCTAAACATATCGATTGGCTCGTGCCATTCGATTTTTATCAATGATTTGGGCATGAGACGGGTCGCCGCGAAATTCGTACTAAAATTGCTCAATTGCGACCAAAAACAGCATCGCATGAACATTGCTAATGAGATGTTGGACTCTGTCCTCGACGACCCAAATTTGCTCCAGAGGGTCATAACTGGTGACGAAGCGTGGGTTTATGGTAATGACGTGGAAACCAAAGCTCAATCTTCTCAATGGAAGCTGCCGCACGAACCAATACCGAAAAAAGCGCGCCAATTTCGGTCGAATGTGAAAGTTTTGCTGACAGTTTTCTTCGATTGCAGGGGCGTGGTGCATCATGATTTCTTGCCACAGGGTAGAACGGTCAATAAGGAATATTACCTGCAAGTTATGCGCAATTTGCGCGAAGCAATCCGCCAGAAACGCCCGGATTTGTGGAAGAACAAAAATTGGCTTTTGCACCACGATAACGCCCCTGCTCACACATCGTTGCTTGTGCGCGACCTTTTGGCCAAAAACAACACACTAATGATGCCGCAGCCACCGTATTCCCCAGATCTGCCCCCCTGTGACTTTTTCTTGTTCCCTAAACTGAAGAGGCCCATGAAAGGACGACGTTTCGCTACGCTTGACGAGATAAAGACGGCATCGAAGGTGGAGCTGAAAAATATTTTAAAAAATTATTTTTTGAAGTGCTTCGAAGATTGGAAAAACCGTTGGCACAAGTGTATAATATCTCATGGGGATTACTTTGAAGAGGACAAAATAGGTATTCATGAATAAATAAATAATTTTTGAAAAAACACAAAAGTCGCGATACCTTTTGAACACACCTCGTATATTGGATCAAAATATCATTTACCAATAATTCAGTTGGCTGAACGCCAATCTTTATCAAGGTGTTATAACATTTTAAAGTTTGTCAACAACAAACTCAGCGCCACATAACGTCAATAGAATATGTTATAATATCTTGATAAAGGTTGGCGTTCAGCCAACTGAATTATTGGCAAAATAAATGTTATTTTGATCCAATATATGCCTTTTTATTTAAAAATGTATATATGTATATAAACAATTCATCTTATACGTTTCTATTTTTCTCCTGTAGAAGGGCAGTAATGGTCGAAAGATCGGCAAAAATATTTAAAAACTTTGAAATAAACCTTTCGCCTTATGATTTCGCTCTTTTTATACATTAAAATGATTTTTTAAAATCTCTACAGTTGTGGAGACATGTGTCCAATGATATTTTTGAAAACAAACACATTGCCAGTAAATTTATTTGTTTCAAATTTTATCGATAAATGGCAATTCAATCTATAAAAATATAAAAGGTAATGTATAAGTGAAATTTTCAGTATTTATTATAGATAAATATATATGTTCTGTGGTACTACTAAAATGGAACGTTTTTGACTACAAAAATAGACTCTTTCGGAAAAATTCTTTATGAAAATAAAATTGTAAAAATAGTTTTTTTTTCTCCCCTTTTAATCAGTGAAGGATATCAATATAAAATAGACGAGTCTGGCACCACGGAAGAGAGCCACCGCTAGGGGGCGTGGTCTCGTTCTAATCCAATTAGCAGCAGAGCCAAGGCGGAAGTAATGGCCACCGGATGTCGTCTGACCAGATATTCAGTAGTTGATTTATCGATAAACTCGTCTGTGTAAAAAGACATGGACGATTTATTCGAAGGATAGTACCCTATCTAATGGCCTTTTTTTGATGTAACAATTTATAATTGAGCGCTACTGCATATGTAAATGTATTCTGTGAAATTAATCGATCTTTATATTAAATAATTAACATTTTTTCTTTACTTAATATATTCATGCATTAGTTTCTGTTCAGTTTTCATACTTTTGAATAAAAATATATTTTTAAGAAATGTGTCATGTCGCTAGTTTTGGAATTTTAGCCAATCAAAATTAATTTCGGTTTCAAAATTTCGTTTGCTTCGTAAAAAAAAAAAAACACATATCTATTTATTTTAAAATAATTGTAAAACAATTCTGCGAAAGGGGTGTATTATTTTTCAAATTAAAATACATTTTTAAAATGAATAATTTATATAAAGTTTTTAATTTGTATTTTTTTTAATTTTAGTTTACTTTTTCTGTTTTTGTTTCCATGAAAAGTGTCATGTATATAAATAGGCTATTTCATAGCATGGGAGTTATCGGGCATATATATTTAAGAATAATTGAGAAAATGTAGTCAACACCTTGTGTAAATGTTGTACCTTTTAGCATGTATATCGGGATTCAGACAATAACTCTGAAAATATTATAGTGACCTTTATTGAAGACACACGAGATAACCAAGTGCGAACAAAATTATCTGTCTCCTTAAAGAAAAGCTAGACTACTGGCGACACCAAAGACTTTCCACTTCCTTAAGTTATGTCCATGAGTGTATATTCTGAACAGCTGAAGCAGCTATATACAGTTTTGAAGAAGACGAACCTGGATTTGGTGAAAAGAAAACGTTTCTTCTACATATATCAATTGTGTTGAAACTTTTCTATTTTCATCTATCTAAAACTTGCATACTAATTCTTGTACATATTTCAAATATCTTTCTTTCTTTTCAATGTTTAGTTTACCTTTGTAGTACAAGTGTCCCTAGGGGGAACATAGCGCTCTAAGTCGAAATAAAATAAACCATATACTGTTTGAACGATGCAAGTAAACGCCAGTACCTTGAAGCAATAGAGCTGTTGCCACACTCAGCATATAGACTTGTATCGTATGATTAATACTTGTTCCGGTCAATGCTCCACTTACTTCGCAGCGGCACTTCAATGACTAGAATGAGTTGGAAATTATGGTGAAGGAGTTCTTCGCTTCAAACGACCACATAACTGGTATTGCAGCAGGATCTAAGAACTGACAGAAAGATGGCTGAAGACGGGAGAACACATTGAACTAGATTAAGTATTCTATATACAGTTACGAGCGTCATTCTTCATCTCTGTCACCGTTTGCTTTTTTTTTTGGAATGGCGCCCTCCTATTGGTTGGCTACGATCACGCCTGGAATCCTCTCTTTCTTTTTCCCAGTAAGAGACGCCTACGGAAGTCAACAGTACACAGACAGATAAAGCACATAGGCTATAGTTATTAACTAATATATGCATTTATTTAAGGCGCCAATTTATAATTGTAACAAATAGTATTTGAATAAAAACATTCAATCGGGTAAAACACGGGCGTTGCCCGGGTCATTCGGCTAGTTTAATATATATCCAGGAGATTTGAATTAATTAAACTTTACTTTTCAAAACGTTTTAAGAAAAACCTTAACTTTTGGGACAACCTTATCAATGGTATACGAGGAATCATTGACACCATGTGATCACCTAGAAATCTTAAAAGATAAAACATCTCATTACGACGAGGTCATGGAGTCTAAGGATTGCCTATGGGTAAGAAGGAAATACTTTCTAAACCTTCCAGATTTAGGTCTTGACCTCCTTGCTAGATCGATGTTGCCAGATCCTTTCTATACAACTCTGTGAATATTCACTGAATTTTTTCTTTAATATTTTAAATGATTTTTTTAAGATTAGAATTTGAACTCGAATACTTTGGGATTGTTTTCAATTTAATAATTTATTTGATTTAAGGATAATTTCGACTTGGTAGCCCTAACTGTAATTGCAAGGGTCAAGCTACTTCCACGTGTGCAAACATTGGATGAATTTAGTCATAACATATATTATCATAGCTACTGTACAGTAAAACCTTCCATAGTGACATAAACATGATGAGTAGCCACCTCACGAATGACTATATTTATAAATCCAAAAATGGCGTGACCTTTTCTATAACCCAACCTCCGATGAGAGAATACCTCCAGGAGAAACCAACGGAATTCATGTTTTTAAAACTGGTCTCTCATGGGAGATTCCACTGCGTTGCATATTTCTGTGCAAGAAAACCCCACCTTTATCCCAATAAATACAATACACCAATGCTTTCTTTTAACGCATTTTATCAAAAGGACGGCTAGCTGTTTTTTTCCCATACGAATTCTATCTTCCCTCACTATTACAATGTACAGTATGAACAAGTACAGAACATCATGTAAACACCACTGCTAAAGCTGGTGCTGTGGTCTTTATCCATTATTCTGAATCGATGCCATTTTCCTAGGGAAAATGAAAAATAGCTTTATTTTAACGCATCAATTAAAAGGTATAGGTGATGATTCTATCACATGAATGCCATGTTCCTTCACTATTACAATAGAGAAATGTACAAAGCAGTTTGTAAACACCTGTTATCAGATTTACAGAAGTCCGGGTTGTCATCGACGGAAACAATAGCCGCTACAATCACTTGTTGTAGACAAGAAGGACTCAGCGGATTCCTAAGTTCCGCCTCTCTCGGCTTAAGGTGACAAAACAAGGTCACCTATTCTTCCATCCTGACATCTCTCGACTTCTCCAAGGACGTTCTTTCCCAAGTTGATTCATTGCTGTTAGTTGCCAAATGACCATTGGCTACACAAGGCCGTACTTCTTTGTATTCCTTAAATACACAATGCTATGAAAGGAGAAAGTGTGTTAGCATTTCTCTTGATAAATAGGAAATTAAAAGCTTTTCTATTGAAGTTGCTCACATGAACAACCCATCTGATTATCACCATTAGTGACCATTTTGGTAAAGATAAAAAACAATGACCTGATGTAATCCAACCTCCAATGAACGACCACCTCCAGAAGAGACCAGAGGAATTTATTTAGGTGGTCTCTCAATAGAGGTTCCACTATACTTCATATATAGGTACATTGAAACCTTTATGGGCGACATAAGAGACGATCTCCATTAACGACTGCCATTGTTGAAATTGATAAATGTCTTGGCCAGATATGAAACAACCTCAAATGAGAAACCATCTCAAGAAGAGACCTGGAATATCCATATTTTCAAATTATCCCTCATGTTATGAATATTGATTAAAATGTAAGGGTAAAATACTAATTTATTTCTTATAAATTCGCATAAAATTGAAGAGAAGTATTTACATATATGTTCTTTATGCTAATTATTTTACCCAATTTTAAAGAAGATAGCATTCAGGTCTGATATGAGACATATTCTTTTATATGCCTTTGAGATGAAATACGTTTCTCTATAGTTTCTGTATAAAACGCGCAAATATACACTCATGTCCCAGGTATTCCGTTTTTGCTTTTAAGGAGACAAGCAATTTTGTTCACACTTGGTTATCTTGTGTCTCCAATAAAGGTAACTTTAATATCTTTCAGAGTTATTATCTGAATACCGATTTACATGCTAAAAGGTACAATTTCCTTAGGTTTTGTCTATGGGTGTAGATACCATAAAGTATTCTATCAATGAATATGTTATTTTGTAAAAAAAAATGTTTGACCAATTGACTAGGATAATTTTATAAATTCATATATACCTTTTGTTACGACCTCTTTTCTCAATACGGTATTTTAAAAAATAATTATAAGAATAAACACTAATTTATAATAATAAAAAATATAAAATATCAATTAATAATAAGAGAGAAAATAGACTAATTTATAAAATATTAAATTAATAAAAATAAAATAAAAATTAATAATAATAATATACTAATTATAAGAATATATATAGATAATTATTTAATAATGATGGATATATAATATATAACGAGTTTTATGTTTAATAGAACATTTTTTAAAATTATTTTAAGCCTTGTACATTTCAACGATTTTAATTTCATTGAAAATAAAGGTAACTTTATTTTAAAATTTTATTTTAAAGTCACTTTTGATTTCTTGTGAGAAATACCAATAATTAAATTTAATTATAAAAATATTAGGAAGTTTAAAAATTATATAAATATTTTAAAAACGTTCTACCATTCTCTTTTGTCTCTAAAACTTACTAACCAAAAGTTGTTCCATTAGCAACATAAAAGTTTCTATAAACTCATTCATATTATTTTGAAAAATTTACTGTTCTCTTTTGAAAATTATAATTATAATATTATAATAACACAAAAAAAACGTAACGCGAAATTTTCTTTCATAATCAGAAATGTGTTAAATATATTTTTGAAAACATTTTTTAAACATCAAAATGATGGTAAAGAACGCAAAATTTGAAAAATTTCAATTTATTTATAACCCTAGCAATTCGTCACCGATGGCCAAGTTTCATCGATCAAAAAGTTCCTTTTATCTCGCCTAAATCATTTCATTTTCCTTCCTCTTGGTGGAGAATTCGAAAGTTTACCTTATTGGAGACGGCAACTGGTGGACTTATTGGACGACAACTGATTCTACTTTGGAACAGGCGACAATTCAATTTTTTAAGCAGAAGACAATTTTAAAATGGCAGTAGATAATTATTCTTAAGGCAGACGATAATTTTATTTATGGCAGATGACTAACTTAAAAGGCAAGATGACTATTTACCTTAGAGCAGAAGAAATTTTAATTTAGGGCAGTTGACAATTTAACTTGGAGCAGATGACATTTTAATTTGGGGCAGAAGACAATTTAAATGGTTCTTTGGTTGCCGAAACACAAGCATATAATTAAAAAAATTAAGCATACCCATATATAAATAATGGATATTTTGATTAAAGATAAAATTCTTATTTCTTTGTTATTCAAAATATATATCCCGAAATATTCGCTATCTACCAAGAGAATTGTTCTCATAAAATTTGATTAATTGATTTTTCTATAGAAAAAAAACCTATATATAACATCAGATTAAAGTTCGGGAATTAAAAAACATTGTTTTAAAATTATTCTATTATTATTAAATGATCTTAAAGTGAAATTCAGTTTTATAAAAATATTGGGCATCAATATAGAGTCTTGATATTTTCATACCACGTATATACACTCGTATAACAACTAGAAGAAGAAAGACAAATCAGGAGAAAGGCTTCTTTAATAAGAGGATAATCGTACAAGCTTGTGGCAAGACGCTTTTACCCGTAGAAGGGTGTCTTCTTACCCGAAAGTTTGTGCGATCATCCTCTTATAAAAAAAGCTCTTCTTCCCGACTTGTCTTTCTTGTAAAAGAAGCTCATAATTGGATGAATAAAATTTTGTTTGATCAAGGTCTTTGGTTTATATAAATTCTACAAGACCGCAGTCACCGTTCGGAGGAGATTAATAGAATCGCCGAATGTCTTGGTTCATTTGGATGAGGAAAGCGAAGACTAGAACGCGGCTGATTCCACACTCGCCTTTTCAGTGATACGTTAACCTATGCACTGTGGATTCTGTGGCCACTGGACATGTGTCGGACCTGGAGTATAGGAGATCCATCTATTCTTCCTTCCTGTGGTGAATCTGTATAAGACCGATGGTCTTAATAAAGCTGTATGTGTGTGTGTAAAAGAAGTTCTTCTCCCCGCGCCTTGTCTTTCTACTTCTACTAGCCGAATGACCCGGGCAACGCCCGGGGTTTACCCGATTAAATGCTTTTATTCAAATACTATTCGTTACAATTATAAATTGGCGCCGTAGATGTCACTCTTGTGAAACGTCCCGCCCCAAACCATCGGCCGGGAATCGAACCCGGGGCGCCCGCGTGGCAGGCGAGCATTCTACCACTGAACCAAAGGCAAACGGTGACAGAAGTGTCTCGCGCATTGGCGGCACCAAATGATGGGGGGGGGGGGGGGGGGGCAAAGGTGGCGTGATCGTAGCCGACCAATAGGAGGGCGCCGGCAAACCGTGACAGAGGCCATGACGCTCGTAACTGTATCTTTCTACTTCTATATCGAATAGGAAGATTGCCGTTGTATTAATGTATAACATATATATAGTCCAATCATACATGAAAGTATTAAATTCACAGCTTAGTGCATTCAGCAATAGTTTGCAATGCTATCGGGGAAACTTTATAAACAAACATTGTATATATATATACATATATATATATATATATATATATATATATATATATATATATATATATATATATATATATATATATATATATATATATATATGTAGTAATAAGAATAAAACTTAATCATTTCAATTTGAATTTAATTTTTATAAAATCTTATAGAGTTGCTCTATTTTATCTTTTTATAATATTACGTAATTTTATATGGTAAAAAAAGCTATATATATTTTTATGACGTCACTATAAAGGGAACAAACAGATGTTTAAAATAAGAGATGTACTAATGGGTATTTAAGGAGAGATTCTACTTTAAAATAAAGTAGAAGGATTTGTTCGGATGGTGTTTAAGAACAAAATATATTAGGAAGAAGAAAGTCCAAAAAGAACGAAAATAATTTGATGTTCCTCCCATCGGTGGGAAGGATCTATTTCCTTCACTCTCGGGGAAATACGGCGTTTTAATTGTGTACTATAAATAGGGAGTCCGTGGTTTCCCGGAGTGGCTGGCGGAAAGGGTGAGGGAAGGACTACAATGGGCAGGAAGTGGAATGGAAGAAATTGGGAGTTGGGGAAGTGCTTAAGTGATAGAACTGGGGAGTTAGGGAACGATCAAGTGAATTAACTGGGGAGTTGGGGAACGATCAAGTGAAATAAATGGGGAGTTGGGGAACCATCAAGTGAAATAACTGGGGAGTAAGGGAACGATCAAGTGAATTAACTGGGGAGTTGGGGAAGGATCAAGTGAAATAACTGGGGAGTTGGGAACGATTAAGAGAAATAACTGGGGAGTTGGGAACAATCACGTGAAAGACCTGGGGAGTTGGGAACGATCTAATGAAAAAATGGGGAGTTGGGGAACGATCAAGTGAAATAACTGGGGATTTGGGGAACTATCAAGTGAAAGAATTGGGGAGTTGGGGAGCAAACAAGTGGAATAACTGGGGAGTTAGGGAACGATCAAGTGAAATAGCTGGGGAGTTGGGAACGATCAAGTGAAAAAAATGGGAAGTTGGGAAACGATCTAATGAAAAAAATTGGAAGTTTTTTTTTTTTGTTGGAAACAATATCAAGTAAAATAACCAGACAGTTGGAACAAATAAGAAACCTGGGGAGTTGGTATGGGTGAAGTAAATTTCAGAGTGTTGGTCGAGTTGTCGAGTGAAGGAAAAAGGAGAGGAATTAGAGGCTGGTGATGCAGAGGATGATGGCTGTTCGGTTTTAGGAACGGATCAAGTGGAAGCAGAACTGGGTAGTTGGAGGAAGGGATTGGAGTTGGTAGAAATGATATCGTTGAAATAAATGGGATGTTGAGAAGAGAATATAATTTTTCCAAGACCTTACTCAATATTAACTACATCCCCCATGGAAAGAAAGAATAATAAAGAGAATCATATGTAAAATCTGAGAAAAAAAAACATTATTATAGCACACACATATAGGTTAAAATTCAAAACTTTTGCTTTTTATCGCACTATTTGCATTACCTATAGTAGAGTAAGCGATGGGGTATTAGAAGGAAATACAAACACAAATTCTAAACTTAGTTGAAGACTCCGTTTAACATTTCTGGAATTACCAAAATGGCTGAAACGGTTAGAGGAGGGAAGTTACATAGCCGGTAGTATGTGAAGTAATAAAAGAGGCTTTATATATCCTGATCCATTTAGGATCAAGTCTCGACTATGACTTCCACAATGTTTCACATCCCATAGTAATGGCATAGTAATAAAAGTTACTATATAACTCTTGCTGAAAGAGATTACTCAGAAGTAATAAACCCGCAGGCTAGGTTTCATTACTCCCCCTTCAGCTATATTGCATCATTCTCATCAATAAGTGGGTTTTTTATTAATCCCAAGTCTACGTGGTATAGGCCATGATAATCATGGTAAATAGTTAGCAACTTCTTCATCTGTAATTTCACCACCTATTTACATATGTTTTGAAAATACAGCAATGTTATAATACCTTGATAAAGGTTGGCATTCAGCCAACTGAAATATTGGTAAAATAGATGAAATTTTGATCCAATATATGTCTTTTTAATTAAAGGTTTACATAAATGTAGATATTTAATTAAAAGGCATATATTGGATCAAAAAATCATTTATTTTACCAATATTTCAGCTGGCTGAACGCCAACCTTTATCAAGGTGTTATAACATTTTAAAGTGTGTCAACAAATGTTGATAAAATTTTATAACACCTTGATAAAGGTTGGCGTTCAGCCAGCTGAAATATTGGTAAAATAAATGATTTTTTGATCCAATATATGCCTTTTTAATTAAAGGTTTATCTATGGATTGCTCTATTTAAAAAAAAAAATATATATGTAGATATCAAACTTTTACATTTACAAAGTTCCCTGAAATCAATTTGGTTGCTTGCATCCAATAGTGAATTTAGCAAGAATTGGTGTTCATTGAAGCGATTTTTCTTTTCAGAAAAAAAAGTGCCAAGTGGAAGATTCAATCCCGGGTCGTGACTCTTCAAAATCAATGGTTTTACCATTCCCCTCAACCCCTAATACTTAACTATAAATAACTAACTAACTGACTAACTATTAAACTTGTCTTGAATATAGAAATCGACGATGCTGTCCCTCAATCAATAAAATAGATGATTGAATCAAATTGGAATTAAGAGTGGATCAAGGAATACCTATTCTTTGTATGTACAAGAGTTCTTTGTAAATACCTTCATTTCCGGCACTAATTAATGAAATATCAAAGAATAGGTATATAACGGTGGCGATATTTGGATTCCACAAGACTATATCCCGGAAAAAGGCCACACAGTGTTCTCCCCATCCCTTGTAAACTGGCGAATCCTGTAGAGGGTGAGAGGCCCTAAATAAAGGCTTTGTTGTTGTTGTTGTTGAGTTCTTTGTAAATAGTTTCATATACGTTTTAATATTATTTTTAATATATATTATTTTACTTTCATACTTTATATATATATATTAATTAAAATATATATTTTGGATCAAAAAATAAAACATTTTATTTATTACAAAAATCCAATATTTCGCTAGTCTGTACGTCTATCTTCGTCAGGGTCTTATTTTGAAATGTTTTGATTAACCACGCGATACCTTCACGCGACGGTATATAAAATATTTACAAAATACACACTCTGTGGCTAAAATCTTTTAAATATATTTACACAAATTTATATATATATATTATATTAATAAAAAGAATGAGATTTCTGTTGATTTTTGATTATTTTGAGGATAATGCTATGGTAATGCAGTCGTGGGAATAATCTTGAAAGAATAATACTAAAATTAGTTGTCAAAAATAGCTTTAATTGCGCTAAAGAAATATATGAAAAAACATAATTTGGTAATAGTACTGCCTGGCTTAAGGCGTAAGAATAACAAATGGAAAACTTATTTACATAATGTACAAAAGGTTTGAGCCGGCCATCGGGAAAGAGAAAATATCTTTATTTACGGGGCTGCTAACCAAAATAAATGATTTTTGAGCCCCAAGCCATCGGGAAACAACAACAATGAGTTTTTATAGGGGAAGCGTAACCTCTGGCGGTCGATTAAAAAGAGTATTTGAATCTATGAAATATAAATTTAAATAAAATAATATTTTAATATAACATCTATTTATATATAAATCAATGTTTGTATGTTTGTTTGTTTGTATGTCCGGTATACAAATTCGCAGTAGTTCACTAATTCAAACCAAAATTTCCTTACATAGGTAAAATAATACGGGGAAGACGATAGGCTATTTAAAAATATATATATAAATCAATTATTAAAACTATATATTCAAATTATTCTACTTATCTCACGAACAGCGCCCTCTATCAAAGATTAGATTAAATTATGCTGATGCAAACAAATAGATAATGCTAATAACAAACAATTATTTAAAAAAAATCTTATCTAAATATATATCACTCGGGTAGATATGCACACGGGTCAATCCCGGGGCGAAGCCCGGGTCACCCGTCTAGTATATATATAAGTATAGGCTATATATACATTTCTAATATATATAAATATATCTTTTATATGTATTCTGACACCATTAAATGTAGTCAGTAAAATTGTTTTCCATGTGTCTGTTCATATCTCCATTTTAAAATATTACCCAATTGTTTTCACCTGCGCCTAGAGTCAATATGTGAAGGTGTTTGCACTCTCCAAGGTAAACATTTGCCATACGTCCTCGCATATGTGAAAGGACTAATAAATCCTTGGCGTGAAATATGGACACATTCCGTGAGGAAATAAAGTCTTGGGAAAGCCCATCATTAATCATCAAAAGAGAGAGCAAACATTTATTTATTTTATTATTTTTAGCCTTTTTTATACATTAAATATAATAGAAATAATGTCAAAAGCTCTTTAAAGTTTATTTAAAATTTAGTTCTATAAATATCAATGATTTATTAAATTTTTGCTTATTCGTCTGCTATTTTTTAAAAGTGTATCGTCTACTTTGAGTCAAAGTGTGCAATAAATGTGCACATTGTGCAATAAATTGATAAAGAGGGAACAATCTCTCGAAATATTTTGAGAAAAAGACGCCCTTTTTTATATAAACATAGTCTACTTTGTTTAAAATTATCGTCTGCCTTTTAAAAATATCGTCTGCTTTTTAAAAATATCGTCTGCCTTTTAAAAATAACGTATGGGTTTAAAAATATCGTCTGCTTTTTAAAAATATCGTCTGCCTTTTAAAAATAACGTATGTGTTTAAAAATATCGTCTGCTTTTTAAAAATATCGTCTGCCTTTTAAAAATAACGTATGGGTTTAAAAATATCGTCTGCCTTTTAAAAATATCGTCTAGGTTTAAAAAAAAAAATCATTTAAAATCATTATAAAACTAGATATATACTATATTTATATACACAAGAATATTTTATCTTGCAAAATGTTCTCCTTTAAAAAATATTATTCATCATTCTTTTATTTTTCTTTGAGCTGGGAAAAAGGATAAGCGTTTCAAAATTTAGTTGAAATCTTTTTTTATATATTTAGTTCCATGGAGAAAGATCCCTTCTTATTAATACAGAGAGAGTAGTTCGATTAAAACTACATAAAATTTTCACACACAAATTTCGAATTGAATTTAGAATTTGCTGTCGAAGAATGTCTCCGAGTTTCTTAACAGATTTCCAACAATTGAGATGTCTACCGATAGGTATGTGCCAGGAACCTTTTTGAAATTCGAAATACAGAACCTCAAAAAACAGAAAATAAATTCCATAGCAGTTTAACACGTGAAGACCACTGACAGGACATGCAAAATATTTATCATTTTCACTGAGAATTGGCATGTGTGCCTTAAAGGCTACGATCGTTTCACGATTTTGCGTGTTGTCCTTGTTTAGAGGCCATGCTAAACTTCTCTATATCGTTCCTATTGTAGTAGTTGTACCGCCGAACTGTTATCACAGGGGCCATGCTAATCTTCTCTGTATCGTTCCTATTGTAGTAGTTGTACCGCCGAACTGGTATCACAGGGGCCATGCTAATCTTCTCTGTATCGTTCCTATTGTAGTACTTGTACCGCCGAACTGGTATCACAGGGGCCATGCTAATCTTCTCTGTATCGTTCCTATTGTAGTAGTTGTACCGCCGAACTGGTATCACAGGGGCCATGCTAATCTTCTCTGTATCGTTCCTATTGTAGTAGTTGTACCGCCGAACTGGTATCACAGGGGCCATGCTAATATTCTCTGTATCGTTCCTATTGTAGTACTTGTACCGCCGAACTGGTATCACAGGGGCCGTGCTAATCTTCTCTGTATCGTTCCTATTGTAGTAGTTGTACCGCCGAACTGGTATCACAGGGGCCATGCTAATCTTCTCTGTATCGTTCCTATTGTAGTAGTTGTACCGCCGAACTGGTATCACAGGGGCCATGCTAATCTTCTCTGTATCGTTCCTATTGTAGTAGTTGTACCGCCGAACTGTTATCACAGGGGCCATGCTAATCTTCTCTGTATCGTTCCTATTGTAGTAGTTGTACCGCCGAACTGGTATTACAGGGGCCATGCTAATCTTCTCTGTATCTTTCTTATTGTAGTAGTTGTACCGCCGAACAAGGGTGTAAAGGTAACACACGCCCGAAACTATTATATTTTATAAGCTCATTTCGTAGCAAAGATTCATTTCTATTCCCATATATCCTCGAATTAGAGGATATTGTATTCTTCGTTGTTCCAGACTTCAGGAGAAAAGACAAAAATTATTGACCTCACTTGCCTATCACCAGTCACAGATTTTTATTCTACTTTTGGTTTATTGAGAGCTATGTCTACCTGCACTACCAGTTCTACAGGTCTGTAGAAAACTGAGAATATCGTTAGAAAATGAAAATGAAGATGACAAGAAGACATGCAGTGATTGTAATGTCTCTCTACCAAGACTGTATATAGTTCTGAATACCTATTTACAGATTGATACTTTATACAGTAGAACTTCCCTGTAAAGGACACCTTATTACAGAGCCAAAGTATCCTTTAGGGAGAGGTGTCTTCTTACCGGAGAGTTGCTAAATAATAAAAATGGTAATTTTTCAAATGAAAACTGTCATTTGTAGAGAGGTGTTCGCTAGCGGGTTGTTCGCTAAAGGGAAGTTCTACGGTATCATTGTTTTTTTTTTCTTTTTTTCTTGGACGCTGGGGTGAGTCTATTCAGTACCGAATTCTTAATAAAAAGCTTGTTGTCAAATCTTTCAAGTTCTCAGTTACCAAAGCAAATGTTATCGTTATTTGGTAACTTATACAGCAATAAATACATATACACTTTATTACTGAAATGGATTTAAATTGCAGATAAGGTAACAAGACAAAATGATAGACAGTCTGTCTGCAAGACGTTTATTCCAATAGGAGTAGTTAGTACCCGCGGTAGACCGGCTTGTACCATTATAACGTGTTTCAGGTCATTTACCCTTCTGTCTCAATATTTGAACTAAAATGAGAAAAATGCGGTTGCAGAACCGTTCCAGAAACTAGTTAAGGCATGCAGAAACTGTTATCTCCAGACATCTTAAAACCCAAAGGTTCCGCTCCAGACAATTCCAATTGGTGAGTTTATCTCGGGTGTCAACTGGGCCGAATTGGTGGCCTAGATCCACGCCATGTCTGTTTGATTGGTTAAATAGAATGGTGTGTGGAATTTTGTTATATGTTGGTGAGATATGTATGATTGAAGTCTGTTTGATTGGCTAAATAGAATGGTGTGTGGAATTTTACTTTATGTTGGGGAGATAGGTGATGGATGTTCTTTAGATTGGTCAGATGGAATGATGTGAAATTTTACTTTATGTTGATGATTTGTGTGTTTTAAGTCTGTTTTATTGGATAAATAGGATGGGGTGTGTAATTTTACGATATGTTGGTGAGATATGTGATGGAAGTCTTTTTGATTGGTAAGGAGGGATGATGTAGAATTTTACTTTATGTTGATGATATGTGTAATGGAAGTCTGTTTTATTGGTTGAATAGAATGGGGTATGGGATTTTACTTGGTAATATGTGCGTTGAAAGTCTGTTTTATTGGTTAAATAGAATGGTGTGGAATTTACTTTATGTTGATGATATGTGTTAGGATGTCTGTCTTATTGGTTAAATAAAATGGGGTGTGGGATTTTACTTGGTAATATGTGTGTTGAAAGTCTGTTTTATTGGTTAAATAGAATGGTGTGGAATTTACTTTATGTTATATGAAATAACTGGCCGACAGAATATAAAAAAGAGACTGTTGTCTACCTGGGATCCAGAAGAAAACATAAAAAACAGAATAGGACGAGAAAAGAGAGAGAGAGAGAGAGAGGAATGGGGACGTCTATTTTTTAATATAAAAACTTATATCTTTCTAGAGATTTCTTATTAAAAAGATACACTGCGCAAGATAAATATTTATAATTATTTATAAAATAAAAACTTCGTACAAAATATTGCATTATCCTGGAAAATGAAGCTTGAGAATTACTGCGATTGTTGCTAATCTTGGCTCAACTATTTATTAATAGCTTCTGATATTCCAACAAGGCTGGATGCCCATCTTCGTCACGAAGGAAGTGCTCCTTAACGCATATCAGTCTTGTCGAAATATTGGAAGTTCTCAATGAGTATTTGATAATCTTGTCATCTTTAATTCTGCTCTTTATATCTTAATTCGATAATGTCACATACACATGCGGTGGAGAAATTTGAGAGAATCCACAAAGTTCTAGACTTGTTTATGGTGTTTATATTCACCTTTTAAAAACCTTTTTATGATCTCTAATAGACGTGATACAGACCATGATAATTATAGTGGGTAGTAGGTGACGACTGCTTTTACTGTAAGTGTACCACATATTTACTACACATGTAGAGAACATTTCGTCTTTTGCACTTACTTAGTATTTCAGAGATCATATATTTACCATGTGTATATAATCTTTCTCCATTTTTACCCCTTTGTATATTTCCCACTTTCATAGGTATCTCCGTCTTGTAACCCCAAGGAGAATCCTCTGTAAGACCTGTGTGTCTTAATAAAGGCTTTTGTGTGTGTGTGTGTGTGTGTGTGCGTGTATTTCAGAGATCCGCGTTCATGTGGATACTTGCACTCACTGGTGAAGTTGAACTTTTTTTAACGAAGCTCTCTTTTTTTCGGGTGCCATTGGAGAAATTATTCTTATTAAAAAAAAAAGTGTCCAATGAGGGATTCGATCCCAGGGCGTAGCCATCAAAAACCGACTGTTCATACCATTCGCCCACAGACTTCCTTTTCAAAAAGGATTAAATGCGGCAGTTAACAAGGCTACTGGTATGATGGTAAGAGATGAAACATATATGGAGAAACTTATCATCTACAAGATATAAAACTGAATAGTAAAAATAACTTAGATTCATCGTTTTCTCCTCCACTACATAATGGTGATTGATCATTGTGGGGATATCGTTGTAATGAGAGAGGAGAATCTGACTGGTATCTATAATAAAGTCTTTGTGTGTGTGGTATAAAACTGGGTGTACCAAGTGCCATGATAAGAATTATGAGGCCAAGAAAGGAAGTTACAAAGAAATGGCCCCAGTACAAGGAAAGTCCCGGATGGTCCAAAAAGAAGTTGCTAGAAATTCTATTTTGGTACTAAGGGACCTGACAACCTTTACAGCTACATGGAAGATAAAGTGTTATGGCGATTTCTTTCGTACTTTTGTTGTTTTATAGTGTAGAGTTATTTCTAGATCTTTTTTTTTTACAGTACAAAAATGGTCGAATTTATCTTGAGTTTTTTGATAGGTGTTTACAAGTAATTATTTACAGCTATCTGGGTGCATTGTTTGATGTATATTGGTTTCTAAAATGGGTAAAATGTTGTATAATTGTTATTTGAAATTCTATTTACATATTCCTATTTATATAGAAATGAGTAAAAATATCAGAGCTCCAGGGAAAATTATCTTTTCAAAAACCTTTTAATCTCTAGCTTTCGGCCTTCTCATCCGGGAGGCATTTACAATCATCGGGTGGCCCCCTGACCTGCAGGGCTGGGTCTTCGGGCATGGCCTAGACGATGACGCCCTGGCCATCCTGGAGTCTGCCAAGACGCGCATCTATAGGTACTTCCTCGGCGCGGAACTTAGGAGTGAAGACCTTGTCTGGAGGAGGACTCTCTCAAGGTGGGGAAGCCTTCCTTGCTGAAAATATTTGTATATATATTCCTCTACATTTTATATGCCCTTTTACTCTTTTATTTTTCCACCTTTGTAAAATTTGATTAAAAGAATCAATAAAATTGTTTAAATTGTCAGTTGTCTAGCTTTCGGGCTCGAACGCCCTTCTACAGGAGAAAACATGGTGTAATGGTTTCCCTGATACTTTTACTCAATATTGATATAAGGTTTTATTGAATTATATAAAACTGTTGCATTTACAGTTAAACCTGTCTATAGCGCCCCCTCTTGGTACTCACCAAAATAGGGTGCTATAGAGAGGGGATGCTATAGACTGGTCACTTTTAATGTAAATCGCATCGTACTACGTATTTAAAATCGGGTGCTATTTAGAGGGGGCACTATAGACAGGTTTAACTGTATATTTATATATATTTTAAAAATAATCTAAATAGAAAGAGAAATTAATCAGTAAGATAAGTTTATATTATTAATTTTGAGGTGATTATTATGAATGTATCAATAAATATTTTAATAGTTTAACAACTAGATTTAACAACGGAACGAAGCATTTAAATCGGCTTTTACACCTCATGAGCTTGTCCAAAAAAACCAATGGGGTAACGAACCAGTTATTCTTCAATCAAATAAAAAAAGTAATCTAATATATATATAAAGTAGAATTATATATAATTTATAAGAAAGATAGTTGGTATTAAGGAAGAAGTAATAATAATTAAAAATAAATTATAAAAATATTACTTTTAAGGTATCAAAAAGGTTTTTTAAGTAACAACATAGGGTTATAACAAGTTCACGCTGTAGCATCGGCTGTTACATTATACTCTCAATTCGACATCAAAATTTTCTATAACTTTCTTTAAATATTATAAAACCTTTATATATATCCGAGCAATAGTTACCCAGGAGAAGTATTTGAATCTTTTTATAAAATAAACCTTTTGTCCAAAAGCTAAGTTTCCCTATTCAAATACATATTGGTGATTTGTGGTATTTTAAATATAAAATTATTTATATATTTCAGTATTTAATCTTTAATTAAAAAGGCATATATTGGATCAAAATATCATTTATTTTACAAATATTTCAGTTGGCTGAACGCCAACCTTTATCAAGGTATTATAACATTTTAAAGTGTGTCAACAACAAATAAAATGTTATACCACCTTTATAAAGGTTGGCGTTCAGCCAACTGAAATATTTGTAAAATAAATGATCTTTTGATCCAATATATGCCTTTTTAATTGAAGATTTATTTATGGATTGCTCTATTTTCAAAAAATTATTTCAGTATATACAGTATTTTTATTGAAAATAAAGAAAACAATTATAATATTAAGTCACTATCTAGTGAATTCAATTGCGAATATATGTTAACACTATTTTTCCTTAATAAATGGACACTATTTTAACACAATCATCAATGAAATTAGGATTAAAAATAAGTAAAAGTGTTAGGTGACCCCTCTTAGCGGCTTCGCCAAGTTATTGGCGAATAAATAATTAATTATATAGGTGAAACTAATAAAAAAAAGTTCATTACTGATGAGGTAACCCTTTCAATAAAACGACATTTGAAAATTATCCCGCATGAGTTTCTTTTCAACCAAAAATCATAATTTATTTTTAGGAGAAATTACGATTATTTCTAACCTTAGGGATGACGTATGAAAGGATGAATTGTGAAGAGTAATGATAAACGGAAAAATAAAATTCATCCTTTCATACCTCATTCATAAGGTTAGAAATAATCGTTATTTCTCCTTAAAATAAATTATGATTTTTGGTTGAAAAGAAACTCATGCGGGATAATTTTCAAATGTCGTTTTACAATCACAAGCTGCATTATATTGTATTGTATTATATATTTCAATGTTTATATATATTAATACCTTAAATTTCAAAAAGAACTAATAGAAAATTAAAGTCAAAACAGTTAACAAGTCGAAAGTCACTCTCAAACATTCTGAGAGCTTATATTAATATATATTTAATATTGTAGCAAAGTATTTATTATTTTATTAACATATCAATTTTGTTGTTTATATTTTGTTCCTCTGTAAACTTCCCTTATTTCTTATCTTATATTTTATCAAATATAGTTTGTTCTTGCCTTAAATAAAGTGTTATATCCTTTTGGGCTCAAAAATTATTCACTTTGGTTAATATCCTGTAAAACCATATTCTTTCTCCGGAAGTTTGTACTTCCTAATTTTCCATGTGGCAATATATCCAAATCTCGCTTTGCGTCGGGGTTACGTTCCAAAAAAACACGACGCAAATTGAAAAGACGCAAAGTGAAAATAAAATTTTGATGGCATGGCGCAATAAAAAACAAAGGTTTTGCCATATTTTAGGAAAAAAAAATCAAAAAAAAAAAAATTAAAGACACGAATCCAAAACAACGCAACTTCGAAAATCTAACGACGCACAGTGAAAATCAGTAAAAATTAAGCAGCGACGCAACTTCGAAAAAAAACGCAAAACGAAACGACGCAAAGCGAGGTATTGGTGTATAGATTATTAAAAAAAGAAGAAGGGTTTCTTCATTGTAAGAGACAATGTTATATAGCTTTCCAAAGGTTTTGGTGCATCTCTATCCTTCAACAGCTGCCAAGATTGCAGATTCTACAAGATAGAGATAGCAAAATAAAACGTCGAATGAAGAGGAGTGTCTTATACAAACTTTATTAGCAAGCTTTCGGACGTCCTTCTACAGGCTTTACGATGACTAAACAGAAAGAAATACGAGATGAGTATTAATAAGATAAGATGTTTTTGCATACGAGAACAATTTTACAAGATAGAGATGTAATAGAAACATTTCAGTTATCTACAGTAGCTTGCCAATATGCAAAATAGAAAATTTCTATGTAAATATTATATGTAAAGTTTCTATAAACAGAAACTGATATTTTTTGTTATTTCTCCTACAATATATGTTGGCCAGATGTTTTGGGAAACTCAGAATCAGATAATCTTAAATAATCTTTAGTTTTAAATCCGGAAATCGCCATATATGGAGACAGGAGAACATGGGAGGTAGTACCTTGCACGTCGGTCGGTCATCATAAAAGGATGATGATAAGGAGATGACCAAAGAAAGAAAGAAGGTCACCCTGCCACCGCTGGAACGCGGAATCGGCCGTTCATCATTGCCATTCATCTGATTCGATTACCCCATATATGGTGTATAGTGATTATAAAATCTCACGATAGATGGCGTCATCTTTCGTCTTTAGTACCTACATTCATCATCATCTTTGTAAATTACTTATTATCATTTCTTAAATATAGAAAATTCTGTAAATACAAGTCTACACAAGTAACACAAGTATATTATGTAAGTGCAAGCACTTGTAGAACCTCCCTTTAGCGGACACCCTGCTAGCGGAAACCTCTCTACAAAGGACAGTTTTCATTTGTAAAAATACTAGTTTTACTATTTAGCAATTCTCCGGTAAGAGGACACCTCTCTACAAAGGACAGTTTTCATTTGTAAAAATACTAGTTTTACTATTTAGCAATTCTCCTGTAAAAGGACACCTCTCTACAAAGGACAGTTTTCATTTGTAAAAATACTAGTTTTACTATTTAGCAATTCTCCGGTAAGAGGACACCTCTCTAAAAAGGACAGTTTTCATTTGTAAAAATACTAGTTTTACTATTTAGAAATTCTCCGGTAAAGGGGCACCTCTCTACAAAGGACAGTTTTCATTTGTAAAAATACTAGTTTTACTATTTAGCAATTCTCCGGTGAGAGGACACCTCTCTACAAAGGACAGTTTTCATTTGTAAAAATACTAGTTCTACTATTTAGCAATTCTCCGGTGAGAGGACACCTCTCTACAAAGGACAGTTTTCATTTGTAAAAATACTAGTTTTACTATTTAGCAATTCTCCGGTAAGAAGACACCTCAAACCAAAGGGAGATATGCCTCTTTTTGGTACATGAATACCATCTTCTTGCAACTTTATATTTGAAAATATATATAAACTTTGTAATAATTATTTTCATCAATGTTTTTTTTTGTACTTATATCATCAAATATTATCTCTACAGACCTTACTGCAATGATATAAGTTATTAAACCAGAAGGTTTGGCAATGACGAACCTCTCAGAAGGATATATGTGAAAAGAAACATAAATGCCAAAAATAATTATTACTAATTTTATCGATAGATGGCAATTGAATTTATTAAAATATATTTAACAGAGAATTATATTTGCAATGAGATTAAGAATGTAAAATTAAAATATAATACAATATAGAACATACTCCATGAGAGAACACTCGCGCTAAAGGACACCTCTCTACAAAGGACAGTTTTCATTCGCAAAATTACCATTTTTACTATTAAGAAACTCTCCTGTAAAAGGACACCTCTCCCTAAAGGACACTTTGACTCTGAAATTAGGCGTCTTTCACAGGGATGTTCTACTGTATTTAACGACTCTCCGGTAAGAGGAGACCTCTCCTAAAGGACACATTGACTCTGCAATTAGGCGTCTTTCACAGGGATGTTCTTCTGTATTTAACGACTCTCCAGTAAGAGGAGACCTCTCCTTAAAGGACACTTTAGCTCTGCAATTAGGTGTCCACAGGGAGGTTCTACTTAAATAATAATAAAAAAGAAAAAAAAATTAAAATTAATCAAATAAAACGATTTTTGAGGAGAATTCCTCTTTTCCTGATTGAAATAAAATTTTTAAATACATAAAAAAAAAGAAGAGTCAACAACAGAACCAAACTTATAAATCGGCTTTCAGGGCGTCATTCACTTGTCTAAACAACAACGTAGCTCTCTTTCTAACAGACATGCTATTTCTCAATCAATATTTTATAAATAAGAAAAATTTCAAAAGAACAAATTTAAAATCGTTTTATTATAATATCAATTTTTAAAAAATGTGTTGATTCTCAAATTTTTATTCATATTTTTTATTATTCAAGTTTTTAAAATATATATTTGTAAATATAATTTTACTACTTATATAAAAAACAAAGAGAAAATAAATATTAGAGTAGTTTAGGATATTAAAGAAATGTAAAACAATTTTGCCATCACTTCATCAACAACCACAATGTAAAAATTACAAAATCTTGGAGAAGAGAATGTTAAATATATTGAAAGTTTCTCTGTATACAGATATGTGAAATACGGAAGAAAACCTCAACACAATATTAATATCGGTATATGCAACTTTGTATAATAGATATTTAATTTGCATATATTCCGAAGTAGAAAAAATCATCATGATAATAATTATACAGTTATCAGCGTCATAATAAATTCTTTCTTAATCAATTCTGTCACCTTTTGCTTTTGTGAATGGAATAAATACCCAAATATGGCCATTTCTCATAACCATCGGTGGTTCAGTGGTAGAATGCTTGCCTGCCACGCGGGCGGTCCGGGTTCGATTCCCGGCCGATGCATTTTTTTTTTTTTTACAATTTTTAAAACTCATTTATATATTATACAAGAATGACATCCACGGCGCCAATTTATAATTGTAACGAATAGTATTTGAATAAAAGCATTTAATCGGGTAAACCCCGGGCGTTGCCCGGGTCATTCGACTAGTAATTATATATTTCTAAACTCTTATTACCATAATTAATATTGTTAATTAATTATAGGGTAATAAAGTGCCATCTACGTATATAAGAAAGGAAGCACGCAAGTTTCTCTTAAAGAAGTG
Organism: Cordylochernes scorpioides; assembly: GCA_030710605.1. Taxonomy (NCBI): domain Eukaryota; kingdom Metazoa; phylum Arthropoda; class Arachnida; order Pseudoscorpiones; family Chernetidae; genus Cordylochernes; species Cordylochernes scorpioides. Next base: position 60,369,839 of record CP092868.1, read on the forward strand.
TGTTTTATCGTAAAGATAGAGGCTGCCAGGCCGGCATTCATAGTTCTTCAAATCAAAGATACTTCGGCCAGTAAATCTTTTTATTATCTCGACGTTTCAACAAAAATATTTTGTCCTCGTCAGGAGCGAACAAAAATAAAAAAATTTGGCAAAGCGTTAAAAATTATTCTATTAAAATTATATTTTAACACAAAGCAATAACGCGCCATCTATACATATAAAATGAAAGGATTTAAAAGCACGAATGTTTCTTTTATAAATAATACAAACTTCTATTGTCAATACTGCGAAGAAAAAATATATTGGGAGGGCTTGGCTCATCAGTGGTGAACCCTCCCAGCGGTTTCGCCAATTTAATCCACCAGACCGCTTCTCAGAGCTCTAATACTGTATTGGACGATTCTGCTTATATACGCAGCACTAACGATTAACGTTAACGATTTGCCGAATGTTTTGATTTTTGTTCGCTCCTGATGAGGACAAAATATTTTTGTCGAAACGTCGAGACAATAAAAAAGATTTACTGACCGAAGTATCTTTAATTTGAATAAGTGTGTTTTATGTTTAAAAGAGAAACTTGTGTATGTTCTTAAATACGGTTAATATTGATTGAAATTGCAGATATGCAAATACGAAACAAAGAATGAATCAAAGATTTATACCGATGAGCTTTCGAGACTCTCGGATCTTCCTCAGACCATATACAACCAAAAACAAGACTTTATAAATACTAAAAACCATCTAGAGAAAGCTATTTTTTTATTTTATTTCAATTTAAAGCGCTATGTCCCCCTAGGGACACTTACGCTGTCATACATGTATGCCTTTACATTTGTCTATACATATATATACAATACTTTTAGGTCGTGAATAGAATAGTCATATGATGTTAACAATGAGAAAGAGAGAGAAAGAAAAACGATAAAAAGAACTTTGTACAAAGGAAGAAATGTCTGTCAATATGTACAATAAACATAATATAATGGATCAGTTTCTTATTATTTTCTTATTAGTTTCTGTTGGAGACTGAATGCTACGACAGCTAGCGCCACACTGGACTAATCATCATCACAACTGTTTGTTTACCTTCTTCTCTATACTTCAATAACTGTTCGCTACCATAACTTTGTCTTTCTTGCTAAATGGATAATAAAGATTATTATCATATAATCCTCAACGTCCTCATGCCTTCCTACAAGCTGTAAGTACCTAAATCTTACAACAATTAGATTATGAGACTGAATATTGCATGAAATTCAACTAACGAGTTAAGACAAAGAAAAAAAGGCTTAGCAAAAATGGCGTCACTCCCGAGCCACGATGTAACCCTAAACAAGCTCGACGGCTATAACTACTCACTATGGTCTTTCAAAATTGAAATGCTCTTGCAAAAGGAAGATCTTTGGGAAGTTGTCACCGAAAATATTCCAGATGAACCTAAAATCGAATGGAAAAAGAAAGACTCAAAAGCTAGAGCTATCATTAATCTAAGCATCGCCGACTCACAAATAGTGCATGTCAAAAACCTACTAACAGCCAAAGCTACCTGGGACACTCTTAAAAATATCTATGAAAGAAAAACACTCTCAGGAAAAATTTATTTGCTAAGGAAACTATACAGCTTAAAACTTGAAGAAGACAAAGACATGCAACAGCATATCACTACCATGATGGAACTTGTTGACAAACTGCGAACCATTGGCGAAACACTAAAGGACTCTCACATCACGGCTATACTGCTTTGCTCGCTTCCAAAGAGCTACTCCAATCTCATCACGATGTTGGAATCAAGGCCTGATGACGAGCTAACGCTTGAATTTACCAAGAACAAACTCCTTGATGAACACACACGCAGAGTAGAAAGCTCGAAAGACGAAAGCACCGCATCAAAAGCCTTAAAAAGCCTCCACGGAGCTTCAAGCCAAAGAAGAGAAAAAGAGAAGAAATTCTGTTCTTTCTGCCACAAACCAAACCACTCCAAAGAAGAATGTTGGCACTATCAAAAGCGAAACAACAGCAACAAAGAGTACAAATATGAAAACTTTAGAAGAGGAAACGTACCAAAGTACACAAATCAGTCGAGTGTCACCCAAGAACATTCAACAAATCAGAGAACAACAAAAGGACCTAACCCAAAAGCTCTCAATTGCACTCAACGAGAAGCAAGTGTACACAACTGGTTCGTCGACTCTGGAGCCACATCTCATATGGCGTACGATGAAAGCTTCTTCACTGAACTTAACAGAGAACAAACACTAAATGTTGTGGTTGCTAATGGCAATAAGCTGCAGGTCAAAGGGATAGGACAAGGAGAAATCAAAGTCATCACACCCCAAGGAAAGACTGACACCTTACTTCTCACAAAAGTTCTCTACATCCCGGAACTAACAGACAACCTTCTGTCAGTGAGTGCGGCCACCTCCAACGGATGTAAAGTAACGTTCAACAGAGATTGGTGTACCATCGAAAGAGACAACACAGCCCTCGCGAACGGTATACTTGACAATGGAATGTACCGACTCCACCTGGATGACAACCCCCAAACTCGCACATTCAAAGCAAATGTTGCAAAACAAAACCACTGCAAGAACAAAAATTGCCTCATGCTCTGGCACGACAGACTAGGACACAGAAATATAGAATCAATTAAGAAGATTCGAAATGAGAACCTAGCAAGAGGACTAAGTCTAAATAACTGTTCGCACAGCACAGACTGCGTTCAGTGCATTCAAGGAAAACTCACCGAAACCCCATTTCCAAAGAAGACAGAGTACAGAGCAACTGAAACGCTTCAACTTGTCCACAGTGATATCTGCGGTCCATTACCAACTAACTCTCTCAGCGGTAAGAGATACTTCATCACCTTCACTGATGACTACAGCAGATACACGAAGATCTACCTCCTGAAAGGAAAAGACGAAGCCTATGAAAAAATAAAAGACTACGTCATCTCAGCACACACGGAATTTGGAAAAAATATCCAAACCATACGGACAGACAACGGTCGTGAGTACGTAAACCGACAAGTCGAAGATTTCCTGAACCAAAGCGGAATCAAACATCAGCTAACAGTCCCCTACTCACCAGCCCAGAACGGAGTAGCCGAAAGGAAAAATCGATAACTAATGGAGATGACAAGATGCATGCTGTTTGACTCAGGACTCCCACAATCTCTATGGGCGGAAGCGGTTACCACAGCTAATTACCTACACAACCGAATACCCTCGAAAGCTACAGACAAGACTCCTTTTGAACTATGGACCAACAGGAAGCCCAGTCTGAAGCATCTAAAAAGATTCGGATGTAAAGCCTTCGCCTATATTCCCAAGATAAAAAGAAACAAGTTGGATAGCAAAGTTATCGAAGGGATCTTTCTTGGATACGATGATCGAAGCAAAGGATACAGAATCCTGCACGATACAGACAACATCACAATCAGCAGATCCGTAAAATTTCTAGAAAAAGAAAATGGGTTTCACCTCGCTTCCACAAAAACAACTTCACCACAAGTACTAAGTACAGATCTAACTTCCTCCAATCATATTGGAAATGCAGAGGAAAGTCAGGAACCAGGAACACAATCCGAAAACCTTGAGGACTCAGAAACCGAGGATTACCTTCAACCCAGTACAAGCACAGGAACACAAGTGGTCACACAAAGAAGATCCACGAGACCAACAAAGGGAATACCTCCCATAAGAAATGACTACATGCTGTACAAAACTGAAGCTCAGGACATTCTGACCAAGCCGCTACCAAGGCCGACATTTGAGACGTTACGCTACAACCTCGTGATGTCTCCACATTCATGCCGGGGATTTGTTGGAGACTGAATGCTACGACAGCTAGCGCCACACTGGACTAATCATCATCACAACTGTTTGTTTACCTTCTTCTCTATACTTCAATAACTGTTCGCTACCATAACTTTGTCTTTCTTGCTAAATGGATAATAAAGATTATTATCATATAATCCTCAACGTCCTCATGCCTTCCTACAAGCTGTAAGTACCTAAATCTTACAACAGTTTCTTCTAGAGAAAGCTATAGAAATGCTATAAAAGCTCACCGGTTAGTGTTAGAAGAAACATATTTCAGACGATTATGTTTTTGATCACTACTTTCAGCACTAAGCCAAATTCAAGACTTTGTTATAGCAATATTGGTTACGAAACATCCCTCAGGCAAAATCCGAGGCCAAACGAACAATAAATAAATAAGAAACTAATTTTAATAAAAATATTATAATGTGACCTCGACCTTATTTTTATCTTCAACACCGTTAGAAAAATGGTCGTTTGTAAAGACACAAACAAATTCCAATTAGCAGAAGTTCTAAATAAATGTCTTTAAGGAAAAGAAAAGCTGTCAGTATAGCCTTGAAGACAATTGGTCAACTAAGTATATTCCCAATAAACATAAATCTTTCTCTCACTGGGTCATACAACCTAACAAATACCTGAAGGCAATTTCTACTATGGAGGCGATTGCAAAATTGTTGCCAACTAACCTGCTTACACTTCCTGCTTGATGCCATACCTACTGGGTGGGATTGTTGGAATTCTTATCGTTATGTTCAATCCTTTGTATTGTTGCTATAGCATTGTTGCCCTAATTACAAGGTTGTCACAAAAGTTGCAAAAAATTGAAATACCAATATTATTCGCCGTTATGTATATTCTTCTTCTTCTTTCTTATATACACTCGATCATATTAGGGTATTAAGCTTGTAAAGCTTGAGACTTTTGACAACCATCATGACTGGGTGAAGTAGAATGCGTCTTCCTTTGTTATTAAGACTGGGAGCACTACTCAGTGGCAAGCCGACTTAGCTCCAAAAGAAATGGCTGCCTCTGACAAGAGGAACAGAAACCATGTACAGCCGCTCCTAACATGGAGTACAAACGCTGCTCATCCTGTATCCCTGGATTAGGAGCCCTTACAGGGTACTATCAGCCGGGCCAGCTGAACCCAGGCTTTTTAGTGAGCTTGTTACTGCTCCCCCTTCTCCTTTTTCATCCGGGCTTGGGACCGGCAAAGGCGTTATGTATAATGTCTTTGTATGATGTATAAAGCAATTGTATTACAGTAAAAAACCTCCCTGTAAAGGACAACACCTAATTGCAGAGCCAAAGTGTCTTATAGGGAGAGGTGTCCTCTTACCGGAGAGTTTCTAAATAGTAAAAATGGTAATTTTGCAAATGAAAACTGTCCTTTGTGGAAAGGTGTCTGCTAGCAGGGTGTCAGCTAAAGGTAGGTTCTACTGTAATATGTATATATTCACCGTAATAATATTATTCGCCAAGTAATAAGAAAAACAAGAACTTTTGGGACAAGCTTATATAACAATCATAATTGTGGTTACCTTTTGAATAATTTGATTGAGTTACAGTTATAGACTATGTATGTAGAGGCTATTTTACTGTGTTATTTCAATAAACGCCGACAAGGGCCAACAGTTCGAAACGTGTTTACTGTTGGTTTTTCTTGATTTATCAACAAAATGGGTTGGCTAAATATTATGGAACAAGTCAAATCAACGTTTAGTTTATTTTTGTTCCACTAGATGGCGCTCTGCAATTTAAAATGCTCATGTGATCGGTCGGGATATGTCATTATGTCATATGTTTATGTAATAAGAATATATATGGCGTCTAGTTTTGACGTTTAATTTGACAGGAGAGGAACGTTATGCTTTTTTTTAGAACATATTGTTTCCCGGAAAATTTTCCATCTATATATAAATAATAAAATTGTTTTTTTTTTCGGAATAATTGTCTTTTGTGCCACGCAGTGTTGATATCAAACGATGTATATATGTGTTTTTTAAGCATGCTAAACACCCAGATATATCTTGACCAAGATCATTATATATAAATTATCGTTATTACTTTAGGGTAAAAAGGTCACTGTAATATCTTTCAGAGTTATTGTCTGAATCCCGAGATACATGCTCAAAGGTACAATTTTCTTAAGTTTTGTCCATGAGTGTACACATACTTGGTTATCTCGTGTGTCTTCAATAAAGGTCACTGTAATATCTTTCAGAGTTATTGTCTGAATCCTGATATACATGCTAAAAGGTACAACTTTCTTAACTTTTGTCCATGAGTGTACACACACTTGGTTATCTCGTGTGTCTACAATAAAGGGCACTGTAATATCTTTCAGAGTTATTGTTTGAATCCTGTTATCCATTCCAAAAGGTACAACTTTCTTAAATTTTGTCCATGAGTGTACACACACTTGGTTATCTCGTATGGCTTCAATAAATGTCACTGTAATATCTTTCAGAGTTATTGTCTGAATCCTGATATACATGCTAAAAGGTACAACTTTCTTAAATTTTGTCCATGAGTGTACACACACTTGGTTATCTCGTATGGCTTCAATAAATTTCACTGTAATATCTTTCAGAGTTATTGTCTGAATCCTGATATACATGCTAAAAGGTACAACTTTCTTAAATTTTGTCCATGAGTGTACACACACTTGGTTATCTCGTGTGTCTACAATAAAGGGCACTGCAATATCTTTCAGAGTTATTGTCTGAATCCCGATATACATGCTAAAAGGTATAACTTCCTTAAATTTTGTCCATGAGTGTACACACACTTGGTTATCTCGTGTGTCTTCAATAAAGGTCACTGTAATATCTTTCAGAGTTATTGTCTGAATCCCGATATACATGCTCAAAGATATAACTTCCTTAAGTTTTGTTTATGAATATTAATAAATGTTAAATTTTTCCAGTTTTAATATATGGATATTTAAAAAAAAAACGTTAGAAGATAATAAGCAATGGTCTCTCTTGGAGTTTCTATGACCGTGAAATAAGCAAGACATAATGATAACGGCAGAAATGCTTCAACAGCTTTATTTGGTTCCTTTACCTTGAACTAAATAATGTGTATAAGAAGATTTACAGACCAACTAAAGGCAATTTTGGATTTAAAACGGAAAAAGGGGAACAAAAATGTCAAGTCTTAAATCCGATTTGATCTTAAATCCGGAATTTATTTTATCAGTATTGTCATCAGATGTCAATCTGACTTGAATTTGGGCCATCAGTCTTTTCTGTCAGGCTCTGAGGTGACAGTTAGTTAGAAATAAACGTCCTTCCCTGATTTATAATCTTATAAAATAAATAAAGCTTCCAGGGTTAAGTTTCTTGTGCTACTTTTTATTTTCAAGCTTTCGGACTTGTCAGTCCTTCAACAGGAGTATCACGTAAATAAATTGATGATATATAATAATGTTAAAAATAAAGAAGGCATCTCCTGACCACGAGCACATGTGCTTTTTAGATGGCAGAACGCCATCTAGTGGAGCAAAAATAAACTAAACGTTTATTTAGCTTGCTCCGTGAAATTTGGCCAACCCAATTTCTTGATAAATCAAGAAAAGCCATCAACGAACGCGCTTCGCGCTGTTGGCGCTCGTCAGCGTGGAGAAGGCTGTAACCACTTCGACCAAAACCAAATTATCTTTTATTTTTTTCTATTGTTTTTTTTTTCATATAATAATGTGTATATAAAAATAGTATATATCATCAATTTATTATCGTTATACTCCTGTTAAAGGACTGACAAGTCCGAAAGCTGGTAAATAAAAATTTGAATAAGAAACTTAACCCTGGAATCTTTATTTATTTTTATAAATGGTTGGTTCTTCATTTATCTTAGGGTGAATTCATTTTGTTGTTAAATATGCAAATATGTATATTGTTGTTAAATATGTAAATATATACGTTTTCTTTTGTATGGGTGGGGAATGGTATAAATAGTCTATTTTCGACAGCAATGACCCGGAATCGAATCCGCATTGGATACTTTTTTTCTAAAAAAAAAAAAAGCTTAAATGGTTCCTATTCTTTTAAAATTCCAACCCCACCAATGAGTTCAAATGAGTTTCACTTCTTAGTGCAAAACTCGAACATCTTTCTACATGTGGTGTACTTGGAGTATAAAAGCTTACTACCTATCACGATAATCATGATGGACTTGGGGAAAAGTGCCACCACCACAGAAATACACTAGGATATAATGAAAGGGCACCTTCTGAACGAGTAACTGATTGTTCCTGATGGCTTTTACCATCTATCGAAAAAAATGCGCTCAAAGACAAAACTTAAGGAAGTGAAAAGTCTTTGATATTTATTTTTTTGAAGGAGACAGAGACAATTTTGTTCACACTTGCTTATCTGGTGTGTCTTCAATAAAGGTCACTGTAATATCTTTCAGAGTTATTATCTGAATCGCGATATATATTCTAAAAGGTACAACTTCCTTAAGTTTTGTTTATGAGTGTATGTCAATCATCTGCTGATATTTTGTAATTCTCCCACTTTCATTGATGAATATCACCGATAGATGGAAAAAGCAATCAATAATATTTCAGCTGCACGATTAGGATGGTGCCTTCTTTCATTATATTGTACTCTGTGTTCATTTATTTATTCTTTTGAATAATTTTAAAACACAACTATATATGAAACTAAAGAAAAAATGGTCTTAAACAGAATAAATTGATAGAAAATGAAATTGAATTGAAAGAGACACCTAATCTCTCTCGTCAAAATAGACGCTAAAACTGAGTCCCATCCATTGACTGTTATCACAAACTAGCGGCTTCGAGTCGGTGACAAAGCCACAACACTAGCTTTGGAAAATTGAGAAGGCTCACCTGGAAATGGTTTCGGGTTAATGGCCCTCGTCAGTCTAGGGCTGTCCTTAATTTCATGATATCCTTCAGGGGTATTGTTAACGAGGAACGGAATAAAATCTTAAAGAACATTATCCAAGTCTACGTGAACACAGTTCAGCTAATCAGAATAATGTCCGAGAAAAAATATATAGCGATAGAATTGTTTAACTTTCATAAAGCGTTAGAGAACAAGGTAATCTCTAAGAACTAAAATTACAGAACAATTTCCATTCATAGTTAATTTGTATAGTTATGTTGAATATTTTGATTTCCTTTTCATTTTACTTTGTTTATGTTTCTTTTTTCCTTTTCTCCATTAAAATGATGTATGGCGAGTCCTTACAGGACGGAAATGTCCTAATAAAGCTGTTGTTGATATCCTTCAGGGATCCACGTGATCTTCAGGTAATCACCAAAAAGGTATTTAGCTGGCGAAGTCGATAGGCCAATTCAATGTCAGGATGGAATTTTGTAGGAAGGATAGTGATCTATAAAAAGATCACCTATTACGTTTATAACATATGGCGGTGTATTTAAGCGTTTGTTTTGACTGGAGAGGTGATATTTCTTTTTAGCGATAAAAATCCTTTGCAAGATATGGAAAGGAAGAACATGTGGAGAGAGGAAGCGCGAGATGGGGCACCGCACGAAATATCGCCCAGGATGCAAAGGACGACCCTGTGTAGATAGGAAAGGCGACATTTTGAAAACACCATGTCACCACGGTATAAAAAGATGAAGAAGAAACAAACCATTGATTGATATAGCACTTTGTCATTTCTTGTTATTTAATTTGTACTGAAAAATGAAGTTTCCGTCGTTTTTATATTGAAAAAGGTTTTAAAAAATTCAATTTGAAAACTTCCCCTTAATTAATTTGGATGATTCAAAAATAACGGGTCCAAAGCTGAAAATGTATTGTTTATTAAGATGTCCATGACGGTCATTGAACTAGGGCCGTAAAAGAATGATGTATAACATGTTACTGGTGATGTGAAATGTATTTATAAATGTGAAAAGGTAGTTTAGAGGATGTACTTATCATTTCCTATATGAACAAAGATGGAATGTTCAACGAACCCTCTCTTGACACAAACCTACTCATTTGGTGTCAAGAAAGCAGCTAGATGTTGTCAGGGGTTTCATTTGTGGCTTCGAAGTAGGTAGAGAACCCAGCCATGGACAAAAATGGGCCACGAACACAAACGTCGTGATACAGCCTCTGGTGTCA
>CP092868.1:60386747-60413587 GCA_030710605.1 Cordylochernes scorpioides
ATTATTCTTATTAGAAAAAAAAAGTGTCCAATGAGGGATTCGATCCCAGGGTGTAGCCATCAAATACCCACGGTTCATACCATTCGTCCACTGACTTCCTTTTCAAAAAGGATTAAATGCGGCAGTTAAGAAGGCTACTGATATGAAAGTAGGAGACGATACATATATGGAGAAACTTATCATCTACAAGGTATAAAACTGAATAGGAAAAATAACTTAGATTCATCCTTTTCTCCTCCACTACATGATGGTGATTGATCATTGAGAGGATATCGTTGTAATGAAAGAGGAGAATCTGACTGAGTATCTATAATAAAGGCTTTGTGTGTGTTGTATAAAACTGGGTGTACCAAGTGCCATGATAAGAATTATGAGGCCAAGAAAGGAAGTTACAAAGAAATGGCCCCAGTACAAGGAAAGTCCCGGATGGTCCAAAAAGAAGTTGCTAGAAATTCTATTTTGGTACTAAGGGACCTGACAACCTTTACAGCTACATGGAAGATAAAGTGTTATGGCGATTTCTTTCGTACTTTTGTTGTTTTATAGTGGAGAGTTATTTCTAGATCTTTTTTTTTTTTTACAGTACAAAAAATGGTCGAATTTATCTTGAGTTTGTTGATAGGTGTTTACAAGTAATTATTTACAGCTATCTGGGTGCATTGTTTGATGTATATTGGTTTCTAAAATGGGTAAAATGTTGTATAATTGTTATTTGAAATTCTATTTACATATTCCTATTTATATAGAAATGAGTAAAAATATCAGAGCTCCAGGGAAAATTATCTTTTCAAAAACCTTTTAATCTCTAGCTTTCGGCCTTCTCATCCGGGAGGCATTTACAATCATCGGGCGGCCCCCTGACCTGCAGGACTGGGTCTTCGAGCATGGCCTATACGATGACGCCCTGGCCATCCTGACGTCTGCCAAGACACGCATCTATAGGTACTTCCTCGGCGTAGAACTGAGGAGTGTACAAGAAGACTTTGTCTGGAGGAGGACTCTCTCAAGGTGGGGAAGCCTTCCTTGCTGAAAATATTTGTATATATATTCCTCTACATTTTATATGCCCTTTTGCTCTTTTATTTTTCCACCTTTGTAAAATTTGATTAAAAGAATCAATAAAATTGTTTAAATTGTCAATTGTCTAGCTTTCGGGCAGAACGCCCTTCTACAGGAGAAAACATGGTGTAATGGTTTCCCTAGAGACCTGATACTTTTACTCAATATTGATATAAGGTTTTATTGAATTATATAAAACTGCTGCATTTACAGTTAAACCTGTCTATAGCGCCCCCTCTTGGGACTCACCAAATTAGGGTGCTATAGAGAGGGGATGCTATAGACTGGTCACTTTTAATGTAAATCGCATCGTACTACGTATTTAAAATCGGGCGCTATAGAGAGGAAGGCGCTATTTAGAGGGGGCGCTATAGACAGGTTTAACAGGTGTATATATATATGTGTTATATTAAAATATTATTTTATTTAAAATTATATTTCATAGATTCAAATACTCTGCTAAATCGACCACCAGAGGTCACGCTTCCCCTATAAAACTCATTGTTGTTGTTTCCCGATGGCCGGCTCAAACCTTTTGTACATTATGTAAATATGTTTTTCATTTTTTTTATTCTTACGCCTTAAGCCAGGCAGTACTTTTATCAACTTATGTTTTTTTATATATCCCATAAGCTCAATTAAAGTTATTTCTAATCTGCATTATTTTAATTATTATATTTTCAAGATTTTAACCACGACTGCATTACCATAGCATAATCCTCAAGATAATCACAAAATCAAGCAGAAAATATCTTTTTTTAATATTATATATATATATATTTTAAAAATAATGTAAATAGAAAGAGAAATTAATCAGTAAGATGAGTTTATATAATTATTTTTGAAGTGAATATTATGAATGTAGCTATATAAATATTTAAATGGTTTAACAGAATGATTTAACAACGGAACCAAGCATTTAAATCGGCTTTGACACGGCATGAGCTTGTCCAAAAAAAAAAAAAAAACACAACTGGTGTAACGAACCAGTTATTATTCAATCAAATAAAAAGTAATGTAATATATATATATGTGCAATAGTTACCCAAGAGAAGTATTTGAATCCTTTTATAAAAGAAAATATTTACCCAAAAGCTAATTCTCCATATTCAAATACATATTAGGGTTTTGTGGTATTTTATATATATAATTATTTATAGATTTCAGTATATACGGTATTTTTTTATTGAAAGAAGAGTAAACAAATATAACATTAAAAGTCACTATCTAGTGAATTCAATTCTGAATATATTTTAACAATAATTTTTCCTTAATATATAAATGGACACTATTTTAACACAAGAATTAATCAAATTAGGATTAAAAATAAGTAAACGTGTTAGGTGACCCCTCTTAGCGGTTTCGCCAAGTTATTGGCGAATAAATAATTAATTATATAGATGAAACTAATAAAAGTTCATTACTGATGTGAGTTAAGCTTTTCAATATATTTCAATAAAACGACATTTGAAAATTATCCCGCATGAGTTTCTTTTCAACTAAAAATCATAATTTATTTAAGGAGAAATAACGATTATTTCTAACCTTAGGGATGAGGTATGAAAGGATGAATTGTGAAGAGTAATGATAAACGGAAAAATAAAATTCATCCGTTCATACCTCATTCCTAAGGTTAGAAATAATCGTTATTTCTCCTTAAAATAAATTATGAATTTTGGTTGAAAAGAAACTCATGCGGGATAATTTTCAAATGTCGTTTTACAATCACAAGCCGCATTATATTGTATTGTATTATATATTTCAATGTTTATATATATTGATACCTTAAATTTTAAAAAGAACAAATAGAAAATTAAGGTCGAAAAAACAAGTCGAAAGTCAAAAATTCTGAGACAAGTCGAAAGCCACTCTCAAACATTTTGAGAGCTTATATATTTAATATTGTAGCAAAGTATTTATTATTTTATTAACATATCAATTTTGTTGTTTATATTTTGTTCCTCTGTAAACTTCCCTCATTTCTTATCTTATATTTTATCAAATATAGTTTGTTCTTGCCTTAAATAAAGTGTTATCCTTTTGGGCTCAAAAATTATTCACTTTGGTTAATATCCTGTAAAACCATATTCTTTCTCCGGAAGTTTGTACTTCCTAATTTTCCATGTGGCAATATATCCAAATCTCGCTTTGCGTCGGGGTTACGTTCCAAAAAAACACGACGCAAATTGAAAAGACGCAAAGTGAAAATAAAATTTTGATGGCATGGCGCAATAAAAAACAAAGGTTTTTGCCATATTTTAGGAAAAAAAATTCAAAAAAAAAAAAAAAAATTAAAGACACGAATCCAAAAACAACGCAACTTCGAAAATCTAACGACGCACAGTGAAAATCAGTAAAAATTAAGCAGCGACGCAACTTCGAAAAAAACGCAAAACGAAACGACGCAAAGCGTGGTATTGGTGTATAGATTATTAAAAAAAGAAGAAGGGTTTCTTCATTGTAAGAGACAATGTTATATAGCTTTCCAAAGGTTTTGGTGCATCTCTATCCTTCAACAGCTGCCAAGATTGCAGATTCTACAAGATAGAGATAGCAAAATAAAACGTCGAATGAAGAGGAGTGTCTTATACAAACTTTATTAGCAAGCTTTCGGACGTCCTTCTACAGGCTTTACGATGACTAAACAGAAAGAAATACGAGATGAGTATTAATAAGATAAGATGTTTTTGCATACGAGAACAATTTTACAAGATAGAGATGTAATAGAAACATTTCAGTTATCTACAGTAGCTTGCCAATATGCAAAATAGAAAATTTCTATGTAAATATTATATGTAAAGTTTCTATAAACAGAAACTGATATTTTTTGTTATTTCTCCTACAATATATGTTGGCCAGATGTTTTGGGAAACTCAGAATCAGATAATCTTAAATAATCTTTAGTTTTAAATCCGGAAATCGCCATATATGGAGACAGGAGAACATGGGAGGTAGTACCTTGCACGTCGGTCGGTCATCATAAAAGGATGATGATAAGGAGATGACCAAAGAAAGAAAGAAGGTCACCCTGCCACCGCTGGAACGCGGAATCGGCCGTTCATCATTGCCATTCATCTGATTCGATTACCCCATATATGGTGTATAGTGATTATAAAATCTCACGATAGATGGCGTCATCTTTCGTTTTTAGTACCTACATTCATCATCATCTTTGTAAATTACTTATTATCATTTCTTAAATATAGAAAATTCTGTAAATACAAGTCTACACAAGTAACACAAGTATATTATGTAAGTGCAAGCACTTGTAGAACCTCCCTTTAGCGGACACCCTGCTAGCGGAAACCTCTCTACAAAGGACAGTTTTCATTTGTAAAAATACTAGTTTTACTATTTAGCAATTCTCCGGTAAGAGGACACCTCTCTACAAAGGACAGTTTTCATTTGTAAAAATACTAGTTTTACTATTTAGCAATTCTCCTGTAAAAGGACACCTCTCTACAAAGGACAGTTTTCATTTGTAAAAATACTAGTTTTACTATTTAGCAATTCTCCGGTAAGAGGACACCTCTCTAAAAAGGACAGTTTTCATTTGTAAAAATACTAGTTTTACTATTTAGAAATTCTCCGGTAAAGGGGCACCTCTCTACAAAGGACAGTTTTCATTTGTAAAAATACTAGTTTTACTATTTAGCAATTCTCCGGTGAGAGGACACCTCTCTACAAAGGACAGTTTTCATTTGTAAAAATACTAGTTCTACTATTTAGCAATTCTCCGGTGAGAGGACACCTCTCTACAAAGGACAGTTTTCATTTGTAAAAATACTAGTTTTACTATTTAGCAATTCTCCGGTAAGAAGACACCTCAAACCAAAGGGAGATATGCCTCTTTTTGGTACATGAATACCATCTTCTTGCAACTTTATATTTGAAAATATATATAAACTTTGTAATAATTATTTTCATCAATGTTTTTTTTTGTACTTATATCATCAAATATTATCTCTACAGACCTTACTGCAATGATATAAGTTATTAAACCAGAAGGTTTGGCAATGACGAACCTCTCAGAAGGATATATGTGAAAAGAAACATAAATGCCAAAAATAATTATTACTAATTTTATCGATAGATGGCAATTGAATTTATTAAAATATATTTAACAGAGAATTATATTTGCAATGAGATTAAGAATGTAAAATTAAAATATAATACAATATAGAACATACTCCATGAGAGAACACTCGCGCTAGAGGACACCTCTCTACAAAGGACAGTTTTCATTCGCAAAATTACCATTTTTACTATTAAGAAACTCTCCTGTAAAAGGACACCTCTCCCTAAAGGGACACTTTGACTCTGCAATTAGGCGTCTTTCACAGGGATGTTCTTCTGTATTTAACGACTCTCCAGTAAGAGGAGACCTCTCCTTAAAGGACACTTTAGCTCTGCAATTAGGTGTCCACAGGGAGGTTCTACTTAAATAATAATAAAAAAGAAAAAAAAAATTAAAATTAATCAAATAAAACGATTTTTGAGGAGAATTCCTCTTTTCCTGATTGAAATAAAATTTTTAAATACATAAAAAAAAAGAAGAGTCAACAACAGAACCAAACTTATAAATCGGCTTTCAGGGCGTCATTCACTTGTCTAAACAACAACGTAGCTCTCTTTCTAACAGACATGCTATTTCTCAATCAATATTTTAAAAATAAGAAAAATTTCAAAAGAACAAATTTAAAATCGTTTTATTATAATATCAATTTTAAAAAAATGTGTTGATTCTCAAATTTTTATTCATATTTTTTATTATTCAAGTTTTTAAAATATATATTTGTAAATATAATTTTACTACTTATATAAAAAACAAAGAGAAAATAAATATTAGAGTAGTTTAGGATATTAAAGAAATGTAAAACAATTTTGCCATCACTTCATCAACAACCACAATGTAAAAATTACAAAATCTTGGAGAAGAGAATGTTAAATATATTGAAAGTTTCTCTGTATACAGATATGTGAAATACGGAAGAAAACCTCAACACAATATTAATATCGGTATATGCAACTTTGTATAATAGATATTTAATTTGCATATATTCCGAAGTAGAAAAAATCATCATGATAATAATTATACAGTTATCAGCGTCATAATAAATTCTTTCTTAATCAATTCTGTCACCTTTTGCTTTTGTGAATGGAATAAATACCCAAATATGGCCATTTCTCATAACCATCGGTGGTTCAGTGGTAGAATGCTTGCCTGCCACGCGGGCGGTCCGGGTTCGATTCCCGGCCGATGCATTTTTTTTTTTTACAATTTTTAAAACTCATTTATATATTATACAAGAATGACATCCACGGCGCCAATTTATAATTGTAACGAATAGTATTTGAATAAAAGCATTTAATCGGGTAAACCCCGGGCGTTGCCCGGGTCATTCGACTAGTAATTATATATTTCTAAACTCTTATTACCATAATTAATATTGTTAATTAATTATAGGGTAATAAAGTGCCATCTACGTATATAAGAAAGGAAGCACGCAAGTTTCTCTTAAAGAAGTGTGTTTTATCGTAAAGATAGAGGCTGCCAGGCCGGCATTCATAGTTCTTCAAATCAAAGATACTTCGGCCAGTAAATCTTTTTATTATCTCGACGTTTCAACAAAAATATTTTGTCCTCGTCAGGAGCGAACAAAAATAAAAAAAATTGGCAAAGCGTTAAAAATTATTCTATTAAAATTATATTTTAACACAAAGCAATAACGCGCCATCTATACATATAAAATGAAAGGATTTAAAAGCACGAATGTTTCTTTTATAAATAATACAAACTTCTATTGTCAATACTGCGAAGAAAAAATATATTGGGAGGGCTTGGCTCATCAGTGGTGAACCCTCCCAGCGGTTTCGCCAATTTAATCCACCAGACCGCTTCTCAGAGCTCTAATACTGTATTGGACGATTCTGCTTATATACGCAGCACTAACGATTAACGTTAACGATTTGCCGAATGTTTTGATTTTTGTTCGCTCCTGATGAGGACAAAATATTTTTGTCGAAACGTCGAGACAATAAAAAAGATTTACTGACCGAAGTATCTTTAATTTGAATAAGTGTGTTTTATGTTTAAAAGAGAAACTTGTGTGTGTTCTTAAATACGGTTAATATTGATTGAAATTGCAGATATGCAAATACGAAACAAAGAATGAATATTGTCTGTAAAATACGATTTTTCAAAGATTTATACCGATGAGCTTTCGAGACTCTCGGATCTTCCTCAGACCATATACAACCAAAAACAAGACTTTATAAATACTAAAAACCATCTAGAGAAAGCTATTTTTTTATTTTATTTCAATTTAAAGCGCTATGTCCCCCTAGGGACACTTACGCTGTCATACATGTATGCCTTTACATTTGTCTATACATATATATACAATACTTTTAGGTCGTGAATAGAATAGTCATATGATGTTAACAATGAGAAAGAGAGAGAAAGAAAAACGATAAAAAGAACTTTGTACAAAGGAAGAAATGTCTGTCAATATGTACAATAAACATAATATAATGGATCAGTTTCTTATTATTTTCTTATTAGTTTCTTCTAGAGAAAGCTATAGAAATGCTATAAAAGCTCACCGGTTAGTATTAGAAGAAACATATTTCAGACGATTATGTTTTTGATCACTACTTTCAGCACTAAGCCAAATTCAAGACTTTGTTATAGCAATATTGGTTACGAAACATCCCTCAGGCAAAATCCGAGGCCAAACGAACAATAAATAAATAAGAAACTAATTTTAATAAAAATATTATAATGTGACCTCGACCTTATTTTTATCTTCAACACCGTTAGAAAAATGGTCGTTTGTAAAGACACAAACAAATTCCAATTAGCAGAAGTTCTAAATAAATGTCTTTAAGGAAAAGAAAAGCTGTCAGTATAGCCTTGAAGACAATTGGTCAACTAAGTATATTCCCAATAAACATAAATCTTTCTCTCACTGGGTCATACAACCTAACAAATACCTGAAGGCAATTTCTACTATGGAGGCGATTGCAAAATTGTTGCCAACTAACCTGCTTACACTTCCTGCTTGATGCCATACCTACTGGGTGGGATTGTTGGAATTCTTATCGTTATGTTCAATCCTTTGTATTGTTGCTATAGCATTGTTGCCCTAATTACAAGGTTGTCACAAAAGTTGCAAAAAATTGAAATACCAATATTATTCGCCGTTATGTATATTCTTCTTCTTCTTTCTTATATACACTCGATCATATTAGGGTATTAAGCTTGTAAAGCTTGAGACTTTTGACAACCATCATGACTGGGTGAAGTAGAATGCGTCTTCCTTTGTTATTAAGACTGGGAGCACTACTCAGTGGCAAGCTGACTTAGCTCCAAAAGAAATGGCTGCCTCTGACAAGAGGAACAGAAACCATGTACAGCCGCTCCTAACATGGAGTACAAACGCTGCTCATCCTGTATCCCTGGATTAGGAGCCCTTACAGGGTACTATCAGCCGGGCCAGCTGAACCCAGGTTTTTTAGTGAGCTTGTTACTGCTCCCCCTCCTCCTTTTTCATCCGGGCTTGGGACCGGCAAAGACGTTATGTATAATGTATTTGTATGATGTATAAAGCAATTGTATTACAGTAAAACCTCCCTGTAAAGGACACCTAATTGCAGAGCCAAAGTGTCTTATAGGGAGAGGTGTCCTCTTACCGGAGAGTTGCTAAATTATAAAAAAAATGGTAATTTTGTGAATGAAAGCTCTCCTTTGTAGAGAGGTATCTGCTAGCAGGGAGGTTCTACTGTATTATGTATATGCTGTTCGCCAAGTAATAAGAAAAACACGAAAATTTGGGACAACTTTATATAACAATCATAATTGTGGTTACTTTTTGAATATTTTGATTGAATTACAGTTAGAATATGTATGTAGAGGCTATTTTACTGTGAGGGCCAACAAATGGAAACGCGTTTGCTGTTGGCTTTTCTTGATTTATCAACAAAATGGGTTGGCTAAATATTATGGAACAAGTCAAATCAACGTTTAGTTGATTTTTTTTTTCACTAGATGGCGCTCTGCAATTTAAAATGCTCATGTGAGGGGTCAGGATATGTCATTATGTCATATGTCTATGTAATATATATATGGCGTCTAGTTGTGACGTTTAATTTGACGGGAGAGGAACGTTATGCTTTTTTTTAGATCATATTGTTTCCCGCCAAATTTTCCATCTATATATAAATAATAAAATTGTTCTTTTTTCTGAATAATTGTCTTTTGTGCTACGCAGTGTTGATATCAAACGATGTATATATGTGCTTTTTAAGCATGCTAAACACTCAGATATATCTTGACCAAGATCATTATATATAAATTATCGTTATTACTTCAGGGTAAAAAGGTCACTGCAATATCTTTCAGAGTTATTGTCTGAATCCCGATATACATGCTCAAAGGTACAATTTTCTTAACTTTTGTCTATGAGTGTACATACACTTGGTTATCTCGTATGGCTTCAATAAAGGTCACTGTAATATCTTTCAGAGTTATTGTCTGAATCCTGTTATACATGCTAAAAGGTACAACTTTCTTAAATTTTGTCCATGAGTGTACACACACTTGGTTATCTCGTATGGCTTCAATAAAGGTCACTGTAATATCTTTCAGAGTTATTGTCTGAATCCCGATATACATGCTAAAAGGTATAACTTCCTTATGTCCATGAATTGTCCATGAATATTAATAAATGTTAAATTGTTCCAGTTTTAATATATGGACCTTGAATAAAAAACGTTAGAAGATAGAATAATAAGCAATGGTCTCTCTTGGAGTTTCTATCGTCGTGAAATGAGCAAGACATAATGATAACGGCAGAAATGCTTCATCAGCTTTATTCGGTTCTTTTACCTTGAACTAAATAATGTGTATAAGAAGATTTACAGACCAACTAAAGGCAATTTTGGATTTAAAACGGAAAAAGGGGAACAAAAATGTCAAGTCTTAAATCCGATTTGATCTTAAATCCGGAATTTATTTTATCAGTATTGTCATCAGATGTCAATCTGACTTGAATTTGGGCCATCAGTCTTTTCTGTCAGGCTCTGAGGTGACAGTTGGTTAGAAATAAACGTCCTTCCCTGATTTATAATCTTATAAAATAAATAAAGCTTCCAGGGTTAAGTTTCTTGTGCTACTTTTTATTTTCAAGCTTTCGGACTTGTCAGTCCTTCAACAGGAGTATCACGATAATAAATTGATGATATATAATAATGTTAAAAATAAAGAAGGCATCTCCTGACCACGAGCACATGTGTTTAGATGGCAGAACGCCATCTAGTGGAGCAAAAATAAACTAAACGTTTATTTAGCTTGCTCCGTGAAATTTGGCCAACCCAATTTCTTGATAAATCAAGAAAAGCCATCAACGAACGCGTTTCGCGCTGTTGGCGCTCGTCAGCGTGGAGAAGGCTGTAACCACTTCGACCAAAACCAAATTATCTTTTTTTTTTTTTTCTATTGTTTTTTTCATATAATAATGTGTATATAAAAATAGTATATATCATCAATTTATTATCGTGATACTCCTGTTAAGGACTGACAAGTCCGAAAGCTTGAAAATAAAAAGTTGAACAAGAAACTTAACCCTGGAATCTTTATTTAATTTATAAAATGGTTGGTTCTTCATTTATATTAGAGTGAATTCATTTTGTTGTTAAATATGTAAATATGTATATTGTTGTTAAATATGTAAATATGTATATTGTTGTTAAATATGTAAATATATACGTTTTCTTTTGTATGGGTGGGGAATGGTATAAATAGTCTATTTTTCGACATTCAAGATCCGAGATTGAATCCGCATTGTGGATACTTTTTTCTAAAAAAAAAAAGCTTCAATGGTCCCTATTCTTTTAAAATTCCAACCCCACTAAAGAGTTCAAATGAGTTTCACTTGTTAGTGCAAAACTCGAACATCTTTCTACATGTGGTGTACTTGGAGTATAAAAGCTTACTACCTATCACGATAATCATGATGGACTTGGGGAAAAGTGCCTCCACCACAGAAATACACTAGGATATAATGAATAGGCACCTTCTGATTGAGTAACTGATTGTTCCTGATGACTTTTACCATTTATCGGAAAAAAATGCGCTCATAGACAAAACTTAAGGAAATGGAAAATCTTTGATGTCTTTTTTTTTTTTTTTTTTAAGGAGAAAGAGGCAATTTGGTTCACACTTGGTTATCTGGTGTGTCTTCAATAAAGGTCACTGTAATATCTTTCAGAGTTATTATCTGAATCGCGATATATATTCTAAAAGGTACAACTTCCTTAAGTTTTGTCTATGAGTGCATGTCAATCATCTGCTGATATTTTATAATTCTCCCACTTTCATTGATGCATTTCACCGATAGATGGAAAAAGCAATCAATAATATTTCATCTGCACGATAATTGTAAAGATGTTGCTGTATCACCTCATAAGCATAAATAAATAAATCTGCACGATTAGGATGGTGCCTTCTTTCATTATATTGTACCCTGTGTTCATTTATTGAATAATTTTAAAACACAACTATATATGCAACTAAAGAAAAAATGGTCTTAAACAGAATAAATTGATAGAAAATGAAATTGAATTGAAAGAGACACCTAATCTCTCCCGTCAAAATAGACGCTAAATCTAAGTCCCATCCATTGACTGTTATCACAAACTAGCGGCTTCGAGTCGGTGGCAAAGCCACAACACTAGCTTTGGAAAATTGGGAAGGCTGGAAATGATGTTTCGGGTTAATGGCCCTCGTCAGTCTAGGGCTGTCCTTAATTTCATGATATCCTTCAGGGGTATTGTTAACGAGGAACTGAATAAAATCATAAAGAACATTATCCAAGTCTACGTTAACCCAGCACAGCTAATCAGAATAATGTCCGAGAAAAAATATATAGCGATAGAATTGTTCAACTTTCATAAAGCGTTAGAGAACAAGGTAATCTATAAGAACTAAAATTACAGAACAATTTCCTTTCATAGTTAATTTGTATAGTTATGTTGAATACTTTGATTTCCTTTTCATTTTCCCTTTTATCCTTTGTTCGTGTTTCTTTTTTCCTTTTCTTCATGAAAATGATGTATGGCGAGTCCTTACAGGATGGAAATGTCCTAATAAAGCTGTTGTTGTTATCCTTCAAGGATCCACGTGATCTTCAGAAATCACCAAAATGGTGTTTAGCTGGCGAAGTGGATAGGCCAATTCAATGTCAGGATGGAATTTTGTAGGAAGGATAGTGATCTATAAAAAGATCACCTATTAGGTTTATAACATATGGCGCTGTATTTAAGCGTTTGCTTTGACTGGAGAGGTGATATTTCTTTTTAGCGATCAAAAATCCGTTGCAAGATATGGAAAGGAAGAACAAGTGGAGAGAGGAAGCGCGAGTTGGGGCATCGCACGAAATATCGCCCTGGACGCAAGCCAACCTCAGGACGACCCTGTGTAGATAGGAAAGGCGACATTTTGGTAACACCATGTCACCACGGTATAAAAAGATGAAGAATAAACAAACCATTGATTGATATAGCACTTTGTCATTTCTTGTCATTTAATTTGTACTGAAAAATGAAGTTTCCGTCGTTTTTATATTGAAAAAGGTATAAAAAATTCAATTTGAAAACTTTCCTTCAATTAATTTGGATGATTTAAAAATAACGGGTCCAAAGCTGAGAATGTATTGTTTAGTAAGGTGTCCATGACGGTCATTGAACTAGGGCCATGAAAGAATGATGTATAGCATGTTACTGGTGATGTGAAATGTATTTATAAATGGGGAAAGAGTAGTTTAGAAAAAGTTACCACTTATTTTCTCTATGGTCGAAGATGGAATGTTCAACCAATTCTCTTGGCACAAACATACTCATTTGGTGTCAAGCAAGCAGCTAGATGTTGTCAGGGGTTTCATTTGTAGCTTCGAAGTAGCTATAGAACCCAGCCATAGACAAGACTAACCCCAACTCTGGTGTCAAGCGAACAGCTAGGTATTTGGCTGCGAAGTAAGTAGAGAACCCAGCCATAGACAACTCTGGTGTCAAGCTAACAGCTAGGCAGTTGGCTGCGAAGTAAGTAGACAACCCAGCCATAGACAACTCTGGTGTCAAGCAAACAGCTAGACAGTTGGCTGAGAAGTAAGTAGACAACCCAGCCATAGACCAGCCATAGACAACTTTGGTGTCAAGCTAACAGCTAGGCAGTTGGCTGCGAAGTAAGTAGACAACCCAGCCATAGACAACTCTGGTGTCAAGCTAACAGCTAGACAGTTGGCTGAGAAGTAAGTAGACAACCCAGCCATAGACAACTTTGGTGTCAAGCTAACAGCTAGGCAGTTGGCTGCGAAGTAAGTAGACAACCCAGCCATAGACAACTCTGGTGTCAAGCTAACAGCTAGACAGTTGGCTGAGAAATAAGTAGACAACCCAGCCATAGACAACTTTGGAGTCGAGCAGTAGACTGGGCCAGATATAATCGAGGGCAGTTGCTGACCATCTCACGACTCGCGAAAGTAGAGCGCTGGTCACGTGACCAACCCCTCGGGCCATCGTGAACCTACCTTCTTCACCTTACACCATAGCGAGCCATGTGATAGAAACTTTGTCTGTTTACATTAAACAGTTTTTATTCCACTTGGGACACCTTCTATATAATACAAGCTCTCCCCCAAGTTTTAGAAAACTAATTAAAAACTTATATTGAGATATAAAAATCTATATTGAAGGTATCTTATAAAACAACAAAGGAATATACACCTATCCCCCGATTTACACGGTACTTGTTTTACACGTTTTCGCTTTTACACGGTTTTCCAAATAAGTTTTTTGTTTTTTTGTTTTTATCACACTATACTAAAATGCGATATTCTACTCTATACTACCTATTTTGAAAAGAATATTGGGAGGCTCTGATTCATGAGGGGGCGAACACCTATTCAGATTTGACAGTTTAATATACACCTATTCCTCGATTTACACGTTTTTCTCAGGAACGTATCTACCGTGTAAATCGGGGGATAGGTGTATAATGAGCCTTCACTAGAGAATGTTTGGCAATTACACACAATCACTTTGATCATAGCCAAAAGGCCGAGAAGCGATTTTGAGATATAGATGAAATCCCGATTCAACGATAACCTCGATTTAACGGTAAACGAATTATTGAATTGTGAAACTTCCAGTAGTTTTTAGTCGCAACAACTAAACCTTCAGTAAATCCTGTGATAAGAGGGCGCTGTCCTCAATATGCTATATATGGATAACGCCATATGTTTTCTCGGCTCTCCTTTGTCTGGAAACCTATCAATAGCGGCAACATCGCCCCGTGATTCTCTTCTATATAGTGTTCTTATATATCTTGTTAAGTTGTGGTGGTTTATATATTTATGTATCGAAAACGTCGATCTATTCAAATCAAAGTCATAATAGGCCTTTACACATATCATCTTGTAGAGCAATGGCCGCAGAAAACTGACATGGACTCAGACAACAGCAGCTTTACACACCAAATATATAGAACATTGCTGTGATATAGATGTATGGAGACATCTGAGGCTCTTAATTGGACACGACAACAACATAAAATTGACATGGACCCAGAACAGCAGCTTTACACACCCAAGATAGAGAACATTGCTGTGATATAGATGCATGGAGACATCTGAGACTCTTCATTGGGCACGACAACAACAACAGAAAATTGACATAGACTCAGAGCAGCAGCTTTACACATCCAAGATAGAGAACATTGCGACTGCTGTGATAGAGATGTACGCGGTGACATCTCTTCATTGGATACGACAACAACATTAAGCCACTAGTTTGGCTGTCGTTGTAGTTTTATTGGAACTAAGAATTTTTATTTTACCCCTTTATAAAAAAAGGCCACTTCTTGCCATTAATAGACGAGTTAAAACATTGTATATATTACATATATTAAAACATCGCAATTATTTAATCTTCTCTGAGTAGAAAGAGAATTTATGAAATGTCAATAAGCTTTAACACCAGCTTTAGCAAAATAGAGAAAAATCTTACCTTTTACCAACCAGTTGTACCATATTTCATCCAATGAAATCTCCTGAATCAGGAGAAGAAGACCTGTGGCCCTAGAAACTGAAGGAAAAGTAATCCTGGTTCATCTGAGTTGATTTACCGAAGGTAGGAGACCTCGGGTCATTTCCTGGTTAGTAAATCTTTCATTCTCTAGATCTTCTTTCTCCTTCTTTGTTTCATTTGTATCACTCTTTTACCACATTCTCTCTCTTCTTCTGTTTGTTCCGTCATTCCTCGACGCGCTTTTACAAATACTAATTGTAGTTTAAGTAGTAATTGTATTTTTAAACTTTTGTATCTGTTGTATGTTAGGTATATATATATGAAAAAATAGGTATGTAAATAATGTACGTTTTGCATATCTGTTGTATGTTAGGAATATATATATGAGAAAATTGGTATGTAAATAATGTACGTTTTGCATATCTGTTGTATAAAATATAAAAACATAAAGCCTCCAGGCTTATATATAAGATAGATATGTCAAGGAATAAAACTGTTGAAGAGCAGAAATTCTCGAATGCTCGTATAAATAAGTACAAACTACAAAAAACTCTTTCCATCACAATTTTGTTCTTCTTTTAAGATTTAGTCGAATTTTTCAAAAGATGCTTCAACTAGTGAAATGGTAGAATTGTGTGTGTGTGTGTGATCATAGAACACTGGACTTCAGAATATTCCGTAAAACTGAGAGATAATTGTATTCATGTGTAACAAACAGGGAACCTTTCTATCAAATTCATCAACACAATGTTGAGACACATTCTCCATCATCAACAGTACCTACTGGTGAATTAAGCTAAATACATTTTGATGCATTTTTTAATCAGGAGAGTGCCTCATTAACACATTATCTATATATTGATCTGTATTACTATAAAAAGCAGGCTCCGAGGATGAATTTCCTATTTTTATTAATTTCTTTCCAAGTTTCGGGTAGTGCCTACACTTCTACAGCAGAAAATGTATATTTTATAAATTTGATCCTGTAGAAGGGTTAGCACTACACGAAAGCTTGAAAAGAAATTAATAAAAATAGGAAACTCATTCTCGGAGCCTGCTTTTTATAGTAATACAAATTTCAGAGGATTTTTTCGTTATATTGATTTGTCTTCATCCAAAATCCATAGTGTTTTGTATATAACTGATTTGATATTTTGTTTTCAATTTTTACTTCGTTTTGATTTATAGTCGATATTATATAGCTTTTATATTTCGTCCTCTCTTTAGATTATTTCAAAGCTTTTTTAAACAGGTCCGAGTCGAGATACACATGCCGGTTTATACCATTAAAAGATACGTATTATAGACGGTTTGTCATTTTGATTCAAATCTTTAATTGCAAACTAATTTCATGGACAGAAATTAAGGAAGGGCAAAGTCTTTGATATCATCGGATGTCAATTTTTTTTTTTTTTGAAGGAGACAGAGGCTGTTCACACTTGGTTATCTCGTGTGTCTTCAATAAAGGTCACTGTAATATCTTTCAGAGTTATTATCTGAATCCCGATATACATGCTGAAAGGTAAAACTTCTTAAGTTTTCTCCATGAATGTATATAAAGAGTGGAACATATTGTTTATAAATTACACTAAAGGATTCGACAATCTGAGTTTGAACTTAGGTGAGGTAGAAGAGGCTGTGCACCTTCTGTCGTCCAGTGAACCCTGGCTATTGGCATAAGAAGACACTAGCTTCTTAACATATTTAAGGATTTTTAAAACATTAATGAAGGACATTGATCCACTCAAATCTATAAGGAAATAGCGCATATACGTGTTTATTGAAGTTTTGAAGAATTTTATTGTATTATAACACACACATAGTTGATTCTAGAATCAAGGTTTTAAATGAATTAAGTCTAAATAGTATTTAAAATTATGATTTTCCAGATACCATTCTGGTATGACAGGAAAATGATCCGAAATAAGATTTATTATATTTGAAACCAAATCAGAGTCAAGGTTAATGTTTCAAAGTCCTACATTCAAATCTATGTTTTAATTGTTTATATATGATTTAAGACCAAAATGATTTCAGATGCTTGATCTATTTTATATTTATAAACCTAGATAAAGTACACAAAAGGTAGGATTTAAATATTTCTTGTTAATTCGCTGTTGAATATTTGGATCGCACCATCTGGGAGGTTGATATAGAGGTCGTTAAACTTGGCGACGAAAATAAACAAAATACCGTATTCAAAACTCTCTTAATGCCCTTCATCTATAGTATATCCTTTAATGATCTGAATATAGAGCAATCCATATTTAAATCTCAGATAATAAAAATGCATATATTGGATTGATCCAATCCAATATATGCCTTTTTATTATCTAAACCCTTTAATGTGTAATATATATATCTATATATGTGGTGTACTTCGTGCTCTGATTGGCTGTTCACTGTCACGTGGCTGGTACAGAGCAGGAGGAATGAGCACCAATTTTGTTCTCTCAAAAGAGCAGTAGTCCTTGATTTTCAGACTTAAGTCTTGTCTTCTACGGACAATGACTTTCCAGAACAGTTGCAAGGTTTTCCCACTAGGTGCTAAGTGCAATTCTCAACTTGCAACCCCAAACCACATTATTGATTGTATTGACTCATCCATTGATGAACTCTACTCATTCCCAGCAGACACTATCAAAATTCTCAAGCTCTACAGGCTTGATACCCTAATATGATTGAGCGGAGATAAGAAAGAAGAAAAGGTGACCGTATCTAGCTAATAAGCGTTGAGTTCATAAACAGTTTTAGACGTAATTAATTATTCTTTAAATTTTTCGTCGCATATGGGCGAGGTCTTACATATAATCCTCTATATTATTAAAAACTAATAGTAAACTTTAATGAGGCTTAGAACTGGCTGTCGGTCTAGACCCGTTCGTTCAACGGGCAAATTCTCTATTTCCATAAATGTATCTAATTTTATATCGCTGTGAATGTACGCTCATGGAGAAAACTTGAGAAAGTTGTACCTTTTATCATGTATATCGGGATTGAGACTAACTCTGGAAGATATTACAGTGACCTTTATTGAAGACACACGAGATAATCAAGTGTAAACAAAATACCTCTGTCTCTCTCAAAAAACAGACAACTGGTGATATTTCCAAGACATTGCACTTCCTTAGGTTTTGTCAATTGAATTCATATATTTCTGAAAAACAACTCTCTATAATTAACTTTGCAAATTATAATTTTCTCTTTTTTGTAGCTGTCAGGAGATTCTACTGAATATAGAACTGAGATTGATTTGTTGATCATTGTTAAAGCGACTTATTGAATAGAGAATCGACTGTACATGTGAAAAATTCAAAAATACAATTCAAAACCGTAAAAAAAGAAGAAAGATTTCAAGTGATGTGTTACTCCGTGGTACATGGCGACAGTGGAAGGGTTAAAAGAGGGAGAAGGGCGTGGCCCGAGATCTGTCCCCAATTGGCCACCTACCATCTAGATCACGAACGGTCTGTTCTATTATTCTCCAGTCATTATTGACTAATTGTCTTCTGATAACAAGACAAGAGATTTTCTTCCCTTTTTTAGACCTAGCGTGCCACACTATATCGCCCTTTCTTTCCCAGAGGCGATTCTCGTGACCTCAAACTCTAGGTCGACAGTCTAATTCGTCCAAGTCTGAGATTTCATTTCGTTTAAATATGGTCAGTATGTAAATATATTGATTGTGGCATCGTCATAGTTGACGTGAACGAGTCTAATACGTATTTATAGCCAAATATCAGGGAACAGGCTAAATCAATGAATAGTTGATTTCTGTTCCACCAGATGGCGCTCTGCCTTCTGTAAAGCACATGTACTCCTGGTCAGGATATGCTTTCTTTATTTTTACGTATTTATATGAACGAGAAATCACATGAAAATGGGGAGCGGCCCGAAATTAATTCAAGAACCACTGAATTTCAAGTTAGTGTAAGGCGCACTTAAGAGCGTGTGGAATATATTTCTACAATAGTAAAAGCCCCTATCTCCTTAGTTTTACCTAATCCATCATTAATCCGAGTGTCGACCATACTGGGAAAGCTTGGAATAAATGGTTCTGGGGGGATGCAGCTGTCGTTGGAATTATTCAACACTGATAAAAGTCAGATCTCTTCACAATAGTTTCATATTCTTTCAGTCTTATAAACTTTTTTTGATGAGAAAAAAGAACGAAAATAGTTAAAACGTGTTAAATATAGACAATGTATTCTTTTGTTGGTAATCCATGAAACTCGGTAAGCCAAGAAATTGGAAGAGATATAAACATCAGTAAAATGTGTCGAGACCTCAAAATTGGTAGATAATAGATACCAGTGAAATGTGTTAGAACCACAAAATTTGAAGTTATAGATACATAAATTCTTTATTCTTTATTTCGACTTTGCGCTATGTCCCCCTAGGGACACTTGCACTTTAATATATTGTAACATAGTATTTCTTAATTTTATTATTTTTTATTAACAGAGTGGTCATTTTATTTTTATATCTTGCGACTCTGTAAATTTCCCTCGTGGCTTATCTTTTGTTTACTTTCGATTCCCGGCCGAAGCATTTTTTTTTTTACAATTTTTAAAACTCATTTATATTATTATCCCTATATATATAAAAGTCAGCGTATGTATGTATGTTTGTCAACTATACACGTCCACAATACGTAACTAATCTGACTGAAATTTTAACAGTATATAAAGTAGAATCTGGAAAAACTCTTAGTGAAAATTTCAGGTCTCTATCCCGAATATCCGTCGTGTTATTTGCAAATTTGCTCTTTCGCTCGCGCCTCTAGCGGTGAAAATGGGGGGGTAATACCAGCTGACCTAATGTACATGTAAAGTTTGGAACGGGACGTTTCACAAGATTGACATCCACGGCTCCAATTTATAATTGTAACGAATAGTATTTGAATAAAAACATTTAATCGGGTAAAACCCGGGCGTTGCCCGGGTCATTCGGCTAGAAATGCAGTTTTTAGTGAGGTCCATTAAATGAATTTATCCCTTTTATGTTATCTTATTTTCTATATTGAAAAGTAAATAAATATGAAAAAAAATAAAAATGTTTAAGAATATTATTAAAAAAGAATCATGAAGATATTTTAAAGGAGTCCTTTAGGGATGTCTGTTTTTGCACTTATGATTCCAGAGTTACATGGTCCAGTGGGCGGTATGAAAATCGAGTTGTTCATATAAAAACATGTTTAAAAAATGCTATTTTATTTTAATGTAATCTATATAGCTTGAAATAAATAAAAATAAAGGCTGCTTGAACTCGGTCGCATGTGACATTTTACAGGTACATTGGGACAGCTGACATTCCCTCCAACCCAACCCACTGATAAATAGGCAAGAAGGTATGGGAAAAGATCCCAGTAGACGCGAATTCGCGTTGGTAGCCTACAATTTTATGTTAATTTTTAGAAATCAGGGACATGAATTCGCATCCTTTAGGCTTGACACCCTATAAGTGAGGATATGAATTTGCGTTATATGGGTTCAAAATGTTTCGTTGCTCGCATCTATAATACCTTTTTATTAGTAAAGTTGTAAGTAAACATCAATCGTCGAAATTTGCATTTTAAAATGGTTGAATTATCAGAAGTGGTGAATAATTAATATTGTCGAATTACCGTTTGTTATTTGATAGGCCAGAGATTGGGAAATCAAATCAGGGTCGTATTATCGCAAGGTGTCGAATTATCGGTATTATCGAATTACTGTTTGTAATTTCATAGGTTCTGGAAATAAAAACATGGTCGAATTAACGAATTTATACTTAGAAAGTATTTTTACTTATCCTTACTTGAAATGCTGCTTCTAGGAAATCGGAATATACCCATTGCGATTTTTAAGCCACCATCTATACTTTTAAAGTCTTTGCAGGCCCTTTGGGTAAACCCTGGGCGTTGCCCGGGTCACTCGGCTAGTATATAGATATATTTATTATAATGAAATAGCGCGCCATCTGTTATGAAAATTCGAAACTATTATAGACGCGTATTTAAAATTAAACCATTTCTACTGCCCTTACTGCAATGGAAAAATTAATGGAAGGGCCTGACTCATCAGTGGTGAACCCTTCCAGCAGTTTTGCCAGTTTAATTTATATAACTCTGTCTCTCAGCGAAACGTGTTAAAACCACGAAATTGGAAGTTATATAGACATCAGTTATATGTATTAAAACCACGAATTGTGAATTTATAGATACATAAACGCAATTCGCGGTGCAACCACAAAATTACAAGATTTCTCAGCGCAATACTGTAAACCTCGTCGTCAGTAAAAGTTGGTATCTTTGGGGTCATCCCGTGTAGCACACGTCCCTTCCTTATCCTAATTGGGCTAATGAAGGAATGTCGCGCATGCTCAGTTGAGCCATTTTTGTCGGATTTGCTCGTTTGGCATTTTTTAACATATGATTTTTTTTTTTTCAGATTTTCAAGCGAAATATATAGTTGTTTCATTCTATATGTATTTTACATTCTTAAAAAGGGTTTCAAATTAATACATTAAGAGCATTTCTTATTCATACCTTCACCTATACCAAGTATAAAATATTTATTAAAATTATAAACCAATAACGCGCTATCTATATTCAATAAATGAGAACATCAAAGAACATGTGTAGACATTTGATACATTTACAGTAAAAGCAGTCGCTAACTACCCACCATGATTATCATGGCCTGTACCACGTGTACTAGGGATAATAATAATAAAAAAGAACCCTGTATCAATACTATATGATGAGGTTATGAGTGAATAAATATTATTTGGTTTGCCTCTTTTTCTTCCATGAAAGAATTTCATAAAGAAATATATTCTTTACATCTTCAATATTTCCATGAAAAATAGACACTTCGGCCAGTTAAAGTTTTTTTATATATTCTCAACGTTTCAACAAAAATCTTTTGTCTTCGTCAGGAGAAGTAAATAAAATTAAAGCATTTGGCAATTGAGCATGGAAAATTTGAGAACAATTTTTAACGCCTTGCCAAATGCTTTAATTTTATTTACTTATTCTGACGAAGACAAAAGATTTTTATCGAAACGTTGAGAAAAATAAAAAACTCTTACTGGCTGAAGTGTCTATTTTTCATATAAATATGAATGCCGGCCAGGCAGCCTCTATCTTCAGGATCTTCAATATCATTATAGGGATTCTCTAATGGTGTATCCAGAAGAAAAGGATGTTATGATAAGAAAAAAAAAGCATATCCTGATCGTAATAAAGGAAGTTGCTGATTGACTTGCGCCATCTGTATGAATAAAATTTCAACTAATCGTTGAAATATTTTAATTATTTTATAGAATATTAAGCCAAAATACTCTTTTGTACTATTTCTTCCCCCCCCCCCCTCCGATATTATTATAGTTTTTTAATTATGAAAGAGAGTAAATTATTTCTAAAAGTAAGACCAAAATAATTTTATGGTTCTTAAAATTATGGAGAATTCCCAAAATAATAATGGCAAGAGAAAATAATGGGTGAAATTGGTGATGGATAATGTCAGGGCTAAAAAGATATGAAAAAATCTCTTTCTCACCTGTAATATGGACTCACATTGTTAGGCACAAAATACCTCAACATATCCGAGGTTACGATTATTTTGATTTCCAATTTTCATATTATTCAACTATCTGAAAACTTCCAATCACCAAAAATTTAAATTATAATTAAAATTCCGATTTTTTAATCCCCTAAATTTCAATTATCCGACATTCTGAGAGTATTCTAATTTTCAATTATCCGAATTTTGTTTGTTTATATCCTAAATTCCAATTATCCCAAATTCCTATGCTATCCTAAATTCCACATAATTATCCGAAATTCTTACATTAACCTAAATTCCAATAACATAGATATACACCTTTTTAATCACATCGATGTCGGCAATTGTTTTAGTTTCGATTTTATTACTTTTGGTTTCGATTCCATCTCAATTGAAAGCCCCAACAAAAATATTTCATGATATTTATATTCGAAGTGTATTTCAAAACTAGAGATTGCAAATGGGAATTAAAAAAGAACAACTGAAACCAACAGACTAATTTCCAGTAAAACTTTTCCATATAAAATTTAAAACTTTTGTAATTATACTTTTTTTTTAATTCCTCACACCCACACAAACTATAATAATATTTTTCTATATATTCATCTCAATAAAGCTTTTATAATAAGTGAAATATTTTGAATTAGCGCGTTTAGAGGGATATGGCGCGTTGTTACCGTTTTTAAAGAAAAAAATACTTCGAGGAATTGAATAATAGCATATTTTGTAAAAAAAAAAAAAAAACAGCATACTCATTACGGAAAAGTAAAATTATCTACAATATGTATCAAATAATAAACAAAACGGCTTCCAAGGGTGAGTTCCTTGTTTTATTGTATATTCATCTCAAGCTTTTGGGTATCACAAACCTTTCTACAGCAGTATATGTATCCATGTTTGTACCGGTAGTTGACAGAAAGCTTGTACAACCGTTTATACATCTACTCTTCTTATCGTTCTGTGATTTTTTTCTATTACCTTCTTAAGTTATCAAGAAAAAGCCAATCACGTACGCTTTTCGCACTGTTGGCCTTTGTCAGCGTAGTACAAGCTGAATGTGGAAATCTTCATTTATAACACATTATTACTGTACAAAGTTCATCTTGATATTGTACATAGAAGTATATGCCTGTTGAAGAGCAGAGAATTTGCTCGAAAGCTTGCGAAAATCAAAATTAAAAGAAACCCTTTACCTTAATATTGTTTATTATTTCTTTTTCGAATAATTTCTAGGTAACTGTTACTCATATAAAATCTTCATTTTAATTTCAGAAAAAGTATATTCAAGGGCATTGGTCAAATTTCTGGAAAAAAATCAAAAGGCAACTTATTTTTCCAATAGATATGACAGTACCCAACCATGA
Source organism: Cordylochernes scorpioides (assembly GCA_030710605.1). Taxonomy (NCBI): domain Eukaryota; kingdom Metazoa; phylum Arthropoda; class Arachnida; order Pseudoscorpiones; family Chernetidae; genus Cordylochernes; species Cordylochernes scorpioides. The sequence goes on from CP092868.1 coordinate 60,410,806, forward strand.
ATATTTAGTTGCAGGTTCATTAGGTGTCGCCATTAATTACATAACATGGAGGTGTCATGTTGCGATGTCACCAAGAAATGATGGCGGTACAGACAAGGGGTTAGTCAGAGGTCACATCATGATGAGAGGAAGAGGTCGTTTCCGTCATCCGAGGAATTCTGAGGAATAAATTTGGTTGACACGTTTACTGCGGCGGTTATGCTGTGTACCGTACCTCTACCAGGCTGGGACATCGCGGCTGGGCGTGGTTGAAACTGGAGTTGGAGACTATATAGGTTCTAGTAATTATTCACTTATGGTTGTGTTCTGTAAGTACATTACATGTCTACACATGTAGTACCAAGTCATAGTGGGTTGTGACTGCTTGTACTGTAAGTACACCACATGTCTACACATGTAGTACCAGGCCATGTTGGGTAGATAATTTTGACTGCTTGTATTTTAAGTACACCACATGCATATACAAATGGTGCTAGGCCATTGTAGGTAAAGGGTTGTGACTGCTTGTACTGTAAGTACACCACATGTCTACACATGTAGTACCAGTCAATATGGTCGGTAGAAAGTTTTGATTGTTAGAACTGTACGTACATTTCGACATTTTCATACTTACAATCTGCCATATCCCCATTTGGTCCCTTGCACTCACTGGCAGGCTTAGACTTGTAAAAAAATCGGCGGCTATTGAGTAATTGACCTTTTTAGAAAGTCTTCAAATGCGAGTTTCAAACTTCGAGACCCCGGGTAGTTGAATAGAATAGACCAACGAATCTCCATCCAGTAGAGATGGAAAATTTTCCTTTTTCAGAATAAAATGTAATAAAAGAGATATAAGGTGAAAACATCAGGCTTCCAGGGATAAACCTGGTGATTTAAACTTATTTTATTGAAAAGAAATAAGCTCACAGATTTTGAAACTTTGCGAAATCATTTATATACAAGTGTGGTGTACATTTTTTGTATCCCTTTAATTTAACATATGTAACCCACATAACCCCAAAACGAGACTATAATGAACTGGCCACCTGAGTGAAAAGCCGGGAAAGATGAAGTTCTATACTGACAGTCCATCTAGGAGAGAAGGCAATTTCGGATTTCACAAACCAAGAACATTTTAGGTTCTTCATATATTTGATCAGCAACTAACCTAAAAGAGAGCTGTGTTTGGCTCTATGGGGAGTTTATACAGTATCGAAGTTAGATCATGGAGAGTTCTTGAGGAGAATTAAATGATACTCCAGGATGTCGACTTCCATAACGGTTTTGACACTACATGATGATATATATATGTATACTAGCCGAATGACCCGGACAACGCCCGTGTTTTACCCGATTGAATGTTTTTATTCAAATACTATTTGTTACAATTATAAATTGGCGCCTTATATAAATGCATATATTAGTTAATAACTATAGCCTATGTGCTTTATCTGTCTATGTACTGTTGGCTTCCGTAGGCGTCTCTTACTGGGAAAAAGAAAGAGAGGATTCCATTTGGTTATTAACTAATATATGCATTTATTTAAGGTGCGACCCGCTCCAACACAATAGTTACAAAAACCAAAAAGCGAGTGGGGGGGGGGGGGGGCAAAGGTGGCGTGATCGTAGCCAACCAATAGGAGAGCGCCATTCCAAAAAAAAAGCAAACGGTGACAGAGATGAAGAATTATTAAGAACGCATGACGCTCGTAACTGTATATAGAATTACGATACACTATTGTAAATACGTTTGAAAATTTCCATCAATTTTTAACGCTACTTTTGTGTTTATAATAGATACAGTTAAACCTGTCTATAGCGCTCCCTCGTGAGACTCACCAAAATAGGGTGCTATAGAGAGGGGGTGCTATAGACAGGTCACTTTTATTGTAAATCGCATTGTACTACGTATTTAAAATCGGGCGCTATAAAGAGGGAGGCTCTATTTAGAGGGGGCGCTATAGACAGGTTTAACTGTATAATTAAAAAATATTCATGATATATAAGGTACAATTTTTCGATTATAGACTAAAAATAAAAGGTAATAAGACCAAATATAAATAAATAGTATGTGACGTTTCAGGGTAACAACATTTTTATTATCATCAGACAAAAGACTGAATGAAAAAAAAATGGTTTTACGAGTTAAAAGTATATGGAATGAAAAAATAATATCACAGCATGTTCTTAAATAGTTAGTACTGTTATTAAGTGTGTAAACAAGATAGTAGATAAGAAGAAAATTGATTTTTAAGAACATTAAAATGTTTTAAAATTATTCGTACAGAGAGAACTTATACTGCAATGGAAATAAATATTGCTAAAAGACGAGGAGACATGTCCCAACAGTGGGCGAACCCTCCTAGTGGTTTCGTCATTTTAATCTACAGACCACTCTACTATTGTGTTAGATTGCATTTCTTACATTTCCTGCAATTGTTATCGAATTATACTGTAAATGTAGCTTGAGGGAACAATGGGAATATTAAATAAGGAGGATCAGAAGATGAGTTTCTTTTATTGTATGAATGTTACGAGCTTTCGGGCAAAAGCCCTTCGACAGGCAAAAACATAACTATACAAAGAAATACAACGATTTTTATATGTTAATCTAACTGAAACCCGATTCAAAAATCGGTTTTCAGTTAAGATTAACATATAAAAATCGTTGTATTTCTTTGTATAGTTATGTTTTTGCCTGTCGAAGGGCTTTTGCCCGAAAGCTCGTAACATTCATACAATAAAAGAAACTCATCTTCTGATCCTCCTTATTTGATATACCTTACTAGAAGAGTCTTTACCT
>CP092868.1:60413687-60427236 GCA_030710605.1 Cordylochernes scorpioides
AGAGAACAGCTAGGCAGTTGGCTGAGAAGTAAGCAGAGAACCCAGCCATAGACAACTCTGGTGTCAAGCTAACAGCTAGACAGTTGGCTGAGAAGTAAGCAGAGAACCCAGCCATAGACAACTCTGGTGTCAAGCTAACAGCTAGGCAGTTGGCTGAGAAGTAAGCAGAGAACCCAGCCATAGACAACTCTGGTGTCAAGCTAACAGCTAGGCAGTTGGCTGAGAAGTAAGCAGAGAACCCAGCCATAGACAACTCTGGTGTCAAGCTAACAGCTAGACAGTTGGCTGAGAAGTAAGCAGAGAACCCAGCCATAGACAACTCTGGTGTCAAGCTAACAGCTAGGCAGTTGGCTGAGAAGTAAGCAGAGAACCCAGCCATAGACAACTCTGGTGTCAAGCTAACAGCTAGACAGTTGGCTGAGAAGTAAGCAGAGAACCCAGCCATAGACAACTCTGATGTCAAGCTAACAGCTAGACAGTTGGCTGAGAAGTAAGCAGAGAACCCAGCCATAGACAACTCTGGTGTCAAGCTAACAGCTAGACAGTTGGCTGAGAAGTAAGCAGAGAACCCAGCCATAGACAACTCTGGTGTCAAGCTAACAGCTAGACAGTTGGCTGAGAAGTAAGCAGAGAACCCAGCCATAGACAACTCTGATGTCAAGCTAACAGCTAGACAGTTGGCTGAGAAGTAAGCAGAGAACCCAGCCATAGACAACTCTGATGTCAAGCTAACAGCTAGACAGTTGGCTGAGAAGTAAGCAGAGAACCCAGCCATAGACAACTCTGATGTCAAGCTAACAGCTAGACAGTTGGCTGAGAAGTAAGCAGAGAACCCAGCCATAGACAACTCTGATGTCAAGCTAACAGCTAGACAGTTGGCTGAGAAGTAAGCAGAGAACCCAGCCATAGACAACTCTGGTGTCAAGCTAACAGCTAGACAGTTGGCTGAGAAGTAAGCAGAGAACCCAGCCATAGACAACTCTGATGTCAAGCTAACAGCTAGACAGTTGGCTGAGAAGTAAGCAGAGAACCCAGCCATAGACAACTCTGATGTCAAGCTAACAGCTAGACAGTTGGCTGAGAAGTAAGCAGAGAACCCAGCCATAGACAACTCTGGTGTCAAGCTAACAGCTAGACAGTTGGCTGATAAATAAGTAGACAACCCAGCCATAGACCAGCCATAGACAACTTTGGAGTCGAGCAGTAGACTGGGCCAGATATAATCGAGGGCAGTTGCTGACCATCTCACGACTCGCGAAAGTAGAGCGCTGGTCACGTGACCAACCCCTCGGGCCATCGTGAACCTACCTTCTTCACCTTACACCATGGCGATCCATGTGATAGAGACTTTGTCTTTTAACACTAAACATAGTTTTTATTCCACTTGGGACATATTCTATATAATACAAGCTCTCCCCCAAGTTTTAGAAAACTAATTAAAAACTTATATTGAGATATAAAAAATCTATATTGAAGGTATAAAACAACAAAGGAATACAAAGAGCCTTCACTATAGAATGTTTGGCAATTCACATACAATCACTTTGATCATAGCCAAAAGGCCGAGAAGCGATTTTGAGATATAGATGAAATCCCGATTCAACGATAACCTCGATTTAACGGTAAACGAATTATTGAATTGTGAAACTTCCAGCAGTTTTTACTCGCAACAACTAAACCTTTAGTAAATCCTGTCATAAGAGGGTGCTGTCCTCAATATGCTATATATGGATAACACCATATGTTTTCTCGGCTCTCCTTTGTCTGGAAACCTATCAATAGCGGCAACATCGCCCCGTGATTCTCTTCTATATAGTGTTCTTATATATCTTGTTGAGTGGTGGTTTATATATATTTATGTATCGAAAACGTCGATCTAATCAAATCAAAGTCATAATAGGCCTTTACACATATTATCTTGTAGAGCAATGGCCGCAGAAAACTGACATGGGCTTTGACAACAGCAGCTTCACACACCCAAGATAGAGAACATTGCTGTGATAGAGATGTACGGAGACATCTTAGGCTCTTCATTGGACATGACAACAACAGAAAATTGACATGGACCGAGATCAGCAGCTTTACACACCCAAGATAGAGAAAATTGCTGTGATATAGATGTACTGAGACATCTGAGACTTTCATTGGACACGACAGCAACAAAAACCACAGAAAATTGACATGGACCCAGAACAGCAGCTTTACACACCCAAGATAGTGAACATTGCTGTAATAGAGATGCATGGAGACATCTGAGGCTCTTCATTGGACATGAAAATAACAACAGAATATTGACATGGATCCAGAACAGCAGCTTTACACACCCAAGATAGAGGACATTGTGGCTGCTGTGATAGAGATGCATGCGGTGACATCTCATCATTGGATACGACAACAACAACATTATGCCTCTAGTTTGGCTGTCGTTGTAGTAATTAAGAATTTTTATTTATTCCCCTCTAGAAAAGAAAGGTCACTTATTGCCATTAATAGACGAGTTAAAACATTGTATATATTGAATATATTAAAAAACATCGTAATTATTTAATCTATTCTGAGTAGAAAGAGAATTTAGGATCTGTAAATAAGCAACAACACCAGCTTTAGCAAAATAGAGAAAATTCTTACCTTTTACCAACCAGTTGTACCATATTTTATCCAATGAAATCTCCTGAATCAGGAGAAGAAGATCTGTGGCCCTAGAAACTGAAGGAAAAGTAATCCTGGTTCATCTGAGTTGATTTACCGAAGGTAGGAGACCTCGGGTCATTTCCTGGTTAGTAAATCTTTCATTCTCTAGATCTTCTTTCTCCTTCTTTGTTTCATTTGTATCACTCTTTTACCACATTCTCTCTCTTCTTCTGTTTGTTCCATCATTCCTCAACGCTTTTACAAATCCCAATTGTATTTGAACTGTGTAACATACAGTTTTTAAGATTTTTAAACTTTTGCATATCTGTTGTATGTTAGGAATATGTATATGAGAAAATAGGTATGTAAATAATGTACGTTTTGCATATCTGTTGTGTATTAATGGTGTATATTAGATGATAATATAAGGTAAACCTACTTAGAGTATATACATTTAAAAAGGAGGTGCATCTTTGTTCTATATGAACGTATATATATATATGTATATATATATATTAAATAATAAAAAAATCATGTATTGGATTGAATAAAAATATTTATTTGCCACATTTCGGTTAGCTGAATGTCAACCTTTGCCAAAAAGAATAACAACATATTCAATTAAATATATGATTTTTTATTATTTAATTATTTAAGTATGGATTAATCTATTTTCAATATATATTCATATTTCGTGGTTGGCTTGATATTTTAAGAAAATACGTTGACCAAATATCAAAAAACAGGCTAAATCAACGTTTAGTTGATTTCTGTTCCACTAGACAGAGCCCTGTTATCTAAAAAGCTCATGTGAAGTGGTCAGAATATGTCTTTTTTTGATCTCTTAATAGTCATATCTTCCTTTATAACTTTTCGATAGAAAGATATTCATTGAGAAAACATGTTCCGTTTGAAATGTATCAAAAGAATGAATTTAGTTTATCATCCCAATACAGAAGCTACTGTTAGTAATAGAGAAGGTGCCATAACATTAGTTATGGAACATTTATACAAAAAGGTAACCTGTATACCATGGTTTCGGCCTTCATCATTACAGGGGCGACTTTGATTTCATAACATCTTACGGGAGGAACTATAGAATCAGTTGAATAATAACCTGAAGCAGCATATTACCAAAAAGAATGATATCATGAATCGAAGAGCTTCTTGTAAGGTTTTTATTTAAACGAACTTTCGATAATTTCTGTCCTTCAACAGGAATAAAACTTGTAAATATTATAATCCCTTCGGTAAGATTATAAATAAAATACAATTCACTAAGGGAAGAGTTTCTGTTTATATACAGGCATGTATAACGGCAATATAAGGTTTCTGGCTCAACTGCCCTTCGACAGGTATAACTACGTTACTGAGGTTTTTCGAATCTAATCCATATATATGCAATGAAGTAGGAAATATAAGATAGATATGTCAAGGAATAAAACTGTTGAAGGACAGAAATTCTCGAATGCTCGTATAAATAAATAAAAAACTACAAGAAACTCTTTCCATCAAAATTTTGTTCTTCCTTTAAGATTTAGTCGAATTTTTGAAAAGATGTTTCAACTAGTGAAATGTTAGGACAGATTATAGATAACTGAACTCAAGAATATTCCGTAAAATTGATGGATAATTGTATTCATTAATTAAAAAGGCATATATTGGATCAAAATATCATTTATTTTACCAATTTTCAGTTGGCTTAACGTCAACCTTTATCAAGGTGTTATAACATATTTAATGTGTTATTATGTTATATGTTATAAAACCTTGATAAAGGTTGGCGTTCAGCCAACCGAAATATTGGTAAAATAAATGATATTTTGATCCAATATATACCTTTTTAATTAAAGATTTATTTATGGATTGCTCTATTTTCAAAATTGTATTCATGTGTAGCAAACAGGGCACCTTTCTATCAAATCCATCAACACAATGCTGAGACACATTCTCCATCATCAACAGCACGTACTGATGTATTAAGCTGAATACATTTTGATGCATTTTTTAATCAGGAGAGAGTGTCTCATTTGCACATTATCTATATATTGATTTGTCTTCATGAAGGTGAGTGTGTCGCTCGAAAAATCAATTTGGAATTAAAGAAATTATAAATAGTGTTTTGTATATAACTGATTTGATATTTTGTTTGAAATTTTTACTTCGTTTTAATTTTAGAGTCGATATTATATAGCTTTTATATTTCATCCTCTCTCTCTCTTCAGATTTTTAATAGGTTTTTTTTTTAAACAGGTCTGAGTCGATCCGCTCAAATCTTTAAAGAAATATAGCGCATATACGTTTTTATTGAAGTTTTGAAGAATTTTATTGTATTATAACACACACAATTGATTATAAAACAATACTTAAACAATAAGTTTCTTTTCTGTGAAAAATCAATATTTATTTCAAAGAGAAATATTTACTATTTCTAACTTTTTTGGATGAAGTATGAAAGGGTGAAAATATGAAGAGTAATGGCGAACGGAAAAATAAAAGTGTCCAGGGGCGAATTAAGTCTAAATCGTATTTTAAATCAATATTTTCCAGATACCATTCTGGTATGATAGGAAAATGATCCGAAATAAGATGTATTACATTCGAAACCAAATCAGAGTCAAGGCTAATGTGTGTTTTAAAGTCCAAAATTCAAATCTCTATGTTTTAATTGTTTATATATGATTTAAGACCAAAATGATTTCAGATGCTGGATCTATTTTATATTTATAAACCTAGATAAAGTACACAAAAGGTAGGATTTGAATATTTCTTGTTAATTCGCTGTTGAATATTTGGATCGCACCATGTGGGAGGTTGATATAGAGGTCGTTAAACTTGGCGACGAAAATAAACAAAATACCGTATTCAAAACTCTCTTAATCCCCTTCATCTATAGTATATCCTTTAATGATCTGAATATAGAGCAATCCATATTTAAATCTCAGATAATAAAAATGCATATATTGGATTGATCCAATCCAATATATGCCTTTTTATTATCTAAACCCTTTAATGTGTAATATATATATCTATATATGTGGTGTATTTCGTGCTCTGATTGACTGTTCACTGTCACGTGGCTGGTACAGAGCAGGAGGAATGAGCACCAATTTTGTTCTCTCAAAAGAGCAGTAGTCCTTGATTTTCAGACTTAAGTCTTGTCTTCTACGGACAATGACTTTCCAGAACAGTTGCAAGGTTTTCCCACTAGGTGCTAAGTGCAATTCTCAACTTGCAACCCCAAACCACATTATTGATTGTATTGACTCATCCATTGATGAACTCTACTCATTCCCAGCAGACACCATCAAAATTCTCAAGCTCTACAGGCTTGATACCCTAATATGATTGAGCGGAGATAAGAAAGAAGAAAAGGTGACCGTATCTAGCTAATAAGCGTTGAGTTCATTAAACAGTTTTAGACGTAATTAATTATTCTTTAAATTTTTCGTCGCATGGGCGAGGTCTTACATATAATCCTCTATATTATTAAAAACTAATAGTAAACTTTAATGAGGCTTAGAACTGGCTGTCGGTCTAGACCCGTTCGTTGAACGGGCTAATGCTCTATTTCCATAAATGTATCTAATTTTATATCGCTGTGAATGTACGCTCATGGAGAAAACTTGAGAAAGTTGTACCTTTTATCATGTATATCAGGATTGGGACTAACTCTGGAAGATATTACAGTGACCTTTATTGAAGACACACGAGATAATCAAGTGTGAACAAAATTACCTCTGTCTCTCTCAAAAAACAGACAACTGGTGATATTTCCAAGACATTGCACTTCCTTAGGTTTTGTCAATTGAATTCATATATTTCTGAAAAACAACTCTCTATAATTAACTTTGCAAATTCTAATTTTCTCTTTTTTGTAGCTGTCAGGAGATTCTACTGAATATAGAACTGAAGATTGATTTGTTGATCATTGTTAAAGCGACTTATTGAATAGAGAATCGACTGTACATGTGAAAAATTCAAAAATACAATTCAAAACCGTAAAAAAAGAAGAAAGGTTTCAAGTGATGTGTTACTCCTTGGTACATAGCGACAGTGGAAGGGTTAAAAGAGGGAGAAGGGCGTGGCTCGAGCTCTGTCCCCAATTGGCCACCTACCATCTAGATCACGAACGGTCTGTTCTATTATTCTCCAGTCATTATTGACTAATTGTCTTCTGATAACAAGACAAGAGATTTTCTTCCCCTTTTTTAGACCTAGCGTGCCACACTATATCGCCCTTTCTTTCCCAGAGGCGATTCTCGTGACCTCAAACTCTAGGTCGACAGTCTAATTCGTCCAAGTCTGAGATTTCATTTCGTTTAAATATGGTCAGTATGTAAATATATTGATTGTGGCATCGTCATAGTTGACGTGAACGAGTCTAATACGTATTTATAGCCAAATATCAGGGAACAGGCTAAATCAATGAATAGTTGATTTCTGTTCCACCAGAAGGCGCTCTGCCTTCTGTAAAGCACATGTACTCCTGGTCAGGATATGCTTCCTTTATTTTTACGTATTTATATGAACGAGAAATCATGAAAATGGGGAGCGGCCCGAAATTAATTCAAGAACCACTGAATTTCAAGTTAGTGTAAGGCGCACTTAAGAGCGTGTGGAATATATTTCTACAATAGTAAAAGCCCCTATCTCCTTAGTTTTACCTAATCCATCATTAATCCAAGTGTCGACCATACTGGGAAAGCTTGGAATAAATGGTTCTGGGGGGATGCAGCTGTCGTTGGAATTATTCAACACTGATAAAAGTCAGATCTCTTCACAATAGTTTCATATTCTTTCAGTCTTATAAACTTTTTTTGATGAGAAAAAAGAACGAAAATAGTTAAAACGTGTTAAATATAGACAATGTATTCTTTTGTTGGTAATCCATGAAACTCGGTAAGCCAAGAAATTGGAAGAGATATAAACATCAGTAAAATGTGTTAAGACCTCAAAATTGGTAGATAATAGATACCAGTGAAATGTGTTAGAACCACAAAATTTGAAGTTATAGAAACATAAATTCTTTATTCTTTATTTCGACTTTGCGCTATGTCTCCCTAGGGACACTTGCACTTTAATATATTGTAACATAGTATTTCTTAATTTTATTATTTTTTATTAACAGAGTGGTCATTTTATTTTTATATCTTGCGACTCTGTAAATTTCCCTCGTGGCTTATCTTTTGTTTACTTTTCGATTCCCGGCCGAAGCATTTTTTTTTTTACAATTTTTAAAACTCATTTATATTATTATCCCTATATATATAAAAGTCAGCGTATGTATGTATGTTTGTCAACTATACACGTCCACAATACGTAACTAATCTGACTGAAATTTTAACAGTATATAAAATAGAATCTGGAAAAACTCTTAGTGAAAATTTCAGGTCTCTATCCCGAATATCCGTCGTGTTATTTGCAAATTTGCTCTTTCGCTCGCGCCTCTAGCGGTGAAAATGGGGGGTAATACCAGCTGACCTAATGTACATGTAAAGTTTGGAACGGGACGTTTCACAAGATTGACATCCACGGCTCCAATTTATAATTGTAACGAATAGTATTTGAATAAAAACATTTAATCGGGTAAAACCCGGGCGTTGCCCGGGTCATTCGGCTAGAAATGCAGTTTTTAGTGAGGTCCATTAAATGAATTTATCCCTTTTATGTTATCTTATTTTCTCTATATTGAAAAGTAAATAAATATGAAAAAAAAATTAAAAATGTTTAAGAATATTATTAAAAAAGAATCATGAAGATATTTTAAAGGAGTCCTTTAGGGATGTCTGTTTTTGCACTTATGATTCCAGAGTTACATGGTCCAGTGGGCGGTATGAAAATCGAGTTGTTCATATAAAAACATGTTTAAAAAATGCTATTTTATTTTAATGTAATCTATATAGCTTGAAATAAATAAAAATAAAGGCTGCTTGAACTCGGTCGCATGTGACATTTTACAGGTACATTGGGACAGCTGACATTCCCTCCAACCCAACCCACTGATAAATAGGCAAGAAGGTATGGGAAAAGATCCCAGTAGACGCGAATTCGCGTTGGTAGCCTACAATTTTATGTTAATTTTTAGAAATCAGGGACATGAATTCGCATCCTTTAGGCTTGACACCCTATAAGTGAGGATATGAATTTGCGTTATATGGGTTCAAAATGTTTCGTTGCTCGCATCTATAATACCTTTTTATTAGTAAAGTTGTAAGTAAACATCAATCGTCGAAATTTGCATTTTAAAATGGTTGAATTATCAGAAGTGGTGAATAATTAATATTGTCGAATTACCGTTTGTTATTTGATAGGCCAGAGATTGGGAAATCAAATCAGGGTCGTATTATCGCAAGGTGTCGAATTATCGAATTACTGTTTGTAATTTCATAGGTTCTGGAAATAAAAACATGGTCGAATTAACGAATTTATACTTAGAAAGTATTTTTACTTATCCTTACTTGAAATGCTGCTTCTAGGAAATCGGAATATACCCATTGCGATTTTTAAGCCACCATCTATACTTTTAAAGTCTCTGCAGGCCCTTTGGGTAAACCCTGGGCGTTGCCCGGGTCACTCGGCTAGTATATAGACATATTTATTATAATGAAATAGCGCGCCATCTGTTATGAAAATTCGAAACTATTATAGACGCGTATTTAAAATTAAACCATTTCTACTGCCCTTACTGCAATGGAAAAATTAATGGAAGGGCCTGACTCATCAGTGGTGAACCCTTCCAGCAGTTTTGCCAGTTTAATTTATATAACTCTGTCTCTCAGCGAAACGTGTTAAAACCACGAAATTGGAAGTTATATAGACATCAGTTATATGTATTAAAACCACGAATTGTGAATTTATAGATACATAAACGCAATTCGCGGTGCAACCACAAAATTACAAGATTTCTCAGCGCAATACTGTAAACCTCGTCGTCAGTAAAAGTTGGTATCTTTGGGGTCATCCCGGGTAACACACGTCCCTTCCTTATCCTAATTGGGCTAATGAAGGAATGTCGCGCATGCTCAGTTGAGCCATTTTTGTCGGATTTGCTCGTTTGGCATTTTTTAACATATGATTTTTTTTTCAGATTTTCAAGCGAAATATATAGTTGTTTCATTCTATATGTATTTTACATTCTTAAAAAGGGTTTCAAATTAATACATTAAGAGCATTTCTTATTCATACCTAACCTATACCAAGTATAAAATATTTATTAAAATTATAAACCAATAACGCGCTATCTATATTCAATAAATGAAAGCATCAAAGAACATGTGTAGACATGTGATACATTTACAGTAAAAGCAGTCGCTAACTACCCACCATGATTATCATGGCCTGTACCACGTGTACTAGGGATAATAATAATAATAATAATAAAGAACCCTGTATCAATACTATATGATGAGGTTATGAGTGAATAAATATTATTTGGTTTGCCTCTTTCTCTTCCATGAAAGAATTTCATAAAGAAATATATTCTTTTTACATCTTCAATATTTCCATGAAAAATAGACACTTCGGCCAGTTAGAGTTTTTTTTATATATTCTCAACGTTTCAACAAAAATCTTTTGTTTTCGTCAGGAGAAGTAAATAAAATTAAAGCATTTGGCAATTGAGCATGGCAAAATTGAGAACAATTTTCAACACCTTGCCAAATGCTTTATTTTTATTTACTTCTCCTGACGAAGACAAAAGAAAGATTTTTGTCGAAACGTTGAGAAAATAAAATACTCTAACTGACCGAAGTGTCCATTTTTCATAGAAATATGAATGCTGGCCAGACAACCTCTATCTTCAGGATCTTCAATATCATTATAGGGATTCTCTAATGGTGTATACAAAAGAAAGTGATGTTATGATAAGAAAAAAAAGCATATCCTGATCGTAATAAAGGAATTTGCTGATTGACTTGCGCCATCTATATGAATAAATTTCAACTAATCGTTGAAATTTTAAATATTTAAGAATATTAAGCTAAAATACCCTTTCTAGATAAATCAAGAAAAGCTATTCTCATGGGCTTCAGACTGTTAACCCTCGTTAGCATTTTCAATTTTGTACTTATACCCTACAGATATTACTATCGTTTTTTAATTATGAAAGAGAGTAAATTACTTTTTAAGTAAGACCAGAATAATTTTATGGTTCTCAAATCTATGGAGAATTCCCAAAATAATAATGACAAGAGAAAATAATGGGTGAAATTGGTGATGGATAACGTCAGGGTTAAAAAGATAATGGAAAATTATCTCACCTATACGAAGGACTCATATTGTTAGACTAAACAGCACAGAATACTTCAACTTATCCTAAGTTACGATTATTTTGATTTCCAGGTTTCATATTATTCAATTATCTGAAACTTCCAATTAACGAAAATTTTAATTATGATTGAAATTCCGATTTTTAATCTTCTAAATTTCAAATATCCGATATTCTGACAGTGTTCTAATTTTCAATTATCCGGAGTTTGTTTATATCCTAAATTCCAATTATCCCAAATTCCTATGCTATCCTAAATTCCACACAATTATCCAAATTTCTCACATTAACCTAAATTCCAATAACATAGATATACACATTTTTAATCACATCGACGACGGTTTTAGTTTCGATATGCTTACTTTTGGTTTCGGTTTCATCTCAAAAGAAAGACAAAAAAAATCATTTTTCTATATATTTACTTTTATAAATCTGTAAATATATTTTCAATTAGCGCGTTTAGAGGGATATCAGCGTTGTTACCGTATTTAAAAAAAAAATACTTCGAGGAATTGAAAATTGAATAATTGCATATTTTGTAGAAAAAAAAAACAGTATACTCATTACGGAAAAGTAAAATTATCTACAATACGTATCAAATAACAAACAAAACGGCTTCCAAGGGTGAGTTCCTTGTTTTATCATATATTCATCTCAAGCTTCTGGGTATCGCAAACCTTCTACGGGAGTATATGTATCCATGTTTGTACCAGTAGTTGGGCGACTTGACCGAAAGCTTGTACAACCGTTTATACATCTACTCTTCTTCTCGTTCTGTGATTTTTTCTATCACCTTCTTGAGTTATCAAGAAAAAGCCAATCACGTACGCTTTTCGCGCTGTTAGCTCTTGTTAGCGTAGTACAAGCTGAATGTGGAAATCTTCATTTATTACACATTATTACTGTACAAAGTTCATCTTGATATTGTACATAGAAGTATATGCCCGTTGAAGAGCAGAGAATTTGCTCGAAAACTTGCGAAAATCAAAATTAAAAGAAACCCTTTTCCTTAATATTGTTTATTCTTTCTTTTTCGAATAATTTCTAAGTAACTTTTACTCACATAAAATCTTCATTTTAATATCAGAAAAAGTATATTCAAGGGCATTGGTCAAATTTCTGGGAAAAATCAAAAGGCAACTTATTTTTCCAATAGATATGACAGTACCCAACCATAAATATTTAGTTGCAGGTTCATTAGGTGTCGCCATTAATTTCATAACATGGAGGTGTCATGTTGCGATGTCACCAAGAAATGATGGCGGTACAGACAAGGGGTTAGTCAGAGGTCAGCATCATGATGAGAGGAAGAGGTCGTTTCCGTCATCCGAGGAATTCTGAGGAATAAATTTGGTTGACACGTTTACTGCGGCGGTTATGCTGTGTACCGTACCTCTACCAGGCTGGGACATCGCGGCTCGGCGTGGTTGAAACTGGAGTTAGAGAATATATAGGTGTTGGTAATTATTCACTTATGGTTGTGTACTGTAAGTGCACCACATGTCTACACATGTAGTACCGGGCCATAGTGGGTTGTGACTGCTTGTAATGTAAGTACACTTCATGTCTACACATGTAGTACCAAGCCATAGTTAGTTGTGACTGATTGTACTGTAAGTACACCACATGTCTACACATGTAGGACCGGGCCATAGTGGGTTATGACTGCTTGTAATGTAAGTACACTTCATGTCTACACATGTAGTACCAGGCCATGGTGAGTAGTTATTTTGACTGCTTTTATTTTAAGTACACTAGATGTCTATTACATGTAGTACCAGGCCATTGTAGGTAGAAGGTAGTGACTGCTTGTACTGTAAGTACACCACATGTTTACACATGTAGTACCAGGCCATATATATGGTCGGTATAAAGTTTTGATTGTTAGAACTGTACGTACATTTCGACATTTTCATACTTACAATCTGCCATATCCCCATTTGGTCCCTTGCACTCACTGGCAGGCTTAGACTTGTAAAAAAATCGGCGGCTATTGAGTAATTGACCTTTTTAGAAAGTCTTCAAATGCGAGTTTCAAACTTCGAGACCCCGGGTAGTTGAATAGAACAGACCAACGAATCTCCACTCAGTTATATCTCTCACCCAGTAGAGATGGAAATTTTTCCTTTTTCAGAATAAAATGTAATAAATGAGATATAAGGTGAATACATCAGGCTTCCAGGGATAAACTTGGTGATTTTTAACTTATTTAATTGAAAAGAAATAAGCGCACAGATTTTGAAACTTTGCGAAATAATTTATATAAAAGTGTGGTGTATATTTTTTGTATCCTTTTAATATAATATATGTAACCCACATAACCCCAAAACGAGACTATAATGAACTGGCCACCTGAGTGAAAAGCCGGGAAAGATGAAGTTCTATGCTGACAGTCCATATAGGAGAGAAGGAAATTTCGGATTTCACAAACCAAGAACATATTAGGTTCTTCATATCTTTGATCACATTTACCCAGAGCAGCAGCTTTACACACCCAAGATAGAGAACATTGCTGTGATAGAGATGTACGGAGACATCTGAGGTTCTACATTGGACACGACAACAACAACAGCAAATTGACATGGACCCAGAACAGCAGATTTACACATCCAATATAGAGAACATGCTATGATAGAGATGTACGGAGAC
>CP092868.1:60427336-60438910 GCA_030710605.1 Cordylochernes scorpioides
ATCTGAGGCTCTACATTGGATACGACAACAACAAAAATATATCTTTGATCAGCGACTCACCTAAAAGAGAGCTGTGTTTGGTTCTACGGGGAACTTATACAGTATCGAAGTTAGATCATGGAAAGTTCTTGAGGAAAATTAAATGATACTCCAGGATTTAGACTTCCATATCAGATATGACATTACAGGATGATATATTTGTGTATTACGATACACTATTCTAAATTAGGTTTGAAAATTTCCATCAATTTTTAACGATACTTTTGTGTTTATAATAGATACAGTTAAACCTGTCTATAGCGCCCCCTCGTGGGACTCACCAAAATAGGGTGCTATAGAGAGGGGGTGCTATAGACAGGTCACTTTTAATGTAAATCGCATTGTACTACGTATTTAAAATCGGGCGCTATAAAGAGGGAGGCTCTATTTAGAGGGGGCGCTATAGACAGGTTCAACTGTATAATTAAAAATTATTCATGATATATATAAGGCACAATGTTTGGATTATAGACTAAAAATAAAAGATAAATAAGACCAAATATAAATAAATAGTATGTGACGTTTCAGGGTAACAGCATTGTTATTATCATCAGACAAAAGACTGAATGGAAAAAATATATGGTTTTACGGGCTAAAAGGGTATGGAATGAAAAAAAATATCACAGCATGTTCTTAAATAGTTAGTACTGTTATTAAGTGTGTAAAAAAAAATAGTAGATAGGAAGAAAATTGATTTTTAAGAACATTACAATATTTTAAAATTATTGATACAGAGAGAACTTATACTGCAATGGAAATAAATATTGCTAAAAGACGAGGAGACATGTCCCAACAGTGGCGAACCCTCCTAGTGGTTTCGTCATTTTAATCTTCAGACCACTCTACTATTGTGTTAGATTGCATTTCTTACATTTCCTGCAATTGTTATTGAATTGTACAGTAAATGTAGCTTGAAGGAACAATGGGAATATTCTTCTAGGACTGTATAATATTTATATGTTCCTGAATCAAAGTGCATCGCGTATAGTTCATCCGCAAAGTCACAAAAAGTCTGTTAGATAATATATATAGGGATCCCTATATATAGGGATTTAAACATTAAGACACGAGTGTTTCCTTTACACTTCTATGGGCTCCAAAATCATACACTTCTAACCAAAGTATATAACCATAGTAGCCCTTATAACCATATTCTTTTTTTACACATAAAATAATTAGAACTATACTTTGGTTAGAAGCCCGTAAAAGCATATCTTTTCTCTCTTTCTCTTTTTCACATAAATCAAACTTCTACTATCCTTACAGCGATGAAAAATATATTAGAAAGGCTTGGTTCATCGGTGGTAAACCCTTCCAGCGGTTTCACCAATTTAATCTACCAGACCGCTTCTTTTATAGCTCTAATGCTGTATTGGACGATTCTGCTAAATGTTTCAATACAGTATTAGAGCTCTAAGAAGTGGTCTGGTAGATTAAATTGGTGACACCGCTGGAAGGGTTATCCACTGATGAACCAAGCCTTCCCAATATATTTTTTTATCGCAGTAAGGGCAGTAGAAGTTTGACTTATGGGTAAACTAAACACTCATGTCTTATTGTTTTCATTCCCTAAATATATAATATGTTTGTAAACTGATGATGAGCTATTATGATGATTAAAAAATTCCTTTTTAATGTTCCATTTATATGTTTCATATATAAAATAAGCAATATGACACCTATTTGTATATAGTTTGTCTCTAGAAAGATGTAGGATATGAATTATTTTGACTATATTTATGGAATTGACTTTCTATGGCAATACCATTCGAAAACCGATCGACAAAACTGGCACAGCTGTTGAGTGAGTATTTTGAATCTCCCTATTTCATATTTAGTGAACAGTTTAAAATCCTGTTATGTATTGAAATAACTTTAAACCAGCCAATTATCTCTTCTTTAGTTTAACTTTTCGTTTAACGCTGTATTCTTACAGACGATTCTCAATTGAAGACCAAGTCATGTTCAAGACTAATTTTTTTCGGTCCCAAATATAGTATGATAACACGAATCGGAGAATAATGATCAAATCCTATTTAAAACCTGGAATATATTATCTTCTTGTGGGTGGTCTTAAATCGGAAATGGACTGTAATAAATTTACAGTACTCTTATTAAGAGTTAAAAGTATTTACGCACGCGAGTTTCTTTAAACTATTTAAGATGTATTTGGGGGTCGGTGGAAGGCTGGTTAAACCGTTTGGTTTCGACCACTACGACCCGGGTTCGATTCCCGCATTGGACACTTTTTATGTTTAAAAAAAAAATGCTCCAATGGCCCCCCGATTCTTGCAAAAGTCCAACCCCACCAGCGAATGCAAGTAACCAAACGGGGCTCTGGCACATTTGTAAGTGCAAAGTCGAACTGCTTTCACATGTGTAGACATGTGGTGCGCTTACAGTAAAAAGCAGTCGCTAACTACCCACCATGATTATCATGGTCTGTACCACGTGTACTAGGGATAAGCAAAAAAAAAAAGATGTATTTATATTATAAAAAATTTTCAATTTTACAGTGAATTAATTACAGTACTAAACTATATTGATTATAGGATTATAACGAAATCATTATAAAAAAAAAATAGAACACAATGGATAAGAAAATGAATATTGCTTAGCTATTGTCAAAATAGATGATAGCCCAGATATATTTGTAAAAAGTGACCATAAAGAAATAGAAAAGGAATACTCACCCAGCATGAGGAACGGCGCTGCCAGGTTGATGCCGATGAACTCGACCCCGCAGTAGGAAACAAGTCCAAAAGCAGATCCCACAGCCAGTCCAGAACTAAGACATCCCAGGACCCCGAGCCATGGCTTTGATCGCACCCAATCAGCCATACAGCAGGTGAGAACGCTGAAGACCAGCATGATCAGGACAGTTACTGAGAACGACGGCAGAACGCTCGCTGTGTTCCGTTCCAGCTCTTCAGGGAGGGTTTTGGAAACAAATCGGTATAGGGATATATTGTCGAAGTTTGATGATGCGATAGTCTGCAAGAAGGCTTCCTCCCAGAGATTACCAAGCGGTTCCAATCTCGTGTCGCTCGTATCAACATAATACATCATGGCAAGAGCTCTGGCCGACTCAACAAACCCTAGAGAATCTCGCTGGACCCCTCCCAAGAATGCTCCTAAAAACTGAATCTTGAATGTGGCTTCATTCATCATTAACGGGTATTTCAATAAAAATGTCCTTTTTTCAATCGAATCAATTTTCGGTGCTAGGGATAAGATGACATTTTCAAAACATTTCTTACCTCTTCTAGCGCAGATATCATCGTACCTCCACAATCTATCATCCCACTCCACTGTCATGTTGCGGATGGAGGCATCGAGGGCGACAACTTCCTTGAAGATGGAAGCTCTCAGCACACTCTGACCATCATTCGCTGTGACAATCACTCGACCAAACTTGCCGAGACGGGTCATACGTCCGATATCGAAATTTGCCGATTCATTCATGGGGAAAAGATCTTCAATAAGTTGTCGTTCAGCTTTTCCACGTCCATCGAAAGGGCTGAAAAGATATTCGGGATCCTGTTCGTAGCGTAGACGCTGGAGGCCGGTGGCGAAGAAGGCGGAGAGGAGCACGGGCACGATGATGAAGTAGCCCGGGTGACGGCCGATGAAGCTGCCCAGGTGGTAGAACACCCAGGACACGCCGCGGTCGATGCAGTCACACTTCATGGCTGGCGACGGAATGATGCGAGCGGCCGCCCCAGATACCCCCGTGACGTCAGACGGCCGAACCGGTCTCAAGTGTGTCAATAGGACCGACGGCGTCCCCCCAACTTTCTCCGGCACCCCAACCTAGCCTTGCCTGATGATGGTACCACTGTTGCTTCAGAATATGCAACTTTTATCTTTATAATACAATATACTAATATGGTAAGTATTTTCATTTGGTCATTAAACACAACAAACTAATCAAGCCTGTTACTAATCAGCACGTTGTAGTTTTTATATAAATCTACTTTAAGTTTCCAACATATATATTTTTTTAAATCGATTTTAGCGGCTCAATAAAGTTTACCTTGTTTAGTTCTTGATGCATCACCGCTAAGTAAAGGTAGCAGTAGGGTGTATAGTCTAGGCTGGCGAGGTTACAGTTACTACTCCTGGAAAACGTCACTGCTATAGAATCTATGCGCTATCTGTGCAGAGTATTAGGCTCAGAGATTGAGAGCTCTGAGGAGAAAAGGAATGAGACTCTGCTATTATTATATTCCGTATATTTAGATAGTTATTAAAAGAATTTGTTTAGCCAAGCTGGTATTTTGTCCTGACTGACAACACATGGTGGCAGCGGTGGGATCGAACCCACGCCTCATTGAGGAGACTGGTGCCTCAAACCATTGATCATCTCTAAAAATATTGTATTCAGATCGATGACAAACCACAACACCGGCTTTGGTAACATCAGAACGCACACCTGGAGACGAGTATTTCTGGCTATGTCCTCTTCAGTAAAGAGCAAGAATTGGATTTGAGGAGATCCACAAGTGATGAATGGATTAATCAGAATTTGTCATAGAGGTGTTTAACTGATAAAGAGTGGATAAACCAGTTCTATAGCTGAACTATTGAATGGAATTTTGAACCATCACATATACAAGTAGTTGATCTTATTTAGTTCTTGTTACCTCGCATACTCGATTCCGAGTAGAGGTCTGGTGACCCCTAGTTTCTCTGTTAACGATGCTGTTACTGAAATGTCACCATCTTGTTGTTCTAGTCGGCTTGGCAAGCAGAACTTGGGCTCGGATATCGCATTGAAACTACTTTAGAAAAGCCACGAATTGCTTCAATATAGTCGATACGACATCAGAAGTTCAATTCCATCAACGAATGAAACTAATTTAATAAATTTGTATTAAATGATATATATTCAATAAATTGAAAAAGAGGGAGCAATCCTTCGAAATATATATTAAAAATAGTTTTTTTTTCATAGATTCATAATAAAATTTTGATGGCCGTTGCTTGCCCTACTTGTAAATTTGTATTTCTTTCTGGTTGACAATAAATAAGGAATATATGTAGTAAAAGGTCTTATATTCACCATCCCAATATGTTTAGCTACATATGTGGTGAGTAAACAATGACAGATTTCAGGAAACCCATTTCCGAATTTGTAAAAATACCTACCTACCTAACTTTGGAGTTAGGTTTTCGGCGGATGAGTGGTTAAAACCCTCGATTACCAACAGCCATGAACAGGGATCTAATCCCGTATTGGACACTTTGTTTTAATATGTGAATGACCTTCATATATTATTCATTGCTGTAAATAACATAAGCTAGGTTGTTCTTTTTGAGCGGTACCTAATAAAGTGATTTTGGAACCAGAATTAGAATAGGAGACCAAGATAAAACTTGTATTGAATATTTGCGCCAGTGGACAAGTAGTAAAAGAAGATGTTTCAATGTGTACAATTCCTTTCTCAGAAGACATATCTATCCTGGTTCATCAGCTGGGCGGGAGTCCGAGCTCCGCCCATCTAACATGAATCCCAACAGAACTACACCATAGAAGTTACATAGCTGGGAATATAACTGTCCTCTCTTATTGCACGTTAGCCTTTTGTCATCCCAAAATTTTTTAAAAAGCATAAAAAATATTTCAAGTTGTGAGAAACCTCTGGATATATAAGAATATATATTTATATAAATAGAGGATTGTTTATTTATTTAACTACAAAATATAGTCGATACCGCGTGAAGACCAAGTTATAAAGAAAGGACTCGGTGACCTAAGGAGGGAGCTTAAAGAAAGACATTTACCTAAATGTTAACTAGACACGGTGAGGTTCCACGTGGTATCTAGATACATAACACAGAGGGGGTTAGAGGTAGACTATACTATCTCACACCGTCATGTATTGCTACACCCCTGAACCCAACTTCCCAATTCCGACAACTCGATGAACTCGTTGAGTTCACTATTGAACAACAAAGTGGAATGGAGCGGACTAGAGACCGAAGACAGAACTGCTGACACTGCCAACGCTGAAAGCCGGACTTAACGTCACACGCGAGGCCTCCCATTGGAGTTTTGCGCCAGAACCAGCAGACTAGTAATCAGTACCTAGTCCTGGGTCTGTGGAGCGAGCCAAGCTGCCGGAGGAGAAGTTGAGTACCAATCCACGTTATGTGACACAGGGTTAAAGTAGTGGGTCCTCCCGCCCAACGTGGAACGGTAAATGACCACAGCCCCTGCTATGATCATCACAGGAGTGTAAGCGCTAAAACCCGCCCCACTGTCAATAGCTACTGTCTAACACTAGCTAGATCCTGCAACAACGCTGTTAGTAGAGCTGGAACACAGGGAAGTCACGGCTCTCCATCTGGAACATCTATTACACACAGCAACCTAGAATTCAGACTTTATGGTCAACAGATTGATATTGTCACCGAGTCCCTTTTTTATTCTTGGCATTCAAGCGATTTTTGAGGTTTTCTTTTTTTATTCTACCGGATTATTGGTGATTTTAATTAGGAAAGTTCATTGTTTACAAGAGAAGCTTCCAACTCTGACAAAAACTCATCACATTGAAACTTACCAATTAATGAAACAGCTCTATTTAGGAATCCACACAAGACACCAAATTCTTACAAGAAACTCAGGAAAACATAAAACCTCTAGATTCAATTCGAATTTCTATCAGTTACATAAGAAACTACGCCAGAGATATCTTTAAAAAACATATTATTCACACACGGTTTCAAACATTTTTGGCTATACCACTATATTTCGCAAAAAGGTAACTTCATAGATTGAGGATATAAAAATATTTTTATCTGTTCCTTTCTTGGATGTTTCTCAATACAAATTCAAGCGTGCGATTTATTTCTTTAATATTCACAAGCCTTATTGTTAGTTATATTTTTCTAAAGGTTATGCTCATATCTATTATAGTTGATATTTCTAATCACACTTTTCAAAGTTATTTAAAAATTTTAATTATTTTCTCGTTTTTATAATCTTTAAGAATAAGATTAGGATAGAACAAGTTTAACTGGTTGATTTCTACCAATCCAACCAATCAGTTGGGCCCGTTCCCACCACGTGATATTTAGCCAGCTTCTGGTTGGCTGGCTGATGGTGTATCAAGTTTGTTGATCAAGAAGCTTGGTCAGTCCAGCTCACAAGGAGATCGTGGCCCTCATCAGTAGAGAGGCGACATCAGAGATTGAAACAAGAGTTGGATAACTGTAGTTACTGGTAACTTCTTCGGTGTGGATATGTGACCATAGAAATTCTTACCTTCAACATATCGGTATTTAAATTCACAATAAAGTTTGTAATATTGTCTTCATATATATTTGTAGTACTTCTTTCTTCCTTCTAAATGTGCGCCAGTATTTTCTCGTTATCATCAAATATTGAATCATATCAAAATTTGTTTTATAATTCTTCATATCTTTTATAAATTCCAACGGAATATCTTTATTTATTCTCGTCCTCATGTTTTATTTTTAAATATAATTCGTTCAATGAGTTTATTTTATCATATATCAAAAGAGAGAAAATAAGCAACAACTGGGTAACCCAGGCTCCTGGAGCGTATCCATAGATCGCCAACTACCCAAAGAGAATTAATTGCTTTTATTTAATAGGTGTTGTTAGGGCGAATCGACTTTTCGGTGGTCAAATATAAATAAAAGATTACCATATTTCAATGAATATATTTTTCTTCAGAAATTATTTTGATATGGATTAGGAATTTAAAAAAGATCATTTTTGTTTCATTTATTAAGTATAGATTCTCAAAAAAATAGTTTTTTTTTAAATTTAAATTATATTATTCAAATCTATCTATATACATATATTTATACAAATATATGATTATGGATGGTCCAATTTTTAATGAATTTTTTTTCTAACTAAAATATTTTAAAAATTCATTGTTATAATCTCACAAAAGTTTTATTTATTCAAAATAAAAATAAATTCTAAATAAATATAGCTTTTTAAAATTATTTTTGATAATTTTTTTTTTCGTATTAAGAAAAAGCAAATTATCAAAGGAATAACTTCTACCTTGTATTTTCAACCATTTTTCATAACTTCTTAAGATTGCTGACAAAATAATTCTTGAATATATTTCTCCATATCTTATAAAACATTATTAAAAAACATATATGTTATTTCTGTGATAATTTAATTTTTATGAAAGGGAAATATGTATCAAAAGAGGCACCTCTCTCTTTAAATATGCATCAAAACAATGCACTGTGCATTACACTAGTAAAAAACTTTACTATTGATGATAATTGTAAAATTATTTTTAAAAAGCCTTTCGCACTAAGTTGATTATAAAACCGCGAGCTTTCGAGGTCTGGCTTTTCAACAGGTAACATTATAGAACAATACAATATAATACGGCTTATGATTGTAGAACGACATTTGAAAACCATCCCGCACGTATTTCTTTTGAACGAAAAATCAAAATTTATCTCAAGGAGAAATAACGACCATTTCCAACCTCAGGGATGAAGTATGAAAGGATGAATTGTCAAGTGTAATGATAAACGGAAAAATAAATAAATTCCCATCCCCGGACACTTTTATTTTCCGTTTATCATTACTCTTCTCACAATTCATCCTTTCATACTTCATCCCTAAGGTTGAAAATAATCGTTATTTCTCCTTGAGATAAATTTTGATTTTTCGTTCAAAAGGTAACATTATATTTGTGAGTAAGCAAGGGAGATTTGATGACCATTTATACGTGATTTGGAATATGACAGAATTTCTCTGGGATATATATTCTTCTGTTGATACTCTTCTGCTTTATTTTATATAAGGGATTCTATTATCTATCCTTCTGAATAATAACCATAAAGAATGAGCCACAACACCCGTTTTGGAAAATTCAGACAAAAAGCCAACCTGTATACCATGGTTTTATGCTATGACGAACGTTCTGATGCATAAATAAAGGGATAGATGCTTCTTTTGGTATATGATTATTATATTAATATTGCCACGTGGAAAATTAGGGAAGTCAAAAACTTCAGGATGAGACAGCAATTTATTTCAGGCAAGAACAAACTATGAATGATAACCAAAAGATAAGCAATGAGGGAAGTATACAGAGTAGCAAAATATAAACATTAAAAAATGATAATCTGTATAAAAATATAAAAATACTTTGCTACAATATAGTTTTAGAATATGTGAATAAAAATAAGCATTTGTATTAAAATATTTATCCTTCATTTCATTATTCCGTCTCATGTGAGCAATGCTCTGCCACTTACGTGGGTGAGACGGGTAGAACCGTTGCCATCAGGATGTCTGAACACTCCCGTAGCATATCCAACCGTGACTCTAAATCCCTGATATATCAGCACATACAGGACACGGGTCATACTTTTAGCATCACACAACCTAAAATACTCTACAGGCGCATACATAACCAACACCAAAGACTCATATTAGAATCAATAGAATCACATAAGCAAGGCAGCATCAATAGAAAAATCGACCTCCCCGAAGCCTACCATGCTCTCCTGGCCTTCATGTAATTCCACCTATAGTACCTTTTATCATTTAAGTATCGTATTCCAAAGAAACTCCTATCTCCAATCATGTAATTAGCATCTTTATTGAAAATTAGATTCTCTATATACATTGATTCATAATTATGTAAATATATTATTTGTAATATTTGTAATTCTCTTTACCATAGCTATGTAAATATCATAGATGTATATATTCTTGCCTGCCATAGGTGCCGCGTTTGTATCGTCACGTTTACTGTGTTTCTGCCTGTCGAAGGGTTCTTACCCGAAAGCTTGCGTCCATAAAAAATCGTTTAAGATACTTGTCTTCTTTTATTTTATAGATTGTAATATACCGCTCTAAGAAGATTCTCTTATCTCTTATTTCAGCGTTTAGTTTATTTAATGTTGCAGCGAAGTATTTTTATTTTATCAATAGATTATTTTAATTTTGATGTTTATATATTATACTAGCGGATGTACCCGGCTTCGCCCGTGTTTTACCCGAGTAAAGGTTTGTCTAACGAATCTCTCGATAAAGTGAACATTTTTTCCCGGTTCCTTGAAAAATACTCGATAAGTTGAATAAAATCAATATTAATCGGTACCCGAGTAAAGGTCTGTCTAACGAACATTTGTTAAAACAATTCTCTATAAACTTACAAAAAGAAATAGATATACAAGGTATGTCCCATAAGTTCCCGGACTGGGTCCATAAAAAAAAAGGTAAGATTTTATTAATTTTTTTTTATTAAAACTTTTCAAAGTAATCCCCCCTTGCTTCAACGCACCAGCGCCATCGTTTCTCCCAATTGTCGAAACAGTTTTTATAAGCCTCTTTTGGAATGCTCTTCAATGCTAACGGCGATTTTTCTATTATGTCATCCCTGTTGTCAAAATGTCTTCCTTTTAGAACTGCTTCAAGTTTGGGGAACAGGAAAAAGTCATTTGGTGCGATGTCTGGGAAATAGGGTGGTTGAAGTAGGATTTGTGTCCCGTTTTTCGCCAAAAAGCTAGTCATCAAGTGCGCTGTGTGAGGGCGAGCATTGTCATGGTATAGGATCCAGCCACCATTAGTCCATTTTTCTGGCCTTTTTTTTTTCGAATAGCTTCCCTTAGACGGCGAAGAATGCCCAAATACATTTCCTTAATAACTGTTTGGCCTGCAGGAAGATACTCGTGATGAACAATGCCCTTGTTATCCGAAAAAGCGACCAGCAACACCTTTTTTCTGGATTTTTTGGGTCTAGGCTCACCCTAACCTCTCCACTCGGCAGATTGAGGTTTGGTTTCAGGGTCATAGCCATAGACCCATGTCTCGTCGCCTGTGATTACCTTGTCTTTCCATTCTGGATCCGTTCTTGTCATTTCCATCATGTCCTCACAGGTTGCAAGCCGACACAGTTTTTGCTCATTGGTGAGGAATCTTGGGATGAATTTTGCAGGAGTCTTTTTGAGCTTCAAATCTTCGGTTACGATCCTTCCAATCGTTGTTTTAGAGATGCCTGTGTCTTGCTCTAGCTCCAGCAAAGTGGTTCGAGGATTTTCTTTTATCAAATCGGTGATTTTTTGCACATTTTCATCAGTCCTTTGAAATTTTGGGCGTCCTTGACAAGGATCATCTTCAATGGAAATTCTGCCAGCTTTAAATCTAGAATGCCATTCAAAAACAGTTGTTCTCTTTGGGGCGTCATTGGGGAATGCTTTATTAAGCATTTCAAAAGTTTCGGTTGCTGATATTTGAAGTTTCACACAAAATTCCATGCAAATCCTCTGCTTCAATTTTTGTTCCATCGTAAAATCGCCGCAGCGCTAGGTGTGACCTTTAAATAAATTAGAATATCCTTGGCGCGCGCGCAAGTACCGCCTCTATATTGGTACCACTGTGTATCCTGATATATTTTCTATAATAAACAGTCAAATTCATTTATATTTTTCATTTATTTATTTTTTTATGGACCCAGTCCGGGAACTTATGGGACATACCTTGTATTTTGATAATTTGAAACTGATAAAGTGATC
>CP092868.1:60439010-60455064 GCA_030710605.1 Cordylochernes scorpioides
ATTTTTTCCCGGTCCCTGTGTGCCGTGTCATTCTGAATTTTGTCTTTCCTAATTTTCTACATTACAAAATCATCGTTTTATCTAGTGAACATTTTTTCCCGGTCCCTTGAAAAATACTCGATAAGGTTGAATAAATTCATGGTTGTTTATGGAAGATGGACGAAGTTCCCGGAGGTCATCTTGGGCAAGCTCCCGCGAGGCTTTTTTTCTTGTCTACTTGGCATAGCTGTGTCACCAACTCTGCCCTGATTGGTCGGTGGGCGGCCGGCGGCCGGGCGAATCCATTCTCTCACGGGGTGGGGCAGACCCAAGGTCATCAGGAGCAGCAAACCTAAGCCTATCTCTGTCTCAATGGTGGCGCTGCTTGCGAGTTAAAGCTACAAATCTGCAAATAACTCTAAGGATATTAAAGATATTCAAGATATTATTTTTCGTAAACCTTTCCGGGGATACACCTAATAATATCCCAAAATTTCACGGCGATTGGATGTATGGTTTTTGAATCCATAGAGGACACACACACACACACAGACATTCATTTTTATATATATATAGACTAGCGGACGTACCCGGCTTCGCCCGAGGTTTTACCCGAGTAAAGGTTTGTCTAACGAACATTTGTTAAAACAATTCTCTATAAACCTTTTAAAAAAAGAGATATATTTTGATAATTTGAAACTCGTAAATGTGAATCTCTCGATAAAGTGAACATTTTTTCCCGGTCCCTGTGTGCCGTGTCATCCTGAATTTTGTCTTTCATAATTTTCTACATTACAAAATCATCGTTTTATCTAGTGAACATATTTTCCCGGTCCCTTGATAAATACTCGATAAGTTGAATAAAATCATGGTCGTGAATCTCTCGATAAAGTGATCATTTTTTCCCGGTCCCTGTGTGCCGTGTCATCCCGAATTTTGTATTTCCTCGATAAAGTGAACATTTTTTACCGTTCCCTGTGAGCCGTGTCATCGTGAATTTTGTCTTTCCTAATTCTATACATTACAAAATCATCGACACGGGATATCATTTAATGTTGTCTAAAGGGGGTTAAGAGAGCAGTCTCTTTCAAATGAAAAATGCTTTAATTAAGCAGATGTTTAAAGTATAATATATGAGAGAGGCAATCTTACAGGTTGTCGACGCTGTAAAATCCCCAGAGAGAGTGTTTTTGTAGCATCATGCTGTGACTCACACGATGACCCAAGGTCATCAGAAGCAGCAAACTAAGCCTATCTCCGTCTCAATGGCGGCGCTGCTTGCGAGTTAAATATACAAATCTGCAAATAACTCTAAGGATATTCAAGATATTCAAGAAATTATTTTTCGTAAACCTTTCCGGGGATACACCTAATAATATCCCAAATTTTCACGGCGATTGGATGTATGGTTTTTGAATCCATAGAGGACACACACACACACAGACAGACAGACATTCAATTTTATATATATAGATTACTCTGAGTAAACTTCCATCATTGCTTCTCTTGTGTTTTATCTATTTTAATTAATGCTTGTATCCGTTGATTTTGCTTAGAACTTTTAATGAAACTGATTCCAAAAATTATTAATTAAACATTATATTTATTGATTTACAAGAGTGAGAGAACAAAATATAAAAGGGAAACTAATATTAAACAAAGGAACTTTTTTTTGTTTCGGTTAGCGCCTATTTACCTGTGAGCTTACACACACTCTGTGGTAACAATTAATTAATATATATACAAGTGTCTTAAATAAATTGCCGTGTTATCTTAAAGTTTGTCATTCTTAATTTTCTTGTCAAATTATATTGACAAACATAAGCAGTTTTACTTCATCTCAGTTTTTAGCGGGAATAATGTTGTTTTTGTTTGTTAAGTGAACTGATCTCCCACGTCTTCTCATTGGACGAATGTAGCCATGTTTGTATATAAGAGGGTTGATAGGGAATACGAAGAGGCCAGTGTGGTGGATTATTGTGTGGAGACGCTAATTTGTCATTCTACGTTTGGTATTCTACGGGCTGATGAGTCTGAAAGATTGAAAAAATAAAAAGTTGAACAAGAAACTTATCCCTCTGTAAGTATTATTTATTTTATTAAAACATGACTATTTCATCCTCCTGCAACACTTTATGTTGAAAGTTAAATATGTTCTGAGAATTATAATATGTTTTGTTATGGAGAGAGGAACTACACTTAAGTAAACATATCGTTTGGGAGATTATCTTCATCTTTTTGAAACCGCTCTCATTTTATCATACTGAGAATTGTGTGTGTTTCAAGTTGAAAGCATTGTAATATTATCATTGCTAAATATAAGGATTTTAAAAAATGTATATATGATAGCTGAAATCTCTACTTTTTAAAGTAAATAATCAAAATATACATGTATATGGGTATATAGAAAACCTATTTAAGACAAGTGTATCCAATATAAAAAGAGAATATTATGTAGTAAGGAATCAAGTTGACTCCTACTGCGAATTGTGGATTTCCAAGTCTTAATGACTGCTATATATCATTGCTAGATATACATTACAAGTTTTAAAAGATATAATGGTTAACAGACTTGTCAACAAGATTTGAAACTTGTTAAATTACCTCCAAGATAGATTCAGTCAGGTCAAATAAAGTTAGACAGGTCTGCTTGGACAACATATTTCTCTCTTCCTAGACTGTTCACCGTGTAATACCTGGAGTTGTAGTAGAAGCCACGTGTGATGTTCCACATGACGTTGTTACTCACGTCTTGGTGTTCTGTATGTCCGACAGTTCTTGTTCCATCTAGACACAGGTCTGTGGTAGTCCAGGTCCAGTGGTGAGGAAAGAATACAATCTCGCATGTCCTAGGTATCAGGTGTGGGAGGAGCTGGAGCTAATTCTCCTGTAGCCTAGATAGCTCCTCAGTTCTAGACAAAGGAATGAGGTAGTCCAGGTCCAGTGGTGAAGAAATCCTGCGGGTCCTCGGTATCAGGTGCGGGAAGAGCTGAAGCTATTCCTCCTGTAGCCTAGATAGCTCCTCAGTTCTAGTCACAGGACTGAGGTAGTCCAGGTCCAGTGGTGAAGAAATCCTGCGGGTCCTCGGTATCAGGTGCGGGAAGAGCTGAAGCTATTCCTCCTGTAGCCTAGATAGCTCCTCAGTTCTAGTCACAGGACTGAGGTAGTCCAGGTCCAGTGGTGAGGAAATCCTGCGAGTCCTCGGTATCAGGTGCGGGAAGAGCTGAAGCTATTCCTCCTGTAGCCTAGATAGCTCCTCAGTTCTAGTCACAGGACTGAGGTAGTCCAGGTCCAGTGGTGAAGAAATCCTGCGGGTCCTCGGTATCAGGTGCGGGAAGAGCTGAAGCTATTCCTCCTGTAGCCTAGATAGCTCCTCAGTTCTAGTCACAGGACTGAGGTAGTCCAGGTCCAGTGGTGAGGAAATCCTGCGAGTCCTCGGTATCAGGTGCGGGAAGAGCTGAAGCTATTCCTCCTGTAGCCTAGATAGCTCCTCAGTTCTAGTCACAGGACTGAGGTAGTCCAGGTCCAGTGGTGAGGAAATCCTGCGAGTCCTCGGTATCAGGTGCGGGAAGAGCTGAAGCTATTCCTCCTGTAGCCTAGATAGCTCCTCAGTTCTAGTCACAGGACTGAGGTAGTCCAGGTCCAGTGGTGAAGAAATCCTGCGGGTCCTCGGTATCAGGTGCGGGAAGAGCTGAAGCTATTCCTCCTGTAGCCTAGATAGCTCCTCAGTTCTAGTCACAGGACTGAGGTAGTCCAGGTCCAGTGGTGAAGAAATCCTGCGGGTCCTCGGTATCAGGTGCGGGAAGAGCTGAAGCTATTCCTCCTGTAGCCTAGATAGCTCCTCAGTTCTAGTCACAGGACTGAGGTAGTCCAGGTCCAGTGGTGAAGAAATCCTGCGGGTCCTAGGTATCAGGTTTGGGGAGGGATAGATAGCTCCTCAGTGGTCCAATGGAATAGAACGGGTCACTATAGCTCCAGGTATTGGATCGTCCAGGACAATAATGGTGGCTGTAGACATATAAACATCATTGTTGCAGCTATCAACATTCTCTCAAGTGCCAAGATGTTTCTATACAGTCTAACACAACTGTCTAGTAAATTTTAGACTTAAATACTCTAATTCAGGATATGTCACTCTAAGTAGGTGAAACATTATTGATTTGACAATGTTGTTTATTTCTTTGATATTTCGATGTCTTTTCCAACTTAGTTTATTAAAGAAAAGCTTCTATATTAACCTATTCTCCGAACGTAAAGAATTCATTTAAATAATAGAGCTTTTTTTAGCAAGGTTTTTATTCAGTTGAATTGGGTTTGGATTCAGGCTTTTTTATTTTATAATTTAAATTAAAATTGTGAAAGGTGATTGAGAGATATTTATCTTTTTAGAGGAATCGAGTAGTGTCACTCGAAATTTTTAATTTCTTATAGGGTCTGATGACATTTATTAAGGTTTTTTTTTTATAAAGTAAGGTTACACATATATTTTTTAGAAAGATATATATACATTTTTAATTAAAGATCTATTTATGGATTGTTATACAGGGTAACCCATAAGTTCCGAACCCTTTTATTTTTTTATTAAATCAATTGGTTTGAAATCAACGCTCTCCTTGATGGTACTTCTGGCTGTGGAGAGAAGATGAATAGAGATTTTAAAAAAAAGGTTAGATGTAAACACACAAAAAATATATCATACCATTTTTTTATGTAAATTAAAATATGTTTGAAAGGTAGTTGATGTTTTCAAAGTAAAAAAAAAAAAAGAATCTCAATATAGAATATGACTACCGCTGTATATGATTCATGCTCTCTTGACATTGTCTTCCAATCAAATGATCCATTGATGAGATGGCCAATGATTGAATCATGAGTACCATTGAAAACTGTACGCTCGACGAGGTACCAAGGTCCATACTTAATTCTCAATACATCACTTCTATCCTAATTCAGACTTGACTCGTCACTGAATAGAACATTGCTCCATTGTCTAGTTGACCTGTTCTTGACACCACGTTAAACGGTCTTACTTATGCCTTACATTTAATGGCGTATAAACGGTTTGTCTTCTGACATAAAGGCCACAGTTATGCAACTTTATTCTCCCAGTAGTCACTGGCTTTCTTGTAGTCGCTAGAATATGAAATTGAATGGCTGTTGAATGTCAGCTTGACTTTGCCAATATTATTACGTCGAAATCTTCAGCAGAGATTTTAACTGTCGGCCTACTGTAGAATGTTTAACGCTCAAGAAATTAGTTCCATATCTGTGTATGATGAACTGAGTGTTTTATATCCTCATCTATTGATGGTGGGCTACCTGGACCGTAGTTAATAAAATCAAAAGAGCATCCAGTTTTAAGTTTCTTTGACAATATTTATCATGCTTTAGGACTTCTCAGGCCTTCGCTCAGCCCTTATAATAAACGTATATATAAATATATATAAGATTCAGCACAATATATCACAAATGTGAAAAATGATAGA
This sequence comes from Cordylochernes scorpioides, assembly GCA_030710605.1. Lineage (NCBI taxonomy): Eukaryota > Metazoa > Arthropoda > Arachnida > Pseudoscorpiones > Chernetidae > Cordylochernes > Cordylochernes scorpioides. The sequence continues at coordinate 60,444,476 of CP092868.1, forward strand.
AGACCTAAATAATCATATACAACACTTATTCTTTCTTATCTCCACTCAACCATATTAGGGTATCAAGCTTTACAAGATTGAAACTTTTGATGGTGTCTGCTGGGGATGAGTAGAGCTCATCAATGGATGAGTCAATACAGTCAATAATGTGTTTTGGGGTTGCAGGTTGACACTTAGTACATAGTGGGAAAACATGTACAACACTCATCTTAATTAGACACTTAAGGTATCATGAGTAAATAGCCGTATAACACAGGTTGGCTCTGATGATGGTCTTATGTCAGGTGTGTTTGTAGAGTTGAGAAGTATGACGACAAAAATAAACACGATGATCAACTGCCCCCTTACCTAACCCCAATGCTGTTAGTACATAGCGTGTGTTTGGTAAAACCCTTCCAAGATCTTGCTACGCAATCTTACCCCCTCCCTATTATCCATCATTACCTATCTGGATCTTTCAACATTCTACAAGATACTGTAAAACCTCTCTCTCACGATATAGCCTTTCATCCTTACGTAGAACTATACACTCTGGATCGTTCCAATTGTAATAGTTTTACCGCCAAACAAGCATCTTTCTTAATGCCTGGTGTCGTTGTAGACCCGCTGGTCCATCAAACCCTTCAGCGATGGCAGAGGCGCTATATTGACTGTATATAGATATTTTATTTTTAAATACGTTATTGTAATTAATTATGATCATTGTAAATTTCATTATCAGTGCGAATTTTGTACTTTTACAAAGTATTGACAAGATATATATATATATATATATATGTTAATAAAAGTAAGTTAATCGTCACTTTTGTCTCTATTTCTCTCTCTATTTATATTTATTCTGTATTCAATCTTATATGTAGATTGTAATAAATCAGTTTCAATCTCTCTCTCTTTCGTTTTATATTCATCCTCTAAATTATTGTTAATAAATATTGAGGACTGTGCACTTTCTTGTATTGACAAGATATCAATAAAAATGTTAATTGTCATTGTCTCTCTTTCAATGCCTGGGGTCGCTGTAGACCTGCTGGTGATTTTCCATCAAACTTTGCAGCGGTGGCAGAGGCGCCATGTACATATTTCTTATACATAGCATCTATCTAACTTATTTTGGATATCATCACCATTGTAAATTACTCATCATCAATTATTGAGAGAGAGATTAGCGCGGATTGTGCACTTTTGTATTGATATGTTATCAATAAATCTTTTTTTTTCTCCCTCTCATGAACGTCCCTTCCGATGAGCAACAATCTCCCTGATGGAACCTTTTATTCAAATTTGGAAAACAATGTCCTTATCCACTCCAACCTTCAATGAAAGACCACCTCCTCCAGGAGAGACCTGGAATGTTTTGGACAACAGTCTCTACTGGGAGGTTATACTGTATGTTCAAAGAATCAGAACCTTCCTCACAGAACTATCAGTTTTGCTAGGTTTCTTGCCAAGTGAATGTTTCCACAATGTATATTGTTACAATAAATGCTAATTGTAATTATTTTCAGTAATATGATGACCTAAATGTATTAATAATGAATTTTTAATCCAAAAGCAAGCAAAAAAGAGAGAGTTAGTGGAAGTTATCTTCAGGGAATACAATGATAGCTTTTGAGAAATTTCCCACCATATTTACATACGTACATACATATATTTACATAAACAGCTTGGTCTAAGTCCATAGAACTTGTTGTTTCCACAATAACCATTATGGAGATCATTGTATTTCAGGTTTATGGTCTTTTGATGAATTCCTTCTGTCAAATTATATTGACAACATTTGCACTTATATCTTACCTCAGTTTTTACTGGGAATATTTTAGTTTTCGTTTGTTAGTGAACCAATCTCTCCCGCCTTCTCATTGGACGAATGTGGCCATGTTTGTATATATAAGGGGGCTATGGTATTGCGAGGGGAGAAGTCGGGTGAAAAATTCTTGTGGAGACAATTAAAGTGTTCTTTGCGTGTTTTATCCTTGTCTGGTGATCTCCTCGCATACCTGTGTGACCCCGGTCCGATCCCTACCAACGCTACAATAATGATAAGTACTGTTTTGTTTTTATATAGCAAAGTTGAGTTTTTATTTTGCTCCCTTTTTATTGTTATTGTACTCTTGAGTGTGTACGCTTTTTTGTGTGTTAGTTACTATTACTTTAGGCCCTAGTATTTTGCACATTGTGTGATAACCCGTAAAAGTAACATTTATCACATTAACTAGGAGAAAGCAGGAACTGCAACATTCAGCCTGTATCCCACGTATAGTATTCTTGTAGTTTTCCTTGGCGAAATTAATCATAAATGTGATCGTTTTTATCATTTCAATACCAAAATATAATAATTAAGTAATTTATTTATCTAATTTACATACTATTTTACCTAAACTATGAGAGTTATCCATTCCAAATATTTCTCTTTATCCTCTAGTAAAATTTATTACAGATTGGTCTAAATATTGTGAAACATATGCGGACCAGAACACTAACATTTCTATTTTTATCTAATAGGGAACAATAATACTGTGAATCATGATAGTCTTTTAACAAATAATTTGCATATAAATATATTTTGCATATATCTTCTCCAAATAAAACCATATTTTATAAAGTAATCTAATAAACATTTATATACATTTTACAGATAAAACTGATGAAAAAATTGAAAAAGCTAGATTATTTCAAGAACTTCAAAACAATAATTATCCTAAAGAATTTATCAAAAAGCAATTATATACACCAAAAATTCCATCCACGAACAATACACAGATCTCAACCCCGAACATGTTTTGCTCCCTACCTTACAGCTATGGCTGTGAAAGAATAGCCAGAAGTTTAAAAAAACACAATATTACAACCAGATATCAACCCAATCAGAATTTAAGAAGCATCTTCCGTCACCCTGATACAAAACAAATCTACAAGCCAGAAGATAGAGCGAATGTGGTTTATAAAATACCATGCAAATCCTGCCAGGCAATATACATAGGGGAAACCAGCAAACCTTTATCTGAAAGAATTAACCAACACAAATCCGCACTAAAGCGCCATAACCCGACATCTCTACTAGTAGATCATGCATTCAACAATAGTCACACTCCAGACTTCGATCACACATCTATAATTCATCAAAACATCAAAGAAAAACATTGCCGTTTATTTTTAGAAAGCTGGAGCTCATTAGAGAATAAAAATAGTATCAATAGAAAGATTGACTTGCCAGATATATATACCCAGTTTAGAACCTCTTAGATGATTATGCTATTTACATGGTTATTTTATTCCATTTTTAATCGGATATCTATTACTACTAGTTGTATATTTGTTACATAGTTATTTCAATTTTCATGATATTTTATTTGTTTAATTAATTCGATATCTCTTAATTTTCATTAGTCATTTACATATATCACTTAGTCATTTACATATATCACTTTTTCTTTAATTAATTTGATATCTCTTAATTTCAATAGTCATTTACATATATCACTTTTATTTTGATTATATTTACTCTGTTTAGATTGTATATATTAGATGGTTCATCGCCCAATAAGCTTAGAAGACGTCTAGTGGCTCACCTGGGGCGCGCGACCTGCTGCGTGCTTCACTGCAAAACACCTCGTAAAAGATGGAAGATTGATCCATCGAAATATCGGTAAATAAATAATCATATTTAAATCCAAAATAAGCCTTATTTTTAAAATATAAATGTATTATGGATTGCTCTATATTCAGAAATATATATATATATATGTGCAAATATTTTATTTTTGAGAATATTTATTTGATTTTCACATTTATTGACTATTCTACATTTTGAACATAGTTTTAGAATCTGCCACTTTGTTGTAAATATGTATAGTTGACTTACCTATTTTTCAAATCCACTAATATAGAATTAATTTTGCATAAACTGTGAAAATATTTAATGTGTAAAATTTTCTTCAAGTAATTGAAAATAAAAAAAATCTTGTTAGTAAATAATATTTTCTACTTTTCTATTATCTCGACACCTTCATTTCCTTATCTTTACAACAAAAAATATTCATAACAATATATATAATGTTTATTTATGTGATAAAGAACAAGAAGAAAAAAGGAGACAGAAGATTACGTATTTTGTGCATGTGTTAAGAGATATGCCCTAGTGTTACATGATAAAAAAGTTAATAATGAAAAGGACGTGTGTCCTAAATTGTCGGCAAATGTCCTTAACCCAAGCAGACGACTATGGAAATGCGTGCAGAAGACGACATTGATTATATAGCAAATAGGGCAACCCTAGCTCCATACTAATGGACAAAGCGCTTAATTGGAATAATTCATGGTTTGCCGCATAAAAAATATAGTATTTAGTACCTTTCCACTTCTATTTTTGTAAATTATATATATATGTATTTTGTTTGTAATTTATTGTGCTTTTTTAAATGTATATTTTCTTTATTTTTGCCAGCCAGACGTCAATTTAAATGTTTACAAATATAAGTGACTTTTATTGATTTTTGAAATATTCGTTGAATATATTCTAGTGGTATCTTTCATATATTTTCATTCAAATAGATAGATTAAATTTTAATTTTTTTCAAACACTAAAATTATTTTAAATTCATCAATTCGCTTTTTTTATATATATTTAAAAACAATATGTATTAACATATGCTTTATTTATTTTTATATACACACGCTCTTTGTTGAAAATTTCACAATATTGACAATTCCGATTTTAAATGTTTTTACACAAATTAATCATTATATTATCGCTTAAATAAAATCTATTGATTTGATTATTTATATTTTAGTTTATACAGAAATATATATATTTCAATATGGCATTTCAAAAACTTTAATGCACAAGTAGCTAAGCAAAAAAACATATAATTATAAATTTCTATACATTTTTAATGATTTTATTTTAAAAAAAGATCGTGCCATATTTGAATAATTAAAAGCATTTATATATATTTTAGTTTAAATAAAAAGGCATATATTGGATCAAAATATCATTTATTTTACCATTATTTCAGTTGGCTGAACGCCAACCTTTATCAAGGTGTTATTTTATATTTTGATCCAATATATGCCTTTTTATTTAAAGATTTATTTATGGATTGCTCTATTTTCAAAATGTATTTCAGTTTATTGTGCAATTTTACATATTTAAAAGAAGTTATATTTTTATCGAGCAGAGAGTAAAAAAGCAATGTTGACCTCCAGTTGGAAAGCAAACGATGGAGTCAGTGATACATAACATTGAAAAGACTTACAACAAAGTTATCTTCAAGGATCTAGGTGATGTGTATAGCTAACACCTCTCTATTGCATACAGAAGATTGGATGCTCTGCTGCCTTCTTTGTGACTTTTCCACAATAGGGGAGAGAACATCCTTGATTCAGGGGGTCATCAACCTGACACCCCTGAACTTGAGGTGGGGAAGAGTACTTCTCTTACCTACCAGCTTTCACTTTTTAAAATCTTTTTATAGTACAGGGGGAGAGGCGTAGAGTTTTTTTTTTAGAGAGGTTTGACATGTTTGGGATACAGATTCGGCGGATGAGACCTCGGCAATAAAGATCTTGGTTAGCTTTTCTTGATTAATAAAGAATGGGTATTTGGCGAATTCTGGAATAATTAAAAATCAACGATTAGTTGATATTTTTTCCAATAGAGATGACGCAAGTCATCAGAAACTTTCAGTTACACGATAAGGAGATGCCTTTTTTTTTCTTTCTTAATTTATGCACCATATCCTAGTACATATCAAATAAAGATCTTTGACTATCAATAATTTAAGATGCAAATATCCGATCATAGGTCACAAGACTTATCATCACTTAGCTATTAAATGGAAATTATTAGAATATGAAAATTATTATCTTTGGATTTTAAAATGTCATCTATTAATAAACTGATTCTTTTTTAATAATTCGTTGAAAACTGCCTATTTAAACATCTCATTGCGATTGAAGAAAATTAGATGTGAGAGCTCGGCTTATCAGTGGGTCACCCTCTCGGCGGTTTCACCAAATTAATCCTCCAGATCCCTCTATGTTTATACTTTTTGAGTCCTAGAAGCTAATAGTATGTTCAAGTGGATGGCCTATATACCCCTGATATGTTTTCTTTAGAAAATGTAGATTATATAAGAAAATCATTCCTATACAATTTGGCAAAATGGCCGAAAGGATATTATCATACAAATTACATTTTTTTTCTCAACATTTAGGCGAATCTGTCGCCTTCATAATTTTTTTTTTATTCTAGTTGCTTTATTCAGAGAGTCACCGAAAGGTCAATCCAATTTTTTTTTTCGATCAAAATATATATGTATATATTCATTTTATATACATACTTTTGCGCCAATGCCGCCGAGGATGGCCGAAAGAACACGCGGGAACAGTAAGAATCTTTGTTCAACTCCTCTTTATTTACTTTCGTGCATTCGCATGGAGAACAAAGCAAGTAACAGACAGAGAGCATTATCCAACAGCCGCCATCAACAACAGGGAGGAAGACTTCACCCCTGGCCACCAGATGAGTTTCCTCCTTTTTGACTTGTTCGTCGCCCCCACCCCCCATCAGCTATTCTTGGGGGTGAACACATATGGCCGAGCTGACCCTGTTTGCCACCACGGCGTTGCTGAAGCTTTCTCGTCGTAACACTACTCTCCTAAAAAAAAATGGTTGCCCCAAACTGGGCAATCCTCCTCTCCAGTCTTCAAGAGGCCCTTTAAACTCCTGAATGTCTCAGATTACACGAGGCTTGTCTACAGTCCTGAAACATAACGCCAGAATTAGCGTCACACATTGTTTGTTGCATCATGTTCTGACTCTAATCATTTTTCTACTCTCAGTCAGTGTCGACGGCTTGTCCTGCTGTCAAGCGACCGGCCTATCACAAGGCGGTGGTTCTTCACATAATGGCGAATATAGTTTACTCCTTTAGATGATGTCGTATGTGACTTTCTTTTCTCCTTGAGCACAATCTGTAGCCGCGGTCTCCATTTCTGTATTATTAGGAACATCGATATTGCTCTCTCGTCGTTTCTGCCTGCAGCGGTGCTGTAGGTCGTCTTCCTTTACCGTGGGAGTGTCTTATCGACTCACGCTCTCCATCTCGTGTCTGTCCAGCACATATTCGTCTATGTCAGGCTCTCTTAGATTGTCAAGACAGACTCTTTGCTGGATTAAGTCCTCTGTCGGCCTCCCATTTTATTTCTCTATACGTTTTCTCCTTCTAAGTGCTCTAGGCATGGGGCTTTTCGTGCCAACCTTGCATTGGACTATGGACTCTTCAAAACTGCTGGAGGCGTTGGGCTGCATAGTAGTCTCACTTAGAGCAGAACTATTTCTAGGCGATGACTGCTTACTTTGCATCTTGTCGGAATGAAAGAGCGAAGATGGTGGGCAAAGGTCCGTGGCTTACCTCAGAGTGGATGGCAGACGGCAGCGCTGACACATTACATGATAGGTCCTGGTTGCAGACATTGTTGTCGGACATTCCTGGAGAGCCAAAGACTCCACTGGCTCCGACTGCGGTATGCTTTGACCATCCAGTCTTTTCGCACTTTCACGAGCGCCCAGCTACGTCACTCCTCTGTAGTCCCAGACAGTCTGGCCTCGTCGCAGCAGTCCGTCACGCCGTCGTATTCTAGCTTACCATGATCGTCGATGACCTCGTGGAAATTTTCAGACGGGATCCCGGGGTAGGGGATTTCCACACTGCATATCTGGGGGACATTCTCCTTCCGTCCGCTTGACTTGGTTCAAAGTACCCGTGCCGTTGTTGGAGGCGATCCGTTCGCTTTCCTCCGTGCATGCACGAAAAATAAATCAAGCAACATGCAGGGAGTATCGACCAACAGCCGCCGTCAACAAGAGGGAGGATGACTTCACTTCTGCCGGTCAGCTGGGCTTCTCCTTCTCGACTGGTCCGTCCACTCTCCTCAGCTATTCTTGGCGGGGAACACATGTGGCCGAACTGACCCGTCGAAACGTTTTCTCTTCGTAACAAAACTTCTTAACCAGAAAAATGAAACCGTCACTTGTTATAATAATATAATTATTGGTAAAAGATTGTCGCTATTCAATACTAAACATAAATATAGTGTAGGGTTATAATTTAGACAGTTGTCGCTGGTCGTATCTGAAGAGCTAGTTGATATTCGGGTCATTTTGAAAGCAAGAAAAGATTTGAAATGTTTGTAAATTGGACGCTAACAGTGCGTGTCAGTTAAAGAGACGTAATCTCAATATATAAATATTTATCAGGGTGATAGTGACGTATCCAATAATTGCCATGGATTCCTAAATTTCCCTATCTCACCCCGATAATCGACACCTATATAAAATGGCGTCTACTTTTCTGTAACGCGCTAGAAACTCCCCAGGTAGGTAGGACGTAGGGGTACCCAGGCATAGTGAGACCTAGAGGCCAGCTCTATGCTGACTTACCATCTAGATTAATATAACCCATAAACCCCTATTTAGATGTTGTTTACACTGTTATACCTAAACACATGTAGGACCGGACCAAGGTGGGTAGAGGGTTGTGACCACAATCCCACCACATGTAGTACCGGGCCAAGGTGGGTAGAGGGTTGTGACCACAACCACACCACATGTAGTACCGGGCCAAGGTGGGTAGAGGGTTGTGACCACAACCACACCACATGTAGGACCGGGCCAAGGTGGGTAGAGGGTTGTGACCACAACCACACCGCATGTAGTACCGGGCCAAGGTGGGTAGAGGGTTGTGACCACAACCACACCGCATGTAGTACCGGACCAAGGTGGGTAGAGGGTTGTGACCACAACCACACCGCATGTAGTACCGGACCAAGGTGGGTAGAGGGTTGTGACCACAACCACACCGCATGTAGTACCGGGCCAAGGTGGGTAGAGGGTTGTGACCACAACCACACCGCATGTAGTACCGGGCCAAGGTGGGTAGAGGGTTGTGACCACAACCACACCGCATGTAGTACCGGACCAAGGTGGGTAGAGGGTTGTGACCACAACCACACCGCATGTAGGACCGGGCCAAGGTGGGTAGAGGGTTGTGACCACAACCACACCGCATGTAGTACCGGGCAAGGTGGGTAGAGGGTTGTGACCACAATCACACCGCATGTAGTACCGGGCCAAGGTGGGTAGAGGGTTGTGACCACAACCACACCGCATGTAGTACCGGGCAAGGTGGGTAGAGGGTTGTGACCACAATCACACCGCATGTAGTACCGGGCCAAGGTGGGTAGAGGGTTGTGACCACAACCACACCGCATGTAGTACCGGGCCAAGGTGGGTAGAGGGTTGTGACCACAACCACACCACATGTAGGACCGGGTCAAGGTGGGTAGAGGGTTGTGACCACAACCACACCGCATGTAGTACCGGGCCAAGGTGGGTAGAGGGTTGTGACCACAACCACACCACATGTAGGACCGGGCCAAGGTGGGTAGAGGGTTGTGACCACAACCACACCGCATGTAGTACCGGGCCAAGGTGGGTAGAGGGTTGTGACCACAACCACATTACATGTAGGACCGGGCCAAGGTGGGTAGAGGGTTGTGACCACAACCACACCGCATGTAGTACCGGGCCAAGGTGGGTAGAGGGTTGTGACCACAACCACACCACATGTAGGACCGGGCCAAGGTGGGTACAGGGTTGTGACTACAGCCAGTGGGGTTAACGTTTGTTTACTCGGTACCGGGATTTCCTGGAGTTGTGAAAGCTGGCGGAAGTGGGCCAAGGGTTGTAGCGTGCCTTGAACTGAGATGTCGGACCTGTTATCTAATCGCCTTACGTCAGAGGACACCGCTGAGAAATTATAACGTCTGCTACTATCTTTGCAGCGCCATTTTGTTCTTTCCCCCGCTTTACATATTCACTCTATACCCCTCAATAAACTTTGTTTTAATAATAATAGCAAAAATTATTTTTGAATTTTTAAACCAATCTTCATCGCCATTTATATTGATAATATTTGAATGAAACAAAATTTCTAAGATTTGCATAAAACTCCATTTTGATATAATAACAGAATATACAATTGTTTCTATAAGATTAGTAGAAAGTTATAATCGATTTTTTTTTGCACCTCCATGTGCATTTTACATTTCCAAAAATAAAATTACTATTGAAATAAAACATTGAGAAAGCCTTTTTCAACATTCTTGAAATTTAATAGAATTTCTGCTAATTTTCAATCTAACAGAACTCAAAAGTAAAGATTTTTGGACAGAAGAGTTTCTTTATTTTTTTTAAATTTTTGCTAGCTTTCAAGCAAAATTTGCTCTTGAAAGGGCAATTCCAAAAACAAAAGATCCTTTTATTTGTTTTTGGATATCTCTGTTAAAGAGCAAATTTTCTCCAAAGCTTACAACACCTCAAAATAAATAATCTTTTTGCCCGAAAAGCTAGTTTTCCTTATTCAATTTTTTCTGGTTAACTATCGGTCGCATTACCGAAATTTGACTTATGCTAATTTGTTCAACCTGGTGTTAGAGGAATGATGGCAGATGAAATGCATGTTACAGTATTCACGCCAGAGGTTGTGCACATCAGCCTATTCAAGACATCTTTAGGATTTCGGGAA
>CP092868.1:60455164-60539777 GCA_030710605.1 Cordylochernes scorpioides
TTAATGGGAATATTCTTCTAGGACTGTATAATATTTATATGCTCCTGAATCAAAGTGCATCGAGTATAGTTTATCCGCATAGTCACAAAAAAGTCTGATAGTCAACATCGCTAAATGGTACTTGGTTGATAATATATGATATTAATATAAAGTAATAACGCACCGTCTATGTATAGGTATTTAAACATTAAGACACGAGTGTTTCCTTTACATTTCTATGGGCTCCAAAATCATACACTTTTAACCAAAGTATAAAATCATAGTAGTCCTTAAAACCATATTCTCTTTTACACATAAAAAGAATCAGAACTATACTTTGGTTAGAAGCCCGTAAAAGCATATCTTTTCTCTCTTTCTCTTTTATACCTAAATCAAATTTCTACTGCCCTTACTGCGATGAAAAATATATTAGAAGGGCTTGGTTCATCAGTGGTGAACTCTCCCAAAGGTTTCACCAATTTAATCTATCAGACCGCTTCTTTTATAGCTCTAATACTGTATTGGACGATTCTACTGAATGATCTAGTACAGTATTAGAGCTCTATGGAGTGTCAGGTAGATTAAATTGATCAAACCGCTGGAAGGGTTCACCACTGATGAACCAAGCCTTCCCAATATATTTTTTCATTGCAGTAAGGGCAGTAGAAGTTCGTTTTATGGGTAAAAATAAACACTCATGTCTTATTGTTTTCATTTCCTATATATATAATATGTTTGTAAACTGATGATGAGCTATTATGATGATTAAAAAAATCGTTTTTATGTACCATTTATATGTTTCATATATAAAATAAGCAATATGACACCTATTTGTATATAGTTTGTCTCTAGAAATATATAGGATATGAATTGTTTTGACTATATTTATGGAATTGACTTTCTATGGCAATACCATTCGAGAACCGATCGACAAAACTGGCACAGCTGTTGAGTGAGTATTTTGAATCTCCCTATTTCTTATTTAGTGAACAGTTTAAAATCCTGTTATATATTGAAATAACTTTAAACCAGCCAATTATCTCTTCTTTAGTTTAACTTTTCGTTTAACGCTGTATTCTTACAGACGATTCTCAATTGAAGACCAAGTCATGTTCAAGACTAATTTTTTTTCGGTCCCAAATAGAGTATGATAACACGAATCGGAGAATAATGATCAAATCCTATTTAAAACCTGGAATATATTATCTTCTTGTGGGTGGTCTTAAATCGGAAATGGACTGTAATAAATTTACAGTACTCTTATTAAGAGTTAAAAGTATTTACGCACGCGAGTTTCTTTTTTTTTTAACAATCTCACTTTAAACTATTTAAGATGTATTTATATTGTAAAAATTTTCAATTTTACAGTGAATTAATTACAGTACTAAACTATATTGATTATAGGATTATAACGAAATCATTATAAAAAAAAGAGAACACAATGGATAAGAAAATGAATATTGCTTAGCTATTGTCAAAATAGATGATAGCCCAGATATATTTGTAAAAAGTGACCATAAAGAAATAGAAAAGGAATACTCACCCAGCATGAGGAACGGCGCTGCCAGGTTGATGCCGATGAACTCGACCCCGCAGTAGGAAACAAGTCCGAAAGCAGATCCCACAGCCAGTCCAGAACTAAGACATCCCAGGACCCCGAGCCATGGCTTTGATCGCACCCAGTCAGCCATACAGCAGGTGAGAACGCTGAAGACCAGCATGATCAGGACAGTTACTGAGAACGACGGTAGAACGCTCGCTGTGTTCCGTTCCAGCTCTTCAGGGAGGGTTTTGGAAACAAATCGGTATAGGGATATATTGTCGAAGTTTGATGATGCGATAGTCTGCAAGAAGGCTTCCTCCCAGAGATTACCAAGCGGTTCCAATCTCGTGTCGCTCGTATCAACATAATACATCATGGCAAGAGCTCTGGCCGACTCAACAAACCCTAGAGAATCTCGCTGGACCCCTCCCAAGAATGCTCCTAAAAACTGAATCTTGAATGTAGCTTCATTCATCATTAACGGGTATTTCAATAAAAATGTCCTTTTTTCAATCGAATCAATTTTCGGTGCCAGGGATAAGATGACATTTTCAAAACATTTCTTACCTCTTCTAGCGCAGATATCATCGTACCTCCACAATCTATCATCCCACTCCACTGTCATGTTGCGGATGGAGGCATCGAGGGCGACAACTTCCTTGAAGATGGAAGCTCTCAGCACACTCTGACCATCATTCGCTGTGACAATCACTCGACCAAACTTGCCGAGACGGGTCATACGTCCGATATCGAAATTTGCCGATTCATTCATGGGGAAAAGATCTTCAATAAGTTGTCTTTCAGCTTTTCCACGTCCATCGAAAGGGCTAAAAAGATATTCGGGATCCTGTTCGTAGCGTAGACGCTGGAGGCCGGTGGCGAAGAAGGCGGAGAGGAGCACGGGCACGATGATGAAGTAGCCCGGGTGACGGCCGATGAAGCTGCCCAGGTGGTAGAACACCCAGGACACGCCGCGGTCGATGCAGTCACACTTCATGGCTGGCGACGGAATGATGCGAGCGGCCGCCCCAGATACCCCCGTGACGTCAGACGGCCGAACCGGTCTCAAGTGTGTCAATAGGACCGACGGCGTCCCCCCAACTTTCTCCGGCACCCCAACCTAGCCTTGCCTGATGATGGTACCACTGTTGCTTCAGAATATGCAACTTTTATCTTTATAATACAATATACTAATATGGTAAGTATTTTCATTTGGTCATTAAACACAACAAACTAATCAAGCCTGTTACTAATCAGCGCGTTGTAGTTTTTATTTAAATCTATTTTAAGTTTCCAACATAAGTTTTTTTTTAAATCGATTTTAGCGGCTCAATAAAGTTTACCTTGTGTAGTTCTTGATGCATCACCGCTAAGTAAAGGTATCAGTAGGGTGTATAGCCTAGGCTGGCGAGGTTACAGTTACTACTCCTGGAAAACGTCACGGCTATAGAGACAGTTTATTTATAAAAACCAAAGTAAAAACACTTCACTTGTCAAAAAAGCCGCAAAATCTATGCGCTATCTGTGCAGAGTATTAGGCTCAGAGATTGAGAGCTCTGAGGAGAAAAGGAATGAGACTCTGCTATTATTATATTATTATTATATTCCGTATATTTAGATAGTTATTAAAAGAATTTGTTTAGCCAAGATGGTATTTTGTCCTGACTGACAACACATGGTGGCAGCGGTGGGATCGAACCCACGCCTCATTGAGGAGACTGGTGCCTCAAACCATTGATCATCTCTGAAAATATCGGATTCAGATCGATGACAAACCACAACACCGGCTTTGGTAACATCAGAACGCACACCTGGAGACGAGTATTTCTGGCTATGTCCTCTTCAGTAAAGAGCGAGAATTGTATTTGAGAAGATCCACAAGTGATGAATGGATTCATCAGAATTTGTCATAGAAGTATTTAGCTGATAAAGAGAGTGGCTAAACCAGTTCTATAGCTGAACTATTAAATGGAATTTTGAACCATCTCATATACAAGTAGTTAATCTTATTTAGTTCTTGTTATCTCACATACTCGATTCCGAGTAGAGGTCTGGTGGCCCCTAGTTTCTCTGTTAACGATGCTGTTACTGAAATGCCACCATCTTGTTGCTCTAGTCGGCTTGGCAAGCAGAACTTGGGCTCGGATACCGTAATGAAAAGACTTCAGAAAAGCCACGAATTGCTTCAATATAGTCGATATGACTACATCAGAAGTTCAATCCCATCAATGAATGAAACAAATTTAATAAATTTGTGTTAAATTATATATATTCAATAAATTGAAAAAGAGGGAGAAATCCTTCGTAATATTTTTAAAAAAGAAGTATTTTTCATAGATTCATAATAAATGTTTGACAGCCATTGCTTGCCCTACTTGTAAATTTTAATTATTTCTGGTTGACAATAAATAAGGAATATTTGTAGTAAAAGGTCTTATATTTACCATCCCAATATGTTTAGCTGCATATGTGGTGAGTACACAATGACAGATTTCAGGGGAAACCCATTTCCGACATCGTAAATTTCTACCTACTTTACTTTGGAGTTAAGTTGTCGGTGGACGAGAGGTTAAAACCCTCGATTCCCGACAGCCATGAACCGGTATCTAATCCCGCATATTTTAATATGTGAATAACCTTCACTTATTATTCATTGTCGTAAATAACATAAACTAGGTTGTTCTTTTTGAGCGGTACCTAATAAAGTGATTTTGGAACCAGCATTAGAACAGGAGACCAAGATAAAACGTGGGCTCCACATAGTATTTGTAAAACTTGTATTGAATATTTGCGCCAGTGGACAGATGGTAAAAGAAGAAGCCTCAAGTTCGGAGTGCCAACGATTTGGAGAAAACCTAGAGACCATACTAACGACTGCTATTTCTGTACCGTCACCACTGTTGGAATTAACCGAAACAATACCACTAGAGGACTTATATGCAATGTGTACAATTCCTTACTCAGAAGACATATCTATCCTGGTTCATTAGCTGGGCAGGAGTCCGAGGGGTGCCTATCTAACATGGATCCCAACAGAACTACACCATATAAGTTACACAGTTGGAAATATAACTTTTATCTCTTATTGCACGTTAGCCTTTTATCATCACAAAATATTTTTAAAAAAGCACAAAAATATTTTTATAAATAGAGGCTTGCTTATTTATTTAACTCTCTCTCCGAAATATATTTGATACCGCGTGAAGACCAAATTATAAAGAAGGGACTCGGTGACCTAAGGAGGGAGCTTAAAGAAAGACATTTACCTAAATGTTAACTAGACACGGTGAGGGCTCCACGTGATATCTAGATACATAACACAGAGGGGGTTAGAGGTAGACTATACTATCTCACCCCGTCATGTATTGCTACACACCCCTGAACCCAACTTCCCAATTCCGACAACTCGATGAACTCGTTGAGTTCACTATTGGACAACAAAGTGGAATGGAGCGGACTAGAGACCGAAGACAGAACTGCTGACACTGCCAACGCTGAAAGCCGGACTTAACGTCACACGCGAGGCCTCCCATTGGAGTTTTGCGCCAGAACCAGCAGACTAGTAATCAGTACCTAGTCCTGGGTCTGTGGAGCGAGCCAAGCTGCCGGAGGAGAAGTTGAGTACCAATCCACGTTATGTGACACAGGGTTAAAGTAGTGGGTCCTCCCGCCCAACGTGAAATGGTAAATGACCACAGCCCCTGCTATGATCACCACAGAGGTGTAAGCGCTAAAACCCGCCCCGCTGTCGATAGCTACTGTCTAACACTAGCTAGATCCGGCAACAACGCTGTTAGTAGAGCTGGAACACAGGGAAGTCACGGCTCTCCATCTGGAACATCTGTTACACACAGCAGCCTAGAATTCAGACTTTATGGTCAACAGATTTCTATTGTCACCGAGTCCCTTTTTTATCCTTGGCATTCACGCCGCGGTTTGTAAATTTTTTATTCTATCTTAATCTTTGTGATTTCAATCAGGAAAGTTAAATGTTTACAAGAGAAGCTTCCAACTCCGACAAAAACTCATCACATTGAAACTTACCAATTAATGAAACATCTCTATTCAGCAAATCCACACAAGACACCAAAATCTTACAAGAAACTCAGGAAAACATACAACCTCTAGATTTAATTCGAATTTCTATCAGTTACATAAGAAACTACGCTAGATATATCTTTAAAAAACATATAAAACACACAGTTTCAAACATTTTTGGCTATACCACTATATTTCGTAAAAAGGTAACTTCATAGGTTGTGGATATAAAAATATTTTTATCTGGTCCTTTCTTTGATGTTTCTCAATACAAATTCAAACGTGCGATTTATTGATTTAATATTCACAAGCCTTATTATTAGTTATATTTTTCTAAAGGTTATGTTCATATCTATTACAGTTGAGATTTCTAATCACACTTTTCAAAGTTATTTAAAAAATTTAATTATTTTCTCGTTTTTATAATCTTTAAGAATAAGATTAGGATAGAACAAGTTCAACTGGTTGATTTCTACCAATCCAACCAATCAGTTGGGTCAGTTCACGCCACGTGATATTTAGCCAGCTTCTGGTTAGCTGGCTGACGGTGCATCAAGTTTGTTGATCAAGAAGCTTGGTCAGTCCAGCTGACAGGGAGATTGTGGCGCTCATCAGTAGAGAGGCGACACCAGAGATTGAAACAAGAGTTGGATAACTGTAGTTACTTGTAACTTCTTCGGTGTGGATATGTGACCATAGAAATTCTTACCTTCAACATATCGGTTTATAAATTCATAATAAAGTTTGTAATATTGTCTTCATATAGTAATATTTCTTTCTTCCTTCTAAATGTGCGCCAGTATTTTCTCGTTATCATCAAATATTGAATCCTATCAAAATTTGTTTTATAATTCTTCATATCTTTTGTAATTTCCAATGGAATATCTTTATTTATTCTCGTTCTTATGTTTTATTTTTAAATATAATTCGTTCAATGAGTTTATTTTATCATATATCAAAAGAAAGAAAATTAGCAACAACTAGGTAACCCAGGCTCCTGGAGCGTATCCATAGATCGCTAACTACCCAAAGAGAATTAATTGCTTTTGTTTAATAGGTGTTGTTAGGGCGAATCGACTTTTCGGTGGTCAAATATAAATAAAAGATCATCATTCAATGAATATATTTTTCTTCAGAAATTATTTTGATATATGGATTAGGAATTTAAAAAAAGATCATTTTTGTTTCATTTATTAAGTATAGATTAAAAAATAATTAGTTTACTCTGTAATTTAAATTATATGATATAAATACACCTATCCCCCGATTTACACGGTACTTGTTTTACACGTTTTCGCTTTTACACGGTTTTCCAAATAAGTTTTTTTTTTTTTGTTTTTATCGCACTATACTAAATGCTACTGTGATTGAACACATGCGCTGTGTACACATCTCACGAGGATTTCCGAGCTTATATGCTGACTACATATTTTAACCTGTCAATGCATTTTATTTTTATTTCTGTGTACACCTATCCCCCGATTTACACGTTTTTCTCAGGAACGTATCTACCGTGTAAATCGGGGGATAGGTGTATATATAAATATCACATACACACGTGATTAAGTTTAAATCAAAGTCTTGATAAAGAGAGGCGTTTTGCCCCTAGAAATACTGGTTGAATATTAAATTTAGATCCATATACACTGCGTGACATTGAAAATGGAACACCAAGAAATAGTGGCCAGAAAATTATGCAAATTTCAGGGTAGACGCGCCTAACGAGTTATGCAAATGATGTAAAATGCGCAGCTCTCGTGCGCACATGGAGTAAGATATAGGGGAAGGAACTTGCAGAAAGGACAGTATTCGTGTCGTTATTTCTTCAAGGAAAATCATTGTAGAAATTTTGTTCTTGTGTCAAAAGACACGTGTAATAACAGAGAATGCCAGGTCTTCGTAAACGGAGGCAGTTCAAGCAGACAGACGCTTTTACGAGGGGCATGGTGATCGGACTGAAAAGGGCAGGTTGGTCCATACGTCAAATCGCAGCTGATACACACCTTGGTGCGTCCACGGTGCACCGACTGTGGAGAAGATGGTTGGAACAAGGAAATGTGGCAATTTATAGGAATGTCGGTGCAACCAGAGTGACGTCAGCACGTGTGGATCGGCGTATCCTTCAACAAGCAGTGGCTGCCCCACAAGCCACTTGTACCGCCATCCTGCAACATGTGTAAGACACCCTAGATCGTTCCATCTCGACCAGAACCATTTCCCGTCGATTGGTTGCTAATGGCTTGCACTCATGCCGTCCGCTAAGAAGACTGCCATTGACCCCACCGAATAGGCGCCAACGTTTGGAATGGTGCCGGGCTAGATCGACGTGGATGACGGAATGGCACAGGGTCGTGTTCTCAGATGAGTCGCGTTTCTGCTTGTCCAGTGATAGTCGCCGTGTACGCGTGTGGCGTCGACGTGGAGAAAGGTCCAATCCGGCAGCAATTGTGGAACGCCCCACCGTGCGACAACGTGGAATCATGGTTTGGGGCGCAATCGCGTATGATTCCAGGTCACCTTCGTATTCAGGGCACTATGACGGCCCAACGATACGTTGATGATGTGCTGCGGCCGGTGACACTCCCCTACCTTCAGGGGGTACCCAATGCCCTTTATCAGCAGGATAACGCCCGACCGCACACTGCTCGCATTAGCCAACAAGCTCTGCAAGATGTACAGATGCTTCCCTGGCCACCGTACTCTCCTGATCTCTCACCAATCGAGCACGTCTGGGACATCATTGGACGCCGTTTGCATGCCTTGCCACAGCCGCGTTCAGAAGACGAACTGTGGCAAATGGTTGAGAGGGAATGGAGAGCCATCCCTCAGGACGCCATCCGTACTCTGATTGACTCTCTACCTAGACGTGTTGCTGCGTGCATCGCCGTCCGCGGTGGTCCTACTTGCTACTAAGCCGACGCCGTTCTCGCTCTGTATTATGACTATCATTTTGAAATAAAGATCACTTATTGTTCGTCCCTGTCTCTCTCTGTCTGCCGAGTTTCATCACTTTCTGGCCACTATTTCTTGGTGTTCCATTTTCAATGTCACGCAGTGTATATATATATGTTTATATATTTTTATACACAAATATGTGATTATTGATGGTCAATTTTTTAATGAAAAGTAGAAAACTTTCTCTAACTAAAATTTACTTATATATTCATTGTTATAATCAAAGGTTCTCCCTCTAATTTATTTTAAATAAAAACAAACTGTAAATAAATATATCATTTTAAAATTAATTTTGTAATAATTATTTTCATATTAATAAAAAGGAAATTCTAATCTATAAAATAAAAGAAGACAAGTTTCTTAAATAATTTTTAAACGCAAGCTTTCGGGTGAAAACCCTTCGACGGGCAGTATACAATGATCGCGACGATACAAACATGGTACATATGGCAGACAAGAATATATACACCTATGATATTTACATAACTATAGTTATGTAAATATCATAGGTGTATATATTCTTGTCTGCCATATGTACCATGTTTGTATCGTCGCGATCATTGTATACTGCCCGTCGAAGGGTTTTCACCCGAAAGCTTGCGTTTAAAAATTATTTAAGAAACTTGTCTTCTTTTATTTTATAGATTAGAATATACTGTTCTAAGAAGAGTCTCTTATTTCTTATTATAAAAAGGAAATTGTTTATCAAAGGAGAGAGAGAGAGCTTTTACTTTGTATTTTTCATCCATTTCTCCATGCCTTCTTAAGATTGGTGACAAAATAATTCTTGATTATATTTCTCCATATGTTATAAATTATTATTAAAAACATATATGTGATTGCTGTAATAATTTAATTTTTATGAAAAGTAAATATGTATCAAAAGAGGCACCACTCCCTTTGAATATGCATCAAACCCATGAACTGTGCATTTCACTAGTAAATAACTTTACTATTGATGATAATTAGAAAATGATTCAAAAAAAGCCTTTCGCAATAAGTTTATTATAAAACCGCGAGCTTCCGAGGTCTGGCTTTTCAACAGGTAACATTATAGAACAATACAATATAATGCGGCTTATGATTGTAGAACGACATTTGAAAACCATCCCGCACGTATTTCTTTTGAACGAAAAATCAAAATTTATCTCAAGGAGAAATTAACGACCATTTCCAACCTTAGGGATGAAGTATGAAAGGATGAATTGTGAAGTGTAATGATAAACGGAAAAATAAATAAATTCCCATCCCCGGACACTTTTATTTTTCCGTTTATCATTACTCTTCACAATTCATCCTTTCATACTTCATCCCTAAGGTTGGAAATGTTCGTTATTTCTCCTTGAGATAAATTTTGATTTTTCGTTCAAAAAGTAGCATTATATTTGTGAGTAAGCAAGGGAGATTTGATGGCTATATATACGTGATTTGGAATATGATTGAATTGTGCTCTGGGATATCTATTCTTCTGTTGATACTCTTCTGCTTCATTTATATTAGGGATTCTAGGATCTATCTTTCTGACTAGTAGAGATAAAAAAAAAAAAAGAATGAGCCACAACACCCATTTTGGAAAATTCTGACAAAAAGCTAACCAGTTTACTATGGGTTCAGGCTTTGGCGAATATTTTGATGCATAATTAAAAGGGAGAGGTGCTTCTTTTGGTATATAATTATTATATTAATATTGCCACATGTAAAATTAGGGAAGACAAAAACTTCAGGATGACACAGCAATTTATTTAAGGCAAGAACAAACTATGATTGATAAACAAAATATAAACAATGAGGGAAGTTTACAGAGAGTAGCAAAATATAAACATAAAAAATTGATAATCTGTATAAAAATATAAAAAAATACTTTGCTACAATATAGTTTTAGGATATGTGAATAAAAATAAGCATTTGTATTAAAATTTTATCCTTCATTTCGGTGTTTAGTTTATTTAATGTTGTAGCGAAGTATTTTTATTTTTCAAAAAAAAAAATATTTTAATTTGTATATATTTTATTACTCTGCGAAAAATTCCCTTATTGCTTCTCTTTATATTTTATCAATTTTAATTTGTGCTTTTGCCATAAACAAATTTCCGTGTTATCTTAAAGTTTGTCGTTCCTAATTTTCTTGTCAAATTATATTGACTAACATAAGCAGTTTTGTAAAACGACATTTGAAAATTATACTCTTCATAATTCATCCTTTCATACTTCATCTCTAAGGTTAGAAATAATCGTTAATTCTCCTTAAAAATAAATTTAGATTTTTCGTTTAAAAGAAACACATGCGGTATAATTTTCAAATGTCGTTTTTACAATCATAAGCCGCATTATATTGTATTATAAACAGTTTTATATTATTAAATTAAATTTTATTGCCCTCTATCGTTAAAATTATACACAAATAAAGACAAACGCATTGCCAGTAAATTTATTTGTGTATAGTTTTATATTATCTCAGTTTTTAGCGGGAAGAATGTTGTTTTTGTTTGTTCAGTGAACTGATTTCCCACGTCTTTTCATTGGACGAATGTGGCGATGTTTGTATATAAGACAATTGAAACAAATTTTATTGACTTCTTGTCAATAATTTACATTAAAAATGGAAATAAAACTAAAAGATAGATGATCATGCGGGGGATGTGCCCCGGCGAGTGAGCCTTCTTTCCCAGGCGATGAGCGGGTCCTCTGTTCCTCCGGTCAGCCCAACCTTTCCGAAGTACCGGTAGATGATGGATTTGGCAGACGCTAGGATGGCCAAGTCGTCATCTTCGAGGCCAGACCCGAAAATCCAGGCTCGCAAGTCAGGGGGTCGCCCAAGGACACTGAAGGCTTCGATGATGAGGGGCCTGATACGACTGCAGCTCCAGTAGCGATGGTCAAGGGAGCGATCTACGGAACCGCAGGCCTGGCATGATGAACTGGTCGAGGCCGGATGGTTCGGGTGGGGAAGGGCATGGAGGGCCAACCTAAGCGCAATGTCGGCGTCGTGGCCCGAGAAGGCGCAGCGCCGCAGTGAAGTCCAGTCGAGCCTGGCCGGCGCGTCAACCACAGATGTCCATCTGGAGAGAAGCCTGGTGATCGGCTGTGCTGCGAGGCGCGGACGCTCCAAGGCGCGACGGGCCGAGCGGGTGGTGAGCCTCGAGAAGGGCGTGTTCGTCCCGCGCAGGACCACAGCCTCAGCCAGGCAAGCAGCCCTGGTGCTCTCCCGGAGGTTCTCCTCTAACGTCCTCCGGTAGAAAACAACAAGGGCAGCGGCGTCCGCGAGAGAGGAGCGAGTAGGGCGGATGTCGGGGGCATCCCTCAGGTCCGCGACACGGACCCCGGACCAGCGCGCAGGGGCCAGGAGGTTGGGAGGGCGAAGGAACCGGCAGCCACCAATGATAGGGAACTCTAATAGCTGGGATGTGGGAACAGCCCGGTGGTCGAGGCCAAGGATCTTGGAAGCCTCCTCCCAGAGCCTTAGTAGCCGTAGGCGACGGGGCCAGAGCAGAGTACCGTCGGGAGGGGAACGGAGCCAGACGCCACCCAACACCAGCCAGGAGAAGCCATTCCCCCACGGAGCGCAGCCTGAACGCCCTTGAGGCAGGCCAGATGGAGTTGGGCGCCGATGTCCAGAAGCTCGAACCCCCCGAGGGTAACAGGCCTTGATACGATGTCTGCGGGAAGCCAAGCCGTGCGGTCAGGGCCCCAGATAAACCTTCGCAAGCGGGCCTGTAGCTTGGTGATGGTAGCCTCTCCGGGCAGGTACCCATGAAGGTGGTGCTGGGTGGTTGAGAGTACCAGGGTATTGGCGGCTTTGGCTCGGCCAACAAGAGAGAGGCCGCGCGTGAAAGGCGTCCATTTCCTGCAGGCAGAGTCCAGCAGGGTCAGAAGATGCTGTTCCTGGCAGGCGACAGATCTAAGGGGGGCATGCGAAGAGGCCAGTGTGGTGGATTATTGTGTGGAGACGCTAATTTGTCATACTACATTTACAATATGATACTCCCGTCTCCAAGGGCTGATGAGTCTGAAAGATTGAGAAAATAAAAAGTTATACAATAAACTTATCCTCTGTAAGTATTATTTATTTTATTAAAACATCATTATTATCCTCCTGAAATACTTTATGTTGAGAGTGAAATATATTCTGAGAATTATAATGTTATGTTAAGGAGGAGCTACACTTAAGTAAACATATTGTTTGGGAGATGATCTTCATCCTTTTGATACCGTTATCATTTTATCATACTGAGAATTGTGTGAGTTTCAAGCTATAAGCATTGTAATATTATCATTGCTAGATATAAGGATTTTAAAATATGTATATATGATAGCTGAAATCTCCACTTTTTAAAGTAAATAATCAAAATATACATTTATAATAGTATATAGAAAACCTATTTAAGACAAGTATATCTCCAATATAAAAAGAGAATATTATGTAGTAAGGAATCAAGTTGACTCCTACTGCGAATTGTGGATTTCCAAGTCTTAATGACTGCTATATATCATTGCTAGATATACATTACAAGTTTTAAAAGATATAATGGAAAACAGTCTTGTCAACAAGTTGTTGAATTACCTCCAAGATAGATTCAGTCAGGTCAAATTAAGTTACACAGGTCTGCTTGGACAATATATTTCTCTCTTCCTAGAGTGTTCACCCTGTAATACCCGGAGTTGTAGTAGAGGCTACGTGTGATGTTCCACATGACATTGTTACTCACGTCTTGGTGTTCTGTATGTCAGACAGTTCTTGTTCCATCTAGACACAGGTCTGTGGTAGTCCAGGTCCAGTGGTGAGGAAATGCCGTAGGTCCTCGGTATGAGGTGTGGGAAGAGCTGGAGCTATTCCTCCTGTAGCCTAGATAGGTCCTCAGTGGTCCAATGGAATAGAACGGGTCAATATAGCTCCAGGTCTTGGACGTCCAGGACAATAATGACTTTAGACATTTAGACACCATTGTTGCTGCTGTCAACAATCATTTAAGTGACAAGATGTCTCTATACAGTCTAACACAGATGTCTAAGAAGTTTTAGACTTAAAGACACTATTCTGGATGTGTCACTCTATATTTATTAGGTTTTTTTTATAATAAAGTAAAGTTGAATTTTTAGATAGATACCTTTAAAATTTAAGATCCATTTATGGATTGGTCTTTTTTTTTTTCAAAAATGTACATATATATATGATTTTTTCTAAAAGAACATTTTAAATTTAAATTTGAGTTTTTATTTTTGCATACCCTAATATGTTTTACTATTTAAAAAAAAAGTATATTAATTTTTTACTTACATTTAAAAATTTTAATAATTATTATAAGCATTTTTTGATAGAAAACTTCGAATGAAACCTTTTCACAATCACAGTAGACGTGTCTTTTCAATTTTAAAGTTAATAATTCTATCTTATCATTTTTATATTTTTTGTTCCTATTGCTATATCCATTATAATCAGTATAAAGCTCTTTAAATATAAGAAAATATAACATTGAAACCCTCATTGGTCACTTTTATTTCTGAATTCCATCTGCCCTTGGTTTGAAATCAAAGTTCTATTAGATGGGTTGTCACTTCTGACTAAGGACCTAACTCCGTTTGCCCTTAGTTTGAAATCAAAGTTATCCTAAATTGACTGTCAGTTCGCACTGTGAAACTGCATTTGCCTTTGGTTAGAAATCACAGTTCTCCCAGATGGATTGTCACTTCTGACTAAGGAATTCCATTAGCTTGTAATCAACGCTCTCCTTGATGGACTATAACTTCGGGGGGGCTTAAGAAGATGAGTAGAGATTAAAAAAAAGATAAGATACAAACACACACAAAAATATTCAGCAAACCATTTTTATGCAAATAAAAATATGTTTAAAAGGTTGAAGGTGTTTTCAAAGTAAAAAAAAATCTCAATATTTAAAATATACAAGTATCAGAGTCATCAATTCTGTCATCGTTTGCTTTTGTGAATGTATGTAAATAATGGATTTCATATTTTTTATTAATTTTTGTTCTGGCCTTTATTTGTTTAAATCTCTTTTAAAAAATCGTTTAAAATGCAGTCGCAATCATTAGCGAACACATATGTTTGCCTAATATTTCCATATGCTCTTTTATTTTTTTACAGAAAAATATTTATATGCCAGTATTTTGGACTAATTTTTTTTATAAACCTTTTTTTTTTTTATTCTTACTGAGAAGATGGGCATCGCAGTCAGGATTCTTTACAGTCAATCACTCAACTCAGGCAATTTCAAAGGTTAATGGGGGTTTGGTGGAAAAGCTGCCGTCTATTTAAACTACGAGGTGTGTTCAAAAGGTATCGCGACTTTTGTGTTTTTTCAAAAATAATTTATTTATTCATGAATACCTATTTTGTCCCCTTCAAAGTAATCCCCATGAGATATTATACACTTGTGCCAACGGTTTTTCCAATCCTCGAAGCACTTCAAAAAATCATTTTTAAAAATCTTTTTCAGCTCCTCCTTCGATGCCGTCTTTATCTCGTCAAGCGTAGCGTAACGTCGTCCTTTCATGGGCCTCTTCAGTTTAGGGAACATGAAAAAATCACAGGGGGCCGGATCTGGGGAATACGGAGGCTGCGGCATCATTAGTGTGTTGTTTTTGGCCAAAAAGTCGCGCACAAGCAACGATGTGTGAGCAAGGGCGTTATCGTGGTGCAAAAACCAATTTTTGTTCTTCCAGAAATCCGGGCGTTTCTGGCGGATTGCTTCGCGCAAATTGCGCAGAACTTGCAGGTAATATTCCTTATTGATCGTTCTACCCTGTGGCAAGAACTCATGATGCACCACGCCCCTGCAATCGAAGAAATCTGTCAGCAAAACTTTCACATTCGACCGAACTTGGCGCGCTTTTTTCGGTCTTGGTTCGTGCGGCAGCTTCCATTGAGATGATTGAGCTTTGGTTTCCACGTCATAACCATAAACCCACGCTTCGTCACCAGTTATGACCCTCTGGGGGCAAATTCGGGTCGTCGCGGACAGAGTCCAACATCTCATTAGCAATGTTCATGCGATGCTGTTTTTGGTCGCAATTGAGCAATTTTGGTACGAATTTCGCGGCGACCCGTCTCATGCCCAAATCATTGATAAAAATCGAATGGCACGAGCCAATCGATATGTTTAGGTCCTCAGCAACTTCTCTAACGGTGATTCGACGATTGGCCAATATCATTTTCTCCACTTCATTAATTTTTTCGTCTGTTGTTGAAGTGCTCGGGCGTCCGGCACGCTCTTCGTCGTTCACATCTTCTCGGCCTTCTGAGAACATTTTGTACCACCGATAAACGTTGCTTCGGTCCAAGGTAGCTTCTCCGTATGCCACAGTCAACATTCGGAATGCATCCGCGCACTTAATTTCGTTTTTCACACAAAATTTGATACAGGTTCTTTGATCCATTTTTTTTTATTGGTAAAAATCGAAGACGATCCAAAACACCTGCAAGCAAAGCAGCTGTCAACAATTAAGTGAACATTCAAAATGGCCGAGCTTGTCGGCATAAGTGAGAGACATGAGTACCAACATAAAGCCACAAAAAGATCGAAATTCGAATATA
Source organism: Cordylochernes scorpioides (assembly GCA_030710605.1). NCBI lineage: Eukaryota > Metazoa > Arthropoda > Arachnida > Pseudoscorpiones > Chernetidae > Cordylochernes > Cordylochernes scorpioides. The sequence continues at coordinate 60,471,229 of CP092868.1, forward strand.
CGTAACCCGCGAAAATTCAAAAGTCGCGATACTTTTTGAACACACCTCGTATATTAATTTTGAAACAACTAAATGGATTGCAAAAAATAATTAAATCAAATACCTAAACACTAATATAATACAATTTTTGCCATTACACACCTTTTTCCTGTAGTTTATGTGTTTCTTCTGTATTGCTATTCTATGGCACTTCTACTATTTATTATTGATGTACTTTCAGTATGAAGGATATTTCACTCGGGGGATTTCTCGGGCGAAGCCGGGTCATTCTTCTAGTAGAATATAACTACCGCTGTATATGATTCATGCTTGACATTGTCTTCCAATTAAATGATCCATTGATGAGATCATCAATGTGATTATATCATCAGTAACATTAAAAACTGTACGCTCGACGAGGTACCTAGGTCCATACTTAATTCTCTCTACATCACTTCTATCCGAATTCAGACTTGACTCGTCACTGAATAGAACATTGCTCCATTGTCTAGTTGACCTGTTCTTGACACCACGTTAAACGGTCTTACTTATGCCTTACATTTAATGGCGTATAAACGGTTTGTCTTCTGACATAAAGGCCACAGTTATGCAACTTTCTTCTCCCAGTAGTCACTGGCCTTCTTGTAGTCGCTAGAAGATTGAATGGCTGTTGAGTGGCGGCTTCAGGTTGCCAATAATCTTACATCGAAATCTTCAGCAGGAATTTTAACTGTCGGCCTACTGTAGAATGTTTAACGCTGAAGAAATTGGTTCCATATCTGTGTATGATGAACTGAGTGTTTTATATCCTCATCTATTGATGGTGGGCTACCTGGACCGTAGTTAATAAAATCAAAAGAGCATCCAGTTTTAAGTTTCTTTGACAATATTTATCATGCTTTAGGACTTCTCAGTCCTTCGCTCAGCCCTTATAATAAACGTACATATAAATATATATAAGATTCAGCGCAATATAACACAAACGAAAAAAAGATAGAAGACCTAAATAACCATAAACACCACTTCTTCTTTCTTATCTCCACTCAACCATATTAGGGTATCAAGCTTGTAAAGCTTAAGACTTTTGATGATGTCTGCTGGGGATGAGTAGAGCTCATCAATGGATGAGTCAATACAGTCAATAATGTGTTTTGGGGTTGCAGGTTGACACTTAGTACATAGTGGGAAAACATGTACAAAACTCATCTTAATTAGACACTTAAGGTTTCAAGGGTAAATAACCGTATAACACAGGTTGGCTCTGATGATGGTCTTATGTCAGGTGTGTTTGTAGAGTTGAGAAGTATGACGACAAAAATAAACACGATGATCAACTGCCCCCTTACCTAACCCCAATGCTGTTAGTACATAGCGTGTGTTTGGTAAAACCCTTCCAAGATCTTGCTACGCAATCTTACCCCTCCCTATTATCCATCATTACCTATCTGGATATTTCAACATTCTACAAGATACTGTAAAACCTCTCTCTCAAGATTTAGCCTGTCATCCTTACGTAGAGTTATACTCTCTGGATCGTTCCAATTGTAGTAGTTGTACCGCCGAACAAGCATCTTTCTCAATGCCTGGTGTCGTTGTAGACCCGCTGGTCCATCAAACTCTGGAGCGATGGCAGAGGCGCCATATTGACTGTATATAGATATTTTCTCTTTAAATACATATTTGTATAATCATCATCATTGTAAATTTCCTGATTGGTGCGTATTTTTAATTTTGACCTTGTATTGACAAGATATCAATAAAAGTAATTGTCTCTCTCTATCTCGTTGCTTTGATTCCTTCTTTGAAATTACATACGGCAATTCCTCCTCTTGTAATATCTATATATATAAAAATGAATGTATGTCTGTTTGTTTGTCCTTTATGCCTGACCAAACCACTCATTGGATCGCCATGAAACTTTGGGAAGTTATTTAGTATAGTACTGGGAAGGTTTCTAGCAAATAAAATTTTTGAAATAACTTTTCGCCTAGAAATAATCAAGATAAATATTCTAATTTATCTGTTACTAGCGGACCCGCCCGGCTTCGCCCGGGTTTTACCCGAGTAAAAGTTTGTCTAACGAATCTCTCGATAAAGTGAACATTTTTTTTCCCGGTCCCTTGAAAATACTCGATAAGTTGAATAAAATCAATATTAATTGGTTCCCTCGGTAATTGGAAGTTAAAGGAATAGTATCTTGCCTTGGAATTGTATCATTATTCTTGCATGGATGTACCCGGCTTCGCCCGGGTTTTACCCGAGTAAAGGTTTGTTTAACGAATATCTCGATAAAGTGAACATTTTTTCCCTGTCCCTTGAAAAATACTCGATAAGTTGAATAAAATCAATATTAATTGGTTCCCTCGGTAATTGGAAGTTAAAGGAATAGTATCTTGCCTTGGAATTGTATCATTATTCTTGTATGGATGTACCCGGCTTCGCCCGGGTTTTACCCGAGTAAAGGTTTGTTTAACGAATCTCCCGATAAAGTGAACATTTTTTCCCGGTCCCTTGAAAAAATACTCGATAAGTTGAATAAAATCAATATTAATTGGTTCCCTCGGTAATTGGAAGTTAAAGGAATAGTATCTTGCCTTTGAATTGTATCATTATTCTTGTCTCAAATAAATTGCCGTGTCATCCTGAATTTTGTCTTTCCTAATTTTCTACATTACAAAATCATCGTATCATCATGATAATATTTAGAGCAGATTGTTGAATTATAACAGATAAATTAGAATATTTATCTTGATTATTTCTAGGCGAAAAGTTATTTCAAAAATTTTATTTGCTAGAAACCTTCCCAGTACTATACTAAATAACTTCCCAAAGTTTCATGGCGATCCAATGAGTGGTTTGGTCAGGCATAAAGGACAAACAAACAGACATACATTCATTTTTATATATATAGATATATATATATTAACAGTAATTAAACGTAACAGTAAGAAAATGTTGATTTTAAAATATTTTAATTTTAAAATATTTTAATTTTTTCATATTTTAAATATGTAAATAGAGCCTCTTAAGAAAGACCACCTAAAAACATGAATCAACTTGTTTCTCCTGTTGGTGGTCTCTCATTGAAGATTCTAATTGCTATTAAAGAATCTCTAATAGACCTTTAATAAGAGACTGCCTCTTGGAGAGACGGTGTAGCTACGAAATGGATATTCCCGGCTTCGCCCGGATTTTACCCGAGTAAAGGTTTGTCTAACGAATCTCTCGATAAAGTGAACATTTTTTCCCGGTCCCTTGAAAAATACTCGATAAGTTGAATAAAATCATTATTAATTGGTTCCCTCCGTAATTGGAAGTTAAAGGAATAGTATCTTGCCTTGGAATTGTATCATTATTCTTGTCTCAAATAAATTGCCGTGTCATCCTGAATTTTGTCTTTCCTAATTTTCTACATTACAAAATCATCGTATCATCATGATAATATTTAGAGCAGATTGTTGAATTATAACAGATAAATTAGAATATTTATCTTGATTATATCTAGGCGAAAAGTTATTTCAAAAATTTTATTTGCTAGAAACCTTCCCAGTACTATACTAAATAACTTCCCAAAGTTTCATGCCGATCCAATGAGTGGTTTGGTCAGGCATAAAGGACAAACAGACATACATTCATTTTTATATATATAGTTAATTCAACAACCTGCTCTAAATATTATCATGATGATACGATGATTTTGTAATGTAGAAAATTAGGAAAGACAAAATTCAGGATGACACGGCAATTTATTTGAGACAAGAATAATGATACAATTCAAAGGCAAGATACTATTCCTTTAACTTCCAATTACCGAGGGAACCAATTAATATTGATTTTATTCAACTTATCGAGTATTTTTTCAAGGGACCGGGAAAAAAATGTTCACTTTATCGAGAGATTCGTTAAACAAACCTTTACTTGGGTAAAACCCGGGCGAAGCCGGGTACATCCATACAAGAATAATGATACAATTCCAAGGCAAGATACTATTCCTTTAACTTCCAATTACCGAGGGAACCAATTAATATTGATTTTATTCAACTTATCGAGTATTTTTCAAGGGACAGGGAAACAATGTTCACTTTATCGCGATATTCGTTAAACAAACCTTTACTCGGGTAAAACCCGGGCGAAGCCGGGCGGGTCCGCTAGTTCCTTATACATAGCATCTATCTATTTTATATATTATCGCCATTGTAAAATACTCATTATTATTTATTGAGATTAGCGTAGATTGTGCACTTTGACTTTGTATTATCATGATATCGAAAGATCATTTTCATTGTATCAATTATTTCTCTCTCTCATGAACGTTGTTTATAATAAGCAACAATCTCCCTGATAAAACCTTTTAATAAAATTTGAATTTCAATGTCCTCATCTATTTAAGCCTCCAATGAAAGACCACCTCCTCTAGGAGAGACCTGGGATGTTTTTGGACAACAGTCTCTCTTAGAAGGTTGTGCTGTGCGTTAAAAGAATGAGGACTTTCCTCACAGAACGATCAGCTTTGCTAAGTTTCTTCCCGAGTGAATGCTTTCCCAATGAAAATTGTTTCAAGAAATGCTAATTGTAATTATTTTCAGTAATATGATGACCTAAATGTATTAATAATGATATTTTTTTACTCCAAAAGCAGGCAAAAAAGAGAGAGTTAGTGGAAGTTATCTTCAGCGAATACAATGATAGCTTTAGAGAAATTTCCCATCATATTTACATACGTATATACATATATTTACATACCCAGTTTGGTCTAAGTCCGTGGAACTTGTTTCATCATTATGAAGACCATCGTATTTCAGGTTTATGGTCTTTTGATGAATTCCTTCAACTAGGAGAAAGCAGGGACTGCAACATTCAGCCTGTATCCCACGTATAGTATTCCTGTAGTTTCCCTTAGCGAAATTAATCATAAATGTGATCATTTTTATCATTTCAACACCAAAATAGAATAATTAAGTGCGTTATTTATCTAATTTACACTCTATTTTACCTAAACTATGAGAGTTACCCCTTCCAAATATTGCTCTTTATCCTCTAGTAAAATTTGATCAAGATTGGCCCAAATATTGTGAAACATATGCGGACCCGAAAACCAACATTTATATTTCTCTCTAATAGGGAACAATAACATTGTGAATCATGATCGTCTTTTAACAAATAATTTGCATATAAATATATTTTGCATATATCTTCTCCAAATAAAACCATATTTTTATAAAGTAATCTAATAAACATTTATATATATATATATATATATATGTGCAAATATTTTATTTTTGAGAATATATATTTGATTTTCACATTTATTGACTATTCTACATTTTGACCATAGTTTTAGAATCTGCCACTTTTATAATTGTTGTGAATATGTATAGTTAACTTGCCTATTAAAAAAAAATACTAATATAGAATTAATTTTGCATAAATTCTATATAACTATGAAAATATTTAATGTGTAAAATTTTCTTCAAGTTTATAATTGAAAATAAAAAAAACTACTTGTTAGTTAGTCTATATATATAAAATTGAATGTCTGTCTGTCTGTTTGTTTGCTTGTTTGTTTGTACTCTATAGATTCAAAAACCATACATCCAATCGCCGTGAAATTTTGGGATATTATTAGGTATATCACCGGGAAGGTTTTTGAAAAATAATTTCATGAATATCTTGAATAACCTTAGAGTTACTTGCAGATTTGTAGATTTAACTCGCAAGCAGCGCCCCCATTGTGACGATGATAACAAGTTTTCTTATCAAAAAGTATGTTATCTTAAATATTATTTATCAAAAGTAAGATTATCTCAGGATGACACGGCAATGTGACACGGGAAAAAATGTTCACTAGATAAAACTATGATTTTCTATATGATATAAAAAGCCAACAATGAAGAGTGAATGTAATATAAAAAGCCAACAATGAAGAATGAATGTAAGATAAAAAGCCAACAATGAAGAGTGAATGTAATATAAAAAGCCAACAATGAAGAATGAATGTAAGATAAAAAGCCAACAATGAAGAGTGAATGTAAGATAAAAAGCCAACAATGAATAGTAAATGTAATATAAAAAGCCAACAATGAAGAATGAATGTAAGATAAAAAGCCAACAATGAAGAGTAAATATAATATAAAAAGCCAACAATGAAGAGTGAATGTAAGATAAAAAGCCAACAATGAAGAGTAAATGTAATATAAAAAGCCAACAGAGTGAATGTAAGATAAAAAGCCAACAATGAAGAGTGAATGTAATATAAAAAGCCAACAATGAAGAATGAATTTAAGATAATAAGCCAACAATGAAGAATGAATGTAAGATAAAAAGCCAACAATGAAGAATGAATGTAATATAAAAAGCCAACAATGAAGAGTAAATGTAATATAAAAAGCCAACAATGAAGAGTGAATGTAAGATAAAAAGCCAACAATGAGGAGTAAATGTAATATAAAAAGCCAACAGAGTGAATGTAAGATAAAAAGCCAACAATGAAGAGTGAATGTAATATAAAAAGCCAACAACGAAGAATGAATGTGTGTTAAAAAGCCAACAATATGAAGAGTAAATCTCTATCTATATATATAAAATTGAATGTCTGTCTGTCTGTTTGTTTGTTTGTTTGTTTGTACTCTATAGATTCAAAAACCACACATCCAATCGCCGTGAAACTTTGGGATATTATTAGGTATATCACCGGGAAGGTTTTTGAAAAATAATTTCATGAATATCTTGAATAACCTTAGAGTTACTTGCAGATTTGTATATTTAACTCGCAAGCAGCGCCCCCATTGTGACGATGTTAACAAGTTTTCTTATCACTAAGTATGTTATCTTAAATATTATTTATCAAAAGTAAGATTATCTCAGGATGACACGGCAATGTGACACGGGAAAAAATGTTCACTAGATAAAACTATGATTTTCTATATGATATAAAAAGCCAACAATGAAGAGTGAATGTAAAATAAAAAGCCAACAATGAAGAATGAATGTAAGATAAAAAGCTAACAATGAAGAGTGAATGTAATATAAAAAGCCAACAATGAAGAATGAATGTAAGATAAAAAGCCAACAATGAAGAGTGAATGTAAGATAAAAAGCCAACAATGAATAGTAAATGTAATATAAAAAGCCAACAATGAAGAATGAATGTAAGATAAAAAGCCAACAATGAAGAGTAAATGTAATATAAAAAGCCAACAATGAAGAATGAATGTAAGATAAAAAGCCAACAATGAAGAGTAAATATAATATAAAAAGCCAACAATGAAGAGTGAATGTAAGATAAAAAGCCAACAATGAAGAGTAAATGTAATATAAAAAGCCAACAGAGTGAATGTAAGATAAAAAGCCAACAATGAAGAGTGAATGTAATATAAAAAGCCAACAACGAAGAATGAATGTAAGTTAAAAAGCCAACAATTTGAAGAGTAAATCTCTATCTATATATATAAAATTGAATGTCTGTCTGTCTGTCTGTTTGTTTGTTTGTTTGTTTGTACTCTATAGATTCAAAAACCATACATCCAATCGCCGTGAAATTTTGGGATATTATTAGGTATATCACCGGGAAGGTTTTTGAAAAATAATTTCATGAATATCTTGAATAACCTTAGAGTTACTTGCAGATTTGTAGATTTAACTCGCAAGCAGCGCCCCCATTGTGACGATGTTAACAAGTTTTCTTATCACTAAGTATGTTATCTTAAATATTATTTATCAAAAGTAAGATTATCTCAGGATGACACGGCAATGTGACACGGGAAAAAATGTTCACTAGATAAAACTATGATTTTCTATATGATATAAAAAGCCAACAATGAAGAGTGAATGTAATATAAAAAGCCAACAATGAAGAATGAATGTAAGATAAAAAGCTAACAATGAAGAGTGAATGTAATATAAAAAGCCAACAATGAAGAATGAATGTAAGATAAAAAGCCAACAATGAAGAGTGAATGTAAGATAAAAAGCCAACAATGAATAGTAAATGTAATATAAAAAGCCAACAATGAAGAATGAATGTAAGATAAAAAGCCAACAATGAAGAGTAAATGTAATATAAAAAGCCAACAATGAAGAATGAATGTAAGATAAAAAGCCAACAATGAAGAGTAAATATAATATAAAAAGCCAACAATGAAGAGTGAATGTAAGATAAAAAGCCAACAATGAAGAGTAAATGTAATATAAAAAGCCAACAGAGTGAATGTAAGAAAAAAAGCCAACAATGAAGAGTGAATGTAATATAAAAAGCCAACAACGAAGAATGAATGTAAGTTAAAAAGCCAACAATTTGAAGAGTAAATCTCTATCTATATATATAAACTTGAATGTCTGTCTGTCTGTTTGTTTGTTTGTTTGTTTGTACTCTATAGATTCAAAAACCACACATCCAATCGCCGTGAAATTTTGGGATATTATTAGGTATATCACCGGGAAGGTTTTTGAAAAATAATTTCATGAATATCTTGAATAACCTTAGAGTTACTTGCAGATTTGTAGATTTAACTCGCAAGCAGCGCCCCCATTGTGACGATGTTAACAAGTTTTCTTATCACTAAGTATGTTATCTTAAATATTATTTATCAAAAGTAAGATTATCTCAGGATGACACGGCAATGTGACACGGGAAAAAATGTTCACTAGATAAAACTATGATTTTCTATATGATATAAAAAGCCAACAATGAAGAGTGAATGTAATATAAAAAGCCAACAATGGAGAATGAATGTAAGATAAAAAGCCAACAATGAAGAGTGAATGTAATATAAAAAGCCAACAATGAAGAATGAATGTAAGATAAAAGCCAACAATGAAGAGTGAATGTAAGATAAAAAGCCAACAATGAATAGTAAATGTAATATAAAAAGCCAACAATGAAGAATGAATGTAAGATAAAAAGCCAACAATGAAGAGTAAATGTAATATAAAAAGCCAACAATGAAGAATGAATGTAAGATAAAAAGCCAACAATGAAGAGTAAATATAATATAAAAAGCCAACATTGAAGAGTGAATGTAAGATAAAAAGCCAACAATGAAGAGTAAATGTAATATAAAAAGCCAACAGAGTGAATGTAAGATAAAAAGCCAACAATGAAGAGTGAATGTAATATAAAAAGGCAACAACGAAGAATGAATGTAAGTTAAAAAGCCAACAATATGAAGAGTAAATCTCTATCTATATATATAAAATTGAATGTGTGCTGAGAACATGTAAGAAAACATCTACCTATGTTTCCCCACGTGACGCAGCGGAGCGTGACCTCGGCTGCACGGGTGAGTCAGTTGTTGTTTAGCTCTCTGTATCGATGGACATTAAAACATGGTGGCAGCGATAACTGGATAAAATACGAACCCGTATATTGCAAAATATCGATTTTTGCGTACCTTGGAAGATAATTCAACATGGCTCAGATTCAACCTCCAGAAACTTTCGACTTCTCGACTCCCAACGAATGGCCCAAATGGAGGAAAAGATTCGAACGATACCTCGTGGTCAGTGGAATGAAGAAGAAAGAGGAGGCGGACAAGATCGATTTGTTCATGTACTTGATGGGCGACCGCGCGGATGATATATTCAGGACCTTCAAGTTCGAAAAGGAGGAAGAGGCAACGAAAATTGATTCCGTCCTCAAGGCGTTCGACAGCCACTTCTGCGTCAGAAAGAATATTATCTACGAACGTGCGAAATTTAATTCAAGAATTCAAGAGGATCGGGAGCCAGTGGACGAATTCATCACTTCATTGTACAAATTGGCTGATAGTTGCGAATTTGAGGGTCTTCATGAGCAGTTGATCCGTGACCGAATAGTGGTTGGAGTGAGGGACAAAGCTTTGTCTGAAAGAATGCAGTTGGACAGCGAACTGACTTTGGAAAAGGCGGTGAAAATGGTTCGACAGCAGGAAGCCGTTCGACAGCAGCAAGTCGACCTGCAGCGTCCCTCAACAAGCCAAAAGGTCAATCAGGTGAAGTTCAACTCGAAGAAACAATCACCGAAACAACAACAGCAACCTTCGAGGAAGAAGGAGAAGTCGGCCAAAACAAGATCACGATGTCCAAAATGCGGAGGTTTCACCCACAGGGAAGGACAGGCTTGCCGTGCTGAAGGACAAAGATGTAACCTGTGTTCAAAAACAGGCCATTTTGCAAATTGCTGCCCAGATAAGCAGGCGAAGACTGCGGAAGTCAAAGCTGTTTCTGAACTTGATGAAGAAATTGGTTTTCTCCTGGAGGTCTCAGCTGTGGAAGATTCATCTAATCTCGATAATGATGAAGACGAGTGCAGGAGGCGATGGACAGCAGAAATCCAAGTGAACGGGAAAAAGGTGAAGTTCAAGCTCGACTCCCAGGCGGATGTTACATGTGTTCCTCTGTGTCTCTTCAAGAAGATAATGGGACAACAACGACTAGTGGAAAGTGATATCAACATTATAGCTGCTGAATTCTCCGAACTTCAGACTGTGGGTATGTTTATATCAACGCTGCGAAATGGCAATTATGAAATCAAGGAGAAGATTTATGTCATTCGTCGTTTGAGTGAACCTCTTCTGAGTCGCCGAGCATGTGAGCTCTTGAACCTGGCGAGGCGGATTGAAGTGGTTGCGACGAGAATTAACCCGATCAAGGAATTTCCCGAAGTATTTGAAGGACTGGGACAGATCGGAAACCCTTACGAAATCAAATTGAAACCTGGAGCAAAACCATATGCTGTGCATACTCCTCGACGGGTACCAATACCTTTGATGGAAAAGCTTAAATCAAGATTGGAAGAGCTCGAGAAGGCGGGAATCATAGCACAAGTTAACGTTGCGACTGAATGGTGTGCACCGACTGTGATTGCTGGTAAACCGAATGGCGACATACGACTCTGTGTGGATCTCTCAAGGCTGAACGAACATGTACAGCGCGAAGTGCATCCCATGCCAGTGGTGGAGCACATGCTGGGGCAACTGGGGGAAGCAAGATTCTTTTCGAAACTGGACGCGAACAGTGGCTTTCACCAGATTCCGTTGAGCCCGGACTGCCAGCATTTAACGACCTTCATCACTCCTTTTGGGAGATATAAATACTGCAGAATGCCATTTGGAATCTCACTCGCCCCAGAGTATTTTCAGAGAGTTATGTCAATAATCTTGCAAGGCATGGACGGTGTAATGTGTTACCTGGACGATATCCTAATATTTGCCTCCGACTCCAAGACTCACGATCGAATTCTTCGTTTAGTGCTCCGAAAACTGAAAGAGGCGAAAGTTACACTAAACAAGGCCAAGTGTGTCTTCGGCGTGCCAAGAATTAATTTTCTTGGGCACATACTGGATGAAGATGGTATTCGACCAGATCCAGCGAAAATCGAAGCAGTGGCGAAGATGCCTGCTCCGACCGATGTTCATGGTGTAAGAAGATTTATTGGCATGGTGAACCATCTGGGACGCTTTGTGGAAAATTTATCTGAAATTGTGGCTCCACTCAACCAGTTGTTGGTGAAAGGTCAAGACTTCGTTTGGGATTGCAGCCAGGAGCGAGCATTCCGAAAGTTGAAAGAATTGCTCACGACTCAACCCATCTTGGCAGCATACGACGTCAGGAAACCAACTATGGTGTCATCCGACGCATCTTCATACGGCTTGGGAGCGGTACTGAAGCAAGAAGGTAAGAATGGAATCTGGCGACCTGTTGCTTATTCTTCTAGAACTATGACACCTACCGAAAAACGATATGCTCAGATCGAGAAAGAGGCTCTCGCAATTACATGGGCTTGCGAACGTTTTCAAGATTTCCTGCTTGGAAAGCGTTTCCGAATTGAGACCGACCATAAGCCTCTCATTCCTCTATTTTCGACGAAAGAATTGAGTTCGCTGACCCCAAGACTGCAACGTTTCCGAATGCGTATGATGAGGTTTGGATTCGAAATAGTGCATATCCCTGGAAAGGAGCTGCTCGACGCCGATGCATTATCCAGACAACCACTTCTTACAACCGAGGGAGGTGAAAACGAACGGCAAACCTCAGCGCATATAAATGCAGTTCTCTCGAGTATAACTGACAAAGACGAGATGTTGACGAAGATTTTTGAAGCTCAACAAGAAGATACGACCCTGAAAGCAGTAGTCAACTACCTTGAGCAAGGCTGGCCAGATAAGAAGAAGATGTCACCGGCTCTGCTCTCTTATTGGCATGTCAAGGATGAACTCGGCGTTCAAAATGGACTACTGATGCGTAGCTGTCGTCTTGTTATTCCAGCAAGTATGAAACTGGAGATCCTAGATAAGTTGCGCGCTGGGCACTTCGGGATTACAAAAACAAGACTTCGCGCACGTGAGACGGTATGGTGGCCTGGAATTTCGGAGGAGATCGCGGAAACGGTCAGAAAGTGCAGTGTCTGTATCCAGGAAGCCGTTTCAAAACATGAACCTTTGATACCAACCAACTTTCCTACACGACCGTGGCAAAAGATTGGAATGGATTTGTTCAAGTTCGAGAATAAGTGGTATCTAGTCGTCATTGACTATTATTCTCGCTTTCCTGAAATGATTCAGCTGGATCGGCTCACAGCCAATGTGGTGGTGCGTAGTTGCAAATCCATATTTGCCCGACATGGAATACCAGAAACTGTTGTAAGCGATAATGGGACGCAATTTGGAGCTGCTCGTGAATTTGCAAATTTCGCAAGGCAGTACGGATTCACACATGTCACTTCAAGTCCTCGATTCCCGCAGAGCAATGGGATGGCAGAAGCAGGTGTGAAAATTGCTAAGTTGATCCTCAAGAAAAATCAAGACCCATCGCTTGGACTCCTGGAGTATCGATCGACCCCTTTGGAGAACGGTTACAGCCCTGCTGAGCTTCTCATGGGACGTAAACTCCGAACGACCTTGCCAATTGCACCAGAGAATCTTAATCCAAGGTTGGTGGACTCTCAGACCCTGAAAAGAAAGGAGGGGAGAAGGAGAAAGGATATGAAATCCAGATATGATCGACGCTGCGGAGCTACGGACATGGAGGAGCTATCCGAAGGTGACACGGTTTGGATTACAGATATGCGAACCTGGGGGATTGTAAAGAAGAAAGCATCGACACCAAGGTCGCATATGGTTGATACTCCAGTTGGGACTTTACGTCGAAACAGGTTCCATCTACGAAAAGGAGTTACAGTGCAATATCCAGCCGACCCATCGACGCCGACCTTTTCGGGGGAGGAACTGGTTGAAAATGAAAAGACCCCAGTTGTGGATTATCCCTCTAACGACTCAGAAGACGGCCAGATAAGAACCCGGAGTGGACGAATTGTTAAACCTGTGGATCGCCTTCATTATTAATTATATTATGCATTTAAAGTTTGTAATGTATATATATATATTTCAAGTCTTAAAAAGGGGGATGTGCTGAGAACATGTAAGAAAACATCTACCTATGTTTCCCCACGTGACGCAGCGGAGCGTGACCTCGGCTGCACGGGTGAGTCAGTTGTTGTTTAGCTCTCTGTATCGATGGACATTAAAACAGAATGTCTGTCTGTCTGTTTGTTTGTTTGTTTGTTTGTACTCTATAGATTCAAAAACCACACATCCAATCGCCGTGAAATTTTGGGATATTATTAGGTATATCACCGGGAAGGTTTTTGAAAAATAATTTCATGAATATCTTGAATAACCTTAGAGTTACTTGCAGATTTGTAGATTTAACTCGCAAGCAGCGCCCCCATTGTGACGATGATAACAAGTTTTCTTATCACTAAGTATGTTATCTTAAATATTATTTATCAAAAGTAAGATTATCTCAGGATGACACGGCAAGGTGACACGGGAAAAAATGTTCACTAGATAAAACTATGATTTTCTATATGATATAAAAAGCCAACAATGAAGAGTGAATGTAATATAAAAAGCCAACAATGAAGAATGAATGTAAGATAAAAAGCCAACAATGAAGAGTGAATGTAATATAAAAAGCCAACAATGAAGAATGAATGTAAGATAAAAAGCCAACAATGAAGAGTGAATGTAAGATAAAAAGCCAACAATGAATAGTAAATGTAATATAAAAAGCCAACAATGAAGAATGAATGTAAGATAAAAAGCCAACAATGAAGAGTAAATATAATATAAAAAGCCAACAATGAAGAGTGAATGTAAGATAAAAAGCCAACAATGAAGAGTAAATGTAATATAAAAAGCCAACAGAGTGAATGTAAGATAAAAAGCCAACAATGAAGAGTGAATGTAATATAAAAAGCCAACAATGAAGAATGAATGTAAGATAATAAGCAAAAAATGAAGAGTGAATGTAAGATAAAAAGCCAACAATGAAGAGTGAATGTAATATAAAAAGCCAACAATGAAGAATGTATGTAAGATAAAAAGCCAACAATGAAGAGTGAATGTAAGATAAAAATCCAACAATGAAGAGTAAATGTAATATAAAAAGCCAACAATGAAGAATGAATGTAAGATAAAAAGCCAACAATGAAGAGTAAATATAATATAAAAAGCCAACAATGAAGAGTGAATGTAAGATAAAAAGCCAACAATGAAGAGTAAATGTAATATAAAAAGCCAACAGAGTGAATGTAAGATAAAAAGCCAACAATGAAGAGTGAATGTAATATAAAAAGCCAACAATGAAGAATGAATGTAAGTTAAAAAGCCAACAATGAAGAGTAAATATATATATATATATATATATATATATATATATGTAGTATATTTTGAACTAAATTGGTCACAATCTTCTTATAATATTTATCATAACCCCATATCTATATAAAATATGTATCGACCTTGTATAACAATAGAAATGACAAATAAAACAAAGAGGTAAAAGGTAGACCAGACGACGCAATAACCCAGACGAACAGGTGTTTATGATAATAAGTTCAATCACCCCCGTCAACAGGTGGCCAGACGTAATAAACAACCCGGCGCCTGACAGGTGGCGTGATTTTATGGGAGCCAATCAGAACTCGCCGCCATCTGCGAGCGTCTCATATAAAAGCCCCCCAAGATTGGGACAAAGGTAGTTGGTTAGTTGTTTTCAGAGCGACGCCGTCATACGGTCGGGTCTCTCACCCCTATCCGCGATGTAGGCATCCGCGGCGCCTGTGGTCTGTCTGCTTTCGTCCGTGGTCTACCTCTACCTTCTTGGAGTACCATCTAGACCTGCCTCTGTCTCTTGCTGTCCCAGTGCGGGAATCCCATCACGCACCCCTACCACGACTGCCCAGTACATTCCACATCGGGATTACTACAGAACCCGGTAAAGTCGACAGGATGACTGAGGACAGCAGCAAGCAGAGGATGACGGAGGTCAGTGACGACTACTTCGCGGATGCCCTCACCAACATGCAGCCCCACTGCGACGACCTAGTAGGCCGCCTGGCAGACGCCATTCAGGGACTAGCCGTGCCTCGTGCGGAGGAAGCCCTCATCTCCCCTTTCGACGGATCCCACGCAACAAGCAGCCTTCTTCCAAACAGCCATCTCCAGAGATCAACTCCAGCCAGCATTAGCCATTTCAAGGTACTTTAAACTTTGTTTCTGCCATTTTCCCCATAAATTTTATACTTATATTTTCACTTTAAGCATTTTAAAATCAATTATAACCTTTTTTTATATCATTTTTATTCAAATGTTAAAACTTTCACACTCTCATTTATCATTTTTACCTTTTATTTTAATCAAATTATAAATTTTAATTCATCATTTTCAATTTTAGTATTAAAAATATCCAATCACGCATTTTTGCCAATTTATTAATCTTACATGCCTTTCTTAAATTCACCTAAAATGGCATTATCCAAATACGCAACTTTCAATTTTACATAAAAAATCATATTATATTTTAATTACTCGAATCATATTTTCTAAACTTATTTGTGTTTTTTTTATACCTTATTTATGGCCATAGTATTAATAATTAAATTTATTACACTCTTTATTTTACTTGACCTATTACTATTCAAATTGATATTTCTCAATATTTAAAAGTTTTAAAAACTAGTCCTAGATTTGTATTTTTATAAATATCATTTCGCACTTTTCTACATTGTTCACATCAATTTTAATTCCTCTCGCATATCCCATATCCCATTAACACATTTCGCATGATCATAACACATTTATTTATACAATAGTTAATTAATTAATTCTTTTATAGCCTACCTTTTCCCAATTATTCACACCCACGATTTCAATATTACAGATTAAAGTTTATATCCTTCTAACAGAGGAACCTGCCAGATTAAAACGGATAGGAAAATTATATAAAAAATCCTTTTATACCAAATCTTAATTTTATAATGTTATAGGATAGTTTATAATTTTGTCAACCCCGTTTAAAAATTAGGTCCCCACCATCTCTAAAAATCGATCCTTTACATGACACCATATGAGACGTCATCTTGGCCTACATTAAAGAACAATTAATTCCAGTCTTCATCCCAACGACAAACAAATCAAGGACACACTGAACTCCCCCCTAATTGTTTTTTCTTCTACTTCGTCTTTTCCCATCCCTACTTCTAAAGGGGTGGAATGACCTTGTTACATCATTAGCATCCATCATTAAAGAGATAGTCCTTCCTACTTCAACACTCTTACCTGTCAATCATTCAATTATAGGCCTTCCATGCTTCTCTCGTCTCTTGATCATTTTCCATTGGCCTTCTATGCCTTCGTTCTAACCACCCCTCGTCCATCGCAGAGTTCCTGTTTGCCGACTTTTTTTATTTACTCCCAGGTCGCCGTCCCAGCATTCTTTATTTCATTCTTTTTTCCTCAAACCCAGGTTCAATCAATCAATGGCAACAGTCGAGCCCTGTTTTCACAATCTACCTCCATCCTCTAACCTCTTCAACGGTTCCTGAGACTCCTGCTCGTCAACATTTTTTAATTTTTATTTTTTAATGATTCATCGACCTGGTACACTCTTCCTCCCCATGTTAACTCCACACGGAGAGCTTGGGTAACCAGCGAGACTTTTTTTTTCTCTAACGCTCGACCCAGGCCATCATTAGCACGATGCGCCCACTCATTTTTCGTTTAATTTTATTTTTCATCTGGTCGAGCTCAATCACCGATAGCAGCGCAGCTCTTGAACCACCATCTCTTTTTAACCTCTCTCAGAAAAGATTTCTTTCCCATATTCTCCCATTAACTACCTCTCCTTCGATCTTCACGCCTTTTGCCTATCTGATCTAATGCTACTTACAGAGCATCTTGAGATTGCTGAACCTTGAAAACAATACTTCGCTTCTAAGCTCGTATTGCAGGGCAGGACTCCTGAGATGTCCTTTGCAGAAACCAATTCAGACCTTCTTCCTTTATTCCTCACTGCGTCACTACCTATCGCAAACCTTTTGCTTAAGTCAATTTTCTTTTATATTTTAATTTCACTTTTATTACCTCTACTTCTCCTCCTTCCTGTATTACATCCCTGAAACTATGTTGTAAATATTCAAGGCACCTTAAGTAACAAAAAACTGTAACTAGTATACCAACTTTCCCAAATATTTACTTTCGCTATTGTGTGTGTTTACTTTAAATTTATCCTTCCTATGTACTCCTCTTATATATTTTTTATAGTTTTATAATATTATATCAGTGTGTCACCACTACTCCCCTTTATCTTTATTTTTATTCTAGTAACTAATTTGTGCCCCAAATTATTTCCCATTTAATAGGTTTGCTAGCTTTTCTCTCATTTATTTGTAAACAGACTTACAGTTTTACTAGTTTTGTGGTGTTGGACTTTGTTTTTTAACTTACAGATGTAGATAAAACATTTCAATATTAATCGATAATATCATTTTGTTTATTAACCCTCAACATTAATGACATCAACTACCAATCAGCCCTTTATATATTATTACCTTTAATATTTTTATTTTTTTCTCATCATGTTTAGACTTAGAATTTTACAACTTCAACTATTTTAGGCACCATTTTAAAAAACCTACACCTAACAATATTTATAATATTTCTTAAATAGTTAAAGCATTTATCATTTTATTTTTTCTAATAGATTTTCAAAATGTTATTTTTGACGCTTCCCTTACAACCTCTGACTCTATCCCATGAACCTTTCCTCCCAACCTTTTACACCCATCAAGAGATTATTGTTCGTCAGCCATTTTCTTTTTTTTTTTATTAATTAAACTAACTAGAAGACCCTTCCTCGCTGTACATTTCCCAACAGTGAGCTCAGGAGACCCAGTTAGATTTCTTTTTTTTTTCTCTCATCGTCCGGCTCATCATTTTTTCATTTTTAAACTTTTTCTTTTCACCACACAAGCCGGACACAATCAAAATGACAGCAATGAATCTCTTACTCCCACCTTCCCTTTTCCACATCCTTCAAACCTCCAACTACCTTCCAAGGGATTCCAGTTCGCCGAACATTTTTGTTTTTTTTTCATTGATTAATCCGACTGGAACAATCCTTCCTCGTTATACCCATTCCCAATAATGAGTTCAGGATATCCAGCGCGATCTTTTTATTTTTTTTTCTCATCGCCCGACTCATCATTTCAATTCACCATTTTTTCAAACTTTCACTTTTTTTTGTCATCATTCAACCGGGCATAATCATTATGGACAACAGGGATCCCTCTTACCTCTACCTCTCCCTTTTACCTCCATCAATCTTCCCACCTCTTTTCACTGTCTGAGCTAATGATGCAGACGGAATATCTTGAGCCTTCTGTTAATGAAAACAATGCCTCACTCAAACAAGTTCGCATTGCATTGCAGAATGTTTGGGATACTACTTTGCAGAAACAGGCTTAGATACTCCCTTCCCCTTTTTCAACCTTAGCGTTACATTATACGTTCAGTCAATAAACTAACTTCATTTTTTTTCCTCTCATCTTTAATGCAATAAGATATTATTTTCCTTGTACGATTCATTTTACCATTTTTTACCATTTTGTATTATATACTTTCTCTTAATCTTTTATCATTCATTTTATGCGTTTTTATTTTTATAACCTTGATTTTACTTCATTGATACATCACCATTACAACATCTTTCTCTTTTTAACTTGTAGCTTAATAATAATTTTAACTAATTTGTATACAAATTATTTCTTTTATTTTTTTTTATAATAGGTTTGTTAGGTTATCATTCATTACATGTCATTCCCCCAACCAAACCTTCATCACCGGGGACACATTCTGTAGTATATTTTGAGCTAAATTGGTCACAATCTTCTTATAATATTTATCATAACCCCATATCTATATAAAATATGTATCGACCTTGTATAACAATAGAAATGACAAATAAAACAAAGAGGTAAAAGGTAGACCAGACGACGCAATAACCCAGACGAACAGGTGTTTATGATAATGAGTTCAATCACCCCGTCAACAGGTGGCCAGACGTAATAAACAACCCGGCGCCTGACAGGTGGCGTGATTTTATGGGAGCCAATCAGAACTCGCCGCCATCTGCGAGCGTCTCATATAAAAGCCCCCCAAGATTGGGACAAAGGTAGTTGGTTAGTTGTTTTCAGAGCGACGCCGTCATACGGTCGGTTCTCTCACCCCTATCCGCGATGTAGGCATCCGCGGCGCCTGTGGTCTGTCTGCCTTCGTCCGTGGTCTACCTCTACCTTCTTGGAGTACCATCTAGACCTGCCTCTGTCTCTTGCTGTCCCAGTGCGGGAATCCCATCACGCACCCACTACCACGACTGCCCAGTACATTCCACATCGGGATTACTACATATATAAAAGTCAATTTCTGTCTGTCTGTCTGTTTCGCGGGGAAGAAGTTTTTCCCGCCCTCTACAATCACTCTAGAGGGGAGTGAGTGTTGAGGCGTCTCTGCGTGTTGTCCTCCGTAGGGGTGCCACTGACTGACGTCCAGTGAAGCTGTAAGCTGGCCGTCTTTCCTTGGTTGTCTGAGGCGAGGCACACGTGTCTTGAAACTCTTGGGTCTTCGCTCTGTGTGTGCGTCATTGGGAGCGCCCTTGCCGTGCGCGAAAATTGCACCAGGGCTAGGCCTGGTGTTGAAAAACCAAGGGGTGCACACAGTAGTACCACCCCCCCGCCTCCGCGTCGGTTTCCCCGCGTCAACCTCAGAACCTCAGAGGTCCTTGATTCGACGGCAGATTCAGGGAGTACTGGGAACTAAGGGTTCGAGGGCTAAAGGGGGGGGAGTCCTATTGGAGCGTAGGACGGGTTCTTCTAAGTCCGACGAGAGGGCTCGGTCAGCAACCTTGCCAATGACTCTCGATGACGCCTGTGGGTGAGTGGTCAACCCCACAGAGCCAGACCATAATGGCGGGCGCGAGGGGCCTACCAATGGCCGCTCGGTGCATGGAGAATGCATCATTCCTTCTGGCTGTGTGTGGATCTAGATTTCAGCGAACTACAGGGGACGCAAGGGCCACTTTGAGCCTATATCGTCCCTGGCTTTGCCGAATTTCCTATCTGTCTGTCTGTTTCGCGATAAACTCAAAAACTACTGAACCAATTGGTACCATATTTTGCATGTCGCTTTTTATAAACCTGAGGAAAATTTTCGGCTGCATTTTGATTAGTATTTTTGGCTATTTCTTTTTTTTTTTTTCATTTGAAGAACTTTTTTTTACGCGGACTAATCCGGAATGGAATGAATACCTAAATATGGCCAT
This sequence comes from Cordylochernes scorpioides, assembly GCA_030710605.1. Lineage (NCBI taxonomy): Eukaryota > Metazoa > Arthropoda > Arachnida > Pseudoscorpiones > Chernetidae > Cordylochernes > Cordylochernes scorpioides. The sequence continues at coordinate 60,491,845 of CP092868.1, forward strand.
TTTTTAAGCATCGGTGGTTCAGTGGTAGAATGCTTGCCTGCCACGCGGGCGGCCCGGGTTCGATTCCCGGCCGATGCATTTTTTTTTTTTACAATTTTTAAAACTCTTTTATATTATCTTATATATATAAAATTGAATGTCTGTCTGTCTGTACTCTATAGATTCAAAAACCATACATCCAATCGCCGTGAAATTTTGGGATATTATTAGGTATATCACCGGGAAGGTTTTTGAAAAATAATTTCATGAATATCTTGAATATCCTTAGAGTTATTTGCAGATTTGTAGATTTAACTCGCAAGCAGCGCCCCCATTGTGACGATGATAACAAGTTTTCTTATCACTAAGTTTGTTATCTTAAATATTATTTATCAAAAGTAAGATTATCTCAGGATGACACGGCAAGGTGACACGGGAAAAAATGTTCACTAGATAAAACTATGATTTTCTATATGATATAAAAAGCCAACAATGAAGAGTGAATGTAATATAAAAAGCCAACAATGAAGAATGAATGTAAGATAAAAAGCCAACAATGAAGAGTGAATGTAATATAAAAAGCCAACAATGAAGAATGAATGTAAGATAAAAAGCCAACAATGAAGAGTGAATGTAAGATAAAAAGCCAACAATGAATAGTAAATGTAATATAAAAAGCCAACAATGAAGAATGAATGTAAGATAAAAAGCCAACAATGAAGAGTAAATATAATATAAAAAGCCAACAATGAAGAGTGAATGTAAGATAAAAAGCCAACAATGAAGAGTAAATGTAATATAAAAAGCCAACAGAGTGAATGTAAGATAAAAAGCCAACAATGAAGAGTGAATGTAATATAAAAAGCCAACAATGAAGAATGAATGTAAGATAATAAGCAAAAAAATGAAGAGTGAATGTAAGATAAAAAGCCAACAATGAAGAGTGAATGTAATATAAAAAGCCAACAATGAAGAATGTATGTAAGATAAAAAGCCAACAATGAAGAGTGAATGTAAGATAAAAATCCAACAATGAAGAGTAAATGTAATATAAAAAGCCAACAATGAAGAATGAATGTAAGATAAAAAGCCAACAATGAAGAGTAAATATAATATAAAAAGCCAACAATGAAGAGTGAATGTAAGATAAAAAGCCAACAATGAAGAGTAAATGTAATATAAAAAGCCAACAGAGTGAATGTAAGATAAAAAGCCAACAATGAAGAGTGAATGTAATATAAAAAGCCAACAATGAAGAATGAATGTAAGTTAAAAAGCCAACAATGAAGAGTAAATCTATATATATATATATATATATATATATATGTAGTATATTTTGAACTAAATTGGTCACAATCTTCTTATAATATTTATCATAACCCCATATCTATATAAAATATGTATCGACCTTGTATAACAATAGAAATGACAAATAAAACAAAGAGGTAAAAGGTAGACCAGACGACGCAATAACCCAGACGAACAGGTGTTTATGATAATAAGTTCAATCACCCCGTCAACAGGTGGCCAGACGTAATAAACAACCCGGCGCCTGACAGGTGGCGTGATTTTATGGGAGCCAATCAGAACTCGCCGCCATCTGCGAGCGTCTCATATAAAAGCCCCCCAAGATTGGGACAAAGGTAGTTGGTTAGTTGTTTTCAGAGCGACGCCGTCATACGGTCGGGTCTCTCACCCCTATCCGCGATGTAGGCATCCGCGGCGCCTGTGGTCTGTCTGCTTTCGTCCGTGGTCTACCTCTACCTTCTTGGAGTACCATCTAGACCTGCCTCTGTCTCTTGCTGTCCCAGTGCGGGAATCCCATCACGCACCCCTACCACGACTGCCCAGTACATTCCACATCGGGATTACTACAGAACCCGGTAAAGTCGACAGGATGACTGAGGACAGCAGCAAGCAGAGGATGACGGAGGTCAGTGACGACTACTTCGCGGATGCCCTCACCAACATGCAGCCCCACTGCGACGACCTAGTAGGCCGCCTGGCAGACGCCATTCAGGGACTAGCCGTGCCTCGTGCGGAGGAAGCCCTCATCTCCCCTTTCGACGGATCCCACGCAACAAGCAGCCTTCTTCCAAACAGCCATCTCCAGAGATCAACTCCAGCCAGCATTAGCCATTTCAAGGTACTTTAAACTTTGTTTCTGCCATTTTCCCCATAAATTTTATACTTATATTTTCACTTTAAGCATTTTAAAATCAATTATAACCTTTTTTTATATCATTTTTATTCAAATGTTAAAACTTTCACACTCTCATTTATCATTTTTACCTTTTATTTTAATCAAATTATAAATTTTAATTCATCATTTTCAATTTTAGTATTAAAAATATCCAATCACGCATTTTTGCCAATTTATTAATCTTACATGCCTTTCTTAAATTCACCTAAAATGGCATTATCCAAATACGCAACTTTCAATTTTACATAAAAAATCATATTATATTTTAATTACTCGAATCATATTTTCTAAACTTATTTGTGTTTTTTTTATACCTTATTTATGGCCATAGTATTAATAATTAAATTTATTACACTCTTTATTTTACTTGACCTATTACTATTCAAATTGATATTTCTCAATATTTAAAAGTTTTAAAAACTAGTCCTAGATTTGTATTTTTATAAATATCATTTCGCACTTTTCTACATTGTTCACATCAATTTTAATTCCTCTCGCATATCCCATATCCCATTAACACATTTCGCATGATCATAACACATTTATTTATACAATAGTTAATTAATTAATTCTTTTATAGCCTACCTTTTCCCAATTATTCACACCCACGATTTCAATATTACAGATTAAAGTTTATATCCTTCTAACAGAGGAACCTGCCAGATTAAAACGGATAGGAAAATTATATAAAAAATCCTTTTATACCAAATCTTAATTTTATAATGTTATAGGATAGTTTATAATTTTGTCAACCCCGTTTAAAAATTAGGTCCCCACCATCTCTAAAAATCGATCCTTTACATGACACCATATGAGACGTCATCTTGGCCTACATTAAAGAACAATTAATTCCAGTCTTCATCCCAACGACAAACAAATCAAGGACACACTGAACTCCCCCCTAATTGTTTTTTCTTCTACTTCGTCTTTTCCCATCCCTACTTCTAAAGGGGTGGAATGACCTTGTTACATCATTAGCATCCATCATTAAAGAGATAGTCCTTCCTACTTCAACACTCTTACCTGTCAATCATTCAATTATAGGCCTTCCATGCTTCTCTCGTCTCTTGATCATTTTCCATTGGCCTTCTATGCCTTCGTTCTAACCACCCCTCGTCCATCGCAGAGTTCCTGTTTGCCGACTTTTTTTATTTACTCCCAGGTCGCCGTCCCAGCATTCTTTATTTCATTCTTTTTTCCTCAAACCCAGGTTCAATCAATCAATGGCAACAGTCGAGCCCTGTTTTCACAATCTACCTCCATCCTCTAACCTCTTCAACGGTTCCTGAGACTCCTGCTCGTCAACATTTTTTAATTTTTATTTTTTAATGATTCATCGACCTGGTACACTCTTCCTCCCCATGTTAACTCCACACGGAGAGCTTGGGTAACCAGCGAGACTTTTTTTTCTCTAACGCTCGACCCAGGCCATCATTAGCACGATGCGCCCACTCATTTTTCGTTTAATTTTATTTTTCATCTGGTCGAGCTCAATCACCGACAGCAGCGCAGCTCTTGAACCACCATCTCTTTTTAACCTCTCTCAGAAAAGATTTCTTTCCCATATTCTCCCATTAACTACCTCTCCTTCGATCTTCACGCCTTTTGCCTATCTGATCTAATGCTACTTACAGAGCATCTTGAGATTGCTGAACCTTGAAAACAATACTTCGCTTCTAAGCTCGTATTGCAGGGCAGGACTCCTGAGATGTCCTTTGCAGAAACCAATTCAGACCTTCTTCCTTTATTCCTCACTGCGTCACTACCTATCGCAAACCTTTTGCTTAAGTCAATTTTCTTTTATATTTTAATTTCACTTTTATTACCTCTACTTCTCCTCCTTCCTGTATTACATCCCTGAAACTATGTTGTAAATATTCAAGGCACCTTAAGTAACAAAAAACTGTAACTAGTATACCAACTTTCCCAAATATTTACTTTCGCTATTGTGTGTGTTTACTTTAAATTTATCCTTCCTATGTACTCCTCTTATATATTTTTTATAGTTTTATAATATTATATCAGTGTGTCACCACTACTCCCCTTTATCTTTATTTTTATTCTAGTAACTAATTTGTGCCCCAAATTATTTCCCATTTAATAGGTTTGCTAGCTTTTCTCTCATTTATTTGTAAACAGACTTACAGTTTTACTAGTTTTGTGGTGTTGGACTTTGTTTTTTAACTTACAGATGTAGATAAAACATTTCAATATTAATCGATAATATCATTTTGTTTATTAACCCTCAACATTAATGACATCAACTACCAATCAGCCCTTTATATATTATTACCTTTAATATTTTTATTTTTTTCTCATCATGTTTAGACTTAGAATTTTACAACTTCAACTATTTTAGGCACCATTTTAAAAAACCTACACCTAACAATATTTATAATATTTCTTAAATAGTTAAAGCATTTATCATTTTATTTTTTCTAATAGATTTTCAAAATGTTATTTTTGACGCTTCCCTTACAACCTCTGACTCTATCCCATGAACCTTTCCTCCCAACCTTTTACACCCATCAAGAGATTATTGTTCGTCAGCCATTTTCTTTTTTTTTTTATTAATTAAACTAACTAGAAGACCCTTCCTCGCTGTACATTTCCCAACAGTGAGCTCAGGAGACCCAGTTAGATTTCTTTTTTTTTTCTCTCATCGTCCGGCTCATCATTTTTTCATTTTTAAACTTTTTCTTTTCACCACACAAGCCGGACACAATCAAAATGACAGCAATGAATCTCTTACTCCCACCTTCCCTTTTCCACATCCTTCAAACCTCCAACTACCTTCCAAGGGATTCCAGTTCGCCGAACATTTTTGTTTTTTTTTTCATTGATTAATCCGACTGGAACAATCCTTCCTCGTTATACCCATTCCCAATAATGAGTTCAGGATATCCAGCGCGATCTTTTTATTTTTTTTTCTCATCGCCCCGACTCATCATTTCAATTCACCATTTTTTCAAACTTTCACTTTTTTTTGTCATCATTCAACCGGGCATAATCATTATGGACAACAGGGATCCCTCTTACCTCTACCTCTCCCTTTTACCTCCATCAATCTTCCCACCTCTTTTCACTGTCTGAGCTAATGATGCAGACGGAATATCTTGAGCCTTCTGTTAATGAAAACAATGCCTCACTCAAACAAGTTCGCATTGCATTGCAGAATGTTTGGGATACTACTTTGCAGAAACAGGCTTAGATACTCCCTTCCCCTTTTTCAACCTTAGCGTTACATTATACGTTCAGTCAATAAACTAACTTCATTTTTTTTCCTCTCATCTTTAATGCAATAAGATATTATTTTCCTTGTACGATTCATTTTACCATTTTTTACCATTTTGTATTATATACTTTCTCTTAATCTTTTATCATTCATTTTATGCGTTTTTATTTTTATAACCTTGATTTTACTTCATTGATACATCACCATTACAACATCTTTCTCTTTTTAACTTGTAGCTTAATAATAATTTTAACTAATTTGTATACAAATTATTTCTTTTATTTTTTTTTATAATAGGTTTGTTAGGTTATCATTCATTACATGTCATTCCCCCAACCAAACCTTCATCACCGGGGACACATTCTGTAGTATATTTTGAGCTAAATTGGTCACAATCTTCTTATAATATTTATCATAACCCCATATCTATATAAAATATGTATCGACCTTGTATAACAATAGAAATGACAAATAAACAAAGAGGTAAAAGGTAGACCAGACGACGCAATAACCCAGACGAACAGGTGTTTATGATAATGAGTTCAATCACCCCGTCAACAGGTGGCCAGACGTAATAAACAACCCGGCGCCTGACAGGTGGCGTGATTTTATGGGAGCCAATCAGAACTCGCCGCCATCTGCGAGCGTCTCATATAAAAGCCCCCCAAGATTGGGACAAAGGTAGTTGGTTAGTTGTTTTCAGAGCGACGCCGTCATACGGTCGGTTCTCTCACCCCTATCCGCGATGTAGGCATCCGCGGCGCCTGTGGTCTGTCTGCCTTCGTCCGTGGTCTACCTCTACCTTCTTGGAGTACCATCTAGACCTGCCTCTGTCTCTTGCTGTCCCAGTGCGGGAATCCCATCACGCACCCACTACCACGACTGCCCAGTACATTCCACATCGGGATTACTACATATATAAAAGTCAATTTCTGTCTGTCTGTCTGTTTCGCGGGGAAGAAGTTTTTCCCGCCCTCTACAATCACTCTAGAGGGGAGTGAGTGTTGAGGCGTCTCTGCGTGTTGTCCTCCGTAGGGGTGCCACTGACTGACGTCCAGTGAAGCTGTAAGCTGGCCGTCTTTCCTTGGTTGTCTGAGGCGAGGCACACGTGTCTTGAAACTCTTGGGTCTTCGCTCTGTGTGTGCGTCATTGGGAGCGCCCTTGCCGTGCGCGAAAATTGCACCAGGGCTAGGCCTGGTGTTGAAAAACCAAGGGGTGCACACAGTAGTACCACCCCCCCGCCTCCGCGTCGGTTTCCCCGCGTCAACCTCAGAACCTCAGAGGTCCTTGATTCGACGGCAGATTCAGGGAGTACTGGGAACTAAGGGTTCGAGGGCTAAAGGGGGGGGAGTCCTATTGGAGCGTAGGACGGGTTCTTCTAAGTCCGACGAGAGGGCTCGGTCAGCAACCTTGCCAATGACTCTCGATGACGCCTGTGGGTGAGTGGTCAACCCCACAGAGCCAGACCATAATGGCGGGCGCGAGGGGCCTACCAATGGCCGCTCGGTGCATGGAGAATGCATCATTCCTTCTGGCTGTGTGTGGATCTAGATTTCAGCGAACTACAGGGGACGCAAGGGCCACTTTGAGCCTATATCGTCCCTGGCTTTGCCGAATTTCCTATCTGTCTGTCTGTTTCGCGATAAACTCAAAAACTACTGAACCAATTGGTACCATATTTTGCATGTCGCTTTTTATAAACCTGAGGAAAATTTTCGGCTGCATTTTGATTAGTATTTTTGGCTATTTCTTTTTTTTTTTTTCATTTGAAGAACTTTTTTTTACGCGGACTAATCCGGAATGGAATGAATACCTAAATATGGCCATTTTTTAAGCATCGGTGGTTCAGTGGTAGAATGCTTGCCTGCCACGCGGGCGGCCCGGGTTCGATTCCCGGCCGATGCATTTTTTTTTTTTACAATTTTAAAACTCTTTTATATTATCTTATATATATAAAATTGAATGTCTGTCTGTCTGTACTCTATAGATTCAAAAACCATACATCCAATCGCCGTGAAATTTTGGGATATTATTAGGTATATCACCGGGAAGGTTTTTGAAAAATAATTTCATGAATATCTTGAATATCCTTAGAGTTATTTGCAGATTTGTAGATTTAACTCGCAAGCAGCGCCCCCATTGTGACGATGATAACAAGTTTTCTTATCACTAAGTTTGTTATCTTAAATATTATTTATCAAAAGTAAGATTATCTCAGGATGACACGGCAATTTATTTGCGACAAGAATAATGATACAATTCCAACGCGAAGATACTATTCCTTTAACTTCCAATTACCGAGGGAACCAATTAATATTGATTTTATTCAACTTATCGAGTATTTCTCAAGGGACCGGGAAAAAATGTTCACTAGATAAAACTATAATTTTCTAATGTAGAAAATTAGGAAAGACAAAATTCAGGATGACAAGGCACACAGGCACCGGGAAAAAATGTTCACTTTATTGAGAGATTCAAATTTACGAGTTTCAAATTATCAAAATATATCTTTTTTATTTTTTAATAAGTTTTTAGAGAATTGTTTTAACAAATGTTCGCTAGACAAACCTTTACTCGGGTAAAACCCTGGGCGAAGCCGAGTACGTTTTATAAGTTTAAAGAGAATTGTTTTAACAAATGTTCGTTAGACAAACATTCACTCGGGTAAAACCCGGGCGAAGCCGGGCGGGTCCGCTAGTAAATAATATTTTCTACTTTTCTATTATCATGACATTGCACCTTCATTTCTTTATCTTTACAACAACAAAAATATTCATAACAAAATATGTAATGTTTATTTATGTGATAAAGAACAAGAAGAAAAAAGGAGACAGAAAAATCACGTATTTTGTGCATGTGTTAAGAGATATGCCACAGTGTTACATGATAAAAAAAGTTAATAATGAAAAGGACGTGTGTCCTAAATTGTCGGGAAATGTCCTTAACCCAAGCAGACGACTATGGAAATGCGTGCAGAAGACGACATTGATTATATAGCAAATAGGGCAACCCTAGCTCCATACTAATGGACAAAGCGCTTAATTGGAATAATTCATGGTTTGCCGCATAAAAAAATATAGTATTTAGTACCTTTACACTTCTATTTTTGTAAATTGCATATATATGTATTTTGTTTGTAATTTATTGTTCTTTTTTACATGTATATTTTATTTATTTTTGCCAGCCAAACGTCAATTTAAATGTTTACAAATATAAGTGACTTTTATTGATTTTTGAAATATTCGTTGAATATATTCTAGTAGTATCTTTCATATATTTTCATTCAAATAGATAGATTAAATTTTAATTTTTCACAAACACTAAAATTATTTTAAATTCATCAATTTGCTTTTTAATATTTAAAATATATATATATATATGTATAAACATATGCTTTATTTATTTTTATATACACATGCTCTTTGTTGAAAATTTCACAATATTGACAATTCCGATTTTAAATGTTTTTACACAATTTAAACATTATATTATCGCTTGAATACAATATATTGATTTGATTATTTATATTTTAGTTTATACAGAAATATATATTTCAATATGCCTTTTCAAAAACTTTAATGCACAAGTAGCTAAACAAAACCAAAAAAAAAAAGTTCAGAAATTTATATACATTTTTAATAATTTTATTTTTAAAAAAGATTGTGCCATTTTTGATTTATTAAAAAGCATCTATATATATTTTAGTTTCTTGTGTAATTTTACATATTTAAAAGAAGTTATATTTTTATCGTGCAGAGAGTAAAAAAGCAATGTTGACCTCTCCAGTTGGAAAGCAAACGATGGAGTCAGTGATACATAACATTGAAAAGACTTACAACAAAGTTATCTTCAAGGATCTAGGTGATGTGTATAGCTAACACCTCTCTATTGCATACAGAAGATTGGATGCTCTGCTGCCTTCTTTGTGACTTTTCCACAATGGGGGAGAGAACATCCTTGATTCAGGGGGTCATCAACCTGACACCCCTGAACTTGAGGTGGGGAAGAGTACTTCTCTTACCTACCAGCTTTCACTTTTTAAAATCTTTTTATAGTACGAGGGGAGAGGCGTAGAGTTTTTTTAGAGAGGTTTGACATGTTTGGGATACAGCTTCTGCGGATGAAACCTAGGCAATAAAGATCTTGGTTAGCTTTTCTTGATTAATCAAGAATGGGTATTTGGCCAATTCTGGAATAATTAAAAATCAACGAATATTTGATATTTATTCCAATTGATGGGCAAGTCTCATCAACAACTTTCAGTTTCACGATAAGGAGATGCCCTTTTTTTCTTTCTTAATTTATGCACCTAATCCCAGTATATATCAAATAAAGATCTTTGACTATCAATAATTGAATATGCAAATATCCGGTAATAGATCAAAAGACTTATCATAACTTATCTTTTAAATGGAAATTATTGTAACATGGAAAATATTATCTTTGGATTTTAAAATGTCATCTATTAATAAACTGATTATTTTTTTAATAATTCGTTGAAGACTGCCTATTTAAACGTTATTGCGATTTTAGAAAATTATATGGTAGCGCTTGGGTTATCAGTGGTTCACTCTCTCAACAGTTTCGCCAAATTAATCTTGCAGATCCCTCTATGTTTATACTTTTGCAGTCCTAGAAGCTAATAGTATGTTCATGTGGATGGCCTATATACCCCTGATATGTTTTCTTTAGGAAATGTAGATTATATAAGAAAATCATTCTCCTATATACAATAGTGGAGCGGTCTGGAGATTGATTTGGCAAAATGGCCGAAAGGATATTATCATACAAATAACATTTTCTCAGCATTTACGCGAATCTGTCGCCTTCATAAATAATCTCTATTCTAGTTGCTTTATTCAGAGAGTCACAGAAAGGTCAGTTCGAAAAAAATAAATTTTATTTGATCAAAATATATATGTATATATTCATTATATATACATACTGTTGCGCCACTGCCGTCAAGGATGGTCGAAAGATCACGCGGGATCAGTAAGAATCTTTGTTAGACTCCTCTTTATTTACCTTCGTGTATTGATGAATAACAAAGTAAGTAACATACAGAGAGCAGCCGCCGTCAACAACATGGAGAACGACTTCACTCCTGGCAACCAGATGAGTTTTCTCCTTCTTGACTCTCCGTCGCCCCCACCCCCCCCATCAGCTATTCTTGAGGGTGAACACATATGGCCGAACTGACCCTGTTTGCCACCACGGCGGTACTAAAGCTTTCTCGTCGTAACACTACTCTCCTCCTAAAAAAAATGGTTGCCCCAAACTGAGCAATTCTTCTTTCCAGTCTTCAGGAGGCCCTTTAAACTCCTGAATGTTTCGGATTACACGAGGCTTATCTGCAGTCCTAAAACGTTTCACCAGAATTAGCGTCACACATTGTTTGTTGCACCACGTTCCAACTCTAGCCCTCTTTCTACTCTCAGTCAGTGTCTACGTCTTGCTGTCGAGCGACCGGCCTATCACAAGGCGGTGGCTCTTCACATAATGGCGATCATAGTTCACTCCTTTAGATGATGTCGTATGTGACTTTGTTTTCTCCTTGGGCACAATCTGTAGCCGCGGTCTCATTTCCGTAATATTATGAACATCGATATTGCGCTCCCGTCTTTTCTGCCTGCAGCGGTGCTGTAGGTCGTCTTCCTTTACCGTGGAAGTGTCTTATCGAACTCACGCTCTCCATCTCGTGCCTGTCCAGCACATATTGGTCTATGTCCGGCTCCCTGGGAATATCGAGGCAGATTCTTTTCTGGATTAAGTCCTCTGTTGGACTCCCATTTTATTTCTCCTGAGGGTTTCTCCTTCTAAGTGCTCTAGACTTGGGCCTTTTCAAGCCGACCTTGCACTGGACTATAGACTCTTTAAAACTGTTGGAGGCGATGAGCTTCGTGTTAATCTCAATTATAACAGAACTATTTCTAGGCGATGGCTGTTTGCTTTGCATCTTGTTGGAATGAAAGAGCGAAGATAGCTGGCAAAAGTCAATGTTTTATCCCAGCGTGGAATACAGTCGACAGCTCTGGCACATTACATAGGAGGTCCTTGTCGCAGGCATTGTCGTCAGACTTTCCTGGAGTGCCAAAGGCTCCGCAGGCTCCAACTGCGGTGTGCTTCGACCATCCAGTCTTGTTACACTTCCACGAAGCGCCCAGTTGGATTTCCTCTGTAGTACCAGAGAGTCTGGCTTCGTCGCAGCAGTCCGTCACGCCGTCGTATTCTAGCTTACCATGATCGTCGATGACCTCGTGGAAATTTTCAGACGGGATCCCGGGGTAGGATTTTCACACTGCATATCTGGGGGACATTCTCCTTCCGTCCGCTTGACTTGGTTCAAAGTACCCGTGCCGTTGTTAGAGGCGATCCGTTCGCTTTCCTCCGTGCATGCACGAAGAATAAAGCAATTAACATGCAGGGAGTATCGACCAACAGCCGGCGTCGACAACAGGGAGGATAACTTCAATCCTGTCCACCAGAGGGGCTTCTCCTTCTCGACTGGTCCGTCGGTCCCTCTCAGCTATTCTTGGCGGTGAAGACATGTGGCCGAACTGACCCAGCTTACCACCACGGCATTGTCGAAGCGTTTTCTCTTCGTAACAAAACTTTTTAACCAGCAAAATGAAACTGTCACTTGCTCTCATAATATAATATTGGTAAAATATTGTCGCTATTCAATATAAATAGTGTAGGATTATAATTTAGACAGTTGTCGCTGGTCATATCTGAAGAGCTAGCTGATATTCGGGGCATTTTGAAAGCAAGAAAAGATTTGAAAGGTTTATAAATTGGACGCTAACAGTGCGTGTCAGTTAAAGAGACGTAATCTCAATATATAAATATTTATCAGGGTGATAGTAAGGTATCCAATAATTGCCATGGATTCCTAAATTTCCCTATCTTAGCCCGATAATCGACACCTAAATAAAATGGCGTCTACTTTTCTGGAACGCGCTAGGAACTACCCAGATAGGTAGGGGTATCCAGGCATAGTGAGACCTGGAGATCAGCTCTATGCTGACTTAACATCTAGGTTAATATAACCCATAAACCCCTATTTATTTGTTGTTTACACTGTAATACGCGTAACACATGTGGTACCAAGCCAAGGTGGGGAGAGGGTTTTGATTTCTTGAACTGAAAGTGCACCACGTGTTTAACCATGTAGTACCGGGCCAAGGTGGGTAGAGGGTTTTGATTTCTTGAACTGAAAGTGCACCACGTTTTTAACCACGTAGTACCGGGCCAAGGTGGGTAGAGGGTTGTGACCACAATCATACTACATGTAATGCCGGGCCAAGGTGGTTAGAGGGTTGTGACCACAACCACACCGCGTGTAGGACCGGGCCAAGGTGGGTAGAGGGTTGTGACCACAACCACACCTCATGTAGGACCGGGCCAAGGTGGGTAGAGGGTTGTGACCACAACCACACCGCATGTAGTACCGGGCCAAGGTGGGTAGAGGGTTGTGACCACAATCACACCGCATGTAGTACCGGGCCAAGGTGGGTAGAGGGTTGTGACCACAATCACACCCCATGTAGTACCGGGCCAAGGTGGGTAGAGGGTTGTGACCACAATCACACCGCATGTAGGACCGGGCCAAGGTGGGTAGAGGGTTGTGACCACAATCACACCGCATGTAGTACCGGGCCAAGGTGGGTAGAGGGTTGTGACCACAATCACACCGCATGTAGTACCGGGCCAAGGTGGGTAGAGGGTTGTGACCACAATCACACCGCATGTAGTACCGGGCCAAGGTGGGTAGCGGGTTGTGACCACAACCACACCGCATGTAGTACCGGGCCAAGGTGGGTAGAGGGTTGTGATCACAACCACACCGCATGTAGTACCGGGACAAGGTGGGTAGAGGGTTGTGATCACAACCACACCGCATGTAGTACCGGGACAAGGTGGGTAGAGGGTTGTGATCACAACCACACCGCATGTAGGACCGGGCCAAGGTGGGTAGAGGGTTGTGACCACAACCACACCGCGTGTAGGACCGGGCCAAGGTGGGTAGAGGGTTGTGACCACAACCACACCGCGTGTAGTACCGGGCCAAGGTGGGTAGAGGGTTGTGACCACAACCACACCGCGTGTAGGACCGGGCCAAGGTGGGTAGAGGGTTGTGACCACAACCACACCGCGTGTAGGACCGGGCCAAGGTGGGTAGAGGGTTGTGACCACTACCACACCGCGTGTAGGACCGGGCCAAGGTGGGTAGAGGGTTGTGACCACAACCACACCGCATGTAGGACCGGGCCAAGGTGGGTAGAGGGTTGTGACCACAACCACACCGCATGTAGGACCGGGCCAAGGTGGGTAGAGGGTTGTGACCACAACCACACCGCATGTAGGACCGGGCCAAGGTGGGTAGAGGGTTGTGACCACAACCACACCGCATGTAGTACCGGGCCAAGGTGGGTAGAGGGTTGTGACCACAACCACACCGCATGTAGGACCGGGCCAAGGTGGGTAGAGGGTTGTGACCACAACCACACCGCATGTAGGACCGGGCCAAGGTGGGTAGAGGGTTGTGACCACAACCACACCGCATGTAGGACCGGGCCAAGGTGGGTAGAGGGTTGTGACCACAACCACATCGCATGTAGGACCGGGCCAAGGTGGGTAGTGGGTTGTGACCACAACCACACCGCATGTAGTACCGGGCCAAGGTGGGTAGTGGGTTGTGACCACAACCACACCGCATGTAGTACCGGGCCAAGGTGGGTAGAGGGTTGTGACCACAACCACACCGCATGTAGGACCGGGCCAAGGTGGGTAGAGGGTTGTGACCACAACCACACCTCATGTAGGACCGGGCCAAGGTGGGTAGAGGTTTGTGACCACAACCACACCTCATGTAGGACCGGGCCAAGGTGGGTAGAGGGTTGTGACCACAATCACACCACATGTAGTACCGGGCCAAGGTGGGTAGAGGGTTGTGACTACAATCACAACACATGTAGGACCGGGCCAAGGTGGGTAGAGGTTTGTGACCACAACCACACCGCATGTAGTACCGGGCCAAGGTGGGTAGAGGGTTGTGACTACAGCCAGTGGGGTTAACGTTTGTTTACTCGGTGCCGGGATTTCCTGGAGTTGTGAAAGCTGGCGGAAGTGGGCCAAGGGTTGTAGCGTGCCTTGAACTGAGATGTCGGACCTGTTATCTAATCGCCTTACGTCAGAGGACACCGCTGAGAAATTATAACGTCTGCTACTATCTTTGCAGCGCCATTTTGTTCTTTCCCCTGCTTTACATATTCTCTCTATACCATAATCAACTTTGGCTTTAATAATAATAGCAAAAATTCTTATTTAATTTCTAAACCAATCTTCATCGCCATTTATATTGTTAATATTTGAATGAAACAAAATTTCTAAGATTAGCATAAAACTCCATTTTGATATAATAACAGAATATACAATTGTTTCTATAAGATTAGTAGAAAGGTATAATCGATTTTTTTGCACCACTCTGTGCGTTTTACATTTCCAAAAATAAAATTACTATTGAAATAAAACATTGAGAAAGCCTTTTTCAACATTCTTGAAATTTAATAGAATTTCCGCCAATTTTCAATCTAACAGAACTCAGAAGTATACATTTTTTGACAGAAGAGTTTCTTTATTTTTCAAATTTTTGCTAGCTTTCAAGCAAAATTTGCTCTTGAAAGGGCAATTCTAAAAATAAAAGCTCCTTTTATTTGTTTTTTGGATATCTCTGTTTAAGAGCAAATTTTCTCAAAAGCTTGCAACACCTCAAAATAAATAATCTCTTTGCCCGAAAAGCTAGTTTACCTTATTCGATTTTTTTTCTGGTTAACTATCGGTCGCATTACCGAAATCTGACTTGTGCTAATTTGTTCAGCCTGGTGTTAGAGGAATGATGGTAGATGGAATGCATGTTATAGTATTCACACCAGAGGTTATGCACATCAGCCTTCTCAAGACATCTTTAGGAGTTGGGGAAGATCTCCATTCTATTTGCCCAGATGCATTCTAGAATGAATTGTGAGTGACTGTATTTATGATGCATTTGATGAAGAATTGGAAAGTTTTCAACGAACTTTCCTCAAATGTTAATGGCTTCAGGTGGGCTTAATTAAACCTTGTAATCCTGGTGTAATCACTGCACGCAAGATATTCAAACTCAAAACTTCTCTCTTTGTTATGCGTACGTTTCATAAAAATATTGATATCTATTATCCTATCATAAAATCTATCTCCTTGGCTTTGTTAAATATATTTTATGACATCACCTCTCTTAAAATATACAGGTTATAAATCCACGATAAAACTATATAAAAGTTGTAGAGGTCTGGTAGTTCAAACTGCCTGGAATGTTTATGCAAGTGGCGGACACTTCACTCTAGAAATTTGAGATTTCTTTTTCAAATTACGCACACTAAAAATATTTTAATATTAAAACATTAATTTTATTCTTTTATTTGCCGATGTTTCGTAGACTTTCTATCACCATTACCAAGAAAAAAACTTTATAATTGGAAGTTATAATCACACATGTGGATTTTATATAGTAAAAAAATGGGATTCTGTAAATGATTTACCTAGAGACTAGAGAAAGAGGGGTACCGAAACCTCAATAAATATAAGGAGAAAAGGTGTTGTTGCGTTTTAATATTTAAACAAGACAAACCTTTATAATAAATTTTGTTGCAAAAATTTCGAAAATTTATTGTTAATTACGAACAGTAAAAAGTGAGCGGTAAGATGACAAAAAAAAAAATACCGAGCCTTTTATAGTTTGGCTTCATGTCAAGATAAAGGTCGTTATACACGACTTCTCTTCAGGATGATGGTCGTTATACATGGCTTCACTTTAATATGATGATTTTTATACATGGCTTCACTTTAATATGATGATTTTATACATGGCTTCACTTTAATATGATGATTTTATACATGGCTTCACTTTAATATGATGATTTTTATACATGGCTTCACTTTAATATGATGATTTTATACATGGCTTCACTTTAATATGATGATTTTATATATGGCTTCACTTCAGGATGATGGTCGTTATACATGGCTTCACTTTAATATGATGATTTTTATACATGGCTTCACTTTAATATTGCCACGTGGAAAATTAGGGAAGACAAACTTCGGGATGATACAGCAATTTATTTCAGGCAAGAACAAGCTATGAATGGTAAACAAAAGATAAGCCACGAGGGAAATTTACAGAGTACAAAATATAAACATAAAAATGATCACTCTGTTAATAAAAATAATAAAAGCAATGAATACTTTGTTACAATATGATGATTTTTTTACATGGCTTCACTTCAAGAAAATGGTCGTTATACATGGCTTCACTTTAATATGATGATTTTTTTACATGGCTTCACTTTAATATGATGATTTTTATACATGGCTTCACTTCAAGATAATGGTCGTTATACATGGCTTCACTTTAATATGATTTTTTTACATGGATTCACTTTAATATGATGATTTTTATACATGGCTTCACTTTAATATGATGATTTTTTTACATAGCTTCACTTTAATATGATGATTTTTTACATGGCTTCACTTTAATATGATGATTTTTATACATGGCTTCACTTTAATATGATGATTTTTAAACATGGCTTCACTTTAATATGATGATATGATATGATGAAGACAATATTTGAGTAGAAGGCGTTAAGAGACCTGGTGATTCAACCTACACGATGTCACATGTCACTTCCTTATTTTATCCAAATACAAAAGATTCATCCTTTAATATTCGAAGAAAATAACATCATAACAGAAGGATTGATATATATATCTACCTCAATAAATCTAATATATTCACTGTAGATGAGTTCACATAAATTCTTTCCTATTTTTTTACGATCATAGGAATATTTTTCACATATATTATATATACACATTGTGTTTTATTGTATAGATTAAATACACACATTGTGTATTGCATCCATTTACGGCTCGATCAGCCTGATATAGAGCGATATCGCTAAAGCTTGTCGTCTTAAATTAAAAAAAATTATTTTATATAATCTTCCATTATTTTATTACGTACCAAGTCAAATATGTACCAAGAGAGGCACCTCTACCTCAAAATATTTAAAATCTCCCAGTTTTTTTAAGATGCACCTGACTGAATAGTCAGGAGTGACGCAGAAAGTTTAAGTTCCTGAGTATTATGGAGGTTCTCCTATATTGGATATGATCCATTACAGCAAACAGAAGGTTACAGGAAGTAACAAGAAGATTGCAGAAGACATTATTTCCAGCTGACAGAGTTCCTAAGAGACATCGGCCTCAAAACGGTAGGTTGGTCAAATCGTCGGCTGGAACGTCCGTCAATCACTTCACCCTCCGATTGTGTTTCGGAATCGAGGGAGATTAGATCATGTTAACATATGACACACTGGCTCAAAACAGACTAGATGGACGACAAGTATCAGGATCTACGCCATGAGATCCCACAGTGACACCATATAGGCTGATGTTGGGGCTCCAGCGTGTTCAAGAACTGTATCAAGACTCATTGCGGAGGAGCTTATGCGATTTCAGAGAGCTTTGTGTGTTTTGTCATTAAATATTCAATAAAAACATCTTCGTTTGTGGTTAAAATCATGGAAGGTCACTGAATGGCAATCAGATATGTTTAGTGATGCGACTGCCTCGTGTTTGGGATCAGATGATCATTCTAACCTGATTTAGAAATTCCTAGTTAATCGTCACAATTCCATCTCCACTGACGAACTCCACACGAACTGCAGGCATCGTGATATGAGGTACCATCACAATCGACAGTTGTCTTAAATGGCACATGAACAGGCAAATGTTATATGACGTTTCCACCTTCCTTTCTGGGGCGATTTCCCAGCAAGATAATTCAAGGCTGCATACTGTAAGTGTTTTCCTGGATGGCTTACGCCATGTTCAGACTTCCACGGACTGCCCATTCTCCGGATTTATCCCCCAATGTGTGGGACCAGCTGAAAATTCAGTTGCTGCAGTGGCACAATATTCAGAATTTGGAAGATTCTGTCCAAGAAACGTGGATCCGTCTTCCATAGCACAACATCAGGCATCTTATTGATTGGTTTCCTAACTGGTTAGTGGCATGTATCGCGTCAAAGTCGGTCCGTGGCACTATATAGAGGTTTGCGTGAAAAATATCCTTGTCGTAGAGTTTTGAATTTATATTTGTCTCAATTTTAGAAGTAAATGGCTTATACAATTTGATTTCAACCCAAGGTATCTTTCTTAGTGCGCAAATGTCATTATCCATGAGTGTATAACACTTCAGAAAACACATTATAAAGAAATATTTATTATTATATAAAGAAGTTTTAATTCTATAAAATGATCCCTTGCATCAATATTGAGTAAATTAATCATTCCTCCAGGGAAAATGCACATTGAAAAGACACTTTTCCCTGGAGGAATGATTAATTTTACTCAAAGAAGTTTTATTCATTTCAATATTTTATTAAATAGCAAATTTATCTTATTGCCTCTCTCTTTGCTCTTTCATGTAAATAAAGTATAGACACACTATGGAATCAAATAGCAGTTAATTTTGACAATCAGTAACTTTGTAAAACATATTTCGTAAATTCAAGGTTGTCCCAAAAGTTCGTAAACATATTATGATTTATATTTTGCAAGTGTTTACGAACTTTTGAGACAACCTTGTAATTATGAAACTTGGTCCACCTGCTGATTGGCCACCCTTGAAATAGATTATCAGAGATTAAATCATTCTTCTATAAGAATTCTGTTACCAAGGTTACCAATATTAACAAGGTTGTTCAAAAAGTTCGTAAACACTTGCAAAATATAATATAGTTGTTTGAATCAAAATAAATTATCTTGTCATCTTTACCTCTGTGTCTTCCTCATTTTTCTACGTGACCACAATATGTTGGTGGAGGTGATGAAAAGGTTGAGAATATATTATTTATATATATAAGACCAAACACAAACTGGATTTAAGACATAGAGAATTACTAGTTTCCTGGCTAGATCGTAAATCGAGAACAGAATTATAGTCTTATTTACAAATGTAGATAATAATGACTTCATGCGGAGTTTCTTTATGGTTGGTTCCGTGGGTTTTTTGATGAAGAAGAACAAACATCGATTTATCATTTCAAATTTATAGATCTAAATAAAATATTGTGGCAGTATGGTATTTCTTGGCAAAAATTACGCATACAGTAGAACCTCCATGAGAGGACACTCGCGTTAGAGGACACCTCTCTACAAAGAACAGTTTTCATTTGCAAAATTTCCATTTTTAATATTTAGCAACTCTCCGGTTAGAGGACACCTCTTCCTAAAGGACACTTTGGCTCTGCAATTAGGTGTCCTTTACAGGGAGGTTCTACTGTATTATCTTTATTAAAAACAATGAATTAACCAGATATGCTTAAATTTAATTACTCAATCTTCGAGATTTAAAGTGCTACTTTCCAAGAATATCTTACAATTACCTTCGACACTCCAGAAGGCAAGAGTAACATCTTGCTACTTCTTAATGCAATCCCACTCATTAACCGTGAACTACCTCCTAGACATTCTGAAATATATTGAAACTGAAGCAATCCATAAATTAGAGCGGTATGATAGATTAAACTGTCGAAACCGCTGGGAGGGTTCACTACTGATGAACCAGGCCTTCCCATTGTTTTTATCATTACAGTAAGGACAGTAGAAAATTTACCTTTTTAAAAGAATCATATGCGTCATAAATAGTTTTCATATGAATCTTTATATAAAAAAGGTATATATAAGATCTCCAAAAAAAAAATTATTTACCATAATTTCATTTGTCTAATCGCTAACCTTTATCAATGTACAACAATAAATATGTTTACAAAACAAACAAAATGATTAACCTTGACAAAGGTTGTCATTCAGCAAACGGTAAATAAATTCTTTATGATCCAATATATACCTTTTATCATGTAAATATTCTAAACTGTAAAAATCCATATGAAGAAGTAACTGATAAGGTAGAGAGTGAAGAAACAGAAGAATCTACTGAAGCCTATGAGTAAAAATCTAGATTCTGGAGGAAGAAATATGGTTTTACAGAAGAAAGTAGTACAGTGTGTGGTCATTAGGTCAAATAATCCATGACGGAAATCAAAGTCGACTGAAAAGGTTGAAAAAAACTTCAGGAATATTAGCGCTGCAGAGTCAGCAATCGTATCCTTCTCTAAGACACAACATGGAATCAAATATATCAGATAATTTAACAATCAGCAACTTGGTAAACATATTTCTTAAATAGAAGATTGTCCCAAAACTTCGTAAACATATTATAATTTATATTTTGCAAGTGTTTACGAACTTTTGGGACAACCTTGTAATTCTGTAACTTGACCTACCTGCTGATTGGCCACCCTTGATATAGAACATCAGAGATTAAATCATTCTTCTATAAGAATTCTGTTATAATTTTACCAAGGTTGTCTCAAAAGTTCGTAAACATTTTCAAAATATAAATCATAATCATAATATGGTTACGCGCTCCGGTAAATATTGTTTATATTACTAATATTTCAGTGTATATTTGCCTTATACTATGAAAGGGATAATACTGTCACTCTTAGTACTCGTGGTATGCAACAATAAATAGGCAAATTTACTCAAGGTAACGCACTATGCAAAAAATTCAGTACGAAGGGATAATGATGGACAATGTGGCCTAAATATAAACTTACCATCTGGGAATATATCTGGTAACCAAAAAAGACTGCTATGTATCATTCTGGCTCTATTATTTATCTCAGGCATTGAACAAAACCCAGGCCCCCCAACCAAAAAGCAAACTACATTGACTGCGCCAGTACACTCAGGAGAGAGAGAATCAATAGATGGCGAGCTAAAAATGCTAATCTTAAACATGGCGACGGAAATAAAGAGTCTAGGAGAGAGAATTGACATCAGACTTACCAAAATAGAGACTCGAATGGACGATTGGGATAAGCGATTCTGCAATATAGAGGAGAAGCTAACTAAATGTATAGAGTCTCAACAGGCTACCGAAAAACTGGCTTCATGTAATTCGTTAAAGGTAAATGAACTGGAGGCTAGAGTCGAATTTTTTTGAGACGAGACTGCGTGAGCCCAATCTAGTGTTCTATGGTATTGAGAGGGAGGATGACGAAAATCAGGCAGATTGTAACTTAAAGATTCAAAACATAATTAGAGATAAAATGGAAATCGGAGATGATTTAAAAATAACAAAATGTCACCGACTTTCACGCGGATCCAATGCACCAGTTCTTGTTATGGTGCCTGATTATGCTGATAGAGCAAAAATATTTAAAAATGCCTACAAACTCAGAGATACTAAAATTTCGATAAGTAAAGATTATAGTAAAAATGTTAGAGAGCAACGGCGCATCCTAATTGCAAAAAGGAAATAATTGGGTGAAAGGGGAAAAAAATCGAAGTTGAGAGATAACAAGCTTTTTGTAAATGATAAAGTCTGTAAAGTGATGAATGGCCAAGTTGTTGATAGCACAGGAGTTGCTATATAGCAAAAACCTTGTAGAAACAATTGTGTAAATAGAAGAAATACGACATCAAAATCACAAATTAATTCTCCGCCCCATAATCAAATAACGGAACGTTACTACGACATAAATACATGTAAATTTTATTCTCAAGACGATGACAATGCAAATTTTTCTGAAAATTCGCGAGACATCGCGGAAAAAATAATATGTTGGAATATAAATGGTTTCTATAGGATTCTTTCGATATTTCCACTCCTCGAGCACATAAAGAACTACGAAATTTTTGCTCTACTTGAAACATGGTGCCTGAACAGGACTAACATAACACTAAAAGATTATCAAATTATCGAATTACCTGCCACCAAAGAATCTGGAAGGGGAAGGGGGTCAGGGGGTATAATTGTCGGTTTTAGGGAAGGCGGGAAATATAGAAGAGACAGTTCAGAAAAGGATGGCACTTGGTTATGTCATAATTTGTATATAATTGTATGCTCCCCGACCCACTATGCATGTACAAATGTATGATTTTCAAAGATTTAATAAAAGAATAAGGTAACTGGAGGAAAAAAAGTAACAAAAAGACATAGGAAGTAGATCTAGAAGAGAACATAATTATTAATAACGTCACAGTTAACCTTCTGACCCCGGGAACCCTGCGAGCTAAGTTTAAACCAATACTTCCTGGCAAAGCAGGACGTATCTAGTGACCGCAGAAGTTATATTAGTCAAGAAGCACTCAATACTTCCTGACAAAGCAGGTCGTATCTAGTGACCGCAGAAGTTATATTAGTCAAGAAGCACTCAATACTTCCTGACAAAGCAGGACGTATCTGGTGACCAGAAGTTATAAAAGTTTGAGAGACGCCCAATTTCCGGAACAAGACCGGACGTATTCTGATAACGCGGAAGTAAATAAAGTCGAAATAGCACCCGACACTTCCTATCAGGCAGACCATATCTTTCACCAAAGAGAACCGCGGTCCAATTAGAAAGTCTCCCCTTAAGTAGGTCAACCAATAGGAAAACGGGGACGTTCCATTTTCGACCAATGGGAAGGAAGCCAACTCGTGGTGTTAAATCGAAAAGCAAGAATGGTCAGTTGTTCACTCGTTCTCGCCGAGTTCGGACCTAGTAGTGTTTTAGCTCTCATAGGAACAACACCTACAGTAGCGACTTGGCTCCCCCCGAGTTCAGTTCAGTTGTGCTTTGGCTCCCAAAGAGGTGACATCTACTCTCGAGACCTCTCTCCCTCTGCTCATCCCACAGCTAAGTTCAATCACCGCCATGTGATCAGATAATTAACAATCCAAATCGCTCCGCTCTTCTCAAGCTTTCTTTCCTCCAACCCAGTTGCCTTTTATTTTCAAACCCCATCACGTGTCCTGATTATTCCTAACTGTGTGCTTCACTTGCCATTCAACGACTGCGTTTCAACCAATCCTCACCATTCAAATCAAACAACAAGAAATTCCGCAACGATATTGTCACAGAACGGATAAGTCGACAGGATAAAGAGATGGAATTAAATCAGGATCAAGATATTATGGAGCTTAATCAGGATCCCATAGGCGTAAAGTCGGACGGCCCGACGGAAACAACAACGGAAGGGAGGCAGGAAGTAAGAGAGACGGGCGAGACAACTGCGCCCCTAGCGGACGCCGTCAACCAGCTATCGGCGCTCCTGACCCGGGTAAAAATTTCTGATGGAGCAGAGTCGGCAATCCCGCCTTTCGATGGCACATACAACGCGACACAGTTTTTCCAAGCATTCGACCGAAAAATGGAAGACGCATCCATGGGAGAACAAGAAAAATTACTCCGCCTGCCAAACTATCTGGCGCGACAACCCCTGGAGCTCTTCAGGAAACTTCGGATGGCCGACCGGAGCTACTTCCAGGTGAGGCAAATCCTCCTAGATCTCTATCCTGAGTCAAGCGAAGCGTCCTTTGCGAAATATTTCGCCATGAAGCTTACTGGGCAAACCAACCTAGAGACCTACTACCGGGAGAAAACCGCCATGGGATTGCAACTAGGACTTCCACAGGAGGTGATCCTCGAGACGCTGACAGAAGGACTGCCATTCAACGACCAGCGCCTAGTCCGCGTAGTGCCTCCCGAGAACCTAGGAGAGTGGTTCCGACTTGTACAGCGGATCCACGGGCCCAGTGTACCGACAACGCGACCCCGAGAAGATCAACCACCCACAATGTCGGGTCCGTACCACAGCACACCCCGACGCCCAGGTGCATGGAATGCACCTCTTCCACCGTCCAACTGCAAGTTCTGCGGCGCGAGACACTGGCACAGCGAATGCCGACGTCGACCAGTCCCGACGACCCACGAAAAAGTCCGGACAGTGCAAACGGTCCCAAAATCACCAGTTCCGATTCCACAACAACCAAGTCAAGCCAGAGACACCCCAGCCGAGCAGCCCTTTCGAGACTGAGGTAGGCTCCCTAAACCAACTGACTGTCAAACTTTTTCTAGCCTCTAATGTATCATGCCCCTTTTTAATTGATACAGGCGCCAGCCTGAGTATAGTGCCATATAATATTTATCATATGCTAAAAACCCACCTGCCTAATTTAACCCTTGAGGGACATTCACTACACCTCCAAACCCTAAACGGATTTGCAAAAACCATGGGTAAACTATCTATCCCACTGACAATAGGACAAATATCACGAAAGGAGAATTTCCATGTAGTGAATGCACCATTGCCATTTGGAATTCTTAGTATCAATAGCCTCCATAAATTCAGATTAACCATAGATTTTAATAAATGCACTATATTCCAGCTGGGCGCCCCATTGTCTACCCTTTCCTACCATTTTAATCATGTGTCCAATGTATGCACGTACTGGCAGTGTCAGGCGATGTCACAAAAAATTTTCCCCGCATCCCAACTTTCCGCCTATGACAACCATTGCGTGCATTTATTGAAAAAAACCCACTTATCTACATGCCCCTTTTTCACTAAAGCCAATTGCCTTTTTTACATGCCCTCAAATAATCAAACCACAACAACTTCAACTTATGAACCTGTCCAAAACGCACCCACACAGCGGGATAACTCGCATACCAAAAACATAGGTGATCACACACCGTTGCACAACTCTCACATGACCAACCCACACAACGAACTCGACACTCACACTAATACACAACAAAACCCTTTACCACATGCATACTACAACACAACACCTAACACTCATTATACACCACAGTTCACAACACTTCTACAAAGGTACACTCACATTTTTTCACAGGACAAATTCAACGTACCATGCTTACGGATTCCACCAGTAAAAATACCCACGAATTCCGAAAAAATAATCACCATACGTCCATATCGTGTTCCGATATGTGACCAACAAGAAATCCGTAACCAAATACAACAAATGCTGGAGAACGGCATCATAGAGCAATCTTTTTCACCTTTCTCGAGCCCTGTCACCCTCGTCACTAAGCGCGACAAGACCAAACGGTTTTGTATCGATTATAGGAAGGTGAACGAGCTAATCAGCTCTGATGTCCATCCCCTCCCGAGAATCGAGGATATCCTAGACCGCCTCGCACAGGCCAAATATTTCTCCACGGCCGACATATCCTCTGCGTATTGGCAAGTCCCAATACACCCCGATTCTCGACCACTGTTAGCATTTGCCACCTTTGAAGGATTATAACAACCCACTCGATTACCTTTCGGGTTAAAAACCAGTCCTCAGATTTACGAACGAGCCATAAGTCAGGTCCTACAGAGACACGGACTTGACTGTGTGGCACATTACTTTGATGATTTCATCATTTACTCCAACACGTTGGAGGAGCATCAAAACCACCTGCGACAATTTTTCGCCTTTTGCGAAGCGGAGAAACTACAACTTAACTTCGTGAAATGCGAATTTTTTAAACAATCCATAGATTTTCTAGGTTACACCATTACAGCTGGTACAATTACACCACTCACACGTAACACCGACATTATCCACGCCATAAAACAACCACACAACCGAAAAACACTACAATCCTTTTTAGGCGCTGTGAACGTCTATAACAAATTCATTCCGGAATACGCTCGCTTGCGAGCACCACTCAATAACCTCCTCAAAAAGGATGTCGTGTGGAACTGGAATGAAGTTTGTCAAAAGGCGTTCATTGACCTGAAAGGAAACCTCACACAACACCCCATTTTACACCTTTACAAAGAAGGTCTGCCATGCCAAGTGTATTGCGATGCATCCACCCTCGGTATAGCAGGCATTCTCAAACAAGTTCACCCTGACGGGAACGTATATCCAGTTCAATATTTCAGCCGAACATTGCGCCCACACGAGAAAAACTACTCCATCTCTGAACTTGAGTGCTTAGCAATCGTTGAGAGTGTGGAGAAGTTTCGCATCTATCTTATGGGCAGAAAATTTACTATATTTTCTGACCATCACGCATTGCAGTGGCTGAAAACCATCAAAAACCCGTCCGGCAGACTGTTTCGATGGAGTTTACGACTATCGAGTTACGAATATGAGGTCCGCTACATAAAGGGAAAACTACAATATGAAGCAGATCTCTTGTCCCGTAACCCGTTTTGTGGATTCTTGGACGCCACCCTTATCAAGACCCACCAACCTCCTCCATCGAAAGAGTCTAGTTTGACCATTGATCATAATGGATTACATACAGTTTCCCGAAAAGGTGTAACCAAGATTATACTTCCAAAACCACTCATACAACAACTCTTACAAACAGTACACACACAATACAATCACCCCGGTATTTCACAAATGTCACGAATCATCTCCACACAATATTACTGGCAAGGTATGTCAAAAGATATTAAACAAAAAGTTAAGACCTGCCCCACCTGCCAGTTAACAAAACGGCCATTGGGACCCACTTACGGGGAATTAAGTCAACCTCCGGAAGCCAAAGCACCCTTTGACCTATTATCCCTTGACACCATAGCAGGATTTGCCAAATATGGCAACACCAAAATATACCTCCATGTGGTAGTCGATCATTTTTCGCGCTACGCGTGGACTTTTCCATCTAAATCCACCAGCATCATCACCTACCAACAGGTACTTAAGCGAGTATTACAGGATGGCTCTCCAAAACGCCTTCTTACGGATAGAGCCCCTGCTTTCACTTCGCCAAAATTTCGTAGTTTCCTACTTAATAGAAATATTCACCCATTACTCACAACCAGCAACAATCCACAGGCCAACGGTCTATGTGAACGCCTGAACGCCACCCTCACGGGAAAACTTAGGCTATTGCATCTAGAAAATCCTAAGATCGCATGGACCAAGTTGGTCAAAAGAGTTACAATTATATATAACAAAACCCCACACTCTACCACAGGTTTTCCACCCATCTACTTAATGTTTGGTATCCTACCCCCCGAACTCTCTGACCATAGTACACCTTACCCAGATATCGACAAAGCTAGAAAAATTGCACACACACGCACACAAAACAAGCATTTACAAGACAAAAACATTTATGATCAACGACACAAACAACCACATTTTGAAGTAGGTGATCTAGTGTTAGTAAAATTATATCACCACCCAAATACAGGGAAACTTGCGTCATATTTCACAGGACCTCACACAATATTAGAAATTATTTCACCAAATGTGGTCCGCATAGATCGACCAAATCAACCACTTCAAAGAGACACTGACACAATCCACGTCAACAAACTTAAGCTGTATACAGAAAAAATCCGTTATATATCACCACCCGCCGTTAACACATATCATATAAAGCACAACCCCAATTACACGTTCCCTTTCAAACATTTAACACCCGAATTATTCCCAACAGAGTCATTAAGGTTCAAACCCACCAGCAGCGAACCTTTCAGGCATTTAGACCCTGCCATTTTTGCAACAAGACGATTTGCATCACTCTTCCCCGATGTTAAAAACTGCAAACCTGACAACCAGCTCAATCATATCACACCACTCCCTAAAGATATCAAACAGGAGAACTGCGAACCTACCAATCATTCAAATTCTACAATTAATAAGGTTCAAGCAAATATTTCAGAGTCCCCAGTTACAAAAATATGGACGAACATGGGGCAATACCCTATTTTTCATCTGATTTTCATCCTTTGTTTGTTAGTTCTACCATACAAATGTATCCCAATTTTATTCCTTAACTATTTATTTATCTATACCATGTCCGCTCATAACATTTTCAAACTACAAGAGGCAGTTTTTAATTTTGGGCAAGCAGTTTTTCATTGTGGACAAGCAGTTTTTCATTGTGGACAAGCAGTTTTTAATTTTGGACAAGCAGTTCTTCATTGTGGACAAACATTTATAAAACTTCTCATAATTTTAGGAACCATCTTCGCAGAAAATCTAAATAAACTCCGAAGAGATAGAAGTAACTGAAAGATGACCAACTAATGTCGGAGAAGTCACACTCCAAAAACAAGATCTGAGCCGCACCCAAAAATAAATAAACGGAAGGAAGAGAGAATTTTGAGACACCGCGACAGGAAGTGTAATCCGCGGCGATAAATTCGGCCTATGCAAACAAAGCGGAGCGCCTCGTCCGATCTCCAATTTCATTCCCTCTCTTTTGCCCGACACACCCCACTTCCGTATCTCTAATTACAATGAGAAGGTCCCCTATTGAGGTCAACTGGGAACCTCCCTATGCCACCGATTTTTTGGATTCCAGTTCGAGTATACATATCGATTTTTACCACCCAATTCCACATCCACAAGACAACACATAGAACTCGCTCACACATTTCTTACACAACAGACTTCTAACATTTTTTCACAACACACACAAAGACAAAAAATTACACATAAAGGTTATATAGATTTCCATGTCTCCTGTACACATAGCATAAACGCACTTGAGGGCTAGAATCACGTTTTCACCTAAGTGTCGCTACAGATGAGACAAAAAATTTATAGGGCATAATTGAGCAATTAAAACATTTATAGGGCATAATGGAGCAATCAATACATTTAGATCAGGGCATGTAGATACCAAAGGGCTCAAACCAATACACCTTATTTTTCATATTAATCATTTTCATTATTTTCTCTCAATTAAAAATGTAAATATTTAATCAATTTATCAATTTATTCAACTTAGCATCACTTTTAATCATTAATTATCATATATTTACCACTTAGTTATGTTATCATAGTTTCCAATCAACGAAAACTCATTGGTTTTCTTTCAAAATTGGATATTATATTTCATTTTGATTTACAAAAACATTCTTTTTTTTTTTTTCTTCTATTTTTTTTTCACCATGCAACCAAGCATTTACTTTGATTTCTTCCAACTTTTATATTATTTTTTGATTTCCTCCAACTTTTTATTTTTATATTATTTTTGATTTCTCAAAAGCCCTAATAGAACTCCCTCGATTTCCATTCCCAATCCCGAGCGAGCATATGGTTAGGCATTTTTCCTTTTTTTTTCACCATGCAACCAAGCATTCACTTTGATTTCTTCCAACTTTTTATTTTTATTTTTATTTTTGATTTCTCAAAAGACCTTATGAAATTTCCTCGAATTCTTTTCCAAAATTCGAGCAAAAAAGTAACTAGGCATTTTCCCTTATCACCATACAACAAAACAATTTTTCTTTTTCAACCAAACACATTCAATTTTGATTTCATTCAACTATTTTTATATTATTTTTATTTTGATTTCAAAAGCCTTAATAGAACTCCCTCGATTTCATTTCCTATCTCGAGTAGAATTCGTTTAGGCGCATTTTCCTTTCTTTTTAGCCCACTATGTACCATAGCATTCATTGATTTCTTACAATTAAAAAATTTTGATTTCTATTAATTATACTCAACCTATATCATCAACACCATTCTATTTTACTTATTATATCGCCACCAATGCTTGTATATAGACTCAATACCCACAATTAATATTCCCACAAAATTATTTTTCACCTTACAGAATTCTCTCAGGCTAACCCCTTCTTGAATTCTTCACATGTAGGGGGCGCATCTGTCATAATTTGTATATAATTGTATGCTCCCCGACCCACTATGCATGTACAAATGTATGATTTTCAAAGATTTAATAAAAGAATAAGGTAACTGGAGGAAAGAAAGTAACAAAAAGACATAGGAAGTAGATCTAGAAGAGAACATAATTATTAATAACGTCACAGTTAACCTTCTGACCCCGGGAACCCTGCGAGCTAAGTTTAAACCAATACTTCCTGGCAAAGCAGGACGTATCTAGTGACCGCAGAAGTTATATTAGTCAAGAAGCACTCAATACTTCCTGACAAAGCAGGTCGTATCTAGTGACCGCAGAAATTATATTAGTCAAGAAGCACTCAATACTTCCTGACAAAGCAGGACGTATCTGGTGACCAGAAGTTATAAAAGTTTGAGAGACGCCCAATTTCCGGAACAAGACCGGACGTATTCTGATAACGCGGAAGTAAATAAAGTCGAAATAGCACCCGACACTTCCTATCAGGCAGACCATATCTTTCACCAAAGAGAACCGCGGTCCAATTAGAAAGTCTCCCCTTAAGTAGGTCAACCAATAGGAAAACGGGGACGTTCCATTTTCGACCAATGGGAAGGAAGCCAACTCGTGGGGTTAAATCGAAAAGCAAGAATGGTCAGTTGTTCACTCGTTCTCGCCGAGTTCGGACCTAGTAGTGTTTTAGCTCTCATAGGAACAACACCTACAGTAGCGACTTGGCTCCCCCCGAGTTCAGTTCAGTTGTGCTTTGGCTCCCAAAGAGGTGACATCTACTCTCGAGACCTCTCTCCCTCTGCTCATCCCACAGCTAAGTTCAATCACCGCCATGTGATCAGATAATTAACAATCCAAATCGCTCCGCTCTTCTCAAGCTTTCTTTCCTCCAACCCAGTTGCCTTTTATTTTCAAACCCCATCACGTGTCCTGATTATTCCTAACTGTGTGCTTCACTTGCCACTCAACGACTGCGTTTCAACCAATCCTCACCATTCAAATC
The DNA here is from genome assembly GCA_030710605.1 of Cordylochernes scorpioides. NCBI lineage: Eukaryota > Metazoa > Arthropoda > Arachnida > Pseudoscorpiones > Chernetidae > Cordylochernes > Cordylochernes scorpioides. The sequence continues at coordinate 60,522,801 of CP092868.1, forward strand.
AAACAACAAGAAATTCCGCAACGATATTGTCACAGTTATCTATTTTCTTATCAACAAACACATGAGCCCTCCAACATGTTATCTGTTTAATATTTGTATACCTTCCTCCAAACCAAATACAGCTGCATAACTTAGATAAACTGTTTACATACATTCAAAAGCAAATAGCAGTTGGAAAAGAAATTATTTTACTTGGAGATTTAAACATCAGAACTGGGAATTTGGGAGGACTATACAATCCACTTAATTTCCAGCTCCCTCTAACATCGGAAAGAAGGGCCAAAGATCATATAATATCATCTCTGTCTAATAAACTTCTTGATTTCCTGGAAGATAATTCTTTGACAATAGTTAATGTAAGATCTAGAGGTGATAAAGAATGAGATTTTACATACATATCTGGAAGAGGCTCTTCAACTATTGACTATTGCATACTCTCACAGGGTTCACTACAAATTTTACTGGACTTCAAAGTCGATGACCAACTGTACTCTGACCACCACCCTTTGGTTTTAACGATAAAAGGCCAAAACTTCAATGAGAAAAAAACCAAACGGGAAGATTATAATATTACGAGATATAGATGGTCAGCAGATGGACTCGCAATGTTTAAAATGAAACTGGAAGAATTGCGGGAAAAAAACATACCAGCCTCCGATGACCTTGTATACACTTTCAATCAGCGAATTTTGGAAGCAATGTCATCTGCAAAAATAACCTACTCAATTAAGGGCGGCCCCAGGAAATCTAAGCCGTGGTTCGATAAGGACTGCTATGATATGAAAAAACTGGCAAAAGAAAGTCTGAAGAAATATCGTAAAACAAATAGATTGGAAGACAGAGAATGTTATGCTTCTTCCAGAAAGAAATATCTCCCTTTATTGGATCTAAAAAGGAAAGGCTTTGATAATGAAAAACAGGAAATACTCAGAAATGCTAAAGACTCAAAGACCTTCTGGAAAACTATTGCGCTCTACAAAAGCACATCTATAATCCAAGGAGAAATATCTATACAGGACTGGCTGAACTTTTACCGCGAACTAATGACTACAGAGAAAAATTTGAGAATTTGTAATTTACATAATGTGATTTCTCAGAACGATCCTATATTGGACTCAGAGATAACCAATGCAGACATATACAAGGAGATAGCTGGTTTGAGGAGTAACAAGGCATGCGGGCCCGATGGCATCCCCAATGAAGTATTAAAAACACTCCCTGATTCGTACATACTGCTGTTGAAACAACTCTACAATAGTGTTATGACGACTGGAAAATACCCAGCAATTTGGACTAATTCCACTATACACCCAATCTTTAAAAATGGTTATAAGAACAGCCCCTCCAACTACCGAGGTATTGCACTGATTAGCAATGTATCAAAGCTTTTCACATCAATCCTAAGATCACGACTGGAGGAATGGGTCGAAGGAAGAAGGGTTATACCCGAAAACCAAGCGGGATTTAGAAAAGGAAGATCATTATTGACCACATATTTACACTAACTACTTTAATCCAACTATCATTAAGAAAAAAGAGGGGAAAACTATATGTCTTTTTTGTCGATCTAAGGAAGGCATTTGATACGGTACCTCACTCAATACTTTGGAAAAAACTTTACAACCTAGGCATAAGTTACCAATTCATAAGTACGATCAGAAGTTACTACGAACAAGCAACTATAGCTATCAGATGGAAGGGATCATTTACGGAAAGTATTAAAATAAACTCGGGAGTCCTCCAGGGAGAACCACTTTCCCCACTGCTATTTATATTATTTATCACGGACTTAATCGAAATTTATAATAACTCAGACCTGCCGAGTGTAAATTTGCCAGAATTTGGAGATATCCATTTATTGCTGTACGCCGACGACATAGCAATTATAGGTGAGTCCAGGATGAACCTCCAAAAGAAGATCAAAATACTGAAAGAATATCTCGATGAGAACTTAATGACACTAAATGAGTCCAAGTCAAAGATTATGGTGTTCCGTAATGGAGGTAAACCCTCAAATAAGGATAGATGGTTCTGGAATGATAAACCCATAACAATAACTTCAAGATATACATACTTGGGATTCCCTCTGACACCAACAATAACAACTACTCACCCGGCAAATTACTTTAAAGGAAAATCACTTACAGCAATTAACGCCACACACCCAATATTAATAAAATCAAAAGCAAAGTCAATAAATTTATCAACCAAACTCTTTGATACAATAGTGAGAGCTGTCCTGATGTATGCCGCTCCATTGTGGGCAACAGAGCATAAAGACTTATTGGATAGTATACAAGACATATTTATCCGTAGGTTCCTGAATCTGCCCAGATACACTCCAGGTTACCTAATCAGATTAGAAACCGGTCGTATCTCATTGAGTGTAACAGCCTTAAAATTAACCCTGAAGTATTGGCTGCGGGTGTTGAATATGAGCAGTGACAGATTGTCACGTATATGTTTTAATAGAACACGGGAACTGTCTAATGCTTCGGGCACACCCATCGGTTTCATTAAAAAGCTCACCAATCTGCTTGACAATAATGGATCCCCTGCACTTGTTTCCTGTGATGACCCTGAAACGCTGAGGAGCGCGATTACAGGGCTCTTAAAAACAGCGGCAGACCAATCTATACAAAACGACCTTACAAGAATGGATAAATCTAAGCTATATTCTCACTACAAAGACATTCACATATCTTTCATGACGGAGGAATACCTTTTAGGGGATTTTCCTTTCCCGGTTGTAAGACTACTCGCACAAGTTAGAATACTTTCAAGTTTTTTTAGAGAAAACCACACCAAGATGCTCTGCGGTGAGGACCCGACTTGTACCTTCTGTAATTCAAAACTAAAAAATGAAATCACTCATTATATTTTTGATCGCCCTGGTCTGAAAGAAGAAAGAAGAACCCTTATGCTCAAAACTGGGCAACTCTGTGCTTCACTTCCATCAATAATTGACAATATGACCCAGAATAAGTATATTGCTACGGCGTTTTATGGTTTCCACAAGTCCATATCTCAGAAGAAGGCCAAGTGATACTCACTTCTCACTTTCTTACTGCTACTCTTTTTGTGTTGATTTCTTGCTTCCCTCTTTCTTATTTTTTTTTCTTTTCTTGTTTTTTTTTTTCTTTTTCTTCTTACTCTGTATATATCGTTATTTCCTTTGTCTCACTGCTTTGTTCTTATGCATACCTCTGGTGAATCCTGTATAGGGTCAGTGACCCTAAATAAAGGCTTTGTTGTTGTTGTTGTAATATGGTTACGAACCTTTGGGACAACCTTATAAGACACACTTTGGCCAAGAAAAAGAGTTTTATTTTTTCAACGTCTTGACAAATTTAATTTTGTTCTTGTCAGGAAAAAATAAAGCATTTGGCAAGGCTTTATAAATGATTCTAAGGTTGTAAGGGCGTTCTCATGCGTTCTTTCAAAATTTAGTGCAACATCTAAATATCACGAGTCAAAACAAATATTAAACTCAACAAAAACTATTATCTTGAATATATATACTAGCCGAATGACCCGGGCAACGCCCGTGTTTTACCCGATTGAATGTTTTGATTCAAATACTATTTGTTACAATTATAAATTGGCGCCTTAAATAAATGCATATATTAGTTAATAACTATAGCCTATGTGCTTTATCTGTCCATGTACTGTTGGCTTCCGTAGGCGTCTCTTACTGGGAAAAAGAAAGAGAGGATTCCATTTAGTTATTAACTAATATATGCATTTATTTAAGGAGCGACCCGCTCCAACACAATAGTTACAAAAACCAAAAAGCGAGTGGGGGGGCAAAGTCAAAAACAAAGTGTCTCGCGTAGTGGCGGCGCCATCGTAGCCACGTGATCGTAGCCAACGAATAGAAGAGCGCCATTCCAGAAAAAAAAGCAAACGGTGACAGAGATGATGACGCTCGTAACTGTATATAAAATATAATAAAATTAAAATCAATGGTAAAATATGCTAATGGAAAATTGGAACAACACCTAACACTATTGCTTTGTTAAGCAGTCTTATGTGTTTTGTTTAGGTGTTTTGGAGACCCATTGAATCTAGGTTGCTAAAGAAAAATGCCTAGATATCTATAAGGAAAAATTTGAGATATTTCGAGAGAGATCGTTTCTTCTTCCTCAGTTTAGTGTTTGCCCTTTAAACTGAAGAGAGACTTGCTCGAAACTTAAAAGTATCTATACTTTCAATAACTACAAAACCTCGTCCCAATATTTAATCTAAAACACCGTTTTCCTGATTGAGTTACAAAATACAGATACTATATATGTAAAATATAGGATACAATAGTTGAAAATTGATACTAACTTTTGAGTCGGTAAACACGAGTGGTTAAAACCCTCGATTCTCGAAATCCATGAACCGGGATCGAATCCCGCATTGTATACTTTTTGTTTCGTGAAGTACCTATTCATATTTTACATTGTAAATAACATAAGCTAGGTTGCTCTTTTCGAACGGTACCTAATAAAGTTATTTGGGAACAGGATAGTAACTTTTAACGCTACTTTTAATACCAATTTTCATCAATAGGCGCTAAGTTGATGAAAATATTTGAAATCCAATAGTTAGATTGAATTGGCGCGAAACCACTGGGAGGGTTCACCATTGATGAGCCAAGTTCTCCAAACATTTTACATCTTCAGTTTAATGACTTAAGAAAGGATCGTTAGTGCTGATAAGGATAATTTCTCTTTTTTTTTTCAGAAATCTTGAAGACGTTTCAAACACAGTTTGAAATAGGGAAATATATACGAAATTTAATAGGTTCTGCAGACTTTTTATTATAAATAGACGGCTTGATGCAGCTTGAGGAACTACACTACTATACGACTTGATTTACATCAATGTAAATAATTAATATGTTACTTTAGAATATAACTCATTGTAAATAGCTCAACTTGATCAACTTTGTCTCTCCACGATACTAATTATTACAGATAACCTCATTAAATCAACTTCCATCATTGCTTAACATATTGTAAATAACTACTTTTCGGATTCGTCTATCTGCTTATGTTGTTGCTTATTTGTTTAATGTATATGTTTATTCAATGCTCTTTTTCTTAATTGTTTATTTTCTTTTTGACAATTCTGTTACCTACTCTACTACAATATGAATTATTGTAAATAGTTTCACGCGCAATTATCCAGATCGGATATAGCGTGTCTTATTTATAACTGGTAATAAATAACTCAGTAAGATCTACCAAAATTTCAAATATTCCAATCGGATGTGAATTTCTTTTTAAATGGAGGTTTCAAAAAATTAATTTTCATTTTTCTCTTCCCAATTGATATTTAATTAACATATACCAGAATTTTATAAAAGGTCCTTGTTTTTAAATTGGATCTTCAAAACATGAATGATCCAATTCAAATCAAATTCAGAATGATCTAGTTTAACTTCTGAGTAGAAATATTTTGTATTTTCCGTTGCAGTGTTTATTGTATATCGAGCTGGTAGACAATATAGTGTAGTATAAACTTTTTTAATCTTGACAACAATTTAATCCATTATACTAAATTTTTAAATAATTATTCGAGAACCCCCGCTAGTCCTAGAAAGGTTGATGTTGTGTGCTGTATGTTTGTTTGTGGAAATAAGAAATGGGCACAGAGAGAGAGAGAGAGAGAAGGAAACAAAGGTGTGCAACACGCGGAATCCCACCGGTGGATTACCCAAGTCCTGCAGGAAACGCTCCGAAGGTGGACCCCGGTCAAGGTTCGGTGTTGTTACCTCATTGCGTCGACGGTGTTACCGCATAGGCAGGAAGGACGCTCTGACCCTGGCCGTCGGGATTTGTAGGGAATAGTGTGGGGATTACGTCGGGATGGTGTGTTGACACCCTAGGGAATAGTGTGGGGATTACGTCGGGATGGTATGTTGACACCCTAGGGAATAGAGTTGGCATTGTGAGGATAATAGTGTGGGGATTGTAAGATATAGAGTCGGATTTATGAGGAATATAGTCGCAGTCATGGGGAATATAGGCGGAATTATGAGCCATAAAGCCACTCTTCTAAATCCTTCGATGAAGTTTGTCTTGAAACTGTCGTTCCAAAGGCACATTGGAGAGATGAGTAGCTGTCATCTCCGCTTGGCACTAGTCAGAATCAGATTGTGGTCTTCTTGGGTCGTGATGGACTTTTTTCTGCCCTCTGGTCACCTAGTGATGGCTTGGGTTTTTACAGAATTATTTTTAGAGATTGAAAAACCACATTTCTGTTAACATTGTGTCATTTGGAGAATTGAGTCTGTGATTGATCAGTTTCTATCATCTCGAGAGTCAAAATTGTGGGGAATATAGTTGGAATTGTAGGGATAATTTTCGGAATTCTGAAGAATAGGATTGTGGAAATTATAATTAAGATATAGTATAGGGAATATTTTCAGGAATGTGTGCAGAATATAATTGGAATATTATATAGAATATTTTCGGAATTTCCAACACTATAGAATTGGTATTTTAAAAATATTATTAGGAATATATACAGGCTGCAACCACATGGGAGTTAGGCCTGTCACCTCAACTATTCCTATTTCTGATACACGGTGGTTATGCACGCCGATGGATGGTAGACTGTACGCCAAGTAAGAATATTTATAGCAATTACATATGCTGTCTCAACCTTTTCTACTTTGATCACACTGAGGTTGGGCATACCGTCTCAACCTAACCTGCAAACACCTCTTTGTGGTGTAAGTACACCAAATCTAGTATTCCTAGAAGTAATTATGACATAGTTAAACTACATTACATAATAAACACATATAATTTGTTAAGAGATTAATTTTATAAGTTATATAATTTATCCCATATGTTTGATAATCTATAAAAACAGATATTCTTTCAAACGGTTGACAGAATGATTTGCTCTACCAACTGTATTCTTCTTTTGTTTCATCATCATCGAAGACAATATGGAAGTCTATCAAGCATGATGACATCATGCTGAACCAATCAGAACACAAACAACTTCCTCATACTTAGCCAATCATTATCTCCTTTTTTTTTTCTTCTTCCGTCGCCACTAATTGTTGACATGCCCTGGAGTCTTGCGCAAGCTTCTGCGCATTCCTTTTTTGGTGAGTATCTTTAAAATGAATAAAAATCTTGTTAATTACTTTTCAAAAGGTTGACAATTTAACAATTTAAACAATTTTATTGATTCTTCCAATCAATTTTTACGAAGGTGGAAAAATATATAATAAGATAGTAAATAAAGGGTAGATAAAATGTAGGAGAATATATATAGTTGGGTATGTGTTCAAATTTCTTCAGCAAGGAAGGCTTCCCCACCTTGAGAGAGTCCTCCTCCAGACAAGGTCTTCACTCCTCAGTTCCACGCCGAGGAAGTACCTATAGGTAGGAGGAATTACTTTTCAAAAGGTAGAGAGTTCATATATTTCATAAAATATTGTAAAATTGTATAATGAATCAAATCCATACATCATTACTTCAGGATTCCAATATATATTATTTACAAAGAAACAGTTCCGTTAAGCACATCCATCGTATGAATTGCCTACAATTTTAGAATTTTTGTTTCTTTGATATGAATAATTAAAACTCCCACTGTAGATCCTACTGCAACAATAGAAAATATTATATGAGAGGGTTTGGCGCTCATCAGTAGTGAACCTTCTCAGCGGTTTCATCAAATTAATCTCTCTATTATTACTCTGGATTATTTTTCCTACACTCATGGACAAAACTTAAGGAAGTTGTACCTTTCAGCATGTATATCGGGATTTAGACAATAACTCCGATAGATATTACAGTGACCTTTATTGAAGACAAATATCTTTCAGAGTTATTGTCTGAATCCCGACATATATGCTAAAAGGTACAACTTACTTAAGTTTTGTCCACGAGTGTAGGAAAAATAATTAAGGAAGTTGTACCTTTCAGCATGTATATCAGGATTCAGACAATAATTCTTTAAGATATTTGTCTTCAATAAAGATCACTGTAATATGTTTCAGAGTTATTGTCTGAATCCTATTATACATGCTAAAAGGTACAACTTCCTTAAGTTTTGTCCATGAGTGTACTTTGAATACTTCGTGAGAGAGGTTGAAATTTGAAATTTACTTCTCCAGACTGTCTCTATATCGTTTGGTAATATTTCAAAGTGTCTTTATTGTGGAAACGTAGGTAGATCAAGGGGAATGTGCAAATTTGTTCGATCTCGATTTAATTTGCATATTATAGAGATGAAACGAAGAGAGCGACGCTGTTTTTCCAGACGTCACTCTATATCATGGCAATATTTATAAGGGAATGGTTAGGTATTGTGATAACGTATATGGAACAACATTCATTCGTTATTTCCCCATACATTATACATTTGGTGTGTTTGGAGGTGCTGGAGGAATAGTATAAACCTTGGATTTCCGATAGCCACGAACCCGGAACGAATCCAACTTTGGGAACTTTTTTCTGAAACTAAAAATTGCTTTAATGTCACCCGATTCTTGAAAAATTCCAACCCCATAAGCTAGTGCAAGTAATCAAACAAGCTATGATACACTTGTAAGTTCAAAAGTCGAGCTGCTTTTTTCATGCGTAGCCATGTGATGTACTTACAGTAAAATCATTCGCTAACTATCCACCAATGATGTTTACTTTTTTTTTTGCTTATCCCTAGTATACGTGGTACTGGCCATGATAATCATGGTGGGTAGAAGTTGGCGTCTGATTTTACTGTAAGTGCACCACTGTGCCAGAGCTTCGTTTGGTTACTTGCACTCGCTGGTGGGGTTGAACTTTTGAAAGAATCGGAGCCATTGGAGCATTTTTTTTTATCAGAAAAAAAGTGTCCAGTGTGGGAATCGAACCCGGGTCGTAGCGGTCGAAACCCAACGGTTTTAAACCATCCTTCCACCGACTCCCCATGATGTATACTAGGGATAATAGTAAATATGTTTGTATAGTTTCATTCTTGGTGTTCAGTATAACTATGTAGATATGCAAACTCCCATATTTACACCATTTGGGGACAAATGACAACGTTCTATTGTTTTATTACAAAGACAGAGAGATGTGTGATGTCATTAGTTCGCCACACCGTCATGTGGTGGTGGGGGGTGCCGCTAAAGGTCAGGTCAGGGGGTCACGTGATGTCGCAATTCGCGACAGAAGATCTGACCACCATACTTATAAATAGAGCAACTGAGAGAGTCATTATCTTATAGCTTTCTCTCTATAAGGAAATCTTAGCTTTAAAATATCTCTCACTGAATTGGCGCCCTCTCACTTTGCATATTTCCTGTGACTATGGCTTGTGGTAGTCAGGTTGATTAAGCTACTGATTGGTCATATTTCTAAGTGTACGGATGGCACCAACGTCGCTATAGAGCGTCTAACGTCGTGTAAGCTGAACATCTCAGCCGGACAATATTGTAGCGTGGTTGATTTGTTTGCATAATTTTTAGATTGTATAGATTTGCATAAGTTTTTAATATGTTCTATAGCTATGTAAATAGATTCATACGAAAAAGAGGTAGTGAGGAAAGTTTTAGAACAGATGTGTAAATAAATCCCTTTTCAAACAAAGGCTCACGTGCACATGGGGAAAGGGAGAAAAAAATTACTGTATTATTTTGTTGTTGTATGGCGAATCCATACAGGGCAATGGGTCATAATAAAAGCCTTTTTGTTGTTGTTGTTAGCTATATAAATGCGCGTAGATACAATTTTAAGATAGACAGTTAGTTCGGTTTACCTTTCTTCGCGTCTATTTTACAACGCGACAATACTAGTATATAAAACCGAAGTCTCCAGTACCTCATCCTGAAGTTACCTTTCTCACAACATTCCCTCATACATTACTCAACCTAGAGTGTCGTCTACAGCTGTCAGTTGTCACCAGTACTCATCCCTTCTCTCTGTACATCTCCTTGTCTTTCTCCATCATTTCCTTGTTTATGAAAATTATGAATTACGATCCGCCTTTGCCGGTCCCAAACCCGAATGAAAAAGGAGGAGGGGGAGCAGTAACAAGCTCACTAAAAAACCTGGGCTCAGCTAGCCCGGCTGATAGTACCCTGTAAGGGCTCCAGGGATACAGGATGAGCAGCGTTTGTACTCCATGTTAGGAACAGCTGCACATGACGTCTGTTCCTCATGTCAGAGCCGGCCATTTCTTTTGGAGCTAAGTTGGCCTGCCACTGAGTAGTTTTTCCAGTCTTAATGACAAAAGCAGACGCATTCTACTTCACCCAGTCATGATGGTTGTCAAACAGACACCATCAAGGGTCCCAACTTGATACCCTAATATGATTGAGTGGAGAAAAGAAAGAAGAAGATGAATTACGATAACACACATATTTTGTTATAAAAATTCAAAAATATTATAGGCGCGTATGATTCTTTTGTTTATTATTATTATTAAACAATTTATACTGCCCTTACTGCTATGAAAAATTAATGGGAGGGCCTGGCTCATCAGTGGTTAACCTTCCCAGCGGTTTCGCCAGTTTAATCTACCATACCGCTGTTATATTGCATTTTTCGGCTTTCCTTTTATAGTGATACTGATACTAGACTCTTAGAATCGGTATTTTAGATTAACTATGGACATAAGCTTTGAGGACAGTAGAAATACATACATTTATAAATATATAATTATTTATATCATAACAGATGGCTCGCTGTTGCATCATAACATACTTTGTTGGCGAAGATTTGAGACATGTTTCTTTGTCATTTTGATGTGCTGAATCCACATATGTTGTCCGTTTTGCTCTATCAGGTCTGCTTTTAGAGATAAATTTACTCTTCCTGACATTAATGAACATTCTATAAAATAAGTGGTTATATCCACTCATATAACTTATAATTATTATAATATTAATTATCTGATCTGTATGTAAATATTTGTTTCTTCACAAGATGCAACTATTTACTCAATAATCTACTTCTTCACTGTGTTCTATGCACGAAAAACGATGTATATAGTCTTTTGTACATAGATATTCTTTCCTTTTCTTCTTTTTCTCTTTTCTGAGCGAGGATTCAATTTCTTCCCCTGCTTCTCATTTCTTTTTAGATTCATTTCTAACAGGAGAATCGTCTGTATAAGACGGAATGTCTTAATAAAAGCTTGTGTGTGTATAATATTAATTATAATTTATATATATAAACAATTAATCGAATTAGTACAACATATAACAGAAATCGACTAAAATAAACTCTTCGAGTTAAAATAGCAAAATAAAACGGAAATTGAAGAGGAGTTTCTTGTGCGAATTTTATTAGCAAGTTTTCGGACGTCTATCTACAGGCTTTTTTTACGATAACTAAACAAAACCTGTAGAAGGACGCATGCGTAAATATATTTTGGATTTTATTAAGAAAAATGGTCTTTGATGTAACGATCTCAAGGAAATATTGGACATATTTTATGGTTGTAAACAATATATAGGTGTATGCGTGTATATGTGTGTATATATGTATATATTTTTAAATTTAATGATGTAACTATAAATAAAATTCAAAGAATATCTCTATATGTAAATAATATTTATGAATCTTTCTAAGTCGCTTTCTATGTATCTTTCCATGTGGAATATTTTCTTTGTTATATTTGTATGTACATTTAGCGCAAGTGTCCCTAGGGGGACGTAACGTTTTGAATTGAAATAAATAAAAAAAAGGACGCATGCGTCGGAAAGCTTGATAATAAAATTCGAACAAGGCACTCCTCTCCAATCTTCGTTTTATTTTTCTATATAACAGAAATAAATAACTTAATAAACACACACCTTTTAATGATAATATATAATATAAATTCTAATATAACAAATCAATACAACAAAGAATATAGCATTTTAAAAATGAGTTCGTCGCCTTTAATAGCACAATTTTCATTGAATTTTACGTGAGATTGAAGAAATTGTAGCCACGCGGTATAGATTTAATGTTCCTATGTGGATAATACAAGAGCGCACACATCCGCAGAAACATCTGTCAGTCTGCTAAGAAACAGCGTGAAGTTTTTGTCACCATATTCATATATAATAAATCCAATCGAAATTCCATTTAGCAAAATTAAAACATTGGTAAGGTCTCTGCTTCCTCGACATCACGTTAGGCGAGGTTATCACTGATGCAATCAGTAGAATTACATCAGGAGACTGTGAAGGATGGTTTGCTCGCATTCGTAAAAATTGCTTCCTGGCCACACAAGAACACCATTTTATCCAATACAATCTGTTTCTAATTTATTTCGTGGTTATTTGCTCCTATATTAGTCTTTTGGACTTAATGTCAAATGTATTTAATTTATCTTTATGATGTTGTCTTTTTATTTTTACACATAACAATCTTATTTTTGAAGACGACGAACTCATTTTAAAAAATAATATTGTTATGTGTAAATATCACGAATTCATTCTTAAAACGCTTTAATAAACAAAAACACTCTGTTGTTTACAAGACGAAATAAATAATTATGAAATGAAGAGATTGAGATGTTTGAGTTGTGAATTTTTATATTTTGGTCAAAATAGTTTAGAAAATTGACGTTGTAGAAGCTGGAAGACTGAAAATTCTCAGGAAATATGAAGTAGAGAGTACACAAGTTTTTAAACAGTCTCGTAATTTTCTTTATCAATAAATAAATTTAACAATAAAAAGACTAAATCCGTTCCATGCTAACTTCCCAAGAGATATAGAATAAAAATGCTAGTTATTTCTTAAAGTATGATGGCATTCACAAGAACCGCAGTTCATTTAGACAAGTGTTATCTGAGATGAAATAACGTTTTCCTGATTATCTTATACTTTCTCAGAAATACCAGTAGCTGGACTATAGCTTTCTTGAAAAGCATACACGTGGATATAGCTATAGGTTCTGAAGATATCATGAATCCTTTGTGAATATCATCAAATCAAAATCCGCCTTATACTGATGAAGACCGTTAAGTCCGAAACCATCGTTCCAATGTAATGTTTTTTTTTTTTTGCTTATCCCTAGTACACGTGGTACAGGCCATGATAATCATGGTGGGTAGAAGTAGGCGACTGTTTTTACTGTAAATGTACCACATGTCTGCACATGTGAAAAGCAGTTCGACTTTTGCACTTATAAATGTGGCAGAGCACCGTTTGGTTACTTGTACTCGCTGGTGGGGTTAGACTTTTGAAAGAATCAGGGGCCATTGGAGCATTATTTTTTAATCAGAAAAAAAGTGCCCAATGCGGAATTGAACCCGGGTCTTAGCGGTCGAAAACCAACGGTTTAGACCATCATTTCACCGACCACCAATGTAATGTTTTAAATTTGTCAAACCTGGTGTTGTGGCTTTGTCACTTACCCAGTTGTCTGCTACATGGACGGTTAATTGATGTCCCATTGTTGTTTTATATAGGTTTCGTTCTGTAGTTAGAGATGTAGCTTTTTTCATTAAAGATGTTTAAAATGTTTCTTCTTTTGATGCAAGTAGATAGTTGGCATATTTTTCTTCTGAGTTTTGTACAGTTAAACCTGTCTATAGCGTCTCCTCTAAATAGCAGTCTTCCTCTCTATAGCGCCCGATTTTAAATACGTAGTACGATGCGATTTACATTAAAAGTGACCTTGACTATAGCACCCCCACTCTATAGCACCCTATTTTGGGGAGTCCAAAGAGGGGGTTCTATAGAGAGGTTTAACTGTATTTTAGAATTTTCATATTTGTTAGTTAGTTGTTAAGAAAGTGCGCATTAAAGAAGAATTTGACTACTCATCGTGTGAATCTCTTCTTAGGACATAGGTTCTTCAAGCTTCCGAATCTCATAACGTTTTTGTTCGGTTCGAGATGCAGAACCTCTCTGGGCAAATTTACGTTTGTAGATTTCTTCCTACAGCAAAATGTTCAGATATTACCCAATAATTTGATCGAGATAACTGGGAGGATTTCCCATCTCTGTAAGCCTCTTACATATCTTAATATTTCTTAACTTCCTATTTCAGTGATTACAGACATTTTTATTTCGAAATAATTAACGTTGATGTAGAAATTGTCAAACATTTTTGATAAAATAATCATAAATATTTTACGATTTTTCTTCAGAACTGTGGAGGCCGAAGACTTCCTTCCAGCCTGCTGGGATGATGGACCACGAGGTCGGCACAGAACCTTTAATTTTGTATCGTATATATTGCCACGTGGAAAATTAGGAAAGATAAACTTCAGGATAAGACAGCAATTTATTCAAGGCAAGAACAAACTATGAAGAATAAACAAAAGATAAGCAATGAGGGAAGTTTACAGAGTAGCAAAATATAATTATAAAAATTATACTCTGTTAATAAAATAATAAATACTTTGCTACAATATTAAAAAAAAAAAAGAACATGTGTTAAACAAATGGATTTCTATTTAACACACATTGTTTAAAAGCCAATCTTCCATTTCTTTGTTTTCAAGTAAATTATCGTAAATTCGGAGTTCTTTAACAAATGTTTCCAAGCGATTTGTGGGATTCAGACTGTTGCTAATTTCTTCATTGTTCAATGGTTGTTGAAAAAAATGGGAAGAATGCGTTTTGTAGGAAATTATTGTGTTTGTGAGGGGATTCTGCTGGCTTGTTTGCTTGTGGGACATGTAGGACTTCTTTCTTTATAACATCTATTTTAACTATTAACTGTAAATCGAGGAAATATCGTAGAGCAATTTATTTTCTCGATATTTCTCTATTTAAAAACAAGCCAGATGTACTATAAATTTCCTGTCTTGAATTCGATTTGGATTTAAATAAGCCATTTTATCATTATCATCTCAGACATACCAACGAATATTTGCAAGAAGAGTTGTTGTTGTTGTTGACGTGTCCAATAAACAGATGTCTCCATACATCTATATCACAGCAGTCGCAATGGTTTATATCTTGGGTGTGGAAAGCTTCTACTCTGGGTCCATGTTAATTTATGTTGTTGTTTTTGTCTTATCCAATGAACAGATGTCTCCATACATCTATATCACAGAAGTCGCAATGGTTTATATCTTGGGTGTGTAAAGATTCTGCTCTGGGTCTATGTTAATTTTCTGTTGTTGTTGTCGTGTCCAATGAACAGATGTCTCCGTACATCTCTATCACAGCAGTCGCAATGTTTTCTATCTTGGGCGTGCAAAGCTGCTCTTCTGGGTCCATGTTAATTTATGTTGTTGTTTTTGTCGTGTCCAATGAACAGATGTCTCCATACATCTCTAACACAGCAGTCGCGATGCTTCCTATCTTGGGTGTGTAAAGCTTCTGCTCTGGGTCCATGTCAATTTTCTGTTGTTGTTGTTGTGTCCTGAAGAGCCTCAGATGTCTCCGTACATCTCTATCACAGCAATGTCCTTTATCTTGGGTGCGTAAAGCTGCTGTTCTGGGTTCATGTCAAATTTCTGAAAAGCTGCTGTTCTGGGTTCATGTCAAATTTCTGAAAAGCTGCGGCCATTGCTGGATATGAGAATATGTGGGTAGGTGTTAGCTCCACACCAGAACAGTTGTTCCAAGTTCTGTAGGTTCTTGTCCAAACAGAGTACTATGTCGCAATAAATGTATTTTATGCTTCCATTGAATCCTATTGTCTCGTTCCCCATACTACATTCTCTATAGTATGGTACTGGAGACACATCTATAGAAATGTCGTTAAAACGTGATATTTATTTGTTTTAGCAAGATAAGCAGTTTAAAAAAAACTTTAATTTGATCATAAAAACAATTCATTATAAAGTAATCATAGTTTTAAATCCGATTGGAAAGTAACAAAAATATAAAAAAGTTCGGTGGTAAGAAAAATAAAATAGGCATATACTGAACGCTCACATGAACATTATGGAATAAGCTAAATCAAAGTTTAGTTGATTTTTATTTCACTAGATGGCTCTTTGCCATCTCAAAATTATATTTTATTCTAATATATATCAAGGAAAAATATCAAGCAATTTCTCAAGAAAGAGAAAAATCCGTTTCGAAAATTTTATTTTTTTCCAAATGTGTTTTTCGTTTAAGTGAAAAAGAATCGTATTTTTAAACATATTGCCACGTGGAAAATTATGAAAAACTAACTTCGGGATGACACAGCAATTTATTTGAGGGCAAATACAAATTATGAATGATTAAAAAAAAAAGATAAGCAATGAGGGAAGTTTACAGAGAGTAACCTTCACATATTACACAATGTTCAATTATCATGAACTAGGTTGCTCTTGCTGAGCGGTACCTATTTATGTGAATTTGAACCAAAAAGAGTAGCAAAATATAAACATAAAAAAATGATACTCTGTTAATAAAATAATAAATACTTTGCGACAATTTTATAGATTTCAATGGTAAATGCTACAAAAGTATAAAACAATGGAATATAATATTATGTATATTATAAAAGACAATTACAAAAATCCATTTTAAAATTCTTACACGAATCTAAAAGTGGATCAAGGTAATAAATTCTGACCAGACGATGTTATTGTTATTTAAGAGAAAACGACACATTTCGTCATTTGAACAAAGCGCCAAAATACGATTAGATGAAATCTTTTGGCTGAGAAATCTTGTTGGGTAATTTCTAAGCAGACGCCTCCCTCTATCATCATGAAAGGTGGCGTCTGCCGTTATTTTTGGAAAGTTCTTTCTTCATTCTTACTCGGAGGTTTTGCCGGAAAAATCGTTTGCAATATTTTTAACAACTTCCTATTGGCTAATAATATATCGATTTTTGAATGCTGCTGAATCATAAGTTGAAATATGAATTCCTAGGATGTGGAGATTAATTTTTTTTTTTTCGGGAAAACTCTTTCACATTTTATAGAATTCACAATTACCGTTAAGGTACTATTACTGTTTCTCCTGCATATGTATTCTACATTTCTGTTGGAGAATCTGCATAAGACTAAAAGGTCTTAATAAAGCTTTTTGTTGTTGTTGTGTAGAATTCAAGAGATCAAAATTTTTTTTTCGGAAATAATTT